>CM050167.1:17649936-17682436 GCA_027410445.1 Discoglossus pictus
GGGTTAAAATATTTGACTGCATAATGTCACATTATAAACAGTATTTTATTTCCCTGATAACATAAGATAATTAAATGCTATTAAACATGTTGATGTCGGTCCCTTTAGGCGCTGTAATGTTTCTGTAGTCAGGAGACAACAGGGAGGGATCATTAAACTAAAACACATTATTCTAGATATATACAGGAGATCGATGAATCGGACACTTTCTGCTCCATGGAAATCAATTAGTGATTTGAAAGCTAAAATGAACTAAATTTTACATTTTGTCTTTAAAACTCCTGTTATTTTTATGGTCCGTACCTGTTTGTACAGCTCAGTTAGGATCTTGTCATAATTAAGTGATTTAAATCTGTGAGTTTATCATCTTCTGCTTATAATTTAGATGCCGTCAGGAGGCTTCTGGAATTTATGGATTCTTCATTCCAAGTCTGTAAAAATTATGAGGCTTTTATTGCAATTATTAATAAAATATTATCATATATTGCTGTCAGTGTACGGGATTTACTGATCTATATACTGTAAGAGAGAAACATTTGGATATTACAGAAAAAATAACTTTAAATGGGAAATGTCTGAGTACATGCAATAAAGAGAACAGAGCTGGAGTTTGGGAAAATGCCACATGTTTGTGAATTAAGTAATAAATGAACATTAGCAGATTTGTAAGCCGTGGAAGTGGAGGCAGTGACAGATTTTTTTTTTTTAGATAGTGACTATTGTTATGAAATTAAAAGATATTTGCTTCTGGGGAAGAAAGCTAGGGCAAGTCTGGACAAACTAGTAAGAAGTAAAGATATTACATGATCAACAAAAGTCCACATAGATAGAACTCTGGTATTCCTAGTAGTAACATACGGATATGAGAGCTGGACCATAAAGAGGGCTGAGTGCTGTAGAATTGACGCCTTTGAATTGTGGTGTTGGAGAAAACTACTTAGAGCCCCGTGGTCTGGAAGAAGAACCAATAAATCAGTACTATAGAAAATCATGACAAACTGTTCACTAGAAGGTTTGATCATGAGGCTGAAGCTCAAATATTCTGGCCAAATCTCAAGAAGACAGGATTCCCTAGAGAAGACTCTGATGCTGGGAAAGATTGAAGTCACAAGAAGAAGGGAATGGCAGAGGTGGAGATGGATAGATGAGGCCACTGAAGCAATGAACATGAGCTTGAGGGAGTCGAGAGGGGTAATGGCTGACAGATTTGCCTGGTGTGCTTCGATCCATAGACTCAAGGAGAGTCGGACACAACTGAATGATTAAACAACAGTAAAGCGATGGACATAAATCATCTTCATTTTAACAGATTTAGGGGGTGTTCTGCTATTTTGCTATTTTTATTATCTATTATGTAGTGGAAGTATGGTGCAAGCAGGAGGATTTGTTGTCTAGTATACATGCAAGCCCTGTCTGCCCTGATCTGTGTACATCCCCATTGAAAATGCAATATCCATGTCATGGCGGCTTCCACGCACTAGCAAAGACCACTACATTTAATATTTTCATCTGACTCATATAGCTCCTATTTTTAATAATTTTCTAACCTCAAAAACAAAGTTTATTAATCTCCAATGGCCCTTTAACATTCCCTTATCAAAGACCAGTCCCCATAAAGACTTCCTTACAAGATTTACATCAGCTATATTCAGTCTTTCTTGGGTTTGTCAAATTACTACAGCGTTTGTCTGTCATTCTGAGGATGGCTATTGTAATCTAATGAAGTTTCAGTAATTGCGAACCCATCAAATATCAGTTACATAAAGGAAGCTGATACTTTTATTTCGATCAAATGAAGCTGAAACATATTGACTTTAACAAGACACATATAAGTAGCATTACTCATTTTAAGAAGGATTCCAGAAAAAAAATTTGGAGAAGCTCTATAGGTGGTACTTCTATTTTGTTGGTTGTAGGTGGGAAGATTGTGTTTGTGGTAGCGGCATTGCTAATAGGGAAGATGCTCGATGTGGCACAGACACAGGTAACAGAAGAGCTCCTGAAATAGACAAGATTAGTTTTGACTGAGTGGGTAGACCCACAGCTGAGCTCCTCATACACTTTATATATCTCCCTTTACTCAGAGGAAGAGAGCGCCCTGGCAAGGGAAGACTGAATCTGAAAATACCCTACTTGTTTTTGTGACTTATGCCTGTTACATGGACCTGTATGCTGCCCCCATAGTACCATGGACTTGCTATAGTACCTGTCATCACTGACAGTTTTTTTCTTGTTGATTTTGTACTTGGCTACATTTTGTCACATCCACTTGCAACAAACACATGCAAACTCAATGGCAAATGGTGATGCCCTACAGTGGTATATTTGTTTCCTGTAACTGTATTTCCACAAATGTCTGCTCTGGGCTACAATACAAGTATATAACTAACCTCCCCTGTATAGTCACTAACATATGTCATCTGATCTACAATTTCCTCAAATATAATGTCAGTATCTATTATTAATAACCAGTGGCGGAGCTAGTGAGTGGAGGTCCCCATGCTAAAAATTACCCCCACCTTAACTAGAGAAAAGGAAACTTGTTTATCTATAGGGCACCCCCTCTAGAATATGAGATAGAATTAAATAAAACAAGTGATAGCTATGTAATCAGAATGATACTAAGCCAGAACAGTTAAATATCAATTTATTTAAGGTATGTTAAAAACATGAAATAACGTTGGTTAAAAATTAAAAACTCAACAAGTCCCAGCACCAAGATATTGAATTACAAAATCAAATGATAAATATCAGTCAACAAGTTCATCCAAATAGCAGCAATTCTCCCTCAATGCAGAAAAGTTGTTTGACTGCCTGAGCTGGATATATATGCATCAGACCCTGGAGAAGTTTGGCTTGGGAGAATTTGGTAGGAAGGCTATCGGAGCTCTGTATTACCATCCCACTGCTTCAGTAGTGGTTTCAGGTGGTAGCTCTAAGGCCTTCCAAATTACTAATGGCACGAGGCAGGGTTGTCCCCTGTCTCCGCTACCTTTTGCCTTGCGGAAGCCATCAGGTCATCAGTGATTATTAAGGGTCTAAACATAAATAATCAGGAACGCAAAGCAGTTCTCTTCACTGACAATGCAGATACATTCTGGATTTATAGCAAAGTGAAGGGGATATAGTGCAACTGAAATTGTATTTATTATTTATACCAAACAGCGACGAATAAAATGGTGTGCTAGCCTATATAAAAAATATTTCCTATGTGGCTGAACCGTTAGTGAGCTGACAATAAACTATCCATAGGAATAGAAGAGTGTGGCTTACTAGATAATACGCTGTCCCAAAATTACAATCAAATAAATGGCTCTAACTACCCCCTAATGGTTGGCAATGCCTATGAGGATCGATATAGCACAATATAAAGGAATTGTGCAAGTACTATAAGTTAAGGTATATAGGTAGACCCAAGGGTAAATACGTTGGTCTGCCCTTGGGAGACCAACGTATTTACCCTTGGGTCTATCTATATACCTTAATATGGTTGCCACATAGTGGATTATTTACTTATAGTACTTGCACAATTCCTTTATATTGTGCTATATCGATCCTCATAGGCATTGCCAACCATTAGGAGGTAGTTAGAGCCATTTATTTGATTGTAATTTTGGGACAGCGTATTGTCTAGTAAGCCACACTCTTCTATTTCTATGGACAGTTTATTGTCAGCTCACTAACGGTTCAGCCACATAGGAAATATTTTTTATATAGGCTAGCACACCTTATATATGGATTTTCCATCAGAATTGTAATTGCTGTGACTGCAGGTTGTAGTATCAGTATCCCTCCAATTGGAGAACATTTATAATACAGAGTTTCTGTATAGAATTAGGATCACTGTACTTCACGCATCTGCCTTTTTTAAACTTCCCCTTCGCTTTCCTTGCTTTTATTCATTTTATTCGTGGCTGTTTGGTATAAATAATAAATAAAATTTCAGTTGCACTATATCCCTTTCACTTTGCTATATTGTATTTGGGGTGGAAAACACCCTGGGGAACCAGAAAATTCCTCACTTTACCTTGCTTACATTCTGGATTTATACTATAGTTTCAGACCATAAAGTCAACATCACAAAATCTGAAGCCTTGGCTATTAATATTTCAATTGAGGAAAAAAACAACTTGTCATAATCCTACCCATATAAGTGGAACACAAACAAAATTACGCATTTATGTATAGATTTTTTTAAAAACCTAAAAGAAATAATTGTTAAAAACTACAATAAACTTTATCAAAAGATAGTTGCCCTAATAAATGAATGGGAAGATAAAAAAAAGTCTCATATGCAGATAGAATTGCAATAACAAAAATTACCTTGCTACCAAAAATAAATTACTTGTTTTGTTGTATACCTTTAAAACTGCCCAATTATTTGCTAAAAAGATTTCAAGCAAATAACAGCAATTCTTGATATATGTGACAACACATAATAGAAGTAAATGCAGTAATATATACAATAATGAAAAAATTATAATAAACATAAAGAAAGTGCTACCCTAATCCTATACTGTTTGGTGGTAATGAAGTAACTATAGTGTAAGGGGGTAATTGGTGGATCCCCATTTCCACCATTAGACTTAGGGATAGATTTTTGTCAGGTAGTATGTTAACATTAGTTTAAAGGAGTAAGTGGGGGGCTCCGCTATCACTGAACAGAATAGGATTAGGGTAGCACTTTTTTTTATTTTTTTTATTATTTTTTCCTTATTGTATATATTACTGCATTTACTTCTATTATATTTTGTATAGCTGTCCATATATATCAAGAATTGCGGCTATTTGGATGAACCTTTTGACTGATATGTATAATTTGATTTTGTAATTCAATATCTTGCCGCTGGGACTTGTTCAGTTTTTAATTTTTAATCAACATTATTCCAAGGAGATTGGTGTCAGGGGGAGCCCGGTTGAGCCCTCCCTCCCCACAGGGTATTTTTTTGTTTTGTTTTTTAAATAAAACAAAATTTACAGCACAGGTGTGATAGTACACTTATCTACCACCCAAACAGAAACCACCCTTTTAATGACATCATATATATAAACTTGCACATATTCCGTATCTCATTACAAACTTATTTTGTCTCCTTCTCTCTCCCTGATAATATGCCATCCACCACCCACCACTATGTTGATTTAACCTTTAGTCCTTTGCAGCATTTAACCCATATTTTATTCTATGATGTATCCTTTTTGCAAACTGTTCTGTACTTACATATCATTGTATCATTTTTGTAAACTTGGACAAAAGCACTAAATACTTAAATAAATAATCAGCCCACGTCTGATACCTTGGAGTAACCTTTTAAAACAAATTCAATCCCACATTTAACAGCCCACTCAGTACTGTCATTTACACCTACAAAATATATTAGAATATGTGCAGTCCTGACCAAAGTCATTGCCAAGTTTCTTATTCATGCTCTAATCAACTCCTGACTACTTAAACCTCAACCTAGTCTGCATCTTCCTTATCCATCTCATAACTTCCAGATTTGTCTTAGTAAATCATAGTTTTCAAACATATTTATATATATATATATATATATATATATATATATATATATATATATATATATATATAGTGGTACCTTGGCAGGATGCGAACCAAACAAGCATTTCCCATAGGAATCAATGTAAATTGAAATAATTTGTTCCAGACCCCAGATTTTTCACATTTCATTTAGAGCTGAAGGTTCTGTTTTTGGATACAAAACCTTACAACTAAACAGGCATCAATAAAAAAAACAATGATTACATCAAATAACAGAGAATTTACAGTACTGAGAGGACTTGAGTCCTCTTCCATTACAACATCAGGCACTTGCACAGGGGATGTTTCTCTTTTCTGTCTCTTAACACCACTGAACCCTAATGGAGACTCTGCTGGAGACTGTGATGGAGGCACTGTCACTAGAAACCTATAGAGGGAATCTTGTGTCTGCCTTCATATAAAAATGTTTCTGAAGTGAGACATTGCTTGATCATTAAACAAGTCCACAACGCAGCTTTCATGAGATTTGTCAGGGTGATAGTGTTTAATAAAAAGTTGTAATTCAGCCCATTTAGCACACATTTATTTTATAAGTGCAGTCAGTGATTCCTCCCTTTCCTTCTCTTCACCTGAAGAAGGAAGTTCCTCAGCCACTATATGTTGCTGCTCACTCTGGCATTCCTGCACATGCTCAATGTGGGCTCTTACAGGCACATGCTCGATGTAGACTTTAACAGGCACAGGCTCCGGTCTCAATCGTGGTCAGGTCTCAATCCAAACAAAAGACTTGTTCCAAACAATTTTTTTCCCTATGCGACACACCTTAAACTAAGTTGGACTTCAACCGAAGTGGACTAAAACCAAGGTACCACCACTGTATATATTTTTCCAATGTACGTTGACCCTTTAAGATTTCTGATCATGCTTCTCTGTCTCCTCCTGAGTCTTGAGAGTGCAGCTAAAAAGGATTTAGAGGGCCTTCCTGGAACCGCACTAAATGGCCAAGCTATTTGTGGTTTATGTTATCAATGGTGAATAACTACCAGCCACTTCCTTTTACAGCACTGAAATGGCCAGAAATTGCAAAGCATGAAGAGAGAGCTCTGAACACCTTCCAAGGAAGGCAGAGACGTAATTACTAGCAATAGCCGAGGATCGATGTAACCTGGAGGTTCCCTGCTCGGATATCAGTCTGTCATTGAGGTAGGAAGACCTATCTCGGCTGCTTTAATGATTTCCTTGGGTGGATCCCAAAATGACTCTCTATCCCTCATCCTGACTACTGCTGAATGGATCTCAGAGACGGGTGATTTAGCATTTAGCTGACAGAGAGAGACTGTGCATGGAGTGAGATTGAGCTGCCAAATGTGCCAGGCTCAGGATTTAAAGCTCCGCAGAGCACTAGTCTGCACAATGACAAATTCCAGGCACGCCATTTGCCAGCTCCAGAATAAATAATCACACCGGGTCTTTTATTTCACTAAGTCCTAAATAAACACAACAGTCACATTAAATGAGCTCTGGTATTCTGCTTATTGACTTGTCTATAATGCATTACAGGCAAGTAAATTGCTAGCTCTAAGGAGGGGGAAGTCTACACAATCCTAGAAGGACACGTGTAGCTCAAGGAAAATGGCACCTGTTTGTGAATTAGATATTTTGAGTGGGACCAGACTGATATACTACAGGATATTTCTCCCTTTGAAGGGCAGAAGTGAAGACTCAAGACGTGGACCCCTTGCTCACTATGCCTTAGGGAGTTCAGCTGCACCTCACTGATGAGGCCCATAAAGGCCAAAACGCGTCTGGGGTTTGATATTTCTCCCATTCAGGGTAGAATTGCCTGGTATTTCAGGGCTGGGTCTCACTCTTTTGAGTGGGACCAGACTGATATACTACAGGATATTTCTCCTTGTGAAGGGCACAAGTGAAGACTCCAGACGTGGACCCCTTGCTCACTGTGCCTTAGGGAGTTCAGCTGCACCTCACTGATGAGGCCCATAAAGGCCAAAACGCGTCTGGGGTTTGCCGTTTCTGTCCATTCAGGGTAGAATTGCCTGGTATTTCAGGGCTGGGTCTCACTCTTTTGAGTGGGACCAGACTGATATACTACAGGATATTTCTCCGTGACCCTATGGACCTCAGCACACCAGGCACTTCATTATGTCTCTTGGATGTGCTTATCCATAAGGTTATCTTGGCAAAGATATTGAAGTGGGTTGCCAGTTCATTCTCTAGTGGGCTGAAATTTGTCTGACCTCTCCGCTATGACCTGCCCATCTTGGGTGACCCTACATGGTATAGCCCTCATTAAGGTAAATAAGCCCCTGCACCATGACAGAGTAGCATCCAGAAGGGAAATCATCACTGTAGGGGTTACCTAAACACCAACATATCTTTCAGCCATTTTATTTAACTCTATAGGGTGTTTAGAGAAGTTCCGAGGGAGCCTCCAAATTATTTTGCACCTGGGCCCTCTATTCACAAGCTCCCCCGCTGCTTCTTTCATGTGTTCCTGAGAGATGGTGCATGAGGATTTATTTTTTTATCTATCAGTAAAGGGAGAGGTGAGAGAAGAAGGAGAGGTCAAGAGGATATATTAGATAATTAGATCTGATTGACACTGACACCACTCCCATTTGCCCCAAGAGGGCCAAAAGCAGGAACTGGCATCAATAAAGGCAAGCCCTGATCTTTAGAAATGCCAAGACGTACAACTTCCACCAAAGTATCATGGATGCCTCCACTGTCTAGCAGAGATATCGACAATATTTTCAACTAATTAAAAAGTTAGCTTAATGACTTATTGCCTAATTATGCTCTTTGTCAGACTCAATATTTTCAGACATATATTATTTTCATTATACACTGGTCCTTTAACTATGGAAATGAATACATTGTAAATGCAGTGAAGGGGTAGGGGAGGGTGCACATGGAAAAGGAAACATTGTTGCAGACAATACTTTGTATCATGTAACACTTTAACTCATGATCAAACCTTCCAGTGAACAGTTTGGCTTGATTTCCTGTAGGTTTGAATAATTGGATCAATGAAAATCATAACCAAGGAAATTATATTCAGTAGGTACCTGTCTAGCTTGGCTTCAATCCACAATGGCCGCTTTACTTGCTCTCTGTCCAGGTCCAAATATTGATATTTATTTGAGATCCATTTATTCCTACACGGTGCTGTGGACCTGGTATTATCTCACACAATGTAACCACAAAATGACTACCACTGAAATATATGTACAGATACTTAAAGGTGCATTAACGATGCTGGGAAAAATGTAAGGCGCATGAAGAAGGGGACAGCAGAGGCAGAGATGGATAGATGAGGTTATTAAAGCAATGAAGATGAGCTTGACGGAGCTCAGCGGGGCAGTGGCTGATAGATGTGCCTGGTGTGCTGCGGTCTGTCGGTCACAGAAAGATGGACACGACTGAACAACAACAAAAGAGTGCTCTCCCAATTAGCGCTCTCTCAAACTGCTCTCTTGTTAAATTTGAGCCTTTTTCTTATTGCCGTTAGATTATTGCTTATCATTACAAAGCCCTGCTACTAAGCCTGTATTTTAACACTGAATCTTCAATGCAAAGCTGCAAAAAAACAAACCAGAAGTGGCATTTAACTAATAGTTAGGTTAACAGTGATTAAGCCCTTTGAAACTAGAACTGTGTGCGGGATCAATACCTCTATTAAAGGATGCAGTAGTGGTAAAATAAGTCATGACCCTTTAACAGTGTAAGCTGCAACTGATGTTGTTCAGTCATACAGTCACCTCCAACTCTCTGTGACCCTTGGGTTGCCAGTTCTTTCTCCAGTGGACAGTGATTTGTCTGATCTCTCTGCTATGACCTGCCCATCTTGGGTGACCCTACATGGTATAGCTCACATTCAGACTGAGATACACAAGCCCCTTCACCATGGCAAGGTAGCCATCCAGAAGGGGAAGATGCAAATACTGAAAGTCAAATTATATAGAATTATGAATTATTACCATTTTCTAAATTCCCCTTTCCGCACCTGTAGAGACCTGCCAAGGTAGGCCTTTCTTTCTCCAACCATCCCTCAGGGTATGACACTGTGTGAGGTGTTTGGGCTGCAAGCTGTGAATCTGCTGTGAACCTCCATATTACATCTTCAAATGCACGGTGCTTAGCAAGCAACTTCCTTACACATGATCATATAATGCTGGCTCCTGTACTAGAAGCTGCACCAAACAAACTTAGGTTATAAAAATGAAGTCAGTGTCCCTGGTGTGTGCATTAGATGATGGGATATGGAGACTCACAGCTTGCTCCCCACCCAAACAGTGACACTGTAAGAGGAAAGGGAAGCAAGACCAAAATGGACACCCAGTAACGGGACTGAAACAGGGGAAGCAAAACGAGACATTTTACTTCATTAATTCAACAATAACTACTGTTCTTCATCTATCCATCTCAGCCTCTGCCATCCCCTTCTTTGTGTGCCTTCAATCTTTTCCCCCATCAGAGTCTTCTCTGGGGAATCCTGCCGTCTCATGATATGGCCGAAATATTGAGCTTCGTCCTCATGATCAAACCTTCCAGTGAACAGTTTGGCTTGATTTCCTGTAGGTTTGATTGATTGGATTTTCTTGCAGTCCAAGGAACTCTTATGACATATGGCTTTTAATTACAGATTCCTAAGAATCCAACTAAATTATTTCTAGATACACAGTTGATTTTTTGCTTTAGGTTTCTGGGTGGTTGTAGTGTAGTATATCCATTGACCAATTCATAGACCTTCATTTATCCATTGATTTGCAGGAAGCACCAAAACCTCAAAGATGGATGAGAGGAGTGGACCGATGGAGACCCACTGTGACCTAACTACACCGGAAACCAATGTCCCATTTTCACCCATTTCTGACTAAAAGGCAAAGTATAGAAGGCCATGATGAAGCAAGCCATGTTACAGAGTTGTGTGTCTTTAAGTAACACACTTAACCATTGTGGAATGAAATGTTGCTGAGTTGTTCTAGCAGTCTTGATAGCAAAGGCGCCATTAACATGCAGCATGGGCCAACAATGAGAGCTGCAAAAGGCAACATACGGCAAATCCTTCACTCTTCTGGAGTGCAGCCAAGGAAGTCCTCAAAGGAAAAATAATCTCTAAGTATGGCCATTTCCTTAGACAGCAAAAAGAGAGATAGAGCATCAACCATGAATACCTGACTACGGCTTCTGAAAAATTCAAATTTCACCCCTCGGACACGAATGTAACTAGGTATAGTATGTGGACATCAAATATAATAAGAGTGTCCAACAAGTCAAGACCATCGAGCACCAATTTGGGAAAATATAGGCAAAGATACTAGTAAGCAAAGCAAAAAAACACATGACCCCATTATACTTCAATATCCATTGACATACACGATAACAAACTGAGAGTGTTGTTGAGACGGTGCTAGACGTCTATACAAATAATAATTAGTTTTGGAGCCTAATTAATGCATCCCAAATCAAAACTTGAACTTGTAAATAAAATTAGCACCAACCAATAAGTGCAGACATCCATCAAAAGCCTTAAAGGGAAGTTTAACCAAAACACAAGTTCAAATATATGTGTATAAGTTTTAGCACAAGAGCTATTTTTGTTGGATGACCTGAAATGCTTTAAAAAATGAATGTAACTGTTACAGTTTAGGATTAATTACATTTTATTTTGATCTTGAGCTTGTTCGTGAACGTTTGATCCAATCAGCCCAGCTTTCTAAGTGTCAGGGATAAAAATATCAGTGTAAAATGGCAGCTTCCACTCTACAAATATATGAAAGGGCGACTGACAAACTAGGCAAGTTTCCCAACTTTAACTTAGATCTGCTCAATCTCACCCTACATCATGTAATTGGGTTAACTAATGTCAATGGTGATGATCGTCAGTGTGTGACACCATGTTGGTTGAAATATAAAGAATGAGATTTAGTAAATCATATTTTCATTTATTCCCTACTAGCGTGAAATATAATGCAACCTAAAAAATCACTGCCTTCCAATATGAACAATATATTACTCTGAAGAGCTACGTTTGATAACAAGCAAATTCTGCATTTAATTTATTAAACGTTATAAAAGTAATATGCCAAAAACTGAAGCAGGATCTGCCATTTTTATTTATATTGATATGCTTCTACAAGTAGGAGGAGACATTGAATTGAAAGAACTATTCAACTGCATCCATTGAAATGTTGCCATTGTACTCAATATCACTAATGGGAATCTCACCAGGGTATCAGTCCCTTTCTTGTTGAGATACTAGCTAAATAAACACAGCAATGGTTGTGCCCAGTAAATGATAATTGCATGTAATAGTTCATAAATTTATGGCTGTATTTTGTTTATTTTCTAAAAATATGGTAGCCAGTATCAAGTCTAGATCGTCAGTATAGCATACTATAAATTGTGTCGCTTTACTATTACATTTTTTGCCTCATTGCCACAGGGGGATTCTCACCGTTTCTCTAGTAACTGTAAGATATATATTTTTGCACAACATAAACATTATTTTAAACCTAAAAAAGACAATAAAAGTTGTATATCACAAACAAACACTTCCATACAGACGCTGCATCTCATTGATGTCAGTTCATGATATACATGCCCTGGAGTTCATCCCACTAGATAACAAATTCACACTAATGGGATCTGGGCTTTCTCAGCTTAACACGAAAGTGATTACAGAGCTGCTGGCCACAGCTAATGGAGAGAAGGTCACTTCTGCTCTGGTGATAAAGTGGGAGGAGGAGGGAAGGAAGGGGACTGTCAACAGGGAAAATATATGAAGGTGTCACATCATTATGCACACATCGCCTAACATGAGAAAAACCTATACAATTCCGACCTGAGAGTGGACCAAGTATTGTGCTCTATGGGAAGATACCCACTTAGAGTGCCAGTCTGTCAACTGGTGCCATTACAAAGCAGAAATGCAGATCCCCATACATGTGAGCCACAGCAAGACCCCAGAAGTATATTCCAACCTATTGTGTTTTATAAATAACGTATTACTGATCTCCCTAGGCACAGCAAGCAAGTAGTAGTTGACCATTCCAGGTATGCTTAGGGCGTGGCCATCCAATGTATGCTTATTTAATGGTCATGCAGGTTATGCTTAGTGGATGCCAATCCAAGTTACGCTTAGTAGTTAGCCATTCAAGGTATGTTTAGTGGATGGCCATAAAATGTATGCCTAGTGAATGGCCATCCGATGTATTCATATTCAATGGTCATGCGAGTTATGCTTAGTGGATGGCAATCCAAGTTATGCTTAGTAGTTGGCTATTCAAGTATGCTTAGTGGATGGCCATCCACGGTATGCCTAGTGGATGACCATCCAAGGTATGCTTAGTGGATGACCATCCAAGGTATGATAAGTGGATGACCATCCAAGGTATGCCTAGGGGATGACCATCCAAGGTATGCTTAGTGGATGACCATCCAAGGTATGCTTCTGTTCTGATGATAAAGTGGGAAGAGGAGGGAAGGAAGAGGACTGTCAACAGAGAAAGTTTGTGAAGGTATCATATCATTATACACACACCACCTCTCATAAGAGAAACCTAAGTATCGGGCTCTATGGGACAGTGCCCACTCATGGTGTCAGTCTACCAACAGTCAGGCAGATCCCCCTACAGGTAAGCTACAGCAAGACCCCAGAAGTATATTCCAACCTCTTGCGATTCATAAATGAAGTACTGCAGGAATCTTCCAAGGCACAGCGACCAAGGGGTTGATGTCCGGAATACTCTATAAATCTTATAGGTGCCCTTATTTGAGTGAGTTGAATGTTTGAAGCCTTATTCTGGCACATTACTGTTTCTGTTGTATGTGGGAGACTTGGAGGGTATTTTGTGGAATTTTAACTATATCTTGAAGCTTATCTATTATGTTTTAGCTTTGTATGTGAAGAAACACTCAAAAATACTTCAATCTTAAGCATATGTTTTATCGATTAAAGTTTAACATTAGCAATTTCAGACATTCATTCTAGAATGAACTTAGGCTAAAGCATGACTTTATGTACCCTACGATGATATGTGATGACCACACACGTCTCGCTCAATCTAAACCATCTCAATTATCAACCTTTCAGTCTGCCGGTTGTCTTTATTTTCCTTTTGGTCTTAAGTCTATTCTCCCAACACATGGATCATTTCTTCTTCATGTAAGGGACTTGACACATGATTAAACAAGAGTTTTAGGAGACCACCATGGGGGTATAGAGAGGAAGCCAGAACATTTCTTTCACTGCTCTTTTTCTGTAACCCCTTCCTTGTCAGGTTGATTCTCACACTTATTTTTAAATCCCATGTTGATGCATGACTAATCCAGTTCTTAGAATATGTACAGATCATTTGAAGGGAATATATAAAAAAAATGCCTCCCAGGTATCATCAATATAACT
Organism: Discoglossus pictus; assembly: GCA_027410445.1. Lineage (NCBI taxonomy): Eukaryota > Metazoa > Chordata > Amphibia > Anura > Alytidae > Discoglossus > Discoglossus pictus. The sequence continues at coordinate 17,663,868 of CM050167.1, forward strand.
GAAGGAAGCCTGTGAGGAAGTAAGGGAAAATGCATGTCTGCATCCTAATGCTTCATGGCACGTCTGGAGATTGATGGCCATTCCCTTTGGTGAATGTCTTGCAGCCCATCCATTCCTCCTCAGGAGAGACAGATGCAGTATCTGTGGTAAATGGAGCTATATTGCTATATGTCATGTGAGCATCAGCTGAGGATATCCTTCCGGCCTAAGGTACTGTTGTAGGGCCAGTTTTGAGGCTACTGTTTAATCCCACCATAAGGAAAATAAAACTCCCAGTGAAAAAGACCACAGCCTCTTCGAACCTATTCTCCTACTTTCTCAGTGACTTGTGGTGAGACTGGGGGAATCCATATTTCCAGTTACACAGTGGGTTACAATAACTCCTAATAGGGAGAGAATGACTTACCTGTTGCAAAAATTGCATTCTCTCTCCTTAAGGTGCTTTTTTGCTCCTGATTGTGATTTGCAATAGTTGTCTATTACAATATATTGCATGCTCGCAAGTATCTACAGGTACATGTGGACATGTAATTAGTTCTAAGATATTTAGTAGATGGCCAAGGTATTACTAGTGGATTGCCATCCAAGGTATGCTTAATGAATGTCCATTCAAGGTATGCCTAGTGGATGGCCATTCAATGTATGCTTATTCAATGGTCATGCAAGTTATGCTTAGTGGATGGCAATGCAAGTTACATTTAGTAGTTGGCCATTCAAGATATGCTTAGTGGATAGCCATGCAAGGTATGCTTAGTGGATGGCCATCCTTTGTATGCTTACTGAATGGTCATGCAAGTTATGCTTAGTGGATGGCAATCCAAGTTACACTTAGTAGTTGGCCATTCAAGGTATGCTTAGTGGATAGCCATGCAAGGTATGCTTAGTGGATATCAATCCAAGGTATGCTTTGTGCATGTCCAGTCAAGGTATGCCTAGTGGATGGCCATCCTTTGTATGCTTACTGAATGGTCATGCAAGTTATGCTTAGTGGATGGCAATCCAAGTTACACTTAGTAGTTGGCAATTCAAGGTATGCTTAGTGGATAGCCATGTAAGGTATGCTTAGTGGATATCAATCCAAGGTATGGTTCGTGGATGTCCATTCAAGGTATGCTTAGTGGATAGCCATGCAAGGTATGCTTAGTGGATATAAATCCAAGGTATGGTTCGTGGATGTCCATTCAAGGTATGCTTAGTGGATGGCCATGCTTTGTATGCTTACTGAATGGTCATGCAAGTTATGCTTAGTGGATGGCAATCCAAGTTACACTTAGTAGTTGACCATTCAAGGTATGCTTAGTGGAAAGCCATGCAAGGTATGCTTAGTGGATATCAATCCAAGGTATGCTTCGGGATGTCCATTCAAGGTATGCTTAGTGTATGGCCATCCTATGTATGCATATTCAATGGTCATGCGAGTTATGCTTAGTGGATGGCAATCCAAGTGACACTTAGTAGTATGCTAAGGTATGCTTCGTGGATATGCATCTGAGTTATGATTAGTGTATGACCAGCCAATGCTGTTTATGTGTTAGCCAACCAAACTATGATTAGTGGATGGCCATCAAAGCCATGCTTAGTGAACAGCCATTGAAATTCTCCCTGCTGAAGCTATTTTCTGGGATATTTCCTACACTTGGGAGCAATATTCAACATTTTTGGTATGCTAATTACATCTGTGGGATAATTTTATCTTCTTTTTTCTTCATAGAGAGACTAATTGTATTTTGGAGCTAAACTGTCCTTTGAAGAGTGTTGGCTGCATCCTAAGTAGGTACAGCCTAACTCAGTTTTCAGATGTTCATCTTTCATTCTGTTTATAACAACAACAAGGGATTGTTTAGGATTGTAAATAGGACCATCTAATATCCCCAAACCAACAACCCTACCCTTGTATAGGGTCCTCTATTTTGTAATGGTGATGGGTGATGAGATTGGCTGGATAAAAGCAGGGAACTTTCTCCAAGTGCACCTCGATCCCGACCACAAGTGAAGAAGCCTCAGTTACATAAACGGTTTAAAGTACCATTTATGGGATACTCTCACTTTATTATCATCTAATCTTCGGTCTGAAGTAAATGTCTCTACCGCTAAATCTCTTTTTACTAGATGACTAAGCACAGATTGAGGCATTTCCGTGGCTGTCACAGAGCTGCTCTGACATTTACTGCTCCTTACAAAGTCTGCTCAAGTGTTGATGCTCATAAACCCTGAGAACGCAGCATGGATCTTATTATAGGAGTTGTGTAAATGGCACCGAGCCGCCAGGTGACCAAGTCTGAGGGGCGATGTTCAACCGCAGAAAAACTGGAGAAACTTAAAGATGTTTTTTAGACACAGGAAAAGTTTCAATGAAAACATTTTAAAGGGCCACTGAAGTGTCATATTTCCAGTATATTCTTATGAAGAATGTGATAATGTGCAAACTATTTTAACACAGTTTAAAATAAATAAATTCACTCTTAACATTATTTGGTGTATTCAGTGCCAACAGACATTCCATGTACGTTCCTCATCAGACAACCTGAATAGATTCAGATAAGATCTCTATTCAGTTCTGTTGAAAAAAATGGCCCTTTGAATTGCCATTCGCCTATAGACTAAAAGGAAGAAGAAACCCTATTAGTATAACCCTCCCCCTCAGACTACAGGCATCCGACAGTATGACACAAGCCGAGTAAATGTAAGATTTTCTTTCAAAATGCTTATCTGGCCCTTAGTGACCTGTTAAAAATATAGGTTATGATGAACAGCTTTGAATTATTTAAAAACAAAAATGTTTATTAGTATATTTGAAAATGTCAGATGAATGTTAAGCACCCTCCTCCCCAGTTGTGAGTTAACTGTAGAGCCTCCTGATTAGCTGCATTATCTGTGTGTGTGAAGGGGGGGGGGGGAGGTAAGGGGGTGTTTTATTGTGTTTTACTGTACAATGAAAGTGGGTGGAATACAATACATTTGGAGAGTTTAAAAGGATGCGGCACAACAGTCACATTTTGAAATTATTGTAAAGTATTATGTCAATGAAAGCCTTTCAATACCATTTGGTTAAATTACATATATTTTTTCAACTCTACTGTAGCTATCAATGATTGGCTATTTTACCTTTTTAGAAGTGTCCTTATCCTAAAGTAAATATGGCACAAAGCAAATTATGCCTCTGTATATGAGCTGTGTGCACTGTAGTACTTCTGAGTAGTGTCCCCCTTAAAATAATTAATACATGCAGCCAATGACCCTGCACTGAGGGTGGGGGGGCAGGATTATGTCAAAAAGGAAAAGATGGATGCCCAAAATATTATGCTCCATTACACAATGTGCCTGCACTACGGTGTCCCTTTATGCAAATTTTCCAGACACCAGATTATTTATTTTTTTCATGCAAAATACCAACTTTTATAATGCATTAAACATCAGCAGCCTTATTAAATTGCAATTCCGCCAATTGAATAGGGCTCTATATAAGCACAAAGCATATTTTCTTTACAAAAGTTTTTAGTTAGTAATGATTTTGTTTTTGGATAGAAGTTCACTAACTAAAAACTTCTGTAAAAAAATATCCTGTGTGCCTTTATAGAGCCCTATTCAATTGGCGGCAATCACAATTTAATAAGGCTGCAGATATGTGATAGAAAAAGTAGGTTCTCATTTAAAGATACAGATTCTAAGTTTATTAATTATTCCGGGGGCTCAACGCCTTAAGCCGTTCCTAAAGGGGAAGTTTCAGCTAAACACAAGATCTCTTATAGAAATTCAAATATATGTGCAAAATGTCTACCTGCACAATGGAAATGTGGCAGCAACAACTGACTTCCCTTTCTAAAAACATTTAGCCCATCATGAAGTGTAATTATTAAAAAATTATATAGGAAAAACTGATGAGCACTGTGAGGATGCGTCACAGTCTGGACACCAGGTCCGTCCCAGCACTTGTGGGTGACCGGGCTCCGCTCCCCGAGCTGACTCTGGCTGCTGTTTGGTTCCAGGCAGATGAGCATCTGGAGCTGATACTGATGCCGTGAACGTGACAGCTCCCATCATGCCTCAGGCATCTGCAACTCGTGAGCTGAGTGACAGGACGCAGAGCATCACTGCGCACAGCGGGCTGCGAATAATGTATGGAGTGCAGCTTCGCTCCTTCACAATGCACAGCAAGGGGTAATTTATATGTCATGTATACAGTATGCCCCTATCTAGTACTTTACTTGATAATAAACACAGTATTTATTCTTAACTATTATATTCAATATTGCTTTAATGGTAGCAGACATTTGGGCTTTGTACCTAAAAGGATTAGACAGCTGTGAGTAACTCTGCATTCAGTTATACCTTAATCCAGACAACAGTAACGACTTGAGAGCAATACCCAAATAGAATAGCCCCGCCCCTTTGGCCACATTCAGACTTTCAGCCCTATTAAATTCCCTCAACGTGTAAAACCGTAGCCCGTAACGTAGCCCATAAGACTTGCTGCTATTTAATTGGCCGCGTAAAGCAACCCGCTAACGAATTGCGGGGTAAGTACGAAAAAACCCTACGGGATGTCGAAAATTGCAATCCGCGCTCGCAAGTCCTTTGTTCTTTCAAGCCCGTAACTGTTACGTTCCAATCACGCTATTAAATTGCAACAAATCCACTGGTGTTCAAGCCCGTAATCCTCAAATGGAGCCAAAAAGCCAACGGGTACAAGAGAGGACCCGCTAGTGCGTTAGTCCTGTCCGTAGCACTGTAAATGCAAATATAAACACACTACTGTACTTATAATTAAAGGGAAAGTGATGTTAGGTATTACAATTAATAGCACAACATTCTCAAGCTCGCAAATCTGCAATATAAAATACATTTTTTATGTTTAATTTCGATCCCGGCAATCAATGTGTTAATACATATAATGGAACTCGCATGGACTGGAATATCATATTTACTGATTTATTAATATTGCATTATTTTTGGGAATGCGGGTCTGATCGTAACTCGTAATTCAAACCCGTAAGAGATTGAAATCTAACCTCCATTTTTTAGTCAAGTAATGATGACAATCTAATTTGCCATTGGCTCCTTTTAAACCCGTAAGTACAGGTTTGACTAATTGATCATGTTCACGGCCGCACAAGCAAGGGGCGAAATATGGTTTACAGGGATTGCTTCTCCAGCCCATAACTCGCGGCATGGCGGAATTTAATAGCTCTGTAATGCAGTCGAATTTTACACAGCCTTAGCGTTATGACGATGCCGCTACGGGCTTGGAATGTAATGGGGCTGTAGGTATCTCTCATGGAGGTGCCAATGACCCTTCTGCTAAAATGTTTTATGTAGTTGCTGATATTGCTCATTTGTCACATGCTACATAAATATGTGAAGGTTTTCTTAAACTACATTGGTCCTTTAAAGAACCACTGTATATATATATATATATATATATATATATATATAAAATAAATAGTACATTTGTATTCACATTTGAGCGTCTAAAATAAAGTGAAAAAACTTATTTCCTGCCGAGAACAAATTTGAGTTCAACTAAGCATTAATAGGCACATAAATTGTCATAATACTAGTTTTCAGGTAGAAAAAAAAAAAATAAAGTTAATGTTTCTTCTGGTTCCTTGTGGCATCCATATTATTTTGCTACTAGTGACTTGCCGTCAAAAAATGACGGCAATAAGATTGTAAGGCAGGTAATGTTGTTTGTTTGCGACATTAATTTTGTTGTTGTTCCAAGACCCTTCGGCGCTCATTGCGAGTCTCGCGCTGGCTGTTGGTTGTTTGTATGCTATGAGCATCGTTGGGGTTTTTTTTTTGTATGTCAATGAAATCATTAATTAAATAATAAATGAATATACTTTACCTATTTTGAAGTAATATATGCAGGAAGCATTGTGTTGAAGAGCTGGCAATCTGTTTTGATGTTGCTGCAGCATACAATGTGTGTTTTGAGTGTTGTGGAGCTGCTGTGTAAGTGTCAGCAATGTGCGCAGTGTGTAGTGTAATAGTGTGCGTGCGCGAGAAAAATCCGTTAGGGTAGCTGTGTACTTCCGCATTGTGTAAGTTAGTGTTGTAAAATGGAGCCTAATGTGTGGTACGCGGCTGTGGCTGATATGGCGTCCTTGTTTTTGGAAAATCCGTATGTGTTTGGTGGTGTTTTGCGTCTTTAGAGTCCTGTAGCCTCGTTTTCGGTTCGTTCGGCGGCCATTTTTTCTCTCGCTTAGGGGATTTTCGGGTGTCTAAACTCTTGTATTTCGCCTTAAATTGCGGTGTAACTTCACTTGCAGAGGTCCTGCCCCCCCCCCCTCTTGCTGTAGGTAAGCTTTTTATGTCTTTCTTGTGTGTATTTATTGTGTTTTTAATGTTTTCATGTGCGCGGTAAGGTCGTATTTTTGCGGGTCGTCATGTTTTTTTTTTTATGTCCCGCGTCTCGTATTTGTTTCGTGTAAGTCCATAAATTTTGCGAGATCCACAGCTGCTGGCAAGGAGCGCCTTTGGCGCTCCTTGCCAGCAACTGCGGCCCTTGCTCACAACTTGCTCACAACTATATATGTGATGTATGAGAGGGGAGCAGGGCTTGCAGTTATTGTTGCAAACTATCAAGTGCTCAAGTCGGATAAGATGGAAACTTTCTATACTCAAAGAAAATGTTCAAATATTAAAATGTTCTCTCTGTCTTTAAAGAGACTAAAAATGTTATAATGGTTTTTGAAAACTCACATCATATGCAGTTTATGAATAAACAAGTTAAAATCTGGTAAAAATCAGATAATATATTTTTGCAGCATCAGCTGTGACTTGAAGCTGTTTGCAGTGCAGTTAGAAAACATCCAATGGGACGTCTTAAAGCTTAATAGACCATACAAAATTGTAAGTTATCTAAATAGTATCACACTTAAAAAAAAATCAGTTACTTGAAAGCTCACAACCTAAATAGTATTTAAAGGGATGATCAGCACCTTTAAATAAAGCCCTCTGCTCTACAACTGTTGCAATAACCAAGTTACCAGGAGGATTTATTTCCTCTGGGTTAAAAAAATCAATTGGATGAAACAAGATTTGGTCGCCGGCGTTTTTTTCAGCAGCGTTTTTGCAGTTGCGAGATTTTGATAAATGAGCCGCGCGGGCAGTCACAACTCATTATCAGATTTATATTTGTGTCATTGGGTTCTGGACTCTGGATCGCACTTAGGGGTCACATTGAGGTTTGAGGACACAGAAAATGCGGATTCAGTTGGAATTAATGACTCTGTTCTGCGCAAAACACTCACAAAATAACTGTATACCCAATAACACATCTATGTTTTTTGTGTGTTTGCGTAGCTCAGACGTGTTTGACTCTCATGGACCACAACATGCCATGCTGATCCACTTGGTTTTCATGGCAGAGATACCGGAGTGGTTTGCCAGTTCCTTCTCTAGTGGGCCACAGCATTCAGTTCTTGGAATTCCTAGGTGGTCTCCCATCCAAGTACTGACCAGGCCCAACCCTGCTTGGCTTCAGGGTGGTGTGTCCTCTTGGTTTCCTGACTGGACTCAAACCCAGGTCACAGCAGTGAAAGCACTGAATCCTAACCACTGGACCACCAGGGACCTACTCCAGCATGTCTGCCATGAATACCAAGTGGATCAGCTTGGTGTGTCCAGAGAGTCAGGCACGACTGAGCAACGCAAAGACATATATAGGCAAGTTCCTAAAAGGTTGATACATTTTAATTATTTTTAATAGAGGGCCCATGGAAATCACATATATGTGTAACATACATGTAAAGTAACAAGCTTTAAAGATTACTATCATTTTTGCAAGGAAATTAGTGCATTTAAAAATTACTGGTAATGCAACTGTGCAGCACTTTCAGGACCTCCCACAAAACCTAATTTGGGAGCTGCCAATCAGTTTAAAAGGACTAAATGTTTTTTTTTCACAGAACCCCATAAAGGACTAAATGATTTAAAGCAAAAAAACTAAATAATGAAATAATTGTTAAATAATTAGTCTTTATATGCAATTGTTGTTTACTGCAGGATTCTATTTATTACTTTCTCAGAAGGGTGTAAACCATGGGTGTGGAAACTGGGGGGGGGGGGGGGACAAGGGGGACAAATCCCCCCCAGATCTTTCAATGTGTTTTTGTTTATGTGTAGAGAAGCAGTTGTGTGCAGGGGCATAGGAACTGGAGAGGAGGGGGGGGGGGGGGCTGGGTGGAAGAAACAAATCCCTCCCCCCAAATTAAAATGAATAGGGTACACAAAAAATAGCAAAATTAAACTCAATTCTGCACCACCAGATAGATGGAGCAGTATGTGTTTCCGATTAAAGTTTTTGAGAGGCATTGCAGCAATGGAGCCCCCAGAGCAGGGCCCCAGTGCATTGAACCGGCGGTAGATCTGCCCCTGCTCCCTCTCCTGGGAGTAGAATTGAATTACCCCCCCCCCCCCCCACAGATTTTCTTTGGTTCCTACACCCATGAGTTGTGAACTAATGAGTTTTTCCTTACTCCTCTTGAAAGCATGGGCAGTTCTAGCTACCTTATTCTCATTTTGCAAATAGTCTCCGCCACTTGAGGTTGATCAGCTTGTTCCCCACACCTCTGGTCCCCTCCAGTGCCAACTTATGTATATATATATATATATATATATATATATATATATATAGATAGATAGATAGATATACAAACATATAAATAAAAAAATATATAGCATTATATATATATATATATATATATATTATACAGATAACTCTAGAGGTGCTCTCGTCCCCCTCCTGTTCCCTACCACAACAGCCCCCTATCCATTTTCCTCCTGCCCCTACCACCCCAGCCCCTCTGCTCCTTCCCCTATTGCCCCCTACCACCTGGGTGCCAGGTGGTAGGGGCAGGGGGAAGAGGTGGGGGGCCCAGTGCATATAAAAAAAATGAACTTGGACATTACTGGCGTCCCCAGAGCAGGGCCCTGGTGCATTGCACCAGGGGTAGTTTTGCCCATGGTTCTTCAATAGGGTGCATTTTAAACTGAGGAGTACAGTTCCCTTGAATTAAAATACGAGATAAAAAATATTTGAGCCCATGTCCATTTAAATGTAATTTTATTCTGCTCAGCGCCCCCCTCCTCCTCCTATCTTGCAAACTCCTCCAACAGAACACGGATTAAGGTTCTTTATATAGTAAATAAAATTGCCGTGTGCAGAAATCTCCCGAGCGCACAGATTTCCTCTTTTCTACTCTATAATTTATCTTGGAAGAACCCCGGAGATAGTTCCCTAAAAAAAGCATCCCAACCCACACAGTGCAAGCTGCATAATCACTCGCAATAAATGGCAAAATCCATTTTAATCTCATTTGTCTGGAATATGCTGCTGGGTTCCAATCCGTTCTTATATTAACTGGTCTGTTGCTATAGGAGGGGGTGGAAAGGCATGTCTAGGAAAGGAAGAGGTTAATAAGACCCCTTCATATTAGCCTGTTTCTGGCCCCCCCTCCCTTTCTGCTGTAATAGAAAGGTTAATTATAGAGAAGACATTTCATTAGCATTGTGTAGACTGGAGGGGAGGGGACGCCCGTCTTCTGTACTCTTCCTTACAGATTAAATTATGCCCTTTGCCTTTCAATAAACAATTTATTAATTTGTATAACATACGGTTTATAGAGGAAGCTTTTACTTATCTGGCTTCTGTTCTTTGTTATTGCTCTCATCAAGATCTTACAGCTTCCCGAGCCCTGATATATTGTATATTAGTAAGAGATACAAAGTTTCCAGATTATACTCTAAAAGGACAGATATTAAACATTGCAAAATATTTGCTGCTACATTTCAAAAGGTTATATTATATTATTGTCTAATAGACACTTCTGCAAATTAGATGAATATTTTAATTATTATTATTATAGGAAATTATTTAACCACTAGCGACTTGACCATCAAAAATTATGGCATAAAAATTTGAAACCTCGCAAAGCTGTTGTTTGCCACACAGTGCGAGGATCCCCCCCCCCCCCTAACTCTCTCACCCCTGCGTCTCTTTCCCCCTCTCCCCCTCCTATGTGTCTCTTCCCCCCTCTCCCTCCTCTGTGTGTCTTTCCCCTCTCTCCCGCATCTGTGTCTCTTTCCGCCTCTCTCCCTCCTCTGTGTCTCTTTCCCCCCTCTCCCTACTCTGTCTCTCTTTTCCCCCTCTCCCTCCGCTGTATCTCATTCCCCTCTCTCTCTCTTTTGTGTCTCTTTCCCCCCCGCTCCCTCCTCTGTGTCTCTTTCCCCTCTCTCTCTCATCTGTGTCCCTTTCCCCCTCTCTCCCTCCCCAGTGTCTCTTGCCCCCTCTCTCCCTCCCCAGTGTCTCTTGCCCCCTCTATCCCTCCCCTGTCTCCATTTGCCCCCTCTCTCCCTCCCAGTCTCTTCTTGCCCCATCTCTCCCCCCCCAGTCTTGCTTTGCCTCTCTCCCTCCTCAGTGTCTCTTGCCCCCTCTATCCCCCCTGTCTCTCTTTGCCCCCTCTCTTCCTCCCCAGTCTCTCCTTGCCCCCTCCCTCCCTCCTCAGTCTCACTTTGCCTACCTCTCCCTCCCCAGTCTCTCTATGCCCCCTCTCTCCCTCCCCTGTCTCTCTTTGCCCCGAAGGCGCTCATCACGGGCCTCATAGTTGTGGCAATTGCGAATTGTGGTTGCACATGTGCAACTCGTAAATTTTAACATTGTGTGATGACAAATCACAGTTACCACAACTATTATATGTGATAACCCAGTTGTCTGACAAACCAGGTCAGAGTTTGACACATCTGCAAAGCTACTATTGCATTATTTTTCTTAATATCCCTTTTTTTAGGCAAATGCAGTTTTATAACTTACTTTATAGTGTCTGATAATGCATTTATCAATTTAAGTCTTAAAGATGTATTTATATATATATACTAGTAACTTGCTGGTATCATATTATTTTATCTTCAATTATCTGTGCTGTCTCTCTTTCTGCGGTCTCTCTCTCTGCACGTTCTCTCTGCATGTGCATCTATTTCTCTGTCCTGTCTCTCTCTCTTTCCTGTCTGCCTCTCTCTCCCCCTCTCATCCCGGGCCGACAATTCGTATGTACACATCCCAGCATTCTTTTAAAAACAAATAATGAAAATAATAGGCCTAGCTCTGACCGAGCGCTACCTTTTTTCCCTAACTTACCAGGTCCGCTCCCACCTAACATTGGGAGGAAGCAAAAAAAAAAAAAAAACAGTCCAAATTAAAGTGTTTTAAGTCACTGGCCTGTATCTCCCATAAGCCCAGACTTTCACCTTTCTCCTTCTCAGGGTTGTTTGCTCCATAGCTCCACTCTGCAGTCTCTCTGTGTTCTTTCAGCACACAAAGCACTTTTCCCACTGGCTGTCTTCACTTGTTTGCCAGCTACAATGTTAGCAACAGTCCAGCAACAGAGGATTAGGCCCCAAACAACCCTGCAAGCCTCACTCCAGCTTGCATCGGCAACACCCATATCTCAGCTCCTGTGTTTTAACAGCAATGAACAGGTGAATCTGATTAACTGCTCCAGGAGTTAACTCCTTCAAACATCCTGGAGAGAAATCTTCAAACATCTGGGATTTCAGGGATACCTAGCTCATAGAAGTTAGTGGGTAATAGGTGGAGGGTTCATAGGCCAACAACATTTGTTTTTATTATTATTCAACCCCTTCCCTGACATGGGAAGGATTTTATAGAGATAGACAGAGTCATTGGAGGATGTTAGTGTTAGAGTAGCATATTCACGTTAGTGGGTACCATTCCATTCTCCAACTTTGCTTTGGAGGCTACTGAGTTTTAGTCTCCTAATAGCAGGATAACATCCCCCCCCCCCCCCCCCCCCCCCCCCCCACACACACACACACACCCCTGGGTGCTACTCAGTAAGTTTTATGGATTATTTTTTTTGCAGTAGCCATAGAATCGCTCTGGAAATTATCTCCCATTTCCCAAGTCAGCCTTATAAGAGTTTTTACGGAAACCATGTAATGAAGGTCTATAGGAGCAGTACAGTGTCTCTTTAAGTTCTCACTGTTCTATACCAGTAGTCTAAGAAACTGTCCTGATTTTTGTAGCTCTCTCTCTGTCTCAAACATCTCACTTCTATTCCTTAAACGTTTGGAAAGTCCAAGCCGTGAAAGCAGACTTTTACTTATAACTAGCACCAAACTCCCAAATCATTAGTTGACTATTAGTTAGGGCCACCAGACAGGGGTGTAGGAGCAAGAATACTTCTAGGTCAGAGCTAATTGTATACACAGGCAATGCTGTTTGCAACACAATGTAAGGCTTTTGTGGACCTATGGCGCTGATTGTGAGCCACGCGCTGAGCACCTTTGGCGCTCATCGCGTGGCTCGCAATGAGCACCTTTGGCTCTCATTGTGAGCCTATTTCCTCGTGTACTTCAAGTGTCCTGATTTGCAACGATTAACTTTGGTGCTCATCGCGAACACAGATATATAAGTACAGTGTAAAATAAAAAAAAATGTGAGTACAGTGAATTAATAAAGTAATATGAATTAATAAATGAATATACTTTACCTATTTATGTTAAATATGAGCAATCAATATCCTGAAGAGCTAACATTCTATTTGGATTTTCCTGCATCTGAAAATATACAGTTGGACATCTGAGGAGAAAGTGTCAGCAATGTGCCAAGTGTGCAGTGCGTGAGGTCAAACTGTTTGTTTAGGCGGTTAAGCAGCATTTTAGAATCGTAATGTTATTAGTTGGAAGTTAGTGTTGTAAAATGGCGTTTTTTTCTATGTTACTTGGCTCGCAAGCATTTTCCGTCCATTGTAATGGTATATTTTGTACCTGCTACATTCCTGTGTAACCCGTACGTGCCTGCCGGTGATTTTCGCGGCTCTGTGTCCTTTAGCCTCATTTTCCGTTTTTTTCGGCCGCCATTTTTTTTCTCACTTAGCCGATTTTCAAGTGCCGAAAGTTCTTAAATGCGACTTAAATTGGCGTGCAACCTCACTCCCAGACATCCTGGCTGCACATCCCCCCGTGCTTTTTGTGATGTTTAGTTTTTTGTTGTGCTTTTCGTGTTTTTCGGTGTGCGTGGTTCGGCCGTTAACTTCATTTTTTTGTGACCTCGTATTATTTTTTTTCTAAGTTCCGCGGGTCATAATTGTTGTTTTTAAAAGTCGTACGTCCTTGTCTGTGTTTTTTGCGCTTCAGGGTCGTGTAGCCTTGTTTTTATTTTTTTGTCCGCCATTTTATTTCTCTCTTAGCCGATTTTCAAGTGCCGAAACTCCTTCAATTCTACTTTATTTTGCGTGCAACCTCACTCCCAGACCTCCTGGCTGTCCCCCCGTGCTGTGTGTGATGTTTTTTTTTTAAGTTTTGTTTTTATTTTTCATTATTTTTGGTCTTGCGGGTCGTAATTGCCGATTTCCTCATCCTGCGTTATTTTTATTTTTCTAAGTCCCGCGGGTCGTATTTTATTTTTTTCTAAGTCTTGCGGCTCTTTTTTTTTATTTCAAAGTCCCGCTTTCCTGGATTGTTTTTTACCGCGATTGAGGCAACGTAGAGCCTCCACCTCCGCAAATGCGGCCTGCAATGAGCGTTTATGTCCATCTCTGCAAATGCGCCCTCTTTGGCTCATTGCAGCTGACGTGGGAGCCTCCACCTCCGCAAATGCTTCGCAAGGTCCGCATTTGCGGCCCGAACTGTGTCCCTCGTCGAGCTCGCAAAGCATGACGACAACTCGCAGTTTGACAATTATAATATGTGATTATGTTTTAAAAATATTTTGAAGATCAATTAAATCAAAATCATGTACTGCAATACACATTTTCTTTAACTGTAATTGACACTGCTCACTTCTTGGGGGTTTCCATGGTGTATTTCTATTCTCTTCCCGACATGTGAATGGCTCAGAGTAAAGGGTGAAGTGCATTAAGCTGCTAATGATTGCATCTTTAGATGCACTGGGCCCAAGTAGTTTAAACAAAGTTGCAACCACTATAGCAACCACTTAAGCTACAGTGCATCTGTTGCTCTTGGCTGCAACACTGAATAAATACCTGTGGCGGGGCTGCAGTGCATCTGAAGATGCAATCACAAGCAGCAAAGCTTTTGGTCCTCTCTTCCCTCTGATACAAGCATATGTAGGCATGGAAGGTTGCCATAGGACAAAAAAGAAAAACCCTAGAGGTGAACAGTGTTAAAGGGATATGGAAGGTTCCTGGGTGCTACTACATATAGAATTTCCCTATGTATCTATTTACTTTTATCTACTTTATTTTATTAAGAAGTGCTGTTATTACTGCCTAATATCATACTAATAGTACCTGTATGGGTATGCCCACTGCAGCATATGCATACACAGATCTGGGAATATTAATTTGATTTTAGGCAGTACAACAGATTTTATAAGCACTTCTTAATAAAGCTAAGTACATAAAAGTAAACAGATATATAGGTATACTATACACCTTGGTGGTCCAGTGGTTAGGTGCTTCCAATGTTATTGACCTGGGTTCGATTCCAAGTCAGGGAACCAAGTGGTCACACCCCCCTGAAGCTGAGCAGGGTTTAGCCTGGTCAGTACTGAGATGGAAATACCAGGAGCTGTATGCTGTGGCCCACTGGAGAAGGAACTGGCAACCCACTCCAGTATCTCTGCCATAAATACTAAGTGAATCAACATGACCATGGACATTAAGATGTTCTGGTGTGTTACAGTCCATGAGGTCACGGAGAGTCAGAAACAATGACAAAAAAAAACCCCACCCAGGAACCTTCCATATTCCTTTAAGTTGGACAATTAAGTAAAACATTTTCTGCATCGTTTTCAAACATTACTTTCTTTTATTTTCCTTCAGATTACAAATTTCAAATATAATATTTTATTAAAGCACTACGTTGCCGTTTAAGCCAGATCCCACTACCAATAATCCTTCTTGTCTCATATTTCTGAAGGATACAGATGAAATTGTAAAAATAAGTTGTGATTTATAACTATAATTTTCAATAAATTTACTTCTATGCTTTATAAATCAAACCTGAGCAGATAATATACCTGAACAGATGTGTACCCATATATTTTACTGTGCAGCTAGTTAACCGGTACATATTATAGTGAAATGGTAGATGAGTCCACTTTCAATGTCAAAGCTTTTCATGAATCCAATTCAAGCCGCAGCCCTTTATCTCCACTATGAAGAATGAGTCATTCATTAAATTCTAAAAAAAAAAACTATAAACGGCTTGAAAGGGAACAAAAATCAGTGTGATGCTGTTTTCTTGATTCATTTTAAATTCTGAGAAAAATATATTTATTACCCAACATCTAACATTGAACTAAACCACTGGCTATTGAGCACCCAGTAGGTAGTGAATACACAGCTATGTATTTTGAAGCCAAGTGAATGGGGGCATGTGTTCTTTAAATTGTTCAATGCTTGTAAACAATAAAAATTCAGAAAGTCAAGAACATATTGTGAGGATAGTGATGATGTCATGAGAGTGAGTCATCCCAATGAAGTAAGATAAGTGGTACAGTATGTAGTGATACAAGTGATAAAATATGTTTTTAAAGGGAATAGAAATCCCAATTAAACTGTATCCACCATGATCCTTATTAGACTATTCATATTTGGCTATAGAGAACAGTTTGCTATCTGTAAATGGCTCAGAGTGAAGGGCGAAACGGACGTTCTGTTGCTAATGGTGGCATCTTTTGATGCAGTGCATCCCAAGTAGTTTAATCAAACTTGCAATCACTATAACATGTAATGTGGTTTCAAAGATAAATGGAAAAAAAATGCTATATGTGAATGGCTCAGAGAGAAGAGCGAAACGTACGTTGTGCTGCTAATCATCAAGTAGTTTAATCTTTACATCAACCACTTACGCCACAGTGCATCTGTTGCTATCAGCTGCAACACTGAATAAAATGTCTGTGCTTGGACTGCAGTGCATGTAAAGATGCAATCACAAGCAGAAGAGCTTTTGTATATGGTGTAAAAGGCAAAAGAAATACCACTTAAACTGTATCCACCATGATCCTTATTAGATTATTCAGATTTGCCAATAGAGAACAAGTTGCTATATGAGAATGGCTCAGAGTGAAAGGCGAAACGCATGTTGTGCTGCTAATTATCAAGCAGTTTAATC
This sequence comes from Discoglossus pictus, assembly GCA_027410445.1. Taxonomy (NCBI): domain Eukaryota; kingdom Metazoa; phylum Chordata; class Amphibia; order Anura; family Alytidae; genus Discoglossus; species Discoglossus pictus. Next base: position 17,679,972 of record CM050167.1, read on the forward strand.
AAACTTGCAATCTCTATATGATCACCTATGCTGCAGTGCATCTGTTGTTATTGGCTGCAACATTGAATACAATCCCTGTGCTTGGACTGCAGTGCATGTAAAGATGCAATCAAAAACAGTGTGGCCTTGTATATTGTTTCAAAGGTGACAGCAATACCAATTAAACTGGATCCACCATGATCCTTTTTAGATTATTCAGATTTGCCTACAGAGAACATTTTTTTATCACATATACTCAAAAGTATATGGAAGGTTCCTGGATATTACTGTGTATATAATATCCCTGTGTAACTATTTACTTTTATGTACATTATTTTATTAAGAAGTGCTTATAAGCTCCATTTTTATTGTGTAAAATTAAACAAAAAGTCCCTGTATGGGTTCGCCTTCTGCAGCATATGCAGACTCAGACTCTGTATGGCAGATGTGCAATGTAGTGTCCTAGCCTATCAGGGAATATGTTGCAGCAGAATGTTACAGAATGTTGCTGAGAGATGGTCACTGATTGGTTAGTATGAAACACAGTACACCCAGTACTACAGAGTCTGTATTTTTTCTGAGCTGCATTATAAACTGAGCTGAGATTATAAGCACTTCTTAATATAATGAAGTACATGAAAGTAAATAGATGTTTAAGGTGTGTGAAAACACTAACAGATATGGATAACTTATCTCGCTCATTTTGCCCCACCTACTGCACCCCCTCCTCATTGATCTCACATCACTCAACTTATCCATCATGTGCATCAACCAGACCATCCACTTCAACTTACAAATTCTCTCCTGATTCTTAATTACTATAATATTATTACTCGTATCACATGCCCCTAACGTACACTATATGCAATGTAAATTGCGAGAACCTTCATCCCTGGGAAATCAGCACTATCGTAGTGAATGCATCATACCCCATAACCAGACTACTATGGAACAAACAGTCCATTCATCTTCTGTCCGTGTCCTCTCCTATGACTACCTGTACACTGTAAGCATTAATTAGACAAAATACATTGAGTAAAGTAGAATTCCCATTATATCCAGCATGGATTAAAAATGTTATTGCATCTAATACCCCATGCAAAAAGGGTAAACATTATAAATGTATTGTTTTTAGCAGTGGATAAAACTCTAAAAATAGACAAAAAGTCCTCAAACATGGGTCTATTAGGAATATTTTCTATGATCCCCAAAGCGATACCTCCTATCTGGAAGGCACAGTCTGATATTGTAGCCTGCTAGCTGGACCCTACATCCATATCTGCGGCCTCTCTGGTGGTTGAGGAGGTCAATGCTGGACAGGTAGACTTGACTGCAGTGGTTGCACGGGAACGCTTGCTCTGGGTTGGGTGCTGCAGTGACACGATTTTTCCTTTGTCTCCTTTTGACCAGCCCTGCGTGTGCTCTCAAAAGAGGAGACAGCCTGGTGAATAGTACTTCTCCAGGCCTTGCGGTCCAAAGCTAAAGCAGACCATCGACAATGGTCAAGGGACTGTTTCAGCAAGCCCACATACGTCTTCTTCGTTCCTCCTCTGCCACGATTACCAGTGGTGAGATCACCATATAGCACAATCTTTGAAAGCCGATTACCCTCCATCCTAGAGATGTGTCCTGCCCAGCACAACTGCGTCTTCACCAGCATGGCCTCAATGCCGGTGACTCCTGCCTGTTCTAGGACTTCAGTGTTGATGATGGTGCGGAGGCAGTGTTGATGAAGTCGTAGGTGATGGCAGTAGGTAAAACTTGACTCAAAGCCATACAGTAGGGTGGTCAACACAACAGCTCTGTACACACTTACCTTGGTAGACTTTATTGATCCTTTGCCAGTCTGTTGTCAATTTCCTTGTCAACCTTAACGTTTGAGGAGATGATGCAAACCAGATAGGTAAACTGGTGGACAGTTTTCAGCTCGGACTCACCAATAGGGATGCGAGGAGGATAGAAAGTGTGGGCTGGGGGAGAACTTCTGTCTTCTTCAAACTGACTTCTAGACCGAAGAGCTCAGCATCCTCGGCGACAAGATGTAATTTGCATAATATGTTAAATATGAAAGGCATATACTTGCATGCTGGCTAAGCCGTAGCTGAACTGGGCGTCTACAGAGATACTGAGCTATCAAATCAAGCTCCCATAATGCATTATGGGCACTTGATTCGAGCATTCAATTTCTCCATTCAATTACAGCCAGTCATCAAGCAAGTATATTTTCATATTGATGTAGGGTCCATCTAGCGTTTTGTGGCGACAGTAGCAGACTGTGCCTTCCAGATAGGATATGTCCCTTTGTGTATGGAGTTATGATAACTCATGCACTGTCACTACATGGAGCATATGGATCAGCTGCAACAGGTTACAATACAACTGTTACCTCAGTGTAGGTAATGAGGTGGAGCTAATGATGTAATGGGGCGAGGCTAGCGATATCATAGCCCAACCTGTTTCCCAGCTCCATAATGGTCCAGGCAGAG
>CM050167.1:17687436-17692436 GCA_027410445.1 Discoglossus pictus
TGAAGGGCACAAGTGAGCTAAAAGAGGTTGCTCTCAGAGTAGCTTATCATGGCTATAGAACTCACCTATTAAGGTTGGTTCGTTCTCTGATGAGCACCTCTGACTTAGTTTTTTTTTTTGTTTTTTTTAGTCCAATTTAACAAAGACCCCCAACCTCTTCCTGTTCCTTCCTCCCTCACCCCTCCACTCGAAGATAAACAAATATTACGAGTTCCTCTAAAAATATTTGTTACATATTTCTTGAACAAGTGCCATTCTTCTTGAACTACACTGCTCCTAGCTTTATGACTTTTGGTCCTAATTTCGCATTCAATCAGAATTTTAAAACATATATTATTTTAATTGTCCAGGGGTCCTTTAAACTGCTAATATTATCCGCAAATATAATTATTATCCATTTTGATTCCCCAGTTGGTGCGACGCGTCTAAGGATGTTCAGACAATCCACTTTATTGTGTAATTAGTTCCCCACTGATTAGGATTCAGCCTTGTCACCTAAGTGGCTGCATTAAAAAGAACGTACGTGGTAATCCGTGGATGGCGAATATTATTAGTGTTGGATCAGGGACGTGCACTTAGCCTGACAATAGCTCACGAAACAGCGGAAAATGGGGATTTTACATCTAACCCTGCATTATAGAAATCTCGCTAAATCCCCAAAGCCTGGCTGTTAGTCTGGTTTTTATTAGATTAAATCACAGTGTTTATTCCCCGGCTTCGGAAATTACTCGTCCTTCTCTTTGAACCTGACGTAGGAGACAATTTCACGTACAAGCACTTCACCACACACGGCTGTTATGATTTAATATTAAGCGCTTAGTCACACAAAACCATCTCTTCCATTTTACCAATAAATACATTTTTCAGGGACGCTCTCGATAGGACCTGTATGGGGGGATAAGGTCAAATAAATCATAAAATGTCGCATTTTATTTGCCTTTAGTGATATTTTATTCTATTTGTTGCTGGAAGTGCTGTATGTTTAATTTATGCAGATATTCAAATGTTCTGTGAAAACTAATTGGTTAAGAAAATCATTATCTATTTTAATGACCACTGATTTTTAGGAAAAAACTCTCAAGTTTGCAAATGGTGTAACAAATTAACATTATTAGCTGTGTGATAAAATCTACATGTTGTGTATAGAAAGTTTCCATCTTGACTGACATGAGCACTTGTGCATAGTTTGGACTTATCTACTGAACAGTGTTGGGGAGAAAGGAACTAAGGGTGAGGGATTTATTGGGGTTTTAGAATTTGATAACTACCCATTTCTCCCACTTGTGTTCAGAAGCAGGTAGCTTGCAACAATAACTACAATCCCTGCTCATGAAGAAATGTAAGCTTTACCTTTCAAACATCCCCTTCACTAGCATCATGGATTCCGTCAGGGGCTAGTTCAATTTGGACACAAATTGCCTTTAACGCAACAAAATTGATTTTTGACCGAAATTATATTTTTTTAAATTAAAAACTAGTTTTTGTATTTTTCATTTGTAAAAAGCAAACACACTGTGACACATTATCCAATATCCTCTATCTGATGCAACAAAAACAATAACTATATGTCCCTCTAAGTGCCTTCTGATCAAGTCAACAATAACCGATAAAACTCTTCTGCACTTCTTCAAGGAGGTTAACTCCTCAGCTTCTTCCTCTATCTCACTTGTCACCCCTCGTCATACCCCACTGTAATGTAAGAGGAGCCATTTGTTTTTATTATGCATTAGTCAGTAATACAACTCCTATTTAATGCTTTATAATTGCAATATTTAATATTAAATTCACTTTCAAAGATTACAGTATTAGTCTTCAGTTAATAAGATGGTGGGTTTATCTGAGAGACATGTCTAAAAGTTTCAAGATCAATCTGAATGTATATAAATGAGGCCAGACAATCATTCAAAGTTTACTGTGATGGTAGATGCTTGTTTTCAAGTGAAACCACTGCAATGGAGAGCATTGTGTTGATAAAACCTTGTGCCTGAAAATTTAGCACTGCATTGTCAATAGAAAAAGCTACCCCCGGGGAGATTTGTTTCACTTGCTCTTCCGTATCACCTCTCATCTTGATTGCGAGTACTCGGGAGACATAATGACTACAACCACTGGAGTAGAAGATGTCTGATTTATTGCATCACAAGCTCAGCGTTATAGAGACCATAAACCTACCTACTTATTACTTCAATAAAAAGATTTTAAAAAAAAACTGATTTAAAAATAAGTTTAACAACCGTTATAGTTACAAAATTACAGTGAATATCTCATAATAGAAATTGTGCAAGGCCGTTTAGCATAGTATAAAATGAAATCATTATTACACCAATAATCATAGCATGCTGTTCAAACCAGAGATGTACCGAATCCAATACTTAGCTGATACCTTAGTTTCACAAATGGAAAATCAAGACACTACAATGAGAAAGATCACATAATAATCTGTTTATCAATGTGCTCCTTTTGGTCTTCTCCTTTTGTATATCACAAGCTGTCGTTTCTGGAGCTTTCCCCAAGACTGGAATGGACAAGCTTCGCTGGCCAAGCAGTTCCTATCTGCCATCAGGGTCTATATTTGAATATTTATCCAAACAGGGCTTGTCTGCACACGCGTTATCAAGGAGAAAAAGCACGCTCCTCGCCAACAGTAAACATACTGGTGGGGAGAAAACTACTTAGGTCAACTCAATTAATGTGTTTTGTAACTTAAACCATAAGTTTATACACAAAATGACAGCAAAAAATTTGAAGCCTCACAATGCTGTTGTTTGCCGCACAATTCGAGGCTCCCCCCCCCCCCTCTAACTTGCGGGCCATGCAATGAGCTCCTTTGGCATTCATCACAGGCCTCCCAATGAGCGCCTTTGGCTCTCATTGTGAGCCTCTCCCCCATCTACTTTAGGTGCTTTGCTATGAGCACCTTCGGAACTCATTACAGGCCGTGTCATGCGCGCATGCGCAAGCGAGTAACTTTGCGAGCGTTCCAGACATCTACTTTAGGTGCCTTGTGATAAGCACCTTCGGAGCTCATTGCAGGCCGTGTCATGCGCGCATACCCAAGCGAGTAACTTTGCGAGCGTTCCAGACAAATGCTCTTGCCCCTGTGTCTCTTTCCCCCCTCTCCCTCCCTGTGTCTCTTTCCCCCTCTTCTTCTCCTGTGTCTCTTTGCCCCCTCTTCCTCCCATGTGTCTCTTCCCCCTCTCCCTCCCCTGTGTCTTTTTTTCCCCCTTTGCCTCCCCTGTGTCTCTTATTGCCCTGCTCTCCCTCCCATGTGTCTTTTCCACACCTCTCTCTCTCCCCTGTGTCTCTTTTCCCTCCTTTGCCTCCCCTGTGTCTCTTTGCCCTGCTCTCCCTCCCATGTGTCTCTTCCCCCCCACAACCTCACTCACAGGCTCCCCCCCCCCCCCCCCCAAAGTCTTGGGTGCGTCGCAGTCAGCGCCAAAGTCCTACAGCCTTCGGCTCTCATTGCAGCAAAGATATGATGAGAGAGTGAATTATAATTTTATTTGTGTCTTGTGTAAGATAGTGATGTATTTTGGTTATATTTTATCCAGGAGGATCTGCTAGAGAGGCAGTTGGCCCCTTGGGCCAGAATAGAGGGGGATTGATCTCATTTATGTTAACATTTATTTACTAGGGTAGGGGGGTCGATCACTTCAGGTGGATTTTGTCTCATTTCGATCTTGCCAGGAGATGGAGTTACTGGTATCCAAGCAAGGTTGGCATCAAAATAAAGATGGACAGTTAGACCCTACTTTACTGTCCCACTGACCCTTCCCCCAAAAAATAAATGAGAACCTGGTTCCTATATTGGGTTTAATACCCCTTTAAATAGTAACTTTTCTATAATGTAGTACTTTTTCACATTACATCTTTTCTCCTTCAAATCTATACCCCCTCCGCACCTCTTTCTTTGCACCCTTTCACATTTCACATTCCACATTCACTGTATCCTTCCTCTCTTTCACAACAAAGATGGGGTCACTCAATCATTTGCCCCAATTCTGGATCCTTCCAGCTCTTCCCAGTTGAACTCTTCACCCCCTCCTCTATTTAATTTTTTCCTTTATCATATCAAACATACTAGAGTAAATATACATGATATAAAGAAGCACAAAATGTATACACCCCAGAGCTAGTCGCCACGTTGTTTGTTGTAGGTGAAGCATTTAATTCAGGGCCAGCCGATGAATTCTGGGAGCCCCAGGCGATTTATGATTTTAATACAACTCTCATTATATGAAAAGATCATTCCCTTTTATTTGCCACATTGTTTGTTTCTTGAAATAAAATGTAAGCAACTCCTTTAAACATGTAACATATTTTCTTTTAATTTCTTTAGTGACCTGTGTTGTGTTTAGTGCTACAAAAAAATCGTCATATAAAGATGGTTAAGAAAGCAAAAAATGGTCACTTTTCTATACAAAGAGATCTTATTAAGGGGAGTTTTGTGTTAGTTCAGTATATGTTGTTGCTTAAACATTTTCCGTTCACTCAAATTACTGGGGTACCAGTGCAGAAAGTGTTACCCTAAGTGTTGTATGGGAGTTGGAGCAGTGACGGAGCTATTTAAATGGAGGTGCAGAGTTAAAAAAAAAAAAAATGCGCTGAAAAGGCACTATTGAGACAGCTGCAAGCCTTGCAATGAGCGCCTACGGTGCTCCTTTTGAGGCCGTCTTCAATCTGTTTTAAAGTCCTACGTGCGTGCCTACCGATGAGCGCCTGTGGCGCTCATCGCAAGCACTGCAATGAATGCCTTCGGCGTTCATAGTAGCCTAAGGCACCACGGGCCTCGCGACGGTGCTCATCGCAAGCCCTGAAATTAGTGCCTTCCGCGCTCAATGCAGGCCCGCAGTTGCAGGCCTGCAATATTTAACATTGCGTGATCAACATCGCAAACGTGACTTACGGAATTGATCCACAACTATATATGTGATATATAATCCATTCTTGGCTCTGCTCAAAGCTGTGTAATACAGCAGGCATATGCTTAAAGGAAGCCA
>CM050167.1:17697436-17732436 GCA_027410445.1 Discoglossus pictus
GCTGCCTCTGATTGGTCACACTTAATTATGAACTTTATGCTAATTTAGCTTGGATTTTCAGGGGCGTTCCTTCTCAAAATCAACTGCTAGAAAAATGTTTGCAGACCCTACTGATTCTCCTTTATCAGATGCATCATGATCCATGAAACTTCTATATACCTATTATGGCACACTGTCCATGTAGGCAGTATGCAAAACAATAGGATCTGATCATATTATTTAAAAAAAAGATAAACTTACTTATTTTTATAACTTTTTATTTTATTTCATGTTATTCTATATGCAGCTCTGATCGAGCAGTACCGTCCTCCTTGTCTGATGTGTCACTCTAGGAGCTTCCATATAAAATATGGGGCGGGTGTTGGTGCAGCCTGTTCCTCCCGGTTCTGTGAATGAGCACAGAAGCAGCCCAGTGCACAGCCATGCCCCCAAATAATTTACATAGAAGACTCAGCAGCAAAGGAAGACGGTACTGCTTGATCAGAGCTGGAAACTAAGTCACAGTGAATAAATATATTTGTTTTGTTTTTTTAAATATAAGTACGTTTTTTAAATAATATGCTTGATTCTCATTCTTTGGCACACTGCCTACAAAGACATTTGTCTCCTTCAAATGGATCCATTGGGTTCCCTGGTGGTCCAGTGGTTAGGCTTTGGTGCTTTCACTGCTTTGACCTAGGTTCAATTCCAGTCAAGGAACCAAGCAGGGTTGGGCTGGTCAGTACTTGGATGGGAGACCACCTAGGAACACCAGAAGCTGTGTGCTGGGGCCCACTGGAGAAGGAACTGGCAACCCACTCCAGTATCTCAGTTATGAAAACCGAGTGGATTAGCATGACCATGGTCATAAAGATTTGCCTGGTGTGTTATGGTCCATGAGGTAACATGAAGCAATATATATCCATTAAAAACCCTGACCACTTATATTTCCTTGGAAATACATTCAGAGTTTATGCGGCAAAACTTCTCAAATATTGTTCAACAAATGAGTAAGAATGAATCGCCAGCTCCTTTCATTTAGCTGCCAGTTCTCGGCACAGCCAAAGGAGGAGCTTCCAAATGCAAAGGCTAATGGGTACAGCCAAAGAGATGCACAAATGCAGTTAGACTGATACAGACATAATGCACAGAATAACACAAAAATGTAACACACAAAATCACACGATAATAATGTAGTACCCATAATCACATAATAATGTAACCCATTAATAAAAAATCATCTAAAAATGATGTAGCACACACAACAATCAGATAATACTGCAACACACAAAATCCCACAATAATAATGTAGCACACAAAATCATAAAATAATGATGTAGTACACACAACGATCTAATAATACTGCAACATACAAAATGACACAATAATAATGTAGCACACACAATTACATAATAATGCAACAAACAAAATCACACAATAATAACGTAGCACCCAAGATTTCACAATAATAATGTAGCATACAAAATCACTTAATAATGCAACACACAAAACCACACAATAATGTAACAGAAAAACACGTAATAATACTGGCACACATATAGAAGACACAAAATTAAGGAAAATAGCACAATAAAAGTACAACAAAAACACACTAGGACAAAATAAAAAATATTAAATCTCAATTTTTTTTTCCAGATTAAAGTGTCAGAAAATGTCTTTAATACCATAAATAAATATAATTACAATTGATTGTTTTTAGAAATTTTTAGTGGAATTATTAGGTAATTGAGCTTGAAAGTTGGTTATTATAAGCATGAGTTACATGAAACTGAACTTATTTTTAAAGAAACATGAACAGACCATCATATGGGTGATCTGATCAATGTTGGCTTTTTATTGAACCCTACAGGCACCTATCTTGTATAGAGGAAGGGGGGACCCCAAGTTATTTTGTACTAGGACCCTTAATTCACTAACTTCACATCTGCTCCTAATAACTTTACCTCACATGATAAATAATCTCTATACATGTAAATCCCATCTAATTAAATTGTAAATTTTCTTACTTTAAAATCAACACTTCTAAATCACAGATTTTTACAAGTGGCATAAAAGAGACTCAAATTAAGACTCTAAAACAAATTGATAAATGTAACTGGGACAGCAAATGCATAAACCATTTGGGCATACATTTTACTTCATCATTAAAATATAATATAATTATAATAATAAAATATAAAATATAATTAAAAGATAATCTCCTTTCTATTTATGAACAAATTAGGTGGATTATTTTAGAATGGAAGGCAGCTCACCTATCATGGTTAGGTAGAATAGCAGTAATTAAGATGGTGATTATTCCTAAAATGACCTGAGATGCATTCCCCAGATAGTGCCTAAATATTTGCAATGTTCCTTCCAAAGATTATTAAGTAAATTCTTAAAGGCATATCTAGGTTTCCTGGATTTGGATTGCATCTGATAGAGGAGAATCAGCAGTGTATGCAAACTTTTATTTTTGCATGAAAAAATTCAAAATAAACATTTACATACTCACCAGGATGTTTGATAATTATTTTCAGTTTGTAAACTGCAGCTTTTGTTAGTGGACACCCCTGAAAATCCCTGCTAAGATTAGCATAACATTCCTAATTTGCTTTGGCTAATCAGAAGAAAGCAGAGGTTAGCTGAAACATTTGTATCATACTCTGGAGTTCCTGTGTTACAAAGCAGACTGGGATATGTAGTTACTCTCTTATTGTGCTCTGATTCAGCTGTGAGCTCAGAACCCACCTGACCATTTGATTCCATCCAGCAGCAGTTACTTCCTGTAGTCTCTACCAGAAAGGTCAAACTCTGTACCTGTTTGCCTCCTCTGTGTACTTGGTTATGTAAGATCCATGTGTGCAAAGCTGGATTTTACTCTCCTGCCTTTAACTTTGTAGGTACCCTGAACTTTTCTATATAACACATATTTTTTCTGATTATAACTGCCTGTTTCTTACCAAACAATTGAAACTCAGGAAACTTATATATACACCTTTAAATAAAAGTAAAAAATCACAAATAGCATGGAGGGAAAAAGAAGGTTTGGATGATCCTTTGGTTACATTCCTAATTCCATTATGGTTAATAAATCAATGGGTTCAAATTCAGTTCAGTCGTGTCCAACTCTCTGTGACCTTATGAACCACAACACACCATGCTGATCCACTTGATATTCATGGCAGAGATACTGGAATGGGTTGCCAGTTCCTTCTCCAGTGGGCCACAGCATATAGCTCCTGTTATTCCTAGGTGGTCTCCAATCAAAGTACTGACAAGGCGCAACCCTGCTTGGCTTCATGGTGATGTGACCTCTTGGTTCCCTGACTGTAATCGAACCCAGGTCGCAGTGGTGAAAACACTGAATCCTAACCACTGGACCACCAGGGAATCCATGCTTTTTTTAATACATATCAATTTAATTTATTGTGTGCCTATTTGGAAATGCATACATTCCCTTCACATAATCATTTATTAAATGTTCTGTAATGATTTGGATCCTACTTGGATCATTGCTGGACACCATACTGAACTGGATATACTATGCATTACTCTATAGGGACACAGCTCACTAATGAAGTGGAGCTCATTATCCAACAGAAGAAAATATGCTTCTGTTGGACTTTGAAGTGAATATACGTAGTTAACAAAAATGCACCAGCCTAATCGTCCAGTGCCATCCAAGCATCTGATATTCAAAGGTTGCTCATTATTAACTGATTGTCTTGTAATTCACATCTCCTATTTTGACCAGGATTTTTTCTACTGATTGTCTCCTGTCTCGACCTTCTACCAGTCATCCCAAACACTCTGATTGCCACCTGTCCCTGACCTTGGATATGTCCAAGATTTCTTATCTATCAAACCAAAAAGCATTTTTGATCAGAATTAGTCTATACTAAGCAGTGTTAATAGTGGGGGAGCAAATGCCGGTGTAGCCGGTGCAAAGCACCGGGCCCCAACTGGTTGGGGGCCCTCTGCTCCCAGCAGCAAAGGAGGGATTTTAACTTATTAGGAGAGAAGGACATATGATTACTTTTATAGAACAATGATGAGATCACCTTAGAGGTTATCAAACCACCGACATATATTTTAGAATTTTTATTGACCCCTACGAGCATCTATCTTATTTTGCACTGGGGCCCTCCATTCACTAGCTCACCCATTAAGTGACACATATCCCAGCTGAGATACACTCAATACACTCCCACATTCACGATTACACAAAAATAAACTGCTTAACCAATAAATAAATCACATACAGGCTCCATTATCAATAAGCTCACACGTTCTCTCCAAGACACAATCACAGAGAGAGCTTCTTGCAGCTTTTCCCCGGCTAATGACTCCTGCTTGCTGCAGAATCAAAGATATGCTGGGAACGAGCCCATTTGTCAAGATTCCCCTGCAATCCGCTAATTGGTGTCTATTGATGGAAAGTAACATTTATCAAGCATGTTGTACCACACCTCAACTAAACGGTGTCTTCGGACAATTTATGCTTTTATTGTTATTGCGATTTGTTCCGGTTCTTACATTTTATTTTACATAAATGGAAAACATCTGTTGTGCCAAATGTAATATTATTTCTATAAACAGGGAGTGATATCAAGTATTTTAATGAAATCTAGAATTGTTAGGAGACCCAGACCAAGAACGTTCTTTAAAGATATATGGAAGTTTGTGGGATCTCCTGACTGATTGGTCATGTCTCAAATAATTTTATTGAGGAATTCTGTATATTTATCATTCAAAGTACATTTGAAATTTCTTGTGTGAGCTCCACCCCCCAAGGCACCTATGTAGGCAGAGTGCCCTAGCCAATGAGCTGTGTGGAGTTGTGTCCTAGTGAATCAGCTGTCAGTATCAGGGCTGCCTCCAGAGAAGCTCTGTCAAGGCCAGAGAGAGAGAAATAGATACATTGTTGTACCTGACTGGCCACAACTCATTATCAATTTTATGCTAATTTAGGTTGGATTTTCAGGGCGTTCCTTCGCAAAATCAACTGCCTGAAAACTGAATACATTTTGCAAGCTTTAGGGTAAGTTTATTAATGTTTATTTTGGGAATTTTTCATACGCTACTGATTCTCCTCTATCACATGCACTCATTATCCATGAAACTTCCATATACCTTAAATTCTCTGTCTCCTAGATGGCATAAAGCTTGACTTTGCCTGGAACCGAGCTTGTGTTAGGAAGGAACTAACCAATATGTATTTTGTTTTAAGTACTGCTTTAAACTGTTTTCATGTGGCATGGTGTTGTCTGTTATGAGAAAAATATTTGTTATATAGATAAGTTCAGTGTGCTTACAGAGTAATAGGCAGGAAGGTAAAATCCAGCTTTGCACACCCACAGGGAGCTTACATAACCAAGTACACAGAGGAGAGAGAGACAGTTACATAGTTTGACCTTTCTGGTAGAGAAACTTTACAGTACAGCCAGGAACTCCAGAGCTTGATACAAATGTATCAGCTGCCTGAGCCTCCTCCTGATTGGCCAAAACAAATTATGAATTTTATGCTAATTTAGCTCGGATTTCAAGGGAGTTTTAACTCTGATTTTCAACTGTCAGAAATTACAAGACATTTTGCTAACTTCAAGGTAAGTGCGTAAATGCTTATTCTGGTATTTGTTCATGCAAAATGTTTTCTTACACTACTGATTCTCCTCTATCCAGGAAATTTAGCTATGCCTTTAATCAACTGGACTGATTCCTCCTCATCGTCAACCTTGATTCAATAACTATTATTACTAAAGCTCTCTCATCCTTTGCCCATACACTTACTCCCAAAAATAAAGAAATGTCCTGTCCATATCATATTCAATGCCATAATACCCAGACCTTCATTCATGTGGCCAATGTTAGCTTCCTTTTGCATCTTCTGCATCTTCCTCTTCAAATTGTTACTGCACCATTCCTTGCAACAGGCCACTTTCAATCCCATAGTCCTATTGACTCTTGAGAAAGCATATGTTTGACACAATTTTCCGGAAGAAAAAAAAAAATCCTCAATATTGGGTCTCTGGCATTTTTATATCAGTGAACTTTCCAATTGAACTTTAAAATAATAGTTCGTTGACCTGGTAATTTAGAAATGAGAGTAGGGAAGTGACTTTGAAGAACTTCCTCATATGGAGATCTAAATGATACCAGAATTATAGCACATTAAATTTCACTGGAGAGGGGCGTTTTTAGGATAATCAGTGGTCAATCAATAAGGACAAAGGGGCAAATATGCATAAAATATCAAATCAGTGGAGCTTTGGAATTCACCTGGACTCATAAGGCTCATAGTCAGAGTTCTCAGGTCTGGATATATTGTTATGTTGAGTCTGAATATGTTTTTGGAAGCCTTTCTTCCACTGCCTTAAGTGCCTGGACCGGGAAGCCTGTCTTCCACCGCCCTACATGCCTTGATCCTGAAGTCTTTCTTCCACTGACCTCCATGCCTGGACTGCCCTACATGCCTTGAACCTGAAGTCTTTCTTCCACTGACCTCCATGCCTGGACTGTCCTACATGCCTGGACTGCCCTACATGCCTTGACCCTGAAGCCTTTCTTCCTACATGCCTTGACCCTATACTGTCTATGCTGGGCTCTCAATATCCCACACCTGCCTCACTGATCCTGTCTTATTGAATTATTATCTCCAACACCTTGGTACCTTTCAGAGATGTCATGCTCTTGTTGGCCATTTGCATTCAGGAGGGACTGAACATATGTGCTGCTCACAGCCTGACATAAATGTGGCTGCTGTATCATATGAAGAATTATCTCTGTGCTGATAAATAATTCCATATATTTGTATGTTTATGTGACCCTATTACATGTGTACAGAGCCTCGTGTTTTCTGCCTACAGCGCTTTCATTGGGTTTATTGGAGATCCAACCTATCTAATTGCATCCTTTATAGGTGCTCCATACCAAGCATGCCACAGGGCATGGTTACCATCTGGTTATACTTTGTAGTTTATGGTGTCAGTAGAACACATGAAATCCCCACTAAATCTGCAAGGCTTAGCATGTCATGGCTGTGTCATCTCTAATTAGCAGCAAGAATTGACATCTTTGAATTGTGGTGTTGAGGAAAACTGCTTAGAGTCCCTTAGACTGCAAGAAGATCTAATAAATCAATACTACAGGAAATCAAGAAAAACTGTTCCCTGGAAGGTTTGATCATGAGGCTGAAGCTCAAATATTTTAGCCATATCATGAGAAGACAGGATTCCCTAGAGAAGGCGGTGGAAAGATTGAAGGCACACGAAGAAGGGGATGACAGAGGCGGGCATGGATAGATGAGTTCATTGAAGCAATGAACTCAGTTCAATGAACTCATCTATCCATGCCCGCCTCTGAAGGGATCTAGAGCAAATCCGGGGAATTATAGACCAGTGAGCCTCACTTCTGTAGTTGGGAAGCTTTTAGAAGGGTTAATAAGGGACAGAATACAAGAATATGTCTATTTGAACAGGATCATAGGTAGCAGTCAACATGGATTTATGAAGGAAAGGTCGTGTCAGACCAATCTAATTAGTTTTTATGAGGAGGTTAGTAGGAACTTGGATCAGGGCAACTCAGTGGATGTAGTCTTTTTAGATTTTTCAAAGGCATTTGATACAGTGCCACATGGAAGACTAGTGAGCAAATTAAGGGATACAGGAATTGCAGTAAATATCTGCTCATGGATCGAGAGCTGGCTAAAAGACAGGAAGCAAAGGGTTGTTGTAAATGGAACATACTCCGATTGGTCTAAGGTGATAAGTGGGGTTCCTCAGGGCTCAGTATTGGGTCCTCTCCTTTTTAACATATTTATTAATGACATTGAAGTAGGACTCGAATGTAGTGTCTCCATTTTTGCTGATGACACTAAGTTGTGCAAGGTAATAAAATCAGATAATGATGTACTTTCCCTACAGAAGGATTTGCATAAATTAGAGAAATGGGCGACTAAATGGCAGATGAGATTTAATACAAATAAATGTAAGGTTATGCATTTGGGAAGGAACAATAGCCAAGCAATCTATAATCTTAATGGAGCAAATCTAGGGGTATCAGATATTGAAAGGGATTTGGGAGTGCTTGTGGACAACCACCTAGGTAACAGCGCTCAAAGCCAAGCAGCGGCTGCAAAGGCAAATAAAATATTAGCATGTATCAAGAAGGGTATAGAAGCCAGGGAAGCAAATATAATTCTGCCACTATACAAATCTCTAGTACGCCCTCATTTGGAATATGGAGTACAATTTTGGGCACCACCTCATAAAAAAGACATTTTAGAGCTGGAAAAAGTACAGAGAAGGGCAACAAAACTAATAAGGGGAATGGAGGGGCTAAGTTATGAAGAAAGACTAACAAAATTAAACTTATTTTCGCTAGAAAAAAGGCGTCTACGAGGAGATATGATTACGTTATATAAATACATCCAGGGTCAATATAAGGCTTTGTCAAGTGAACTTTTTGTAGCAAGAGATTTTCAACTGACAAGAGGACATCCGTTGAGGTTAGAGGAAAAAAGATTTCACCTTAAACAAAGAAAAGGGTTCTTCACAGTTAGGGTGGTTAAACTGTGGAATTCTCTACCAAAGGAGGTGGTGACAGCGAATTCGATAGACAACTTCAAAAAGGGGTTAGATATATTTCTGAATAAAGAGGGCATTCAAGGCTATCCTAGATAACTAGCAAGGAATATTGATCCAGGAAGAAATTTGATCGCCAGTTTCTGGGGTCAGGAAGGAATTTTGCTTTTTTTCCCCCTTATGAGACAATTGGCAAAGTTTCAATGGGGTTTTTTTTTATGTTTGCCTTCCTCTGGATCAATTAACAATAATAATAAATAGTCCAAATTAAAAAGATCAATAGAGATCTAAAAAGGTTGAACTTGATGGACTAACTCTATTCATCCTCCAATACTATACTATTAATAATTATTTAATCAATAATTTAATTAATAACTAATCCGCATATTGCAAATCAGAGGAGATCTTAACAGGTTGAACTTGATGGACTGAAAGTCTTTTTTCAACCTTAATTACTATGTAACTATGTAACTATGAGTATGAGCTTGAGGGAACTCAGAAGGGCAGTGACTGAAATGTGCCTGGCGTGCTGAGGTCCATAGGGTCACAGAGAGTCAAATATGACTGAATGACTAAACAACAAAAAACCTGTGTTGTTTAAAGTTTCTTTTCACCTGAGAAAACCAGCAGGTACACTTACTGTAACTGTTAAAACTTTAACCCAATCAAGTAAAAATTCTAAGTGTCAGTGACAGAAATGGAACTTCTGTTAGCAACTTCCTCTCTCTCAATAAACATGAAGGAGTAGCTGGAAAACTAGGCATATATCATTACTTGTATATAGATAGTTAATCTTCTCTAGGTGTGCTTTTATATAAAAAAAAAAAAAAAAACTTTTGGTGGAACTACATGAGCTGCTTGTCTAAAACTTTTGTCTAATAAGATTTCCATTAGACCTATTGACTGCAACGGCACTACAAATTGCTATGTCAGCTGAAATGCTCTGTGCATTCCTTGTAGAAATATTGCAGCAGAAACAATACATTGACTCCCAGTGCAGAATAATTGCATATAATGTTGTATAAATTAATGGTGTTTTTTAATTAAAAAAACACATTTTGGTCATAATGAAGTCTAGATCTTCAAAGGAGTATATTATAAATATGGGACTACAATTGACATTTTCACTAGCAGTTAATTAATTCTGATTAAACTGTTCATGGAAGGATATATAGACTAGAAAACCCAATTGAAACCTTTGAAACAAAACATGTGGTAACCTCTGGTTGGCAGACAGGTAATCCTGTGTCCTTTATATTATTAATAATTCTGTTTTCAAATAAACATGCAAATAAAAGGAATGAGATTCTACATGTAAATTCATGATAGAAACATTATGTTCAGACTGGGGTTAAGATTCCAATTGCATTACACTCTGGAAAAATAAATTGCAGAATCAATTAGATTAGACGTCTTTAAATGTAATCTATTCCTTCAGACAAGCGGTGCCAAATTCTCACATTATCCTCTGCCACGTGGGACTGGAACAGGTAGCGATACCAAGATTTCTATATATTATCTACACATATGGATAGATAATATGCGCCTGGAAACTGTGTGTGTGTGGGGGGGGGGGGGGGCATATGGGCAGCAATTATGTCATGAGAGAAGGAACCGGTCAAAACAGATTACAAATCAGGAAACTTGTGATCTGGTCCTCTCTTTGGTAGGCCCCCTGGTCGGCCCCCTCAGTATGCTGCCTCTCCTACTCCCACATAAACTGTAATTATACCCCCAGACTTATGTCATATCTTTTTTATTCTTTCCCAACACCCAACACCCTTTTCAATATTATTATATTTAGCCATATCATGAGAAGACAGGATTCCCTAGAGAAGGCGGTGGAAAGATTGAAGGCACACGAAGAAGGGGATGACAGAGGCGGGCATGGATAGATGAGTTCATTGAAGCAATGAACTCAGTTCAATGAACTCATCTATCCATGCCCGCCTCTGAAGGGATCTAGAGCAAATCCGGGGAATTATAGACCAGTGAGCCTCACTTCTGTAGTTGGGAAGCTTTTAGAAGGGTTAATAAGGGACAGAATACAAGTCCATCAAGTTCAACCTTTTTTTTATGTTTGCCTTCCTCTGGATCAATTAACAATAATAATAAATAGTCCAAATTAAAAAGATCAATAGAGATCTAAAAAGGTTGAACTTGATGGACTAACTCTATTCATCCTCCAATACTATACTATTAATAATTATTTAATCAATAATTTAATTAATAACTAATCCGCATATTGCAGATCAGAGGAGATCTTAACAGGTTGAACTTGATGGACTGAAAGTCTTTTTTCAACCTTAATTACTATGTAACTATGTAACTATGAGTATGAGCTTGAGGGAACTCAGAAGGGCAGTGACTGAAATGTGCCTGGCGTGCTGAGGTCCATAGGGTCACAGAGAGTCAAATATGACTGAATGACTAAACAACAAAAAACCTGTGTTGTTTAAAGTTTCTTTTCACCTGAGAAAACCAGCAGGTACACTTACTGTAACTGTTAAAACTTTAACCCAATCAAGTAAAAATTCTAAGTGTCAGTGACAGAAATGGAACTTCTGTTAGCAACTTCCTCTCTCTCAATAAACATGAAGGAGTAGCTGGAAAACTAGGCATATATCATTACTTGTATATAGATAGTTAATCTTCTCTAGGTGTGCTTTTATATAAAAAAAAAAAAAAAACTTTTGGTGGAACTACATGAGCTGCTTGTCTAAAACTTTTGTCTAATAAGATTTCCATTAGACCTATTGACTGCAACGGCACTACAAATTGCTATGTCAGCTGAAATGCTCTGTGCATTCCTTGTAGAAGTATTGCAGCAGAAACAATACATTGACTCCCAGTGCAGAATAATTGCATATAATGTTGTATAAATTAATGGTGTTTTTTAATTAAAAAAACACATTTTGGTCATAATGAAGTCTAGATCTTCAAAGGAGTATATTATAAATATGGGACTACAATTGACATTTTCACTAGCAGTTAATTAATTCTGATTAAACTGTTCATGGAAGGATATATAGACTAGAAAACCCAATTGAAACCTTTGAAACAAAACATGTGGTAACCTCTGGTTGGCAGACAGGTAATCCTGTGTCCTTTATATTATTAATAATTCTGTTTTCAAATAAACATGCAAATAAAAGGAATGAGATTCTACATGTAAATTCATGATAGAAACATTATGTTCAGACTGGGGTTAAGATTCCAATTGCATTACACTCTGGAAAAATAAATTGCAGAATCAATTAGATTAGACGTCTTTAAATGTAATCTATTCCTTCAGACAAGCGGTGCCAAATTCTCACATTATCCTCTGCCACGTGGGACTGGAACAGGTAGCGATACCAAGATTTCTATATATTATCTACACATATGGATAGATAATATGCGCCTGGAAACTGTGTGTGTGTGGGGGGGGGGGGGGGGGGGGCATATGGGCAGCAATTATGTCATGAGAGAAGGAACCGGTCAAAACAGATTACAAATCAGGAAACTTGTGATCTGGTCCTCTCTTTGGTAGGCCCCCTGGTCGGCCCCCTCAGTATGCTGCCTCTCCTACTCCCACATAAACTGTAATTATACCCCCAGACTTATGTCATATCTTTTTTATTCTTTCCCAACACCCAACACCCTTTTCAATATTGTTCTCTCCTCCTTCTCCATATTGCACATAGATCTGAACCAATGGATCTGACTGTTCAGTGACGGAGCTAGCCAACTCACTCAGAGTCTCCTTTTCAACCCCACCCACTGAGCCACTTTCAAAAGACCCCTTCCTAATGCAGCTGCCTTTTCCCAAGACACCTTCCCACAACCACTGTCCATTCTGTTTTTTACCCTCCAAAGCTCCTTCCCAAAGCCCCTGTCCTCTTCAATGTTTTTACCCCCCCCCCCCCCCACAGACACATACACAATGCCAGCTCCCTGTCCCCCAAGATCCCATCCCTTAACCTCAGGCCCTTCACAGTGTTTTTAGCCCCAAGGCATCTTCCCAAAACAGCTCTTTTCCTCCCAAGATCCCTCCACCAGCCACTACCCTCTCCCAGTGCTCTTACCCCCCACTTCCTAAAAACGCTGCCTTCCGCCCAAGACCCCCCTCCCAGCAACTGCCTCTTCTCTATGTTGTTACCTTCCAAGACCACTGTTCCCTCTAAGCTGTGCGCATGTGCGTGCACACACAGCTCATGAGACGGCCGCACACAAAAAAACATGGAGTGCACACAGAAATGTCTTACTCCCTAGAGGGGTATATTTCATCTTAGTTTTCCAATGAACTTTTTCCACCCAGGGAAAAATAGATGTCCATTGATACTAATAATTGGTAACGCAGGAAGAAATCAAAAAGAGGTTGGAAAAAATAAATGTTAATACATCCAACGGTACTGAGGGAACTGGGCTCTGTAATAGCCAAACCATTATATTAAATTTTTCAAGAGCCACTCAACACTAAGTCGCTACCAGATGACTGGAGAAAGGCAGAGGTGATACATATATTTAGGAAGGGAGCAAGAACAAGGGAATTATAGACCTGTAAGCCTCACTTCTGTAGTGGGAAAGCTTTTAGAAGGGTTAATAAGGAATAATATACAAGAATATTTCTATTCAAACAGGATTATAAGTAGGAGTCAACATGTATTTATGAAGGATAGGTCCTGTCAAACAAACCTAATTAGTTTCTATGAAGAGGTTAATAGGAACTTGGATCAAGGCAACTCAGTGGATGTAGTCCTTTTGGATTGTGCAAAGGCTTTTGATACAGTGCACATGGAAGACTATTGAGCAAACTAAGTGATACAGGAATTGCAGTAAATATCTGCTCATAGATTGAGAGCTGGCTAAAAGACAGGAAGCAAAGGGTTGGTGTAAATGGAACATACTCGGAATGGACTAATGTGGTAAGTGGGGTTCCTCAGGGTTCAGTATTAGGTCATATCTAACATATCTATTAATGACTTAGAAGTAGGATTGGAAAGTAGTGTCTCCATTTTTGCTGATGACACAAAGTTGTGCAAGGTAATTAAATCAGATACTGATGTACTTTCCCTCCAAAGGGATTTGCATAAATTAGAGAAATGGCTGGCTAAATGGCAGATGAGATTTTATACGAATAAATGTAAAGTTATGCATCTGGGAAGGAAAAATGGCCATGCAAGTTATAATCTTAATGGAGCACATCTATGGGTATCAGATATTGAAAGGGATTTGAGAGTTCTTGTGGACAACCACCTAGGTAACAGCGCTCAAAGCCAAGCAGCAGCTGCAAAGGCAAGTAAAATATTAGCATGTATTAAGAAGGGTATTGAAGGGAAGCAAATATAATTCTGCCACTATAATTCTGCCACTATACAAATCCCTAGTACGTCCTCATTTGGAATAGTGAGTACAGTTTGGGGCACCACTACATAAAAATGACATTTTAGAGCTGGAAAAAGTACAGAGAAGGGAAACAAAACAAATAAGGGAAATGGAAAGGATAGCTCCACTCCCAGTTAGAAAATGTATTATAGCATGACAATAAATAGCAGAATGAAAAATTATAAATCCAATTAAAAATATGATTTGGAATAATAAAAAATATTATAAATCATACATTGGAATAATATAAAGAGAGACTAATTGGAGTATTTTTATGAATCTTGTATTCTCATAGAATATGAATACATAACATTGTTGCCAACATACATAACTAGCTAATATATTTGCAATATATCTATAAAATGTATATGAAAGTGTGTGGTGTGCCTATGATATAAGAGAATATAATGTATTAATATTAATATGTAATTAATGAAAAATAAAAGTAAAAGTAAAGTGCTAAGTTCAATGAATTAGAATCATAAGTGAGTAAAGTCATGTAAGTATTTTCAACTATCCTATAGTTCAATAAATATTTAATAAAGTGCTACAGTGCATATATTACAATGGAAGCTAAAGTGGTAACACTTTGTGATACAGATGTAAATTTAAGTATGAATATATAATTAAAAATGAAAACAATGAAAACATTAAAAAAAAGGGGTATATATATTACATACAGTGTAGTGTGGATTAAATGAGTGCATAGCCCCATAAAAACAAATAATGTATGTGAGACTATAATGTTATGAAAACTCCAATTCACTGTTGATTTCAGTAGTGTAAATAAATGAAAATTATTGAAAGAAAGCCCTTTTACAAAAATGTATTATAGGAGAATCCTTCATGTAATCTATTAGGATTCAGAAAATCCACTGGCTTTCTTTTTGCAATAGGATGTTATCCAAATTTCCGCCTCTAGGACCTTCAAGTACCCTATCCACTACATCGAAATGCATGGTTTGAGGATTATTTGCATGAAACAATTTAATGTGTCTTGAGACAGGGGTATCCAGATTTTTATTGATCGAATATACATGTTTCAAAATATGTCTACGTAATTGTTGTATGGTTTTTCCTACATAAAGCTTGGGACATGGACATAGCATAACATAAAATACATGTGTGGAACTACAGTGCAGGAAACTTTTGATTGGATAAGATCTACTAGTGATGGGATTTATAAACACTTTGTTAGGTTTTATGTTTTTGCAAGCGCTGCAGTGATGGCATTTAAATAAATTCAAAGTTGGTTTTAATCAAGTATCGGTTTTCTCTGTGGGTAGATAAAAGCTCTTAACTAGTAGATCCTTAATGTTTTTATTTCTACGATAGACAATCGATGCCTTCTCTGGTAAGTAGTCCTTTATGGTCGTCTTTAAGGATATAACAATATTTATTTAGCACAGATTTGACATCTTTCCAGTCATTACTGAAATTCATAATACATCTGATTTCAGCACTATCAGATTTAACATTCTTACAATAAAGAAGATCTGATTGATCTGTTTCCAATTATCTTTTATATGCTCTTTTAAGAATTCAATTTAAATACCATCTGGCCTTGAACCTTTTCCTCAGGTCATCTGCTTGTATTTTGAAATTAGCTGGGCTATCACAGTTTCTCTCCAGTCGCAAATATTTTCCCATTGGTATACCTGCTTTTAATGGAACAGGGTGCTGAATGGACCTTAGTAGTAGTGCATTTGAAGGAAGTTGGTTTCTTATGGGTTGATGAATGTTAGTATCCCATAAAGTCTTTGACTATGCTCAGATCCATTTGCTGTTCGTCAATAACTTACGTGAATTTCAGGCCAAAAGAGTTATTGTTGATTATATTCATAAATAGATAAAATTCTTGTCTTGAACCAAACCATAGGATCAACACGTTGTCAATGTAACATTGCCATAAAAGTATTTTATCTGAATATTCACACATCTGATCGGAGAAAATGCATGATCGCTCCCATTGATCTGAATATAGGTTCGTGTAACTAGGGGCACAAGCTGTACCCATAGCAGTGCCCTTAATTTGGTGATACCAGCGTTTGTTAAAAAGAAAAAGGTTCTTAGTATGAATGGATTTAAGAAGAGTGACAATAAACTCATTAAATTGCTCATATGACTTACCTTTAGTGCACAGAAAGTATTCAGTTGCTGCTATATCTTGTTCGATGCTTGAATATAATTGTTATATTATAATACAGTTCAGAATATCTGATGCTAGAGATTGCACCAGTTTTAATTATAGTACACAACGTTTTTTGTAATTTTTAACAAATCCTTATTAAAATATGTATATATTGTAAATAAATGCTAAATTTCAAGAAATGTATGCTAGGGAGCTTAAGACACAATAACATCATCACCTGACTCTCCAATGAGCACAAACGTTTACTCGCCTTGCAAAATGTTGCACATCAGAAATTTTTGGCGCACACAGACTGGAAAAAATTAGAGGGAACATTGACCAAGACCCCTTCCCAAAGCAGCTCCCTTCCCCCAAGACAAACTCCCCCTGCAACTGGCCCTTCTCTATGTTGTTACCTAAGGTAACCCTGGAGGAGCTGCAGAGTTCCACAGCAGAGACTGGGATGACAATAAGACGTACGCTCCATAGAGTTGGGCTTTATGGCAGAGTGGTCAGAAGAAAGCCATTACTTTCAGCAAAAAACAAAATGGCACGTTTTGAGTTTGTGAAAAGGCATGTGGGAGACTCCCAAAATGTATGGAGGAAGGTGCTCTGGTCTGATGAGACTAAAATTGAACTTTTCGGCCATCAAAGAAAACGCTATGTCTGGCGCAAACCCAACACATCACATCACCAAAAGAACACCATCCCCACAGTGAAACCTTCCAGCATGACAATGACCCTTGTTACAACCGGCAAGTTTTTGGGGAACTACGCTCACCCCAATTCTCTCTCTCTCTCTCTCTCTCTATGGGTCGCAACTTTTTGTTCAGATCTCGACACCAGCAGACACTTCAGATGCCAGCATCATTTCTGAAGAGACAGGCACCATCAGACCCCTTTTCTTAGGATCTCAGAATCACACACCATGTACCTTTGATAAGTACAAGCAGACTCCGACACCACCTTTGTTTAGTGTGCACAAAATCAGACTGGCACTTCCTTATTTTTCAAAACACATTTTCTGATTACACAAAACACCAAAGACTTCCCCACAGTTCTAGCCCCTCCTCCTAGGCAAATAGTTTGCTACTTCCCTATCCCAAATGGCTTTCTTGTTCTCATTACACATTTTTTCACCATAATACTAGCTCCCCCCCTTTCATGACTAAAGCCAGAGCCTTCACACGTGGCCAATCGCAAGGCCATATAAATCCTTTAGATTTTTTTAACCCTTTGAATATCCCCGATATGACTGTTAAGCAAGTTTTTAGTACCTTCTGACCACACGTATAAAAACTGATGAACCCCAAACATTCCAGTGGGCCCTTCTGTTCATAACAACTCCAAACACACTGCTAAAGCAACACTTGAGTGGTTTAAGGGGAAACATGTAAATGTGTTGGAATGGCCGAGTCACAGCCCAGACCTCAATCCAATAGAAAATCTGTGGTCAGACTTAAAGATTGCTGTTCACAAGCGCAAACCATCCAACTTGAAGGAGCTGGAGCAGATTTGCAAATAGGAATGGGGAAAAATCCCAGTGGTAAGATGTGGCAAGCTCATAGAGACTTATACAAAGCGGCTTGAAGCTGTGATTGCCGCAAAATGTGGCTCTACAAAGTATTGACTTTAGGGGGGTGAATAGTTATGCACATTGACTTTTTCTGTTATTTTGTCCTATTTGTTGTTTGCATCACAATAAAAAAAAAAAAAAACATCTTCAAAGTTGTGGGCATGTTCTGTAAATTAAATGAGGCAAATCCTTAAACAATCCATGTTAATTCCAGGTTGTGAGGCAACAAAACACGAAAAATGCCAAGGGGGTGAATACTTTTCCAAGGCACTGTATATCTGTGTTCACATATGAATATCTATACCAAGTTAAGAAACCTGCTTCCAGCTCAGAATTCCGAGAAAAACAGTTATTACACTGCATTCTGGGAAGCTGAGCTGGGACAGGCAAATGTACCCACAAATGCCTCGCTCTTCAATCCATAGCCATTATCAAACATAGCTTCCATAAAGCTTATGCCTGCACTATTACACAGCTTTAATGCAAAACCAAAGTTGGATTTTACACAAGCCGAGAATCCTATCCATGTACAGCTATTTCAAGCTTACTGGCTGGCTATCATCAGCATGGAGCGGGATCTCAACCTGTGTTGTGGACCTTATGAGTAGGTAGTTCACCACAACAATCACATATATAGTTGTGAGCAGGCGAACCAGCCAGAGCTGTTGCTCATGCTTGTGGGCTCGCGTAGCGAGCCCGCGGCCCTTGCTAAGTGAGGGCCACTGCTCGCGAGGGCCACGGGCGAGGGCCTCAGTTGCTGGCATGGAGCGCCGAAGGTGCTCCTTGCCAGCAACTGCGACCCTCGCAAACTTTACATCGCAACGCAAACAATACGACACACCAACTGCAACCCTCGCAAACTTTACTTCGCAACGCAAAAAACATACGAGACACATTACCACACATTACGACCTCGCAAAAATCGTCCGCAACTCGCGAACATGACAAAATTAAAAACACAATAAATACACACAGCACATACATAAAAAGCTTACCTACAGCAAGAGGGAGCATCCAGGACCTCAAAAAAACAACTTACACCTTCATTTATCTAAAAAAAAAAAGAGTTTAGACACTAAATAATTCGCTAAGCGAGAGAAAAAATGTCCGCCGAACAAAACGAAAACGAGGCTACAGCAGTCTAAACACGCAAAACACCACAAGAAACTCGCAAAACACCACAAACGACCTACGGATATTCCGCTAAGACGCATACCCCACATTACCCGCCATTTTACGCCAATGCGGAAGTACACAACTAGGCTAAGGGTTTGGTCTCGCGCACGCACACTATTACACTGCACACATTCACCACCCTTACACAGCAGCTCCACACCACTAATGCTGCAGCAACATCAACACAGATTGCCAGCTCTTCAACACAATGCTTCAAAATAGGTAAAGTATATTCATTTATTAATTGTATTATATATTTCATTATTATACACCAAACAGCATTAGCTACCTTACAATTTCATTGCTGTCATTTTTTGACGGGCAATTCGCTAGCCATTTATAATATGGTGGGCAAAAGAGCGATAGAAGCCTCCACCGTAGTACAGTAAATAAATAGTACATCTGTGTTCACATTTGAATGTCTAAA
Source organism: Discoglossus pictus (assembly GCA_027410445.1). Taxonomy (NCBI): domain Eukaryota; kingdom Metazoa; phylum Chordata; class Amphibia; order Anura; family Alytidae; genus Discoglossus; species Discoglossus pictus. The sequence continues at coordinate 17,716,681 of CM050167.1, forward strand.
ACAAGTTAAAAAACCTGCTATCCGGCACCCACGGGGACTCCCTATTGCCGGATAAGTGTAGTTGCTGGTTAATCGGGAGTCCTGGAAAAAAACGATCCTTAACCCCCCCAAAAACCCTAAAAATGTCTTTAAAAAAGCATTAGCACCTAAAAAATAATTCGAAAAAAACTTTTGGAGTCTCAAACTGCCGAATAGTGCCGGTTATGACGGTTTAGAAGGAGTTTTTTTTAAATGGGGACTTGATGCCGGTGCCGGTTGCTTGAGAGTTCCGGTTAGTTGAGTGCTGGATAATCGGGAGTTTACTGTATATATATATATATATATATATATATATATATATATACACACACAAATACTTATTATTTGAAATATAGAAAGGAGTAGCTGCAAGTAAAGGGGCGCACAAATCTGATTGTCCTGGGGAAGTATAAAATCTAAATACGCCCATGTATAAAACCCCATCATATGAGCACTACAGTAATCCTTTAAGCATTTCCAAAAAAATATTAAATTCCATTTGTGCAGGAAACAGAGATTTTTTCCAACACAGTAAATTGTTTCAAACAGATTCAACATTTTAATTTTATAGAAACATGATTTAAATTACTTTTATTTTTATTTAATAAACCAATTTTTAATATTTGCTTTTGAAAAATGAAAAACTAAAAATATGTATTTGAAAAGCAGAAGCCTGTTTTATCTTGTATTAGTCACTGCCCTAATTTTGCAGCTGTAAACATTGATGAAGAGCCACCCTGTGGTGCAGACCCCTGTCTGAGACATAGATCTTACCCCCCCAACACTCTCTCTCTTAAGAGCAGTAACGCCTCGCTGGCTGCTGGCATCCCAGGAGTCTATTAACTCCAGAGCGTCCGGATCTCTTTGAGAGGATCACTTACAGTAGAAGCTTCTACCAGAGAGTCTTTACTGCAGCCAGCAACGTGCCAGCGTGCCACTATAGATTGTACACATCAGTAATGAGTATTGTATTTGACAGTAGATAATGGCTTTGCACTATCAGTACCTTTAACACATCCGCCTTATAATTGTTGTTGTTGTTTAGTCGTTCAGTTGTATCCGACTCTCCATGATCCTATCAACTGCACCAAGCCCAGCACATCTGTCAGCCACTGCCACTCTAAGCTCCATCAAGCTCATGTACATTGATTCAATGACCTCATCTATAAATCTCCACCTCTGTCGTCCCTTTCCTTGTGTGCCTTTAATGTTTCCCAGCATCAGAGTCTTCTCATGATATGGCAAAAATATCTGAGCTTCAGCCTCATGATCAAACCTTCCAGTGAACATTTTGGCTTCATTTCCTGAAGTGCTGATTGGTTGGATCTTCTTGCATGGTCTCTAAGCAGTTTTCTCCAACATCCCAATCCAAAGGCGTCAATTCTACGGTGCTCAGACTTCTTTATGGTCCAGCTCTCACATCCGTATGTTACTACTGGGAATACCAGAGTTCTAACTATGCAGATCGTTGTTGGCAGTGTAATATATTTACTTTTTAATAGCTTGTCCAGGCTTGCCATATCTTTCTCCATGGAACTCCTTAGCTCAGCTGGTGCAATGCCCTGACATATCCTAATTAGAGTTAATCAGAAGGCGGTCCAGCAAAGCTGCATTTCTAGAGTTTTAAAAGTAAATTATTTTAACAGTAGCAACTCTTATTGTTCATGCAGACACAGACTCTGTAGCCCCGGATGTGCAGTGTAGTGTCCTAGCCTATCAGCGTCCATGTCTCAGTAGCATATTGCAGAATATTCCTGAGAGATGTTTACTATTTGGTTAGTATGAGACACAGAACAGCAAGTACAGCAGAGTCTGTGTCTTCATGAGCTGCAGAGGGCGGACCTAAGCAGGTAACATTTTGAGTTTGCTGACTATTCAATAGCTGGATGTTAATAATATTGTATGTCAATTTATCCATAACAGATTATGCTGGAACAACATAAATAATTGATGATGATAATAATAATAATAATAATAATAATAATAATAATAATAATAAAATAATAATAATGTGGAAACTGCTGGGATCTTCAAGAAATATCAGATAATTAGCAAACTTAAATTACATTCTGCTTTGTTGCGGACCCTATACCAATGAAAGGGTTAATCACACTCCATAACAGCAGCTTCATAATGATGTCCATTAGTTGATTTCACTTGAAACGGCAAAAATGAACATTAGATGTGAACCCAATCAGCAAAGACTGCAGAATATTAACGAGGTTTGTGGTGACCCCTAATCACTATAATGAAAGCAATTTAATTGTGAGCAATTTAAATGTTCCTGCGCCAAAAACTGTCCAATGTGCAGCTTGTGAGTGAGGGAAAGACCATAGAGGGTCTTCCACCAGCCCCCCGGCACCGAACACTGCCATGTGTGTCATCATTGTATTAAAGAATACCTCTGTAGTTTGGGAAAACTTTCCCCTGTTTGTGAGGTATGTAATAAACTAACAGCATTAACAGCTAAATAAGCCAGGGATTCCATATTGGCATGGGCGTAGGAGCTCCAAAAAATCTGGGGGAAAGCGGAGGGGGGTAATTCACCTCTACTCCCAAAACAGGAAGCAGGGCAGATCTACCAGTGCAATGCACCAGGGCCCTGCTCTGGGGAGGTGCCCATTGCTACATTGCCCCTCAAAAACTTACCATCTCTGGTAATGCATGGTTAAATTTAATTTTGCTATTTTTTGTGTCCCCTATTCATTTAATCTAAGAAGGATTTGTCCCCCCCAGTTCCTATGCACCTGCATATTGGACTGCAATGTCTGTCTATAACTTGAGAGGGATTATTATACTACTGGCGTTTACTTCTTCCTTAACTGGCTATTTACAGTGGCTGGTTTTCAATAGCATTGCATATATATCTTATCTGAATCTACATTTCCTCCTTGGTGCTTATTGCTTTTAGGAATACATGTAACGGTCTGCCAACATAAAGATGTTAAAAAAATTATAAAAATGGTTTCACATTCATTGGGATTAGTGTATACCGGTACCTACCACAACCAGCATTACCAGTGATGGAGAAACTGCTGGTGCAAAGCACCGGAGACCACAGCAGAGTAAGACCCCTCTCCTATCTGAACTCCTCTTAAGAACACTCTGATTGCCATCTGTCACTGACTTTGGATAAGTCCAAGATTTCTCATCTATCAAACAAAGAACCACTTGGATTAGACACTGCTCAGTGGCGGAGCAAATGCAAGTGCAGCAGGTGCAAAGCACCAGGGCCCATAACTGGTTAGGTACACTGCTACCAGCAGTAAAGGAGAACTTTTAACCTATTAAAGGACAGGGACATATAATGCTTTGTGCATATAACCCTACCAGCTACATAAATATAACCATATGGACATATATCCCTATGGCCAGTAGAGTTAAGCATGACTTTTAACTTACTAGAGGGCAGGGATATATATCCCCATGGGCATATAATCCTATGGACATTTAACTCTATGGGCATATAAACCTATGGCCATATAACGCTATGGGCATATAACCCTACCAGCAACATAAATATAACCCTATGGGCCTATAACTCTATGGACATATGACCCTATGGGTGAGGGAGTAAAGGATGACTTTTAATTTATTAGAGGACAGGGACAAATATCCCTGTGGGCAAATAACCCTATGGACATTTAACACTATGGATAAATAACCCTATGGACATATAACCCTATGGGCATATAATCCTATGGACATATAATCCTATGGGTACTTACCCTGTGTGAAGGGGTTAACATATTCTGCCAATGAAGGGGTTAACATATTTTGCTGACACATAGCCTAACCATAATATCATGTGCCTATCCTTGGGATGTTTTTCGACCTTACTAAAACACAAAACATTTCTAGTTGTTCTAAGAAACAGAAAACACCTGATTATATGTCCTTGTACCGACTAACGTGAACTGTGAAAATCACTCTAATATCCGCCTTCTTTTGCAAGTATAAATTATATGCAATGACGTAGCAATAAATGGAATTAGTACTGAGACTGATTGTGTGTGTGTTACATCCAGTACGAGTTCTACAGAATTCTGGTTGGGCCTGTGTTTCCAAGCTGCCAACTACTGATTAGGATGCCCCAACACTGTGGACATATAACCCCATGGGAAAACAACTCTATGGGCATATAACCCTACCAGCTACATAAATGTTGGACTGTTACACCTTGGTGGGGTGGTTAGTGATGTGCAATTGGCAGGGGCAAAATATTTTGCACCAGGGCCCTCCATTCACTAAGGATAAAGAGTGGAAAGAGCAAGAAGGAGGTGAAAAAAGGAGGAAAATTAGAGGAGCTGCAATGTGACCTTGGAAAGAGGGAAAATGATGTGCAATGACAGGAATAAACAACTTTTACTAACATTAATACACTTTGTGCTCTTAAATGTGTCACAGCCCCTCGACCCAGATTAAACACTGGCTGCAGATAGAAATATTCCATCCAAATCAGTGTAAAACTAAATGCAACATAACAGGACTTGCTCCAAGGCACATGTACCACCTCCGGTACAAAATGGCCTGGATTTCATAGTTTAGGAAGGTGTCCAGCTGGCATCAAAAGGTTAATATAGGGCACATGAGCCACTCGAGCAGCTGCATGGAGGACGATACTGCCAAGGGCAGTCAATCAATACGCACATTGCTCAATCCATGGTCCACTTATCAAATTAATAAGTCCACCCGGCCCAATTTATATTGATACACGAAGTAGAGTGCAATCCTTTAAAGGTGTGCTATGGGATATAGATTTCCTTTTTGGTTTCTCTTCCCTCCCCAACCTCTTGGATCTCTCCACTGGACTTTTCCCAAAGTGCTTGCACCAAGCGTGTCGGCTATTGGCACCGTACATCAGAGCAATACCCACTCGATAACTTTCATTTCAAAATCAATGGAGCGAAATGTACACTTCTGCTAATGCAGCCTGCGCCGCCAAGCGTGAGCTGACAACGCAGATGTACAGAGGGCCTGTCTAATATAGAGAGCTTTTAATTAAAATATTATCCAAACCCTTTAGGACGGAGTGTCAAAAGATAAGGGCAGGTTGTGAATTCCTAATGAAACCCCATACAAAGCACTTTAAGAGTTTTCTGCAGAGAGTGCCCAAAGGTTCCTTGCTAAGAGCGTTTTAATTTACTGCATTGCATTAAACAAAGGGTTAAATGTATATTTACATTTAAAACAGTTAAGGGACCACCATGTATAGTTCATGCAATAAGGTTTTTATTTATTTATTTAGTAACTGATTAGCAATAAAATCAGTTTTTATGTAAGTTTGTGTTATGTGATTTCAACTTTTAGGCAGAAATTACTTTTCAAGATCCTGCTACCTTTCATATAAGTGAATAATTAACTCACACCAGGGAAGCAAGAGTATACGTAGCTTGTATTGATAAGAATACTTATCTCATAGTGGAAGGCTACTTATACGCCTTGAACTGTGAGATTCAATGAACACAACAAGATAGGAAGATCTTGAGTAGTAATTTCTGACCAAAAGTAGCAACATTCAAGGATAATATAGCACAATTTTAGATAAAAAAAAAGAAAATCCAGATATCTATAGTTTGTGGTAAAGTTTTACTTCTATCACAAGTGGGACCTTTGCTGTGTCCTTTAAGAATAAAATAAAAAGTTTTAAAAAGATTTTTAGTTAATGCACTTTTTATGATTGTGCTCGTTCTGTTTTATAAGATGGTACAATAAAGTTTGGGTTCCCTGGTGGTCTAGTGGTTAGGATTTGGTGCTTTCACTGCTGCAACCTGGGTTGGATAACAGTCAGGGAACCACCCTGAAGACATGCATGGTTGAGCCTGGTCAGTACTTAGATGGGAGGCCAACTAGGAATACCAGGAGCTGAATGCTGTGGCCCACTGGAGAATGAATTGGCAACCCACTCCAGTATCTCTGCCATGATTACCAAATAGATCAGCATGATGTGTTATGGTCCATGAGGTCACAGAGAGTCGAACACGACTGAGCAACACAAACACACAAAATAAAATTCAATATGTAAATATATCCATATCTTTTATTTAGATGAGTCTGTTTCATTGGGGTTCCATTTTAGACTGCTAATGTGTCTGTAGCTTGAGGTGGAGGGTTATTTTATGGGGACTTACTCTTTCATTAAATGCTATTTTATTTTTGCGTCGTTCAGTCGTTTCCGTCTCTCTGTGACATCATGGACTATAACACACCAGGCACACCTTTATGTCCATGATCATGCTGATCCACTTGGTTTTTATGTCAGAGATACTGGAGTGGGTTGCCAGCTCCTTCTCCAGTGGGCCACAGCTCTTGGTATTCCCATCCAAGTATGGACCAGGCCCAACCCTGCTCGTCTTCAGGGTGTTGTCACCTCAATCGAACCCAGGTCGCAGGAAAGCACCGAATCCTAACCACTGGACCATCAGGGAACCCGCTCCTGGCTTACACAGCTGCTAATATTGTTAGCTGCAGTGGACCTTTAAAATAATCAACTTTCAACATACCCAATCATTTTTTTTTTAATAAGCACCAATTGCAATTATATGTACCTCTAAGTGTGTTTCTTATTCCTGCTGTGTCCCATTATGACCTGACCTTAGGAATAAGGATGTGACTAACTGCATCTAAACACAATAAGGATGGAGGAGAAATAAACTGCAAAAAAAGACTCCTTGGCCCTGGAAATCTTCCACAAAAGAAGCAATTACATATGTATTGTGTGACTTAAATTACATTCCAAATGAGATTGCGTGTAATGTATGTTCTGCAGTCGCGACGCAATTGAACGACAAGTGTTTTTTTTTAGATGTTATATCCTCAGCCGTACATGACTGCAATATAAATGCTGGCACCGAAAATAAGAGAGGAAGGGGTGACGTCATGGAAAGTTCCTCGCTAGATCATCTAATGAGAGCTGTGCACCGGCCAATCAGGTGAGTCATTTTAATCATATGTGCGATAAAATACACGGTTGGAGGGTGATTGAGTAGTTTAGCAGATTCAGTGTTTTTCCATATTTAGTGCCAGTGATGAATCTTCTGCACTCGAGGATCCAGACGTCAGAGACATGGTTACATGCATTAAAGGAGCGTTGTAGATTAGGAGGAACTTCACATGTTTGTGAATGATGCAATAAAGTAATAATATCAGCAGCTGGATAAGTCAGGGAAGATCTTCATTTTAGCAGACTCTGCTGGTGCATGGAAGTTGCCATGATGTTATAATTCTTTATCAAAGGACAAGGGGGTGCTAACAGAGCAGGACAAGCATCGATGCAACTTGCAAGCAGCGTCTACTGAGCCTATGGGAGGGAAGGGGAAGTGGTCCTAGGCTGAACTCCTATCTGAATCCAGGGGCGCAGTTACCAATGGTGCAGGTGGTGGTATACAACAGGGCCATCCTCTGGTGGGGCCCAGTGCTGTGTAATTATTTTTTGTGTAGTTTAAGGCCCCTTCTGGGCCCCCATGCCAACCCACCACGGACCCCTTGGGCCTCCCTTGCTGTAAATCCTCCCTGGCAGAATAGGTCCGTGCCTGTTTAAAAAATAGCATTTCTACTAGCACTCCAAGAGGTGGAAGCGTGGAGCAGTTCAGCAAGCTGGGGATGTGTATCAGGGAAGAGGTGAGAGGGCAAGGGCTTCATGAGGTGGCGCAAAAGAGATAGGGATGGCTGCTATATGAGATGGGCACTGAGAGGGGTTGGGTGCTGACAAGGAAAGAGTGCTATGTAGGGATGGATACTAAAAGAGGTGGGTGATGTGTGGGGGTGGTTGTTCAGAGGGACTGGGTGTTATGTAGAGATAGCACATGTATATATGTGGGGGGCAATTTATTTGTCATCAGGGCCCTTCATTCTTTAGCCTCACTACTGTCTAAATCTACCAGTGAGTCAACAAATCCCCTCCCCGCACCCTTGAATAGATTATAAACATTATCGAAACACTCCAACTCAGTCTTCAAGCCATTAGGAAGTGTGGAAGAAACAAACATGACATCCTTCAGGCACAAGCATTGTCTGCTAAGAACATGCTACAACATGCTTCTGAGATGTGGTCCCTGATAGGCTAGGACACTACACTGTAGATCAAGCTCTACAGACTCTGTGTCTGCATACACTGAAGAGGGCAGACCCATACAGGGACTATTTGTTTGATTCTAGACAGTAAAAACAGGTCTTATAAGCACTTCTTAATAAAACAAAGTACAATATGCCTAGTAAAATCCAGAAAACCATGTCCCCTTAATCCTTCCAATTTTTTCCAGGTTTCTAATCCTTTTAGGAGCAAAGACAGATTGTCTACTTCCATTAAGGCAAACTTAAATACTATAGTTAAAAAATAACCACTGTATTTTTTTTTTTTAATTTCAAGAAAAACATTCAAGTTCTTCATCAGCACACTATAAATATGACATTTCAGTAGTTCTTCAGCCCATAGGTGAACAAGGCCTGTACAGGTTGATTATGGTATTAAGCCCTGAATTAATTCTTTATAAGACGTCTGAGTCAGTCAGAGGAATACTACTCCTGAGTGTGCAGACGTTCCTTGGCATCATCTTGCTGTCTTGTGATCGATACTATTGGCAGAGTTTATGCACAGTCATCCACACATCAGAAAACACTCCGTTCTTTCCAGATAATATTTAGATGTTTCTTTATACATGTACAAAAGAGAAAGCCTCAATGGTGCCTACAATAGCCACAGTTGCAGGATGACTTTGCTTTACTGCATAGATAGAGCTGCGTGTAATTGTTGTTTGCAAAGATTACGTGATAAACAAACTTATAAAGTGGCACAGCAATTACAGACCGTATTAATGTACATAATGCAAATCACAACTTATTATCTTTGGAAGTATGCACTAGATCTAAGATGCACTAATGTGCATGGGCAGAAATATCGCCGGTGCATCTGGTGCAAAGCAAGTCCCAGTGCTGTCCAAACGCTTTTTTTATGTATTTATTTACTTACTTTTTCGAATGCCCCTCGGGGGCCCCCAGCACAACCCCTTCTGTGCCCTACTACCCAGCCCTTCCTGTACCCCCCCCCCCCCCCCCCCCCCGGCCCCCTAGGCCTCAACAGTTTCTTTTATATACACACACATATATATATATATAGTAGTACAAATAAGGAATAGTACATTAGTGATTCTATTTGAATGTCTAAAAATAAGTTGATGAAAACTTATTTCCTGCTCAAATGTCTCAGAGATACAGTATATGCACTGCAGTCTGGGAAAACTGGGCGAGACATGCAAATGAGGCAACATAATGCATCATCACTCTGTCAATCCAAACCATTTTAAACATGGCTCCTTTTAAGCATATGCTTACTGTATTTCACAGTTTTAGGCATAGCAACGGATGGATTTTTCACAAACCAGGTAACTTAACCACATACAGCACTGTTTCACAGTTACTGCCAATCCTCAGTATGGTGTGAGTGGGAGCTGCACCGGTGTAACTAAGCGAGTCGGCTTTCAGAGATTAATGAATACAGCAAGTGAGTTTTTTGGTGCAGATTTACATACAGCCACACCTCCAAAATCCTTCCAGTGTAGGGGCGGAGCTATCTCTGGTGCCTTTGGTGCAAAGCACACAGCCCTCATCTGAGTAGGGGACTCTGCACTGCCCTGCTTTTTTCTTTACATTATTTTGCTGGTTTGTCATGGGGGGCCGCATGGGGATGTGGGGGTTGCAGACAGAGCATGTTCCGGTTTCAAGTTATTAAGAGGGGCCAGTGGCTGCGGGAGGGCATCTTACGATAAAAGGAGCTGCTTTGGGGTGGGGTCTTGTGGAGTACTAAGAGGGGCCAGTGGACAAGAGAAGGGCTACTCTAGAGGGAAAAGTAGCTGCTTTGGGGAGGGGTCTTGAAGAGTACTAAGGGGCCAGTGGCTGGAGGGAAGGGCCACCCTAGAGGGAAAAGTAGCTGCTTTGGGGATTTGGTCTCAGGGCATATTAAGAGTGGTCAGTGGTTTGGGGGAGGGAGTCTTGAGGGAAAGGAAGATGCTTTGGGAAGGAGCCTAAGGGCGGTAAGAAAATTAAGAGGGGCCAATGGCTAGGGGAGAGGGGTCTTGGGAGCTGCCTAAGAAAGGAGTCTTTTGCGAGTGGCACTGGGGGTGGGTGAGAAGTTTGCGTTGAGTGAGTTCGTCCCTCAGGGGGGTCCAAAAGTGTTTTTTCACCAGGGTACTCCATTCATAGCTTTGCCAATGCTCCAATGTATATTAACTTGGTAGTGATATTATGAAATAGCATTACAATAGCTTAGAGGTACAGTGAGGCTTGACCAGCCATCTTTGCTTAGTCCTTCAGTTGTTTCCGACTCTCCATGGTCCTATGAACCACAGCCTGCCAGGCACATCTTGTGTCTGGTTGTACATATTCATAAGGTTATCTTGGCAAAGATACTGGAGTGGGTTGGCAGATCCTTCTCCAGTGGACCGTATTTCGTCTGGCCTGTTTGCTATGACCTGCCCATCTTAGGTGACCCTACATAGTATAGCTCACAGCTTCACTGAAGCACACAAGCCTCTCACCATGACAAAGTGGATCAGTTGACCACACAATTGCATTTGTTCTCCCACCACCACATTTTTGATCTTTTAATAAACTGCATTTACTGCAAGACATGCGCTACCTGTGTATCTTATCTCTTTTTCTTTAGCTAGTTGTACATTCCAAAGATTGTTAATTAAAGACAAGCTTATGGATGTCCAAATATCCCTGGAGCTCCCTATCACTCTATCAGATCTAAAAATGTTGAACTTGATGGACTTAAGTCTTTTTTCAACCTAAATTACTATGTAATTCTGTATCACATATATAGTTGTGAGCGTACGGGCCGTTGCTCCTGCAGTTCCCCGCAAATGCAGGTCCTCGCGAAGCGAGGGCACGCATTTGCGATGGTGGGAGCATCCCAATGTCCCCGCAAATGCGGATCCTCGCGATTTGTCATATGATTTGTCAACAAGATATTATATCGGCTATATTTGAAGGTAGCATAAATAAAGAGGAATATTCCGAGCTTGCCAACCAAGTCATACTAGCGTGTAAAAATAAGGATGCATTAATCCTCAATAATGAAATCTTTAAAAAAAATTATGCACCACAAAGAAATTATCACAGTGCTGATTCTGTACTTGCTGATGACAATGAAAGTCAGGCTAACTTTTCTACTGAATTCATAAACTCACTAACTCCTTCTGGAATGCCACCACATATTTTGCAGCTAAAGATAGGTGCAATTATCATGTTACTGCAAAATATGAACCCCAAAAAAGGGCTATGCAATGGGACAAGATTAATTGTTCAACAATTAAAGGACCATTTTATAGATGCTGAAATTTTAACTGGCACCCATAAAGGAGAGAGAGTTTTCATACCAAGAATAGATTTAGCACCAAGTGAAATTATTCTCCCTTTTATACTTCAAAGAAGACAATTTCCCATTATTATGGCATTTGCCATGACCATTAATAAATCACAAGGTCAAACGTTCAAATCTGTGGGTATTTTCTTGGAAGAACCAGTATTTGCACATGGTCAATTGTACGTTGCATTGTCACGGTGCAAAAATCCACAGGCTATTAAAGTTTACATTGAAAAGAATGAAAGTCAAGGGGATTTATTAGAAGATGGACGTATTTTTACTAAAAACATTGTCTACTATGAAGTACTATAACTTTTCAGTAAATAAATAAAACACAAGCAAAACAAATTTAAAAGCATTCAAAAATACTAAACAATAAACAATTTCAGTCATAATTTATGGAAGGACTCTTTATGGATGATTTGCCTCACAAAACACTTGCCTTGCATTATTTATACAAATTATGTTAAAATGTTAAATAACTATGTTACTGTTTATAATGTTACAAGTTGGAAAACAATATTTTAAAGTTCTTTACTTCAACATATTACAAAGTTCATGTTAAGAGATCAACCACGTTTTAAGACAAAATGTAAATATTCTCTGTTATGTTAAGATTACTCCCTGTATTAAGGTTTATCGACAGTTCATTTGGTCAGGAAGGAATTTATTTCATTGGGTACATTTTAAAGAGAGTTTTTACTGTTTTCCTTCCTCTGCATTCAATGTATATTGAAGTTAACAATTATTCGGATAGAAATTGCATGTTAAAAAACCATTGCCTCAAGTTTACAATATTTATTACTTTAAAGTTAAACTGTTTTTACCTTCAAATGTTAATACTTTTAATAAACAAAATTATGTTAAAATATTCATTCACTATGTTACTGTTTATAATGTTTCAAGTTCTAAAAATGTTTTTTTACAGTTCCAAAGTTACACATATAAGAAACTTGAAGTTTAAAAAAATATTATGTCAAGTTTCTTACTTAAATATATTAAAAAGTTCATGTTAAAATTGGGTACGTTTCAAGGAGGGTTTTTTACTGTTTGTTTTCCTCGGGATTAAATGTATAATATTGAAGTTAACAATTCTTCAGATAGAAATTGCATGTTAAAAAACCATTACCTCAAGTTTACAATACTGATTAGTTTAAAGTTAAACAGTTTTTACATTCAAATGTTAATACGTTTAATACAAAATTATGTTAAAAAATGTATTCACTATGTTACTGTTTATAATGTTCAAAGTTATACAAATGTTTTGTCAAGTTCCAAAGTTACACAAATAATAAAGTTAAAGTTTAAAAAAATATACTTTCAAGTTTCTTACTTACATATATTACAAAGTTCAGGTTAAAATTGTGTATGTTTCAACAATGCTTTTTACGGTTTGCTTTCCTCGGGATTTCATGTATATTGAAGTTAACAATTCTTCACATACAAATTGCATGTTAAGAAACCATTGCCTAAACTTTACAATAATTATTAATTTCAAGTTCCACTATTCTTACATTTAAATGTTAATACAGAATGCTTTAAGAATTATTGTTCACCAATAGAACATTTTACAAAACTAAACATCTTTTAATATCACAATACAACTGTCACATATATATATTAATAACTAAACAACTTTCCAAACATACACATCTCATTGCTGTCATTTTTTGACGGGCAAGTCGCTAGTGATATAATAAACAGTAACTGACCCTCTCTGAAATATGCCCTTGGTACTTTAATATAGTAGAATCCCGGTTATCTGGCACCCAACTAACCGAGCAACCGGGACCGGTATCCATTCCCTATTTTCAAAAAACTCCTGCTGAACCGGCACTATCCCGCACTATCCGGCACTATCCGGAGTTCAAGACCGCAAAAAAAAGAATGCTAACTTTTTTCGAAATATTTTTTCTGGGCCTAAATGGCCCAGTTTAGGTGCTAATGGCATTTTGAGGGGTATTGGGGTGTTTAAGGGTCGTTTAGACCCTTAAATTCAGGGACTTCCAATTATCCAGCAACTACAGTTATCCTGCAATAGGGAGTCCCCGTGGGTGCCGGATAGCAGAGGTTTTACTGTATACGACATTACGCTTTATTTATACTGTCCATTTGTGCTAAATGTATCAAGGTGACAGTTCCAGTTTAGTGAATCTGACCCATTGTTTCAGTAGACACAATATACATGTGACTGTAAGGAGCTGAGTGCCCATAAAGACAGTGCAGCTGCTCAGCTAATCTATGATTTATGAACGCTCCACTTTCTAATTAACAAAACATCTCTTTGTAATGAGAACGGAAAATCCTCGTGCACTGATAGCAGATAATCATAACTTTGTGTGTGTCATTACTCCCCGATTCCTGCATTGCCCTCGCAGTATGGGTAGTACTTCATAAATAAACACAGACGCAATTTGTATCCGTATTAAACGTTCATTAATTACCCGGGTTATTTATCAAGCTCTGCCAAACCTCGAGAACTTCCTATTCACTTTATTAGTGTTAATGTTGTATTAAAAAACTAATGAAGACCATTTTTTACATTTAATTTAGATTTTCTTATGCTCGTTCTAATGTGCACAGGTGTGGAGACCGCAAAATTATATCATGCTTCCAAATATCGTAAAATGCATTTTCAAAATTCTATTAAAGATTTTATCATCAATAAAACTTAATACAATAATTATTAATACCATTTTTATCGTATACATTATTATCATTATCATCATTATAATCATTATCAATTACTATCATTATCAATATCATTAATATCACTATTATCACTATCATCATTATCATTATTACTACCATTATTATTCTAATCAGTATTATCATTAACATCATTATTATTATCAATATTTTTAATATCATTATTATTATCATCATTATCATTACCACTATTATCATCATCATTATCATCATTATTATCATAATTATTATCAATATCATTACCAGTATTCTTATCATTATTGTCATCATTATCAACATTATTATTATCATTATTATCATCATTATTATCATTATCATCATTATTATCATTATTATTATTATTATCATTATTATTATCATTATCATTATTAACACTACTAATATTATTATTGTCATTATCATCATTATCATCATTATCATAATTATTATAATAATTTTTACTATAATTATTATCATTATCATTATTATTATCATTATTATTATTAATATTATTATCATTATTATCATTATCTTCATTATTATTATCATTGTTATTATTATTATTATTATTATTAATATAATTACCGTTATCTTTACTATTATTAGCATTATTATTAATATAATCATCAATATCATGACCATTATTATTAACATCATTATTAGCATTATTAGCATTATCATCACCATTATTATCATTATTATAATTATTATTGTTATTATCAATATCATTACCATTATTATTATCATTATTATTATCATTAGCATCATTATTATCAATATAATTATTATCATTGTCGTTATCATCATCTTATAATTATAATTATGATTATTATTATTATTATTATTATCATTATTCGTATAAAGGGGCAATATGGACTTTCACAGCTTGCTGCTTAACTCATATAGTGACACAATCTGATGGAGCAAGAGCGGCCGACATGGCAGCCCCTAGAAGCAAGCAGGAGGAAAAAAATAATAATTCATAATACTATATTACTATATAATTTAGCTTTCATTGTGCCAGATGCAGCTTGCACTTTTAATAGCTTGTTTAAACTCTGTAGTGTACCTTTAATTTTTATATTCAACTAGGGATTTGCCCGTCAAAAATGACAGCAATAAAAGGCTGGCAATGCTGTTTGCCACACATGCAAGGCTTTCCCCCCTCTAACTTGCGGGCCTCTTGATGAGCACCCTTGGCGCTCATTGCGAGCCTCTCCCACCATCTACTTTACAGCATCGCGATGAGCGGCTTTGCCGCTCATTGCAGGCCTCAGCCAACCCGCCACTTTCATGGATCGCAATAAGGGCCTTCAGCGCTCATTGTGAATCTCTCCCCCGCCTATACCTTACGGGCCTCGCGATGAGCGCCTTTGGCACTCATCACGAGTCTTGAAATGATCGCTCATTGCAGACGTCGTCCAACCCACCTCGGCCAACCCGCCACTTTCATGCCTCGAAATGAGAACCTTCGGCACTCATTGTGAGCCTTCCCACGCCCCCTCTACTTTACGGGCATCGCTATGAGCCCTGCAATGATCGCTCATTGCAGACTTCAACCCGCCACTTTGGCGCTCATTGCGAGCCACCCTCTTTCCCCTGTATCTCTTTCCCCCCTCTCCCTCCCCTGTGTCTTTCTCCTCTCTCTCCCTGCTGAAGTCTTGAGGGCCTCGCAATGAACGGCT
>CM050167.1:17735943-17740943 GCA_027410445.1 Discoglossus pictus
TGAGAGAGAGAGAGAGAGATGGAGAGAGGAAGAGGGAGAGAGGGGGGGAGAGAGCGGGAGAGGGAGTGAGAGAAAGAGAGAGAGAGAAAGGGGAGGAGAGAAAGAGGAGAGAGAGAGAGAGGGAGTGAGAGAGGAAGATAGAAAAAGGGTGAGAGAGAGAGAGAGCGGTAGGGTGAGACAAAGGGAGAGAGAGAGAGAGAGAGAGAGGAAGAGGGAGAGAGAGGGGGAGAGAGGGGGCGAGAGGGAGTGAGAGAAAGAGGGAGAGAGAAAGGGGAGGAGAGAAAGAGGGAGAGAGAGAAAGAGAGAGGGAGTGAGAGAGGAAGATAGAAAAAGGGAGAGAAAGAGCGGTAGGGTGAGACAAAGGGAGAGAGAGAGAGAGAGAGAGGAAGAGGGAGAGAGAGGGGGGGAGAGCAGGAGAGAGGGAGTGAGAGAAAGAGGGAGAGAGAAAGGGGAGAAGAGAAAGAGGGAGAGAGAGAGATAAAAAGGAAGAGGGGGAGAGAGAGGGGAGAGAGTGGGAGAGAGGGAGAAAAAGAAAGAGAGAGAGAGAGAGAGGGAAAGATAGAAAAAGGGAAAGAGAGAGAGAGCGGTAGGGTGAGACAAAGGGAGAGAGAGAGAGAGAGAGAGAGAGAGGAAGAGGGAGAGAGAGGGGGGAGAGAGCGGCGAGAGAGAGAGAGGGAGGGAGAGAAAGAAAGAAAGAGAGAGAGAGGGAGAGAGAGAAAGAGAGAGGGAGTGAGAGAGGAAGATAGAAAAAGGGAGAGAGGGAGAGAGAGAGAGAGAGAGAGAGAGAGAGAGAGAGGGAAAAAGAGAGGGATAGAGAGATAGAGAGGGAGAGAGGGAGAGAGAGAAAGAGAAGGGGTGGGAGAGAGGGAGGGAGAGAGAAAGGGGTAGAGAGAGGGGGAGAGAGAGGGAGAGAGAGAGAGGGGGAGGGAGAGAGAGGGGAGAGAGAGAGGGAGAGAGAGGGGGAGAGAGAGTGTGGAAGAGAGTGAGGGAGAGAGGGAGAGGGAGATAGAGAGAGGGGGAGAGAGAGGGAGAGAGAGAACGGGAGGGTGAGAGAAAGGGGGAGAGAGAGAGAGGGAGAGAGAGGGGGGAGAGGGAGAGAGAAAAAGAGGGAGAGAGAGAGGGGGGAGGCAGAGGGAGAGAGAGAAAGAGGGAGAGAGAAAGAGAGAGAGAGGGAGAGAGAGGAAGGGAGATAGAGAAAGGGAGAGAGGGAGAGAGAGAGAGAGAGAGAGAGAGAGGGAGGGAGTGAGAGAAAGAGAGAGAGAGAAGGAGAGGAAGAGAGGGAAAGAGAAAGAGGGAGTGAGAGAGAGAAAGAGCGAGAGAGAGGGAGAGGGAGAGAGAGAGAGAGTGAGGGAGAGAGAGAGAGTGAGAGAGAGAGAAAGGGAGAGAGAAAGAGGGAGAGAGAAAGGGAGAAAGAAAGAGGGAGAGAGGGAGGGGGAAAGGGTGTTTGTTAAAGATAGATAGATAGATAGATAGATAGATAGATACAATGATAGATAGATAGATAGATAGATAGATAGATAGATAGATAGATAGATAGATAGATAGATACAATGATAGATAGATAGATAGATACTGAAAACGTTCTGTTCTGATCAGATCGCTCAGCCGCTTTAATACTAAATATTGAATTTTCATTAAATATGGTACCGTTTGTGATAGAGTCAACTGGTCACTGGGGGCACGAGTAAGATTTTCAGTTACTGGTAAAAATGTCCCTGGAAGGCACTAATGTTAAAATAAACGTTAGGCCACTAGTGGCTAAAAATGGATGTGGCCTAATAAGTCACAGTAACACAGCTTAATATGCAGTTTAGTGAAGTCATCTGTCACCGCAACACATTGCAGAACAATCTCAGCAGGGCTGGCGGTGTGAGGCTGCCCGTGCCACGCATGGATGCCCAGGAACAACAAATGGAACAAAGGAAGCAAAGGAAGCTGTATATCCAGATACAATGTACTCATAGCAATGTTACATTCTTATATAAATGCTCAGTCATTAAAGGTATTTGGAAGATTCCCTGTGTGTAACACCTGCTGCTTATATCAGATACACACATTACATGGAGTCATACTATACACCTACAGACTTATTTTATTTAAAATTGGTTTCCACACCCCCAGAGGTGCTTACATAGGCGCCTGGTACTAACCAATACAAACCCTGTTTTTAAGTACGTTTCTTAACCCTATACTAACTTTCAAGCGAACAGCAGCACAGTGCAGAAATCCACAGCAGCAATACCTGAGCTCCTCCTGGTGGTCAGGAAAAAAAAAAGACTTTGTGTCCCATGATGCTTTGCTGCAGAGACTAAATACCCAGACATTGCAACAATGTTATTGGCAAAAGCTAATTATGAACTTTATGCTAAATTACCATGGATTTTCAGGGGCGTTCCTTCTCATAATCAACTGCCAGAAAACTGAAGAAATTTGCAAATGTCAGGGTAAGTTTTTTTTTTATGCACAAAAATGTTTATTGTGGATTTATTTTTCATGCAAAAAATGTTTGCATACACTACTGATTCTCCTCTATCAGATGCTTCATAATACATAAAACATCTTTATTTCTTTATAAAAGTAGAATAATCCCAAATCATCTCTTACACATTTATAAGAATATTATAATAGGAATTACGAGGCATGTGGTACGTAAGTAATGTGCATTTATTTATGACTGATTTGTATTATAATTTACAGGGAATATTCAGATATGATTTAGTCCTTAAATGTATATATATATATTGCATCTGTCATCTGAAAACTCAGGCCCAGTACACAGAATATACAGTAAATTAAATCCTATTGGAAATAAAGTGATCGTAGAGGATCTATCCTTCTATAGCTGCCCCACCCCATACCCGCAGCCCCAAGCCCGCAGCAGTGAATTCCAACCCATGCCCGCAGCCCCAAGCCCGCAGCAGTGAATTCCAACCCATACCCGCAGCCCCAAGCCCGCAGCTGAGAACTTGTACAGTAAAATTTAGAGAAGAAGAATAGCAGTAACCCTAAGTGTAAACCCTAAACCCTAACCCTAAGCTGTAAACCCTAACCACTAAACCCTAATCCTAACCCCTAAACCCTAACACTAATCACAACCCCTAATCTCTAAGCTGTAAACCCTAACTCTAACCCTAAACGTAACAGTACAACACTGTGCACCAAAGCCGCAGCCAGAGCCGCAGCTGCGAGCCAGCCGTTCACCCCAAGCCCGCAAGTCACGGGCCTGTCGCGGTGGCAAAACTATAACAGGAAAGGACCCTCGTTGACATATCAAACCATTATATACTGCTAAACAAAACCAAGTTGGAATTAGACATCATTAATCACCCGAAACATTGCATTTAAATGAAATTCATAGCCCTGAGAGCCCCAAAATATTTAATTATGATACATTATTAAACATGTCTATTAAGTTTTCAAGGAGTTAAATATCCAATTCAAACATTGGTTCATAAGGTTAAAGCTTGAGCATGTAACCTGTCTCAACATGAATGTATTGACATAGGTTACACAGTACTGAGAATTGTTATGCACACATACAAGAAATCAGAAGCCTTCAGGGCCCACTTCTTTAAGGGATACTACAATGGTTCCCAGGTGGTCCAGTGGTTAGGATTCGGTGCTTTCACTGCTGTGACCTGGGTTTGATTCCAGTGAGGGAACCACGAGGTCACACACCCCTGAAGCTGTGCAGGGTTAGGCCTGGGCAGTACTTGGACGGGAGACCACCTAGGAATATCAGGAGCTGTATGCTGTGGCCCACTGGAGATAGAACTTGCCACCTACTCCAATATCTCTGCCATGAAAACCAAGTGGATCAGCATGGACATAAATATGTGCGGTCATGGAGAGTCAAACATGACTGAACGACGCGAAACAAAACAAACCATCACCCCAGATCACCATGTCAACAAAGATGGCCCAGCTAGTGGACCCATTATAATAAGCTCTGATATTTTCCATAGCCCTATTTACACAGATACCATAAAATGTGTGCAATAAATATACTGAGAGACAATTATAAGTTATACAAACACAATACACTGCAATAACACAACAAACTGCGGCTCCCATACAATATCTCCAGTAATCATTATATATTTATATAGCTCCTGGCAAATGGAAAAAAATCCAGTTGTGGCTCATGTGGGGAAATGAAATCCCAACTAATCCAAAAATAATATCTTCCTGGTTCAACAGACTTCACATAATTATATTAATTGGCACAGCCCGTATTACCCTTCTTGGCCAATCAGATGCCTAATCCAGGTTTAAAGAAACTCACTCCTTCATACGGGAATCCCCTTTCTTGCCTTGTCTGTAATAGTAATAAAAAAGAAAGTGGCCCCGCTACTCAGTATCATCTATAATGTATCAGGACAAGAAGAGTAACAAATGCCACAATACTCACCCCACACTGAGAGATCGTCATTCATGCCTCATATACCTCACTTTAAAGGGATATGGAAGGTTCCTGGATGTTACTATGTATATAATATTCCTGTGTATCTATTTACTTATGTACTTTATTGTATTAAGAAGTGCTTATAAGCTCTGTTTTTACTTACTAACATCAAACAAATAGTCCCTGTATTGGTCAGCCCACTGCAGCATATGCAGATACAGACTCTGTAGGGATGGATGTGCAGTGCAGTATCCTAGCCTGTCAGGGACAACACCTCAGGAGCATGTTGCAGAATATTGCCGAGAGATGGTTACTGATTGGTTAGGATGAGACACAACACAACAAGTACAGCAGAGTTTGTATCTTCATGAGCTACAGAGGTAAAATGTAGTTGGTTTTAGGCAGTAAAAAGAGAGCTTATAAACGTCTTAAAAAAACAAAGTACATAAAAGTGAATCAATGCACAGGGATATAATATACATAGTAAGATCCAGAAAACAGCCATATCCCTTTGATCCCAGTAATCCATTAGTTTCACTAAATTTTCTTTAATTAGAACCAATTACGATTTTATTTATTTGTTTGTTTGTTTGTT
>CM050167.1:17743443-17745943 GCA_027410445.1 Discoglossus pictus
GAAAACGAACGACGCTACATCAGCCACATTATATACACCAAACACCCTTAGCTCACTTACAATTTCATTGCCATCATTTTTTGACGGGCAATATTCTAGTTAGGATATAAAGATTAGAATTTCTAAAAACATCTATTCAGGGAAGCTACCAACTTTTTCCCTAATATTAGCTATTCGGACAAGGTAGAGATTGCCTCATGTGCATGAATCCTGATGCTTCACAGGTCCACCAGAAAGCAATCCCTGCTGTTAGAGGAGTGAAACGTGCGTAGGCCTCAACTCTACATGGTGACGTCACAACAGGTGCACCAAGTTAGCTTCCCAACAGAGCCCAGTCTGCATTATGTGACTGGAAAATACTCTGGTCAGCTCGGTAACATTGGAACATTGCTGTAATATCGTTTGCTATATGGACATTGCTGTCATTACATTATATTTGAGTGGTATATAAGATGCATTACTATACACATGGAGCCAGATTAGATTGAGCTTTTGCATGTTACTGGAGCCCGAAAATGAGGTTGCAAGTTAATTTGCTATTCAAATGGAGTCTTTTTGCGTGCTCCAAAAGGATTACGGGTTACGGCCTTGAAAACTTTGTGATGGTTAAATCCATAACTTACAGCCTCCAGAAGCCTTTGATCTTTCACTTTTGCAAGAGTTACGATGGCTAAAATCGTGAAACGCTATTCAATTGCTCGATTTCCCCAAGCCCGCAAATGTATTCACACCCGTAAATGGCAAATGAAGGAGAAAATCCCACGAGTGCTAGAGAGGACCCGCAAGGGGTTAAATACCTATGCGTAGCACTGTAAATGCAAATAAAAAAAACAATACTGCGCTGTAAATAACGGGGAAAGCGATGACAGACATTAGAATTAATTGCACAACAGTCTCAAGCTTGCAAATCGACAGTATATAAAATATATTTTTATGTGTTATTTTGGGTTTAAATCAATCTCGGGTATCAAAGAGTTAATACATATCAGGCCACCCACATGGACTAGAACAGTATTTGCACTGATTTTCATAATTCTGTATTTTGCGGTTTTGCGAGTCTGATCACATATCGGACCCCCGAACCTCATTGATTGACATGTAACCTTCATGTTTTACTGTCATAATAATGACAGTCTCATTTTCTATTGGCTGATTGGAAATGGGAGGTTACGGGCTTGCTTAATTGATCATGGTTCCCGCCCTAAACTACTACAAACCAGTGCATGGTTTACAGAGTTGGCTTTGGGGCAGTAACTTGCGGGTTTGAGCAATTGAATAGCTCCGGAATCTGAGACAAACGGGAGCCCGCAGCAAACAGCCTACATCGCACCAGTTGCGGGCTTGCAATTGAATCGGGCCCATGGTGTCTTCCATTAGACTTAAGTGTTTATATGACACATGGGAATGCCTCAGTTCTGTACTCACATCGAGGTTTATTTGTTATATTATCAGTATGTAAGAGAAACTTAAAGCCAACATTATAATGCTATAAGGTGAAAGTAATTGACTAGTGACAAAATTGTGGTAAAACAGAAAGTGCAACCCAAAAAACTTTGCGTTTTTTAAACAAACAATTAAAGCCATTCCACTTCTATAAACATGTGAAAAACTTAACTTTTATTAATATTCTTATTTAAAATAAATATATGTGACTATTGTATTTATATATATATATATATATATATATATATATATATATATATTTATTTATTTATATTTATATATCACAAATAATAGTTGTCAAACTACGAAACGTTGTCACGCTAGCGAGGGACGCAGTTTGGGCCGCAAATGCAGACCCTTGCGAAACGAGGGGCCGCATTTGCGGAAGGTGGAGGCTCCAACGTGGATCCTCGGACACAATAAAATACGAGCCGCGGGACTTACATTACAAACTTGCAAAAATACGACCTTAACGGATGAACTGCTCACATCAGAAAACATAAAAAAAAGACTAAATACACAAAAAAAAACAAAAAAAAAAACTTACCCACAGCAGGGGGGACACCCAGGACCTCTGCAAGTGAAGTTACACCTAAATTTAAGTCCAATTTATCGAGTTTAGACACCCGCAAATCCCCTAAGCGAGAGAAAAAATGTCGGACGAAAAAAAAGAAAACGAGGCTACACGACCCTAAAGCCACAAAACACCAACAAGCACATACAACTTTTCCAAAAACCCGTACGAGGTACAAGATACACTATTAGCAAGGACGTTAAATCATCCACACCCGTGATCCATATACACATTCGCCGTCATTTTACAACACTGACTTACAGAATGCAGAAGTACCCAGCTACACTAACGGCTTCCCCTCGCTCACGCAGCCTATTTACACTACACACTGCACACATTGCTAACACTTACACCTCGAACAACAGTGCAAACCTACATTATATGCTGCAGGAGAATCAAAACAGATTGTTAGCTCTTCAGCATATTGGTTGCTGCATGTATTAATTACAAATCGGTAAAGTCTATTAATTAATTAATTAGCAT
>CM050167.1:17753443-17885045 GCA_027410445.1 Discoglossus pictus
GCAGTAACCTTCCAGCAGCCATTCTCCCTCTCAAAGAGCCATCAACATCTTCTGCAGGAGGCCAGACAGGATCCACAGGCAGCTGAAAACCTTTCAACACGTTCAGATCTTGAGCTTCTCATGCACAAACCCCATCCCAGGCATAGCAATGAGCAGTTCTGGCTGATGGCTGGAGCAAGTAAGTCATTGGTTTCAGGAAATGTTCAATAAAAACCAAGCTATGAGTTGAGATGCTGAATGTGTAGCCCCAACCTACCAGGTGACCTCCAAATTCAAGTGCATTGCTGAAGAGCTGGATTGGGAAGCATGGTCACCATGAAAGCTCAGTCTATGCAAACACAGTCTGGTGTAAACAAGATATATATAATCCAATGGATCCTTTATTTCATCCAGACTCCCATCATAATATAGAGGAGATGGTCAGCCACTTACCTCCAAGCATTGTCCAAGATGTCTATGCAAGGTGGGTTTTGGTACAACACATAGGTCTGGGTTGCCTTTAGCAAAACATTGCAGCCTCCCCTGTAGTGTCTCCCTGTCTTTGTTTCACAACATGTACACCATACCTTCAGCCTCCATCCACTGGGTATCTGTAGCCTCTCTCAAATAAAAAGCAACTGGATGATTCCTTCACTTGGCTGGTGGCAAAAAATCACTCAGATCTCTGTGTCTCATCCTCTGAGCAGATGCTGGTCTCCCCTGGAATGAGGGGGAGAGAGAGGAGAAGGTGAGGGGGAGAGAGAGGAGAGGGTGAGGGAGAGAGAGAGGAGAGGAGAGATTTCAGCACCATGGAGAGCAAGCAGCCACTGCTATATATAAATAGCTCTATCATTACAGCAAGGCAGACAGTCCCAGTCTATCTGCATATTTCCAACCCTTATTTATAAGGTTTAAATAATCCAAGATCATCATGTCTGATCCTTCCTTCCAGCTACAATACATCCAAGATCAGATCAAGCAGCAGCAAAATATCTCGGAAAAAAAATAGCTCTGGGCTAGTACCATCAGCCTGAAAATGGCCAGTGTGTTTTTAGATCAGCTTGCCCCTCTGGGCCAGGGACTCAGCATCAACAAAAATGCATGCAAGCAGTTCTGAGCTGAAGGGAGGGGGTTTCAGATTCCACCTTGCTCCATCCCTCCTCCCCCAACAAAAACACATCTTTATAAGATACTGATACAATCTCCCCCATATAATGCAAAATGCATACAATCAGGGCTAAATACATTAGATAAATAATATTAATATAGAATTAAAGGAAGCAGTTGGTTTGTGTGTTCACCTGGGAATCTTTGCCTTGTTCACACAGTCAGCCTGCAGCCTTGGATGGAGCCAGAGACAGAATACAGAATGCTAGAGCCAGGAGTGACGTCACCCATGCAACGTGAGGCTAATGTCTTATATGGCTCCTTAAAGCTAAACTGCACCATTGTATCCTACAAGAGCTTTAACCCTTACTGGTAAGCAAGGACCTGCCTGTGCAAAAGCAAAACCAAGCTGCAACCATCTGCCTGGTAATATTGCAGCAGCATCCCTGTGTACAAGTCAATACAATGTAATGGCTAAACTAACTGCAATTACACAAATTACTGGATGTAGACACACAATGCTCTAGAAAGAATGAGTGATGCCAGAATCCAATGACTTCAGGGATATAGATCCTGGAACCCACCTGTCATGTAAATGATCCTTTACTTTTAAATGGTGATTAAGAGGAGGGATGAGCTCCCAAGTGGGGAAAGCTTTTAAAGTCTAGACTGTCCCTGACTGATCATGTGGCTTTATAATATTCGATAAATAAGTTGTCAATGGTTATTTTTGATTGTTATTATATTATGTGAGTGTTTTTTATCTGAGTTAAAGTGTTATTGTGTATCATTGTATATTGTATAGCATGTGTGTAAATATGTTTATTTGAATGCATTCTCTATATTAAAGGATCAATGTAATTCAAGAGAAACTGCATATGTTAGTGAGGTATGTAACAATTTAACACTGGCTATGTAGGCCATGAATATAAAATCATGTAACGAAATAAATAAATAAATATATATATATATATATATATATATATATATTATATACAAATAGGGAGAAGTTGTGGGGACCCCAAGTTAATTTGAACCAGGATCCTCCATTCAATAACATAAACTAATTTGCAAACACATATATAGATACACACACATATATATATATATATATATATATATATATATATATATATATATATATATATATATATATATATATATATATACACAAATAGGGAGAAGTTGTGGGGACCCCCAAGTAAATTTGTGCCAGGGTCCTACATTCAATAACTCTCCTTTTGGGAGATACATAGTAACAAGTGAATACTAACAATGCTTTATTTTAGAACATATATCTAAAAGAATAAGAATGGAATGGAGAGGTTCTCCAGCATGTTACTATTACTACATATAGCCCTATATCTGAAAAGTCAGGAATACTAAAGCTTTAGAGCCCCATTCGATTGAGCTTTTGAGCAATCCAGGAGCCCGTAAGTGAGGTTGCAAGCTAATTTGCTATTTAATTGGCGTCTTTTTGTGGGCTCCTAATGGCTTCCGAGTTACGGCCTTGAAAAAATGGAGATGGTTAAACCCGTAACTTACAGCCTCCAGAAGCCTTTTATATCTCACTTTTGCAAGAGTTATGATGGGTAAAATCGCAAACCACTATTCAATTGCTCAATTTCCTCAGGCCCGCAAATGGTTTTACACCCCCGTAAATGGCAAACGAAGGAGAAAATCCTACGAGTGCTAGAGAGGACCCGCAAGGGGGTTAAACACATGTTTCGTAACACTTTAAATGCAAATAAAAAATCAATACTGCACTGTAAATAATGGGAAAGCGATGACAGACATTAGAATTAATTGCACAACAGTCTCACGCTCGCAAATTGGCAGGAAATTACATTTATGTTCATGTTCATTTCAGGGTTAAATCGATCTTGGGTACCAATGAGTTAATACATATCAGGCCACCCACATGGGCTAGAACAGTATTGCCATTCATTTTCATAATTCTTTATTTTGTGGGTTTGAGAGTCTGATCGCATATCGCACCCCTGAACCTAATTGATTGACATGTAACCTCCATGTTTTACTGCCATAATAATGAAAGTCTCATTTTCTAGTGGCTGATTCAAAATGGGAGGTTACGCGCTTGCTGAATTGATCATGTTCCCGCCCTGAACTGCTACGAACCAGTGCATGGTTTACGGTGGGAACAACATCAGTTATGGTTTTGGCTTTGGGACAGTAACTTGCAGGCTTGAGCAATTGAATAGCATCGCAATCGGCGTTGCACAGGAGCCCGCAACACACCCGCAGACATTCAGCTGTCTGCAATTGAGTTGCGGGCTTGGAATTGAATGTGGCCCTTAGAGTTTGTCTGGCAGTGCATAATACTCCCTGCTGCCCAGCTTTTATTCCTTTCCTCTTGCTATACCTCAATCATGCAATTACCACATACCTATATAGAACATGTGTATGTGTGTCCTATGGATATATTCAGTATGTCAGGTATAATTACAGACTGAAAATAGGAAAAGGGAAGAGAGAGCACAACCACCCTAGTGCAGATCAATAGGATTTATTATATAAAAAAAAACACATATACAAAAATGATCACTCACATGTTCCTACCCCAAACAATGAGGTATTAGATATTCATCTGTTTATATTCCTGAATGGATGTCTCTGTTCTTCTCAGTTGGCGGTATGAACTGTAAGTGTTGTCAGTTTATTCTTATAGTCGTCAAAATAATTATACACTATTAGAGCGAGTAAGGTGAAAAAAAGGCCCGAGGTATTGTCATAAACCTATACAACTGGAGCATATAGGGCTATAATATAATCCCTTACTCTTGCATGCACTTGACCAGGGTTAGTAAGCCCAAGTCTTAATGCCAGCTATAGAATGCCACCCTTTGTAGATATTTAGCAAATACTATACCCTAATGCCTTCACCACTCAGCATATCAGATGAATCTGTGCCTCAATTATTAGTGTATATAGTATTGTGACATAAAATAATTAAAATGATAACATAAAAAAATAGTATATAATAATAAGAAGAAGAAGAAGAAAAAGAATAATAAAATCACAGCAGATCTCTTCTATATATAAAAAAACAATCTTACAACTATAACACAAACACGTTTCGTCCTTTGCAGGGCTTTCTCAATTATAAAAATATTGTGGATAATTCATCAAGTGTAATTGAACATACATATTTCTATGTAAATGCAGACATTACTCCATAGCACTACTATCTATCTATCTATCTATCTATCTATCTATCTATCTATCTATCTAGACATACAGTTGCAAGCAAAAGTATGTGAACCCTTTGGAATGATATGGATTTCTGCACAAATTGGTCATAAAATGGGATCTGATCTTCATCTAAGTCACAACAATAGACAATCACACTCTGCTTAAACTAATAACACACAAAGAATTAAATGTTACCATGTTGTTATTGAACACACCATGTAAACATTCACAGTGCTGGTGGAAAAAGTATGTGAACCCCTAGACTAATGACATCTCCAAAAGCTAATTGGAGTGAGGTGTCAGCCAACTGGAGTCCAATCAATGAGATGAGATTGGAGGTGTTGGTTACAGCTGCCCTGTCCTATAAAAAACACACACCAGTTCTGGGTTTGCTTTTCACAAGAAGCATTGCCTGATGTAAATGATGCCTCACACAAAAGAGCTCTCAGAAGACCTACGATTAAGAATTGTTGACTTGCATAAAGCTGGAAAGGGTTATAAAAGTATCTCCAAAAGCCTTGCTGTTCATCAGTCCACGGTAAGACAAATTGTCTATAAATGGAGAAAGTTCAGCACTGCTGCTACTCTCCCTAGGAGTGGCCGTCCTTTAAAGATGACTGTAAGAGCACAGCGCAGACTGCTCAATGAGGTGAAGAAGAATGCTAGAGTGTCAGCTAAAGACTTACAAAAGTCTCTGGCATATGCTAACATCCCTGTTAGCGAATCTACGATATGTAAAACACTAAACAAGAATGGATTTCATGGGAGGATACCATAGAGGAAGCCACTGCTATCCAAGCAAGACATTGCTGCATGTTTACAGTTTGCACAAGAGCACCTGGATGT
This sequence comes from Discoglossus pictus, assembly GCA_027410445.1. Taxonomy (NCBI): domain Eukaryota; kingdom Metazoa; phylum Chordata; class Amphibia; order Anura; family Alytidae; genus Discoglossus; species Discoglossus pictus. The sequence goes on from CM050167.1 coordinate 17,758,589, forward strand.
TCCACAGCAGTACTGGCAAAATATTCTGTGGACAGATGAAACTAAAGTTGAGTTGTTTGGAAGAAACACACAACACTATGTGTGGAGAAAAAGAGGCACAGCACACCAACATCAAAACCTCATCCCAACTGTGAAGTACTGTGTTGGGGGGCATCATGGTTTGGGGCTGCTTTGCTGCGTCAGGGCCTGGACGGATTGCTATCATCGAAGGAAAAATGAATTCCCAAGACATTTTGCAGGAGAACTTAAGGCCATCTGTCCACCAGCTGAAGCTCAACAGAAGATGGGTGTTACAACAGGACAAAGACCCAAAGCATAGAAGTAAATCAACAACAGAATGGGTTAAACAGAAGAAAATACGCCTTCTGAAGTGGCCCAGTCAGAGTCCTGACCTCAACCCGATTGAGATGTTGTGGCATGACCTCAAGAAAGCGATTCACACCAGACATCCCAAGAATATTGCTGAACTGAAACAGTTCTGTAAAGAGAAATGGTCAAGAATTACTCGTGACCGTTGTGCACATCTGATCTGCAACTACAGGAGACGTTTGGTTGTAGTTATTGCTGCCAAAGGAGGTTCAACCAGTTATTAAATCCAAGGGTTCACATACTTTTCCATCTGCAGTGTGAATGTTTACATGGTGTGTTCAATAACAACATGGTAACATTGAATTCTTTGTGTGTTATTTGTTTAAGCAGAGTGTGATTGTCTATTGTTGTGACTTAGATGAAGATCAGATCACATTTTTTGACCAATTTGTGCAGAAATCCATATCATTCCAAAGGGTTCACATACTTTTGCTTGCAACTGTATGTATACATATACACAAGCAATGTAACCACTGCAGTCAAGAAATACAGGGCCCAAATATGTAAATAAGGAACCACAGTATAATCACTTATCGATTTCAGTACATGGTTCCCTTTAAAGCGTGCACCATTGGAGCACATCACACTGTGGAGGTTAGTGAGGGAGTTAACCTACCCACAGACAGCTGTTTCAACCCACTTAGTCTCATCACTTTGAGTTGAGGTTGCTTGCTTGCTCATGAATCTGACACAAGGCTACTTGCCTGAATTTCATTAAAAGTATCTGGAAGTTTCCCTGTTTTCTCCTTCTCTAATTATATCAGACATGCACATTACATGGAGTCATTCTATACACATATAGATTTATTTATTTATTTCATTGGTTTTCCATACCCCCAAAGGTGCCAATCAGAAAACTGTATTCAAGTATGTATTTTAACCCTATACTAATCCTTATGTCAGACACTTTCCTTGCCTTTAGCCAATCAGCATGCGCATTTGCTGCATATTGGGCATCTCATTAAAAATTAGATATTCAATATACAAATCTCATCACCCCCAGCACACTTTTTATTTTCTGCAAAAAAAAAATCTTTTTATGAAAAAATGTTTTGCTAGGTGGGTTATATTGCATTCTACAGGATGCATTCATAACCCACCTCACTTATATATACCTCATATACCGTTAAGGTATTATATAATAACAAAACATGTTTTAAAGATAATTATTTACTTTGAAAATCTTCTATGAGCCAGAGAACTTGTTTGTTTTTATTTTATACATATTAAAAGCAATAGGCAATCAATGGATTTAGTGAACTTAATTTAGTCTATAATTAATTATTCTAACATATGTGAATTTGCATGTGTAATACAAGCTTATCCAGACTGGAAAACCTATTAAAAAGTAAAGATATTACATTATCAACAAAGGTTCGCATATATGGTATTCCAAGTAGTAACATACGGATGTGAGAGCTGGATTATAAAGAAGTCTGAGCACCATAGAATTGACGCCTTTGAATTGTAGTGTTGGAGAAAATTACTTAGAGTCCCTTGGACTGCAAGAAGATCCAATCAATCCATACCATAGGAAATCAAGACAAACTGTTCACTGGAAGGTATGATCATGAGGTTAAATTTTAAAATATGTTTCCCATATCATGAGAAGACAGGATTCCCTAGAGAAGACTCTGATGCTGGAAAAGATTGAAGACACACAAAGAAGGGGATGGCAGAGGCGGAGATGGAAGATTTAGTGCCCCAATGTATACAGTGTGCTGGGAACTGTAGCTTTGTATTGAGCTATATGATACAAACTACATGTAAAAGATTGACAACTGCCAGAAATCTCTTGTAATCTGACATCACTCTTAGGTCAGTCACTCGGCTTGTTCTGGGGAAGGTCACAGAACAGTCCCAGCTATATTTGAGGAGCAGCTGAAAGTAGCATTGATTGGGTATGACAAGTGCTGGGGCTATCAGTTATTCTTGTTCCACTTTTTGCCTTTTCCATTATCTTTAGAATGCAAGTCGCAAGTTTTTAATCTTGTAGGGTGCTTTGGAAAAAAAGCACTTTCTACATAGTTTCTAAGCTCAAAACAAGTCCCTCCATTTTTTGTAGTTATTATTATATTTGTCCTTGTCCTTTTTCCCTGTACAGTGCTACTAAATAAGTTACAAATAAAAATTTATAATAATAATATTAATAAATAGGAGAGAGGAGTGATCAAGAGTATTGAACCTTAATCACATCTCTACAAGGGTAAAACCTCTGGTATTGAAAAGCCGATATGAACATATTTCTATTCTAAATTAAATTCTACAAAACTTTCCCTAATGGCATTTGTACATAATACAACGTGTTGACCATCTGGCCTAGTATACACATACATACTTACACACTAGCATTCATCTATATATACATTCGATGAAATATATCTACTAAGAAATATATGTGTGTGTGTTGAGGAACTTTAGCCTAGGGGGTCCTCAAATGTAAATCTAGCCATGCTTCTCTCTGCATCTTTTGCTTAACAAGTGGCATGGGTGGTATTGGGAACCAGGTGAGAGAGAAACAAGGTCAAACTACCTCCAGGGTGTTGCACTCGGGCCCTCCTCTGTGCGAGGCCCCTGTGCAAGCTAAATAAAAAATGTTGTATTGCAAGTTTTTTTTTCATAGTGTGTTTATATATATATATATATATATATATATATATATATGTGTGTGTGCTCCGTCACTGCAGAGAAGAGGGACAAGGAGATAAAAAGGGCAAAACATGGATAGAGCAGATCATTGTCATGGTCATGATGGGGAGGGAAAGATAAGACATGGAAGGTAGGGGAAATGAAAGAAAGGAGGGAGAGGTGTTAATGGACAAAGATTTATCATATAAACTGTATCACAAATATAATTATGTATACATAATTATGTATACATTTAATATTTGTATAAATATACAAACAAAAAATAAAAATAAAAAAATTATTGAAAAAAAAAAAAAAAAAAATAATATATATATATATATATATATATATATATATATAATGAGATTAAATGAAGTAGGAAGCAATCACACAGGGAACCAGGAAAGTTACGAGACAATAATCCATGCCACCAATTACACCCGGGCGCCGTTGGCATTATCAGAATGGCAGATGTATAAATGAACAAAATAAAATGCATTGCTGATAGCCTGATGTTGAGAACAGCAGTTTTGTTGCAAATTGGTACATTCGTTCTTGTTTCATCTTGACCAACATGTGCACACAGAGCCAAGGAAATGGAAAAGTGCCAGAATCGCTGGAAATAAATTGCCATTCGCTTTTTGTGGCTTACGGGAAAATTCTAGTGGACAGTTTACATTTCTAACTTTTTACAGGGTTTTCAACAACATTAATCTAGACTTAGATTAAAAGACAGATACAACACAATCATTCACCACCTGTGTGGAAGCTTCTTTACTTCTCTATCTTTGCAAGAAACTGTATTAGTGGCCAAGTGGATACCACATATACTAAACACAATAGGTTATATTAAAGGGATATGGAAGTTTCCATTTTTTTAATATTAAAATAAAGTACATATTACTTGCATTTCGAAACCAGTTTTTAATAAGTGCTTAAAAACTCTTCCAAATAGTCCCTGCAAAGGTATGACCCCTGTATCTCACTTATACAGTGATTTAACAGGTACTAGATGTACTAACCACTTACCAACTGCTGCTGTGATTTGTTAGTACATCTAGTTCAACAGAGACACTGAGCTGCTGGGGGCAGACTTTTGCAGGGACTGTTTGGAATGATTCAATGATTTTTTTTAAAGAAAATCTTTATAAAAAAGGATATTTAGACATGCAAATAAACACTTAGAAAATTTATTTTAATATTAAAAACCTGCAAACCTTCCATATCCCTATAAAAGAATGTAGACACTCCTATGTTTTAAATTTATATTTATAGCATGCTCTATTGAAGAACTTGACTTGCAAATCGTAAAATGTTTTTAGAAAGTAAAAAAATATATACTATTAATTTATTGACCATTATATAAACTTTTTCTTTAATTTTAGCTGACATTTTTCTTTTGCTAAAACTAGGAATTAGACACATGGGATTAATGGCAGCAACCTGGGAGGCAGATATTATCTCTATACAGTTATATTGAAAGATGGATACTTTAAATAGCCGCTTAACAATAGAGTAAATAGAACAGTAACTCATAGGAGGGTAACACTCCCCTTTAAGTTGCAGGCTAAGAAACAATCCGAGATTGAAGTGTACATGACACAAGCAAGGACTGATTACATTTTTAAGACATCCCTAAAAATGATTTTATGCTCATGACATCACTGTTAATGTATTGTTTACTTCTTACATATTTCATAAGCATATGAAGTTCTTCCTAAAATACAGCGGACCTGCCATGTTTGAGTCTTTTACATCATTGGATAAAACTGTCCATACTGTGTAATAATACTATTTATTTTGCTTCATCATTTTTATAATAACATCTTATTTCTGTTTGTACATTTCCATTGTAGTGGCACAGCAAAGACAGAGCTAACACTGGTGCACGAGGGGCAGTGCACCAGAGGGCCTCCGCTGGGCCCCAGTGCAGTCACCCCCACCCTGGCCCATGCCCCCCTGGGCTGCTCCTATGCCTCCTTGCCCTCTTGATGGCTTCCTATTACTCCTGTGCTACCATATTCATGTGAAGTTTGGTAAAGCATTACACTACCATGAGTCTCTTCTCACCTGGTCTGGGAATCCTGAATGACATCACATGTGTGTGACATCATTCGAAATTCCCTGCCCCAGAACAAGCGCCGGCAGGTAAGCCAGGGGAAGCCTTTAAAAAGAAGGGGTGGTGAGGGGTCAAGGGGGTACGGGAGGGGTGCAGGGGCCAAGGTGTCCCTACACTAAAGAAAAAAAAATAATACAAAGTAATACTCTGCTGAGCGCTGATTTGCAATAGCGCTCTTTCCGGTCCCAGTCCCTAAAAAGTACTAAATCTCACGATAGTGCTTAAAATCGCATTGTAGTAATTTAAATCCCAGCTTAGCGATGTGGCGATAAAATATTCTGTTTATCGCGGTTTTCCTATAGCGCGCCTGCATGCAGGAATGCATATACCGCACTAAACAGGGTATACCAGTAAAGTAGTTAAGCTGAACCACCAATGAAATTTGTTTTGCACCCGGGCTCCTTATTCACTAGCTCCGCCACTGTGGCACAGTAGAATATTATTTAAATGATGTGGTAAGTGCAACTGTATTTTACCTCCCTTATGTAATTTCAAAGCTCCGATATCCTTCTATTAATCTTCTCCCATTCTTCCTTCCCATGCATTGCCCTGATTTGAAAAGGAGGATGCTGAGTAGATATGTGACCAATCAGAGGAGTCTCTTGGTTGGATCCCGTGCTCTACCAAACTGCACATGTTGAGGTAGCAGGGGATTGAGAATTGTTTGTGCTTGTGATGTCTTGGACTATAGGCGTAGGAGCCACTAAAAAATCTGGGCGGCATAATTCAACTCTACTTCCAGGACAAGAAGCAGGGACGGATCTAATGTACTGGGTATAATGCACGGAGGCCCTGCTTTGTTCGTTGTTTGAAGTCTCAATGCCCCTGCCCCCCCAATATAATAAAAATGTATATAGATAATAAGTTGGCATATAGACATACATAATATATGTATAACAGTGTAAATTTGCTGTCCACTCAAAATAACTCAACACACAGCCATTATTGTCTAAACCGTTGGCAACAAAAGTGAGTACACCCCTAAGTGGAAATGTCCAAATTGGGCCCAAAGTGTCAATATTTTGTGTGGCCACCATTATCTTCCAGCACTGCCTTAACCCTCATGGGCATGGAGTTCACCAGAGCTTCACAGGTTGCCCCTGGAGTCCTCTTCCACTCCTCCATAATGACATCATGGAGCTGGTGGATGTTGGAGACCTTGCACTCCCCCAACTTACATTTGAGGATGCCCCAGAGATGTTCAATATGGTTAAGGTCTGGTGACATGCTTGGTCAGTCCATCACCTTTACCTTCAGTTTCTTTAGCAAGGCAGTGGTCGTCTTGGAGGTGTGTTTGGGGTCGTTATCATGTTGGAATACTGCCCGGTGGCCCAGTTTCTAAAGGGAGGGGATCATGCTCTGCTTCAGTATGTTACAGTACATGTTGGCATTCATGGTTCCCTCAATGAACTGTAGCTCACCAGTGCCGGCAGCACTTATGCAGCCCCAGACCAAACATATATACACATGTCTATATGTGTATATATGTTTTCTATAATATGTTGTGTTGAGTCCCCCTATATGGATTTACCTGATGTCAGATGCTGCCTCCATTCTCTCTGCATCGCTGTTTATGTTCAAACGGAGGGTTTCATCTCATATCAATGTTTTTGTGCTCTTTATGCTTTATCTGTTTATCGGCCATTTAAGGATTATTTCAACTACCTTTCCTCATTATAGATGTATACTTTTGGTGGTGGGAGTGTCATGGTCTGGGCCTGCATGAGTGCTGCCGGCACTGGGGAGCTACAGTTCATTGAGGGAACCATGAATGCCAACATGTACTGTGACATACTGGAGCAGAGCATGAACCCCTCCCTTCCGAGACTGGGCCGCAGGGCAGTATTCAAACATGATAATGACCCCAAACACACCTCCAAGACGACCACTGCCTTGCTAAAGAAGCTGAAGGTAAAGGTGATAGACTGGCCAAGCATGTCACCAGACATAAACCCTATTGAGCATCTGTGGGGCATCCTCCAATGGAAGGTGGGAGAGTGAAAGGTCTCTAACATCCACCAGCTCCGTGATGTCATCATGGAGGAGTGGAAGAGCACTCCAGTGGCAACCTGTGAAGGTCTGGACATTTCCAATTAGGAGTGTACTCAATTATAAACAAATTATGGGGCAAAGCTTTAATGGGCAAAACATACTGATTCATATCAAATCTGGTCAAATCTGGTAATGCATGATTACATTTAATTTTGTTATTTTTTATGTCCCCTATTCATTTAATCTAAAGGGGATGTCCCCCCCCCCCCCCCCCCCCCTCATCCCCCCCAGTCCCTACGCCCCTGGCTTGGACACAACATGAATGGGGTTATTAATATAAATTCAACCGAACCAAAAAAGGCAGCTCGCTCTGTCAGTACATTATAGGCAATTAAAACATCAAAAATATAACTTTTAAGTTTTAAAGGGACATGTAACAATTTTTTGTTTGTTGCATCAAATAATGTTTTTGATAATGTGTTGCAGTGCGTTTCTTTATTCAAATAAATGTCACAGAGTTGGGGGCATGCCCTCTGCCAGCCAATGAGATTTACAGACATACGTATGCCCTCTACATTTCTTGTTAGTTTCAATGAAGATTAGAAAAGTTTCACTTAATATTTCTAAATGCAAACAGAAAAAAAACTGATTTTACCACATAATTAAAAATATTATATCGATATCAGAATTGGAACCGGTTCCAACAGAAATTTAGGGATATCAAATCAATTACCAAGAACTATGTAAAGCTAGTAATAGTGTATGAACAGGTATACTAAACAAGCGCTGTAGAAGCCTTGTGGCGAAACGTTCATAAGGCAGCCATTATTCAGGCTAATTTTTTTCAATGGCAGCGGTTAAATTCAATTTGTATGGTGTAAGTGCTCAAGTGCAGAACTTCTTTTGACACTAAAATGTCAGACCTCTGACCAAAGCATGGGTATAAACTAGTTTTCTAAAATGTTGCTTTCTTTCTAAAAGGTATATGGTAGTTTCCTGTTTTCAACCTTTTCTAATCTAACACCTGCTGCTTATATCAGGAACAACATCACATTAATTCATCCTATACACATATAGATTTATTTAATTTAAAATAAAATGTTTCCACACCTACAAAGCTGCTTATATAGGCACTTGGTACTGGTACTATCCAATAGAAACACTGCATTCAAGTACATTTTGTAACCCTAAACTAACCTTCCAGCCAATAACAGCACAGTGAAGAGATGAGTAGCACTGCCTGAGATGCTTCCTACCTTCCTTGTGGTGGGAAGAAAAGACTACACATCCCATGATGCTTTGCTGCAGAGACTGAATCCCCGCACACTGCAAGAATGTTGTAGCTGTCTCTGATTGGCCAAAACAAATATAGAATTTTATGCTAATTTAGCTTGGATTTTCAGGTACATTCCTTCTCAAAATCAAATGCCAGAAACCAAATAAATTTGCAAACTTTAGGGTAAGTTTATTAATGTTTATTTTTTATTTAGTTTCATGCAAAAACAAAATTCATGCACTACTGATTCCCTTCTATCAGATGCATCATAATCCATGGAAATTATATATACCTTTAAAGTTAACTTTTACCCAATCTATGTGATCCTTTATAGGCTGTGTATTTGTATTACTATCCTGGACTGTTATGTTCTATTATCAAGTGCTAATCTGTATATTGTGTATATGGGACTGCAATGGACCTCTAAGGACAAATCAATTCATAAATCTCATCCACCCTAAAGAGATAAAGTGATTTGGTTCACCTTTGTGTGTGATGCGTAATTACAAGTTTAGGATTTTACCAAGCTTTTGTAATCATGTAATTTTTGGCTTTTGTAATTTCGTCTCCCGCGGATTTAATTACAATATGAGATTTCAGCAGTTTGGAGCTACCTGATATCTAGAAACCTCATGCGGAGACTTAAGAACATGAAAGTCTGGGATTAGAGATCTCAGGGACATAAAAGATATAATGTTTATTTAGTGAAGTCTTTGGAAAAAGGTCTGAATCCTCAAAGCAAAATATTGTAATAATCCAAAATTCTGCAATAAAAGAAACAACTTTGCAATATACTTTTTTTTTAGGTAAGAAAAAGTGGCATAACCAGGGCTGGATCTACCTTTTTGGAGTCCCTGGGCAGTGAAGTGGAGGAGCCCCTGCGAGGGCATGTGCAAGGTCTGCACTTACCCATTTTTCCCTTTTCTGTGCATTTATATCACTCTCTTACTGGGGGAGCAAATCACAGACATTTCCCCATAACCGCCATTTAAACAACACAACTATAGCACATGCTGAGCTATTACTTGTTTATTAAATCCATTTGATTGTGGGCCATGTTATTCTATGGGAGGGCAGCGAGTGCATGTTACACAAACACATATCATGGTCACTTGTTTCACATATAAAAACTGAGTATTCATGAGCGTTAAAGGGCCGCTGCATAATGACAACAGAAATTGTTTGACTAAGAGCATAAGTAATCAGGAAAAAAAGTCATACAGGTAGTTTTTAATTACATAAAATAAATGCTTCTGCTGGGCCCTGGTGAAATCCATAGAAATCCATATATATATATATATATATATATATATATATATATATATATATATATATATATATATAGATACACACCATATTTTTCCATGTATAAGACGCCCCCTACTTTTTTAAACCCAAAATTAAGAAATCAATATTTTTAACATGAAACAAAGGACACTTTTTAAAATGTTCAAAGTACCTATGTATTCAGTCTAGTTACATGAAATAGAGCACTCAGTGGGAGGAGGTCCAAACTGTCTCTCTGAAGCTTTATTTCTATATTCTTTTGCATATTTGATGACTTTTAACTTGTAGTTGGAAGAATATGACCATCGTTATTTAATTTCAGACATATTGAGCGTTAGTGGTAGGCTAGTGATTTGGGCAAGCTTGTTCTCAGAGACAAGGAACTGGAAGTTACGCTACAGCAAGCGCAATGGCAAGCGCAGGGTCTCTCAACTGGTTTCCCCCGTGTATAAGACGACCCCCAATTTTAGCATTTACAATTTTTTTTTAAAGTATAGTCTTATACACAGAAAAATACGGTGTGTGTGTGTATACAGTATATGTATATATATATATATATATATATATATATATATATATATATAGCGACTTGCTAATTACGGCAATAACATTTGAAGCCTGGCAATGCTGTTTGCCACACAATGACAGGCTCTCCCCCCTTTAACTTGCAGACCTCGTGATGAGCATCTTTGGCGCTCATCGCGTGCCTCGCAATAAGCGTCTTTGGGGCTCATTGCAATCCTCTCCCATGCCTTGCAATAAGCCCCTTTGGTGCTCATTGCAAGTCTCTCCCCCTGTCTGCTTTACGGTCCTCAAGATGAGCACCTTCGGCACTCATTGCAAGCCCCGCAATGAGTGGCTTTGCTGCTCATTACAGGCGTCGTCCAACCCGCAACTTTCTGGCCTCGCAATGAGCGCCTTCGGTGCTCATCGCGAGCCCAGCGATGAGCCCCTTTGGCGCTCATTGCGAGCCTCTCCACACTCTCTGACCCCTGTGTCTATTTCCCCCCTCTCCCTTCCATGTGTCTGTTTCCCCCTCTCTCTCTCCCGCAGTCTCTTTTGCCCCCTCTCCCTGCCCTTTGGTTTTTATCCCCTTATTTCCCTCGCCTGTATCTCCCCTCCCCCCCTCCCCCCAATTACCCTTGTGTCTCTTTGCACCCTCTCCCTCCTCTCTTTGGCTAGTAATACAGTATATAAATATTTAGTCAGTGTCTCATACAAACCAGCACATGTTCAGCCAAGGTCTCCTATAGACATATACGGGACATAAGCCAGGTACCTTTATAATAGAAATATTCAACCTCACTTGGCATTTATTATATTAATGCATACATATTCAGCCAGGTTCACCTATTTTATATGGATGTATACATATTGAACCATGTTTACCTATATTCATATGAATGTATATATATTCAACCATGTTCTCCTATAATTCTATTATATATTATGTATGTACATACTGTATATATAAAACCCCTTCTGGATGGCTTGTCGTGATACAGCAATAAATCTGTGAACTATACCATGTAGGATCACCCAAGATGGGCAGGTCATAACAGAGAGGTCAGACAAATTGCTGTCCACTGGAGAAGGAACCCACTCTAGTATGTTTGCCAAGAAAACCATATATATAAGCACAACCAGAAACATATGTGGCTGGCGTGCTGTGGTCCATAGGGTCACGAAGAGTTGGACATGACTGAATGACTTAACATCAAATATATATATACTTTTGATTTGATAAAGAGAGTTTCATTTATTTAAAGCTTGTCTCTATAATTTTTAATATGTTTGTCCCCCCAAAAAAGGTCACTATATACTGCAATATTCTGATTATTCATCTAGATTAGCACTTGAAAACTCCTGGCTACCTCAATCCTTAGATATAGATATAGATATATATTATGATATCATATATATACTATAGGTACAAATGTTTAGCTCTTTAACATTTTTCTTCCAATCCAGAGTCATTGGCTGTTTGCTCTTATATCTTGAAGTGTCCTTATCCTAAAGTAGGTATTGCAATTATGTCTGTGTACTGTGGTACTGCTGGGTAGTGTCTTCTCCAAATAAACAATGTGAGTCCACATTTTGGTTACTGCTGATCTGCTTCTACAGGTGGGAGGACACCTTAAATGCAGAGGCAGCTTGTATATACTACAACTGAAATAAGGCAACTCAGAATGCCAGAGCTTTTATAGGACTAATGTCAGATTACAAGAACATATGTGCTAATATTATCTATGTAAAGTGAATAAAGCACTGTCGTTGTGTTGCAGACCCTGATTTTAGTGAAAGGATTAAAGAAGTCATTTGAGTTCTGTCCTCATAAATCACTAGCAGTGAATAATAAAAGCAGCCTTTAAAAGTTGGCTTTTTTTTATTCAGTATAACATCAAAAATGCATTTGAGTTTTATTTTGGAGTCTTGATGGATTCCATAATCTAGTAAAATACCGACCTGCCAGACAAACTAGGCGATAAAACCTATTACCACCTCTGCTGAGTGCTGGAAATGTCATCATCACATTATCCAAACCTTTTCCTGTTACAGACTTTTCTTATGGCAGATTTAAATGTCGCCCGTAGGTTGCAGCACTAAGCATAGCCCTGGTCTGTAGAGTGTAGAATAAAGTACTCCGAAAACACTTAGCACAGCGTGGGGCACACAGCTTATTGTATGTGACCCTTTAAAGTTATTCCAGCTTATTTGTAGCCATCATTATAACAGAATCCATTATCTGATCCCATCGGCTCATATTGCTTTTACATTTACACTTCTTACCATTTTTAATGGTTAATCTTCTGTGTATAGAAAGTTTCCATCTTGTGTGAACGGAGTACATGCTGATAATTTAGATAGTTTATTTTAATATTAAAAACAGGGAGCCTTCTATATCCCCTTAAAGGACACTCTGTTCTCTAGCTCCACCCCTGATTAGTGTGTGTATATATATATATATATATATATATATATATATATATATATACAGTAGAATCACGGTTATCCGACACAAAACTAACCTGGACTCTCAAGCAACATGCACCGGCATCAATTCCCCATTTTAAAAAAACTCCCGCTAAACCGGAATAACCGCACTATCCGGCACTATCCGGCAGTTCGAGACTGCAAAAAAAAAAAACTAACTTTTTTTCTAATTGTTTTTTTGGGCTCTAAATGGCTCAGTTTAGGTGCAAATGGCTTTTTAAAGGCAATTTTAAGGGGTATTGGAGGGTTTAAGGGTCGTTTAGACCCTTATATTCGGGGACTCCCGATTAACCGGCAACTACAGTTATCCAGCAATAGGGAGTCCCGGTGGGTGATAGATAAAGGGGTTTTTACTGTATTTATATATATATATACATATATATGAAAAGATAAATAAATAGATAGATAGATAGATAGATAGATAGATAAAATGTACAAAGTAATCATTAAATATTTTCCATTCCAGGTTAAGCTCAAATATATTTCTTAATATCATGTGAATAAATCCCTTATTACATCTAACATGTGACTTTGCTTATCTGGGGCCTGATCACTGCAGCTGCCTCTCAGCGCCCCTCTGCTTTCTTGTTTCTACTGTAGATGTGACATAATGACAGTACACATAGCACATAATACCTAGTATACCCCGGGATGTATTACTGGCTTCTAATCTATTGTACATCTGCACGGCCACTGAACATGGTGGTTTGGAACAAGAGAGATGATGTGTATAATCTTCAGTAATTCAGCAATGACATTTTGTTGCAACTGCAATATATGTTTCTGTAAATTAGAAATTGTATCCAGGCTGTTTCAAACAGAATACATTGTAATATATTAAGGCGCACCATAAGAATGCTGATAACGGGCAGCGAAGCACTGAATTGTATAGTATGGGCTGTATGTCAGATGCAAGACAAAATTAATTGCATGATATGGATACTAATTTACATCCTTTCCATTTTTTTACACAGCCTGGAATGAGCTCTTGATTGCAGAAAGTGCTTTCTGTATCTTAAAGGGACACTATGATGGCTTCAAAGCCTCAAGGAGATCATCAGCCCTTCAAAAAATCAAGACTAATAGGTAATTTAAAGGACCACTTGTGACAAGTTATCAGTCTCCACGGGGTTTGTGCTCTTTGATGGACGAACACAATTACTGGAGTCTTTAAATGCTTTTACAAATTTACTATATTACATTGACCAGTATTACAAGATTACACACCAAAACAAATCAAAGAAAATAACAGGCCAAGCTCCCACGGGAGCACTACCTACTCTGTGATAGGTCCCTAACTCTCACAGCTTCCATCCATCTAAACCTGGGAGGAGCAAATACAAAACTTTATTTTCAATTCCTGACCTGTATCCTTTCCTCAGCTTCAGTCTTTTGAAGGTCATACTTAACTGAGCTAATCAACTGCTTTAGGAGTTAAATATTTCACACCTCCTAGTGGAAAAACGTTTTGAAAAGTCTGTGGCTCATATACATTATTGTTTAAGAAAAATATCCCATGTTTGTGAAGCTATTTTTAGAAGAGATCTTCATTTTTGAAGACTGTGTGTAGAGCATTCCATCATGTCTGGTTACAGCATGTTATTAAGGTCATGTTTTTAACTATAGACAAGAACCATGAGCTATTTTTTAGAGGATATATTCATTTTTATGTGTAGAGTGTTTCGTCCTGTCTGATTTCAACACATCATTAAGGGCATGTTCTTCTCATTTCAGTTTATAGTATTTGATACCCTAACAGGTCCCCCAAATATACCCAGATACAGTAATGTCCAAAGTTAACTATAAGCCAAACTCTTGCAGAGATGTAAATGCCCCACTTGCACATTCAACCATCAGTGTACAGTTGTGCTGAAAAGTTTTCATACTCTGACAGAAATTGTGAAATTTGGGCATTTATTTTAAAAAATATGACTGATCATGCAAAAAAAAAGGTATTTTATTGAAGGATAGTGATCATATGAAGCAATTTATTATCACATAGTTGTTTGGCTCCTTTTTAAATCATAATGATAACAGAAATCACCCAAATGGCCCTGATGAAAAGTTTACATAACCTTGAATATTTGGCCTTTTTACAGACACACAACGTGACACACACAGATTAAAATGGCAATTAAAGGTTAATTTCTCACGCATGTGGCTTTTTAAATTGCAATTAGTGTCTGTGTATAAATAGTCAATGAGTTTGTTAGCTCTCACATGGATGCACTGCGCAGGCAAGATACTGAGTCATGGGGTGCAGAAAAGAACTGTCAAAAGACCTCAGTAACAAGGTAATGGGACTTCATAAAGATGGAAAATGATATAGAAAGACATCCAAAGCCTTGAAAATGCCAGTCAGTTCTGTTCAATCACTGAAAATTTGGGGATCTCTTGATACCAAGCCAAGGTCAGGTAGACCAAGAAAGATTTCACCAACAACTGTCAGACAAAATGTTCTTTATACAAAGAAAAACCCACAGGTAACCTCAGGAGAAATACAGGCTGTTCACAATACAACGATACTTGAACAAAAATGAGCTGCATGGTCAAGTTGCCAGAAAGAAGCCTTTACTGCGCCAATGCCACAAAACAATGTGCTCTACAACACCTTGACACGCCTCACAGCCTCTGGCACACTGTCATTTGGAGTGACGAGACCAAAATAGAGCTTTATGGTCAAAACCATAAGCGCTATGTTTGGAGAGGGGTCAACAAGGCCTATGGTGAAAAGAATACCATCCCCACTGTGAAGCATGGTGGTGGCTCACTGATGTTTTACTAAGAACTACAGGTATGCAAACTTTTGAACAGGGTCATTTCATTTTTTTCTTTGTTGCCATGTTTAGTTTTATGATTGTGCCATTCTGTTATAACCTACAATTGAATATGAATCCCATAAGAAATATAAGAAAAGTGTTTTGCTGCTCACTCATGTTTTCTTTAAAAATGATACATATATTACCAATGCGCCAGGGGTATGCAAACTTTGGAGCACAACTATATTATGGGTACGAATTTCTAATTAAAAGCAATATTTATATAACATTTTATTTTCCCTAAAAGTGAGACGCATAATTTTCAAATGTATATCACAAATTATAGTTGTTATAATTGCAAGTTGTCATCACGCAATGTTAAAAGTTATGGGTTGTGCATGTGCAATGAGCACCAAAAGCGCTCATTGTGGGTCTCACCATGAGCGTCATAGGCGCTCATTGCGAGGCCCGCACAACTTAGGCTACAATGAGCGCCAAAGGTGCTCATTGCAGGCCTCGTGATGATTGCCACAGGCACTCATCATGAGGCCTGAGGGACTTACACTTTAAAACAGCTTAGACATGAGCACAGAAAGTGCTCACGTCGATGGCCGTGATCAGCGACGAAAGCCGTACTTTACTATTTTAACGACCAAAACTTTTTCAAATCTGCAACTCGAAAGACCCCCCAGAACAGGCCAAATATTTACCAAAAAATTAATTAGACAGTGACAGTCAGCACAGGGGGAGAGCCAGGGAATCGGCTAAGCGAGAGAAAATATGGCGGCCGAAAAAACCTAATGTTTTGCAAACAGGATCAAAACAAGGCAGAAGCCAGTAACACTTACCTGAACAACGGAAGGCACGCGAAGCCAGTAATACATGAGGCCGAACACAGTAACACTTACCCGAACAACGCTAGGCACATGACACTTTAAGAATAAAAGCAACGGCACTTGGTGCGAGCCGCGCAAAAGCTGATGGCTTATAGTTGCTGAGAAGGGACTATAACGCCTTTTTCTGAGATACCTACATATCATTAGTGCACACTGATGCTATTATATAAATACTGTACATGTATGCACACACAAATTCTTGCATATTAATGCATTCATAAAATAATTAAAAAGACACACCCATACCCTGCATGCACAAGCAAATACATGTACAACCATACACCCGCTCATAAATAGGCACCGATAAATATATAACCATTCATAAACATTAAAGGCACAATTAAATGCACAGATCATTTCATATAAATATACATATATAAATACATGTAGAATTACGCATAATGATACTGATTTTAAAGGGATAATGGGCAGGGGGACTAAGGGAGCAAATAAGGGAGGGAGAGGAATTCAAAGAGAAGGAGGGTACTAGTCTGCATCTGGAACTTGGTATGACATGTACAAGTAATGCAATATATATTTCTAGGTTCATTTTAGGCCATTGAAGACACACATTGTGACCAAATGTTTAATGGGAAATGGAAGGCTCCTGGATGTTACTAGGTATATAATATCCCTGTGTATCTATTTACTTTTATGTGTTTTATTTTATTAAGACGTGATTATAAGCTCTGTCTTTTTCTACCTAAAATCAAACAAATAGTCCCTGTATGGGTCTGTACTCTGCACTGTATGCAAACACAGACTGTAGGGCTGGTTGTGCAGTGTAGTGTCCTAGCCTATCAGGGACCATGTCTCAGCAGCAAGTTGCTGAGAGATAATAACTGATTGGTTAGTATGAGAGCAGCACAGCAAGTACAGAAGAGTCTGTGTCTTCATGATCTGCAGTGGGCAGACCCATACAGGGACTATTTGTTGGATTGTAGCCAGAAAAACAGATCTTATAAGCACTTCTTAATAAAATAAATTACATCAAAGTAAATAGATACACAGGGATATTTTAACTCAGATAGCCTCCATATCTTTTTAGGCTAAAGTGATTATTTTGAATAAGACAAGATATTTTGGTAGCGCATCAATATATCAAAACAACCCTAGCATGTCAATCGTCCCTATAGGCAATAATATAAAATATTTATATAAATGGGATAAGATATACTGTACTTATTTTTTTTTTACCTTTTTCATGGTTTGGGTAAAAACTTTTTTATTTAGTTAGAGAAGATCCTTGAAACACTGGAATAATATCAGGCAGCATTAAAGTATACTAGAGTAGAGATGTAGAAACTGTGAGGAAGATCTCTTAGGGTGCAGAGGGTTTAATTGGGATGTCTTGGAATAATTCTGAAAAATAAAGAAAGGTTTAGAAGAGGAGATAAGGCAGAGGAGAGGGGGGAGGGGAGGAAGAGGGGAGAAGGCAGAGGAGAGAAGGCAGAGGAGAGGGTGAAGAGGAGAGGAGGAAGAGGAGAGTAAACAGAAGAGAGGGGGAAGAGGAGAGGAGGAAGAGGAGATAAGTCAGAGGAGAGGGGGGAGGGGAGGAAGAGGGAAGAAGGCAGAGGAGAGAAGGCAGAGGAGAGGGTGAAGAGGAGAGGAGGAAGAGGAGAGTAAACAGAAGAGAGGGGGAAGAGGAGAGGAGGAAGAGGAGATAAGGCAGAGGAGAGAGGGGAGGGGAGGAAGAGGGGAGAAGGCAGAGGATAGGGGGAAGAGGAGAGGAGGAAAAGGCGAGAAGGCAGAGGATAGGGGGAAGAGGAGAGGAGGAAGAGAAGGGGAGGAAGAGGAGAGGAGGCAGAGTAGAGGGGGAAGAGGACAGGAGGAAGAGGGGAGAAGGCAGAGGAGAGGATGAAGAGGAGATAAGGCAGAGGAGAGGGGAAAGAGGAAAGAAGGAAGAGGGGAGAAGGCAGAGGAAAGGGGGAAGAGGAAGAATAGGAGGAAGAGGAGAGGAGGAAGAGGGGAGAAGGCAGAGGAGAGAAGGCAGAGGAGAGGGGGAAGAGGAGAGGAGGAAGAGAAGGAGAGGAAGTGGAGAGAAGGCAGAGGAGAGGGGGAAGAGGAGAGGAGGAAGAGGGGAGAAGGCAGAGGAGAGAAGGCAGAGGAGAGGGGGAAGAGGAGAGGAGGAAGAGAAGGGAAGGAAGAGGAGAGAAGGCAGAGGAGAGGGAGAAGAGGAGAGGAGGAAGAGGGGAGAAGGCAGAGGAGAGAAGGCAGAGGAGAGTTGGGAAGAGAAGAGGAGGAAGAGGAGAGACAGCAGAGGGGAGAAGGAAGGAGAGGGGAAAGAGGAGAGATGGCAGAGGGGAGAAGGAAGGAGAGGGGAAAGAGGAGAGAAGGAAGAGGAGAGGAGGAAGATGAGAGAAGGCAGAGGATAGGGGGAAGAGGAGAGGAGGAAGAGGGGAGAAGGCAGAGGAGAGGATGAAGAGGAGATAAGGCAGAGGAGAAGGGAAAGAGGAAAGAAGGAAGAGGGGAGAAGGCAGAGGAGAGAAGGCAGAGGAGAGGGGGAAGAGGAGAGGAGGAAGAGGAGAGTAAACAGAAGAGAGGGGGAAGAGGAGAGGAGGAAGAGGAGAGAAGGCAGAGGAGAGGGAGAAGAGGAGAGGAGGAAGAGGGGAGAAGGCAGAGGAGAGAAGACAGAGGAGAGGGGGAAGAAAAGAGGAGGAAGAGGAGAGACGGCAGAGGGAAGAACCAAGGAGAGGGGAAAGAGGAGAGACGGCAGAGGGGAGAAGGAAGGAGAGGGGAAAGAGGAGAGAAGGAAGAGAAGAGGAGGAAGAGGAGAGTAAACAGAAGAGAGGGGGAAGAGGAGAGGAGGAAGAGGAGAGAAGGCAGATGATAGGTGGGAGAGGAGAGGAGGAGGAGAAGGGGAGGAAGAGGAGAGGAGGAAGAGGGGAGAAGGCAGAAGAGAGAAGGCAGATGAGAGGGGGAAGAGGAGTGGAGGAAGAGGGTAAAGGGCAGAGGGGAGAAGGCAGAGGAGAGAAGGCAGAGGAGAGGGGGAAGAGGAAGAGGAGAGAAGGCAGAGGAGAGAAGGGAGAGGAGAGGGGGAAGAGGAGAGGGGAAAGGGCAGAGGAGAGAAGGCAGAGAAGAGGGGGAAGAGGAGTGGAGGAAGCGAGGTGAAGGCAGAGGAGAGAAGGCAGAGGAGAGGGGGAAAAGAAAAGGAGGAAGAGGAGAGAAGGCAGAAGAGAGAATGCAGAGGAGAGAAGGAAGAGAAGAGGAGGAAGAGGAGAGAATGCAGAGGAAAGAACGCAGAGGAGAGAAGGGAGAGAAGAGGAGGAAGATAAGAGAAGACGGGGGATGAAGTCAGGAGGTGCAGAAATGTAGTCCCATACCTTCACTTTTAGAATGGATGACACAGAGTTGCTGACTGACTGTTTCTGTAGTTTATATATATATATATATAAACTGATTATGAAACTCGGCAGCTGCTCACATCTGGTCTGTGTTGCGTAAACTTGTTTAAAATATAATAAACAGCCCCACCCATGTGCCAGAGGGGGGCTTCCTTGTTTTAAATCAGCATTACTACACCCTAATCTTTGAGCTAAGAATAAATGTTCCTGTGTATGGGAAAGATTGAATGCACATGAAGAAGGAGATGGCAGAGATGGATATATGAGGTTGTAGCAATGAACATGAGCTTGAGGCAGAGGCTGCTGGATGTGCCTGGTGTGCTGTGCTCCATAGGGTCACAGAGTGTCCCAAATGACTCAAGAAACAAACTTGTAGTCAGAAAAATCCATAAAAATGTCTGAAGAAATCAATTAATAGCCAAACTGATCAAGAAGCATAACGCAAAAGTAATGATATGTAAACATAAATAAATACATGTACTAATAAATACAATTATCTAATACATTAAGTGATTTAAAGGGACATGGAGAGATTTTTTTTCTCTGTTGCATCTGTTAATTGATAATGTGTCACACTGTGGTTTCTTTTATTAAATTAATGTCTCAGAGCATTACATCTAATTCAGAAGTACCTGCTCTTGCGGGCTTGCCCTCTGCCAGCCAATGAGATCTACAGATTAAAGTATGCTCTCTTCCTGCTAATTTCAAGTTTAAACAGGTTTTACTTCATATTTCTTCATGCACAAAACAACTTGGGTATGATGCTTATTTCACTGTTTACTGTTAACATACAGATGTGAGGGCTGGACCATAAAAAAGTTTGAGCGCTGTAGAATTGATTCCTTTGAATTGTGGTGTTGGGGAAAAACTGCTTAGAGTCCCTGCAGGACTGCAAGAAGATCCAATCAATCCATACTACAGGACAGGGGTTGGAAAGCCCGGTCCTGGAGAGCTCCACACAGGCTTGTATTTGAGGATATCCTTTCTGTGCAGAATTGAGTCAATCAGGATGACTGAAGAACCCCTTCATTCACCTGTAGGCAGCAGGGATATCCTCAAATCCTGGCCTGTGAGGGGCTCTCCAGGACCGAACTTACCCACCCCTGCTTTAGGAAATCAAGAAAAACTGTTCACTGGAAGTTAACAATTTAATGGGGGAGTGCTGGTGCAAATAATTTAGGGCCTCCCCTTGCAAATTCTAAATAAACCCCATAGGAGTCAATTAAAAGAACATTTTTTTTAGATGTTCAGATCCCGTTTCTATAAGCATGATTATCTGCCACTCTAATAATTAATTGGGGAGCCACCATTTATTTATGTGAGTGACAGAGGGCCCCCTACCCTGTGGTGGGCCCTAGTGCTTTGCAGCTGCTGTTCCGGCAGTAGCTCCTCCACGGTCAATGAAAATCTATAGACATCCATCAGCAATGTTAAAACTTTTCTTTATGGTCTTTTAAATAAAAGTTTGGTACATATTTGACAAACAATCGTCTTTTTACTACAGACAAATCCCTCCTCCCCTTCTACCATTGCCCATGTCTTTCATAAATAGGTTCTAACCATCCAAATTAAAAGTCCAGTCATGAGAGTCATCCCACCATGTTTCAGTAATGCATATTAAGTCCCATTTCTTCTTGAACTGCAGTGGACCTTTAATTAAGCCTTAGGATGACCCAGACAGGATTAAATGCTATAACTATATGTTACCAATGTTTGGAACTTAATGCCGGATAAGCAAATAGTTTGTCCAGAGATCTCCTTTCCATCCATTGAATTTGCCAGGACCCCTTAAGCCACCCCTTATCCCTTATCCTAGATTGATTTGATTTTATATACCAGATATGGATGAGATCCAAGATTTCCTTAAAAATGGGTTCAAAGTGAATATTATGAGGATCTCATGAATAAACACAGCCTGAAAGTCAATGAGAAATGGTGGAGCTATTTGAGGGAGCTGGTGCAAAATAATGTGGGGCGCCCTCTTGCAACTTCTCTATACACCCCATAGGGATCAATAAAGCTAAAAATAAAATAAGTATTTGTCACAACCCCTGTTGTGTCACCTGTTATCCCTTATCCTAGATGGATTTTTTATACAACAGATGTTTTTTGAGCTTCTTTGAGTATATAGTTGTTAAACCACTATCCTCCTTAGATTCTTCTCTAATGCCACCCTCCTCCCCCCTTCTAGTCCTCTGTCTCTGTCCTCCTCACATCTCCACATTTTCTTTGGCAATGTAGATGGTTCACTATTTTCCATTTACAGAATCCATTCATGCCTCTCCAGTCGAAGCTTGTATGTCCCTCAGAGGTCCTTCCTCCCAGTTTGGCTGATCTAGGCCTAAACCATTGCTCACGTAAGCAAAAATCTAAGTGGAGTTCACATGTAAATAATTTCTGAGCTATCACATCACACGCCTAAATCTAACCTCTGCGAAATGCCTTCTGAGTGCTCGTGATGGACCTAATATTGTAAGCCCCTAGTACCTGTCCTATTGATGTTCTGAAAATCGATATCAAATAATTCCCCAGTGAGGTCCGAGCATTTGGAAGTTTACTTGAAAATAATTTCGAGTGCTCAGAATTTGTGGGTACCTTAAAGGCAGGAAAAAGAAGTCTGAGAAGCCTTGATTGCTATTTAAATGGCCAATTACATCATGGTGTGAAAGAGCACAAGATTGTATGTTAAAATTATCTTTTTTTTCCCCACTAAAAACTGCTAAAAAATCTAAAGTATTAGGTCTATTTACAAACACACTGTCTCCTGCTTCTTGACTGTTCCATGATTAATAACATATACCGAACGGTGCGATGAAGACACGGTGAAGACAAAGACTTATGATCTTAGTAAAGCAACGAGCAGTTAAACCACAACTGTCCTATTTAGGTGATTCCATCATTCTATTCTCTGCACAAATCAATTTGTGAAGGGTTAACTCTTTTTTTGCTTATGCTCACTGCTGGGAGCTGTTGCTGTGAGTCTGTCTGGGGGCAGCCAGTGACACGTTTAAAAACAGATTTAATGTATTCGTTTCCCAGTGAAAAATGCACGTTTCAAGAATTCTAAAAGTATTTAAACATGATTTTAGGAGATCTTTACAGTGGTGTGCTCCAAATGGTGCTGAATTAAATGCCCATTTAAAGAGCCAGTGCTTTTACAGAGGAATAAAGTAAAGCGTCGGTAGCATTATCATAGCTAGAAATGTTGAATTCTACACCACATAATAGTCTAATATGATGTGTAAAGTCTGCATACATCTGTGAGCATCCGCTCTTGTCAATAATACTTGTCATCATCACACATATAAAATGTAATGGTAACCCTGACAACACACAAGAGGTTAATAAATATCATTAAAGCCACCTGGAATAAAGCAGATGGTGTAATACATGGCATATAAAAGTATTATTATCAGAATTCCACCTAAGGAAGAGGAAGGTTGTCACAATACTCTATATTTGATATTTCCATGTAAATGTAGCACTTGCTGGGTATGTATATAACTGTTATAACTCGCCTGGACACTGGGAGTAATGTTGTGATAAACAGTTACTAACCGGTAACTAGTTTTTTTAACCGGTCTCAGGACTGGCTAGTTAGTGATACATAGTAGTAATACACAACATCCATGTCCATATTGCTGAATACAATATACCCCACTTTAATGGTATACAAGCACAGCACAAGGCTGTTAACTCATCTTGATAAGGGTATAATAAATATGAGCGATACCTCTATCTCTCAGAGAGGTCTGAATATAGAGGTAATGCTGGTAAAACTTGGGCCCGATATCCCGATACATCACTAAACTCAGCCCTCCAAGCTATTTATAGCCCTCCAAGTTTTTATAACACCTACACCTTTCCTGTTATATATCCACCATGCTGTTGCAGCATAACACAGACTTTGTTCACTTTGTTATAGGGTTAGGATTTATGGTTAGTGTTTATGGTTAGAATTTAAGGTTACGATTTAGGGTTAGCGTTAAGGTAATGGCAGATATCAGGTTCTAGATACTAAAAGAGTGGAGCGCACAGCGGCGTGGAGATAAAAGGAAAGATTACGATCAGCTATGACCAAAAGCATTTTTTTTTTACCTGGTAGTCATACACTATAGGTATTTATTGCCCAGTAAATAAAAGTGGCCATACATTTTGCCATTTGTTATAGCCAGTGTTTGATTTGATTGACATTGAGTTTAATTTCACAAACCCAAGATTCAATCACCAGGGCCTATGGGACTATGGGACTCTCATTTAAAGGGATATGGAAGATTTCTTGATTTTACTAGATAATAGATCTATGCATTAATTTACTTTTATATGTTTTCTTTTATTATTTTTTTTTAAACAGGGGGGGACAGGAGGGCCAGTGGTATGGGAAGGTTGGGAGGTGTGGGAGGGTAGAATGCCCCTACACTACAGAAATAAATATGTTATATATATATATATATATATATATATATATATATATATTGCCTCAGAATTCAACGCTTTCTCTGAACTCAATGCACTTGTGACACTCTGCATCCTGTCTTTCATGAAGTGGAATGATGTTTAGTACTGTGGTGTAGTGTAGTTAAGAATAGAATCAAAGTGCAGCCTGTGCCTATAAAGACCAAACGTGTAGCCTGTGCCTATAATGACCAAAGTGTAGACTGTGCCTATAATGACCAAAGTGTAGACTGTGCCTATAATGACCAAAGTGTAGTCTGTGCCTATAATGACCAAAGTGTAGACTGTGCCATTAAGAACATAAGTGTAGCCTGTGTCTATAAGGACCAAAGTGTAGACTGTGCTTATAAGAATTAACATGTGCCTATAATGACCAAAGTACAACCTGTGTCTATATGGACCAAAGTGCAGCCTATGTCCTATAATTACCAAAGTGCAGCCTGTGTCTTTAAGGACCAAAGTGTATCTTGTGTGTTATACTATTCAGCAGAAAAATATATATAAATCAACCATAGACCAAAAGAAAGAGATAATAAGTATGAGCGTGGTAGCTGCGTGTCTGATCTTCCTCCTGAGTACAAAATGGCTAGAACAACAATCTCTACTATGTTTCTGAAAAGGTTGTGGGAGGAAGTCTTACAGACTGGTGGGGGGCCTTGCATTACACTATAGAAAAAAAAATTAAATCACATCACTGGGCCCCCATAAAGCAGGGCCCCGGTGTACTGCAAAGGTGGTAGCTCCACCGCCCCTGCTCAGCACTGAGAAGCTGCAGGAACTTCAAAGGGAGCAGCAACAGGCTGAGGAAATTTCTTCAGGGGAAGAGGAGGAAAGGGAGGATACACCTACTGCAGTCATCAAATAAATGTGTGTTAAATGTGCTGAATTACAAATATAGAGCCCTATTAAATTTGCCGATTTGTAGTTTTAGAAGCCCGTAAAGGAGCCTGCAAAAGTTACGGCTATTAAATTGGCCTCTTTTACCTACCTGCAAGCATATGTAGCCAACAATCCTACGGTTACCAGATAGGACTCGCAAAGGGGGTTAAACACCTGTCCGTAGCACTGTAAAAGCAAATATAAACACACTACTGTATTTTAAATCATAGGGAAAGCGATGTTAGGCATTAAAATTAATAGCACAACATTCTTAGGCTTGCAAATCTGCAATAAAAAAATCATTTTATTTATGTTTTATATCAATACCGCTAATCAATGTGTTAATACATATAATAGAACTCGCATTGACTAGAATATTATATTTATTGATTTTTTCATATTGCATTATTTCTGCAATGCGGGTCCAATCGCAAATCGGACTTAAAACCGTAAGTGATTGAAATTTAACCTCCATGTTTAGTGACGTATTGATGACGGTCTCTTTTACTATTGGCTTCGTCTAAACCTACGGGTTTGAATAATTTATCATGTTCATGCCTGGAAATGCTACGTGCCGAAGCATGGTTTACAAATTTGGAATCCGGCCATGTTGTTGCAGCCTTTTCCAATTTAATCACTCTGTTACAAGAGCAAATTTCAAGCTCTCAGACTTTTGGGCTGTACTAATTTGAAATTTATTAGGGCCCCTATTTTCTTTCTAGTGAAACTCCCTACAGCAGAGTCTCCAGCAGAGTTCAGTGGTGTTAAGAGACAGAAAGGTCAAATATCCCCTGTGCAAGTGCCTGATGTAGCAATGGAAGAGGACTCCCCTTCCAAGCAATAATATCGCCACCATCCCAAGTCATCTCAGTGCAGTTAAAGTGAAGTGAAATTCTATTTTATCTGATGTCATTATTGTTTTATGTTTATATCTGTTTAGTTTTAAGGTTTTGTATCAAAAACAAGACCATTAGTTCAACTAAAATGTGAAATTTCTGGGGCTCGGAACAAATTATTTAAATTTACATTGATTCCTATGGGAAATGCTACCTTGGAACTCAACCTTTTTGCATCTGAACCTGCCGTCCGGCATGGATTAAGGTTGAGAGTCGAGGTAACACTGTGTGTGTATATGTATATATATGTTTGTATATCTATATATTGAATCATACAGATAGAAAGATAGATATACGATAGATAAATAGATAGATCCCGTATATCAGGGGTGGGCAAGTCCGGTCCTGGAGAACCCCACACAGGCCTGTATTTGAGGATATCCTTTCTGTGCACAGGTGAGTCATCAGGATGACTGAAGAAATTATTGACTCACCTGTACGCAGTAGGGATATCCTCAAATCCTGACCTGTGTGGGGCTCTCCAGGACCGAACTTGCCCACCCCTGCCCTATATATATAATATTTCCAAAGGTCTCATGAGCTGAGCTTGAGAGCCCCCAGGTTTACATATTTGAACAACTGAAATATATTCAAAGACCGTCAAAATAAAATCTGTCTTCATTCGCCAAATGTCTGCTGTCTTATGGTGGGTAATTACATTGTTATGCTATATTCAAAATGAGATATTTTTTCTCTTGCAAACACAGACGCCACTTTGAAGAGTCAGTGAGGAATTGGCACCTCCTATAAGTGAGCCCTGTGCCATCTAGTGGACAGAGTCAGAACAACAACTCACATTTTAATAAAGAGACATTTGCAGCTCATAATTCTTAGGCCTTGGGCCTACCGTCAACTAAAAGCCTTAGGTTTATTAAAAGATTTTGAGGGGCTTCCTCTACTGGAATCAATAAAATAAAGAATTTAAAGTAATATTAGATGAACTAGCCATGTTTTTGCAATTGCACCTTCTATTCCCACCTTTTTTGCTTTTCTGTTGTATTTTTAATGCTTTTTTTTAAAAATTGCACTATTTTACAATTTGGTTGCAGTTTAAATTTAGTATGTGATGGTTCAAATGTTTTGCTTCAATTTTGTTCAATAGGTCAACACTAAGGTCCTCATTCAATTGCAATTTTGCCAATTGAAGAGGGCTCTATATAAGCACATAACATATTTTTTGACCAAAGTTTTTAGTTAGTGAAGACCTTGATTTTGTATCGAAGTTCATTAACTAAAAATTTCTGTATAAAAAATATGTTATGTGCTTATATAGAGCCCTATTCAATTGGCCAACTCACAATTGAATGAGGCTCTAAGGCAATAACCTATTAAAACTAAGTGACAGCGGATTTCAAGAAATTATTTGCTTAAAGGGATATCGATTTTTTTAGGTATATAATATCCCTGTGTATTTATTCACTATGTACTTTATTTTATTAAGAAGTGATTGGAATCTCTGTTTTTTACTTCCTAAAATCAAACAAATAGTCCCTATATGGGTCTGCCCATGGCAGCTCACGAAGATACAGATTCTACTGCACTTGCTTTGCTGAGTCTCATACTACCCGACAGGGACCATCTCTCAGCAACGTGCTGCTGACACATGTTCCCTGATAGGCTAGGACAGAGTCTGTGTGGGTCAGTGGGTAGACCCATATAGGGACTATTTGTTTGATTGTAGGCAGAGCTTATAGGAACGTCTTAATAATATAAAGTACATAAAAGTAAATAGATACATAAGTATATTATATACCTAGTAAAATCCAGAAACACTTCCATATCAATGTAGCGAGGACCCCCCAAATTCTCTCCAAGACTCCTTAAAGGACACGTCAAAGCTTTCCACTAGGAGAGCCTGTTGGGTAATTTCTTTGTGGGACCCAATACATACAACATGAAATACCAGGGCTCTAAGGAAAACACGTTGCCTTATACAGTGTGGAATAAAATAGACCAGGGCCGTGGTATATAACATTTTAAAGACCAACATTGAGAGAGAGAGAGCGTCTTGGTAACTGATAATAAAAAAAATATCTGTGTTTTATTAGTCAATTAGTAACATGCCCGTCATAAATGACAGTATTGTATGTTATGATCAATTGCCTTTTCTGTCTCTCTCTGTGCTGTCTATCTTTGTGTGCCCTCTCCCTCTCTCTGTGCGTCCTCTCTCTCTCTCTGCCCTCTCCCTGAGCTCTCTTTTTGCTCTCTGTCTCACTCTCCCTCCCTCTCTCTTCCTCGCAACTCCATTTCTCTCCCTCTCTCTCCCTCACTTTCTCTAGCTTTCCCCCCTCTCTCTCTCCCCCCTCCCTCTTTGTCCCTCCATCTCTGCCTCCTCTCTCTCCCTCCCTCTCTCTCTCCCTCCACTTCTCTCTCCCCCTCTCTCTGCCTCTACTCTCTCTCTTTCTTTCCTCTCTGCCTCCCTCCCAGTGACCCAGTGCCTCTCTCCCTCCCTCCCTTTCCCACCCTCTCCCTTCCTCTCTCCCCTCCATTTCTCCCCCCCCTTTCTCTCTCCCCCTTCTCTTACCCTCTCTCTGCCTCCTCTCTCTCTCTCTCTCTCTCTCTCTCACACACACACACACTTCCTCTCTCTCCCTCCCCTTCTCTCTGCTTCCTCTCTCTCTCTCTCTCTCTCTCTATATATATATATATATATATATATATATCCCTTCCATCTCTCTCTCTCTCTATATATATATATATATATATATATATATATATATATATATCCCTTCAATCTCTCTCTCTCTCTCTCTCTCTCTCTCTCTCTCTCTCTCTCTATATATATATATATATATATATATATATATATATATCCCCCTTCCATCTCTCTCTCTCTGTCTCCCTCTCCCTCTCTCTCTCCCCCCTCTCTCTCACCCTCTCTCTCCCTCTCTCTCTCTCTCCTCCTCTCTCCCACCGTCTTCCTCCCCTCTCTCACTCCCCCCTTCCTCTTCCCCTCTCTCTCTGCCTCCTCTCACTCTCCCTCCCTCACTCTACCCCCCTCTCTCCCCTCCTTCTCTCCCTCTCTCTCTCACTCTCTCTCTGCCTTCTCTCTCTCTCTCCCTCCCTCTACCTCCACCCTCTCTCTCTGCCTTCTCTCTCTCTCCCCCTCTCTCTCTCTCCCCTCCCCTCTCTCTCTCTGCCTCCCTCTCTCCCCTCCTTCTCTCTCCCCCTCTCACCCTCTCTCTCTGCCTACTCTCTCTTTTTTCCTCCCTCTCTCTTTCCTTCTCACTCCCCCTTCCTCTTCCCCTCTCTCTTTGCCTCCTCTCTCTCTCTCCCTTCCTCCCTCTCTACCCCCCTTCCCTCTCTCTCTCTCTGCCTCCCTCTCTCCCCTCCTTCTCTCTCCCCCTCTCTCTCTGCCTACTCTCTCTCTCTCTTTTCCTCCCTCTCTCTCTCCTTCTCACTCCCCCTTCCTCTTTCCCTCTCTCTCTGCCTCCTCTCTCTATCTCCCTTCCTCCCTCTCTACCCCCCCCCCTTCCCTCTCTCTCTCACCCCTCTCTCACCCTCTCTCTGCCTTATCTCTCTCTTTCTCTCCCTACCTCTACCTCCGCCCTCTCTTTCTGCCTCATCTCTCTCTCTCCCCCTCCCTCTCTCTCTCCCCCTTCCCTCTCTGTCTGCCTCCCTCTCTCCCCTCCCTCTCTCTCCCCCTCTCCCCCTTTCTCTCTCTCTGCCTCCCTCTCTACCCACCCCTTCCCTCTCTCTCTCTCTCTCTCTCTGCCTCCCTCTCTACCCACCCCTTCCCTCTCTCTCTCTCTCTCTCTGCCTCCCTCTCTACCCACCCCTTCCCTCTCATCCTCTCTCTCCCTGCCTCCCTCTCTACCCACCCCTTCCCTCTCACCCTCTCTCTCTCTGCCTATTCTCTCTCTCTTTTCCTCCCTCTCTCTCTCCTTCTCACTCCCCCCTTCCTCTTCCCCTCTCTCCCTTCCTCCTTCTCTACCCCCCCTTACCTCTCTCTCACCCTATCTCTCCCCTTCCCTCTCTGTCTGTCTCCCTCTCTCTCTTTCCCATCCCTCTCTCTCTGCTTCCCTCTCTCCCCTCCCTCTCTCCCGCTCTCACACTCTCTCTCTCTCTGCCTCCTCTCTTTCCCTCCCTCTCTCTCTCCTTCTCACCCCCTTTCCTCTTCCCCTCTCTCTCTGCCTTCTCTCTCTCTCTCTCTCACTCCCTCTCCCCCCCCCCCCCCCCTTCCCTCTCTCTCTCTCTTTCTGCCCTGGTAATAATCACAGTGCAGTGCTTTTGTGCTCATTCCCAAGTATTATTATCGGGTCAGCCAGGATAGAAGCAAACAACTTGTATCTGAGGGGTTTTGCATTTTGGATTGGTCATATACCACAAGCAAAACATGTTTATTGTATATATGTCATCTTTTAAATATGAGAATCTACTAAGAAAGCACAGGAAAAAGTGATGGGGTGAACAATTTTTGATCTCATTCCATGTTTAGACCTGTTCTAAGGCTCGGGCAAAATGTTTGCGGGCTGGTGCGGTGTGCCGTGACCCTTGATACAATCTCTATTCAGATCCGTTGAAAGACTGCCTCTTCACATATTCAGTATAATTTAATGTATGTATAATCCATCATAGAATAATCTTCCCACCTCAAGCTACTGGTCAAAAAACCTGGATACCCAAAAAAGGATAATGTTAAAGGGATATGGAAAGTTTCCGGATGTTACTATGTATATAATATACTTATGCATCTATTTACTTTAATGTACTTTATTTAATTAATAAGTGCTTATAAAAATATAAAGGTCTGTTTATCGAAAAATATCAAGTTTATTATTCCAAATGACCACAGTAACCTATTGCAAGCTGAATGTCACAATAGAGCGCACAGAGCTGCAACTGGATGGCGGATTGTCTAGAGACAGACCGTATGTGATGATCCCCCTGATTTAAAGGCAAGAGCTGTGTTAGGAGTGGGAAATCCTTTCATATTCTGACTTTGAAAAGAGGGAAGTTCTGCGTGTGATGGAATAAATCTGCAAGGCGGTTACACAATGCAATGAGAGCGGCTCCTTCTTCTCTCTCCCCCTCTCCAGAATCCTTATCAGGCGAATGCAGACAGCTCCGTATTCTGACTTTCCGACTTTCTCTGCTGCTTCTAACAAAATCTCTCTGCCTGGATTTTTTTGTCAGTATTATTGTACTTTATGCCGAATAGACAATTTTACTTCTTTAAACCAGGACAACACATTATTAATTCATGTAGAAGTGCTGGTTTTAAATTTGCCAAAAGCTAAACTAGTGTGGAGCACAGATACAAAGGGCCAGTGCAATGGCCCCACATTCATAACCTTTAGGGGACCAAGAAGTCATATGTATTGTATTCTCGTTTGAAAAAATCATTCTTAAAGGGGCAAGGAAAGAATAGATTTCTTTGTTGAATCAGAAAGAGAATATTTGATAATGTGTCACATTGAGTTTCTTTATCTAATAAAGGTCTCAAAAACATATTCAAAAGTTTAACTGTTTTGGCCAGCCAATGAGCCTACAGTATGCTCTCTGCATTTCCCATTAGTTTCAATTACGTTTTTAGAAGGTTTAATAAGCGGTGGGCAAGTTTGGTCCCACACTGGCCAGGTTTTGAGGATATTCCTGCTGCCTACAGGTGAGTGAATCACTTCTTCAGTCATCCTGATTCCCTCACCTGTGCACAGAAAGGAAATCCTCAAATACAGGCCTGTGTGGGGCTCTTCATGGCTGGAGCTGCCCACCCCTGGTATACAAGAATATTTCTGTTTGAGCAAGAATATAAGTTGGAGTCAACACAGATTTACGAGCTATAGGTCATATCAATTTTGTTTGTTTATATGAGGAGGTTAGTAGGATCTTGGATCAGGGCAACTCAGTGGATGGAGGCTTTTTGGATTTTGCAAAGGCTTTTGATACAGTGCCACATGGAAGACTATTGTGCAAACTAAGGGATACAAGAATTGCAGTAAATATCTGCTCATGGATTGAGAGCTAGCTAAAAGACAGGAAGCAAAGGGTTGTATAAAATGGAACATACTCCGATTGGACTAATGTGGTAAGTCGGGTTCCTCAGACTAAAGTATGAGCTCTGCATCTCCTGTTGGTTTCAATGAAGCTTTTAGAAGGGTTACTATTAGTGATGTCGCGAACATGAAATTTTCGGTTCGCGAACCGCGAACGCGAACCGCCGCAAATGTTCACGAACCGGCAAACCCGGTGAACCACCATAGTCTTCAATGGGCAGGCGGATTTTAAAACCCACAGGGACTCTTTCTGGCCACAATAGTGATGGAAAAGTTGTTTTAAGGGGACTAACACCTGGACTGTGGCATGCCGGAGGGGGATGCATGTCAAAACTCCCACGGAAAATTACATAGTTGATGCAGAGTCTGGTTTTAGTCCATAAAGGGCATAAATAACCTAACATCCCCCTCCATCATCATCCTCCCCTGTATCTCTTTACCCCCTCCCTCATCATCCTCCCCTGTGTCTCTTTCCCCCCTTCCTCATCACCCTCCCCTGTGTCTCATCCCCCCTCCCTCATCATCCTCCCACCTCCCTCATCATCCTCCCCTGTATCTTTTTACCCCCTCCCTCATCATCCTCCCCTGTGTCTCTTCCCCCCTCCATCATCATCCTCCCCTGTGTCTCTTTCCCCCCTCCCTTATCATCCTCCCCTGTGTCTCTTTTCCCCCTCCCTCATCATCTTCCCCTGTGTCTCTTCCCCCCCTCCCTCATCATCCTCCCCTGTGTCTGTTTCCCCCCTCCCTCATCATCCTCCCCTGTGTCTCTTCCCCCCTCCCTCATCATCCTCCCCCCTACCTTGATGATAAGTGGGGGAAGAGACACAGGGATAAGTGTGAGGGGTGTTAGGGTAAGGGGTGTTAGGGATAAGGGTGAGGTGGTTAGGTGTTAGGGTGAGGGGTGTTAGGGCTAAGTGTGAGGGGTGTTAGGGTGAGAGGTGTAAGGGATAAGTGTAAGGGGTGTTAGGGTGAGGCATGTTAGGAATAAGTGTGAGGGGTGTTAGGTCTTAGGGATAAGTGTGAGAATGTTAGGGTTAGGTGTTAGGTTGATGGGTGTTATGGATAAGTGTGAGGAGAGTTAGGGTTAGGGTAAGGGGTGTTAGGGATAAGTGTGATGGGTGTTAGGGTAAGGGATGTTAGGGTTAGGTGTTAGGGTAAGGGCTGTTAGGGATAAGTGTAAGGGGGTATTAGGCTTAGGTGTTAGGGTGAGGGGTGTTAGGGATAAGTGTGGGGGGTGTTAGGGTGAGGGATGTTAAGGTTAGGTGTTAGGGATAAGTATGAGAGGTGTTAGGGTTAGGGTAAGGGGTGTTAGGGATAAGTGTGAGGGGTGTTAGGGTTAGGTGATAGGGTGAGGGGTGTTAGGGATCAGTGTGGGGGGTGTTAGGGTGAGGCATGTTAGGAATAAGTGTGAGGGGTGTTAGGTCTTAGGGATAAGTGTGAGAATGTTAGGGTTAGGTGTTAGGTTGATGGGTGTTATGGATAAGTGTGAGGAGAGTTAGGGTTAGGGTAAGGGGTGTTAGGGATAAGTGTGATGGGTGTTAGGGTAAGGGATGTTAGGGTTAGGTGTTAGGGTAAGGGCTGTTAGGGATAAGTGTAAGGGGGTATTAGGCTTAGGTGTTAGGGTGAGGGGTGTTAGGGATAAGTGTGGGGGGTGTTAGGGTGAGGGATGTTAAGGTTAGGTGTTAGGGATAAGTATGAGAGGTGTTAGGGTTAGGGTAAGGGGTGTTAGGGATAAGTGTGAGGGGTGTTAGGGTTAGGTGATAGGGTGAGGGGTGTTAGGGATCAGTGTGGGGGGTGTTAGGGTGAGGGATGTTAGGGTTAGGTGTTAGGGATAAGTGTGAGGGGTGTTAGGGTTAGGGTAAGGGGTGTTAGGGATAAGTGTGAGGGGTGTTAGGGTTAGGTGTTAGGGTGAGGGGTGTTAGGGATAAGTGTAAGGGGGTATTAGGGTTAGGTGTTAGGGTGAGGGGTGTTAGGGATAAGTGTGGGGGGTGTTAGGGTTAGGTGTTAGGGTGAGGGGTGTTAGGGATAAGTGTGATGGGTGTTAGGGTAAGGGATGTTAGGGTTAGGTGTTAGGGATAAGTGTGAGGGTGTTAGGGTTAGGGTAAGAGGTGTTAGGGATAAGTGTGAGGGGGTATTAGGGTTAGGTGTTAGGGGGAGGGGTGTTAGGGATAAGTGTGAGGGGTGTTAGGTGTTAGGGTGAGGGGTGTTAGGGATAAGTGTGGGGGGTGTTAGGGTGAGGGATGTTAGGGTTAGGTGTTAGGGATAAGTGTGAGGGGTGTTAGGGTTAGGGTAAGGGGTGTTAGGGATAAGTGTGAGGGGTGTTAGGGTTAGGTGTTAGGGTGAGGGGTGTTAGGGATAAGTGTAAGGGGGTATCAGGGTTAGGTGTTAGGGTGAGGGGTGTTAGGGATAAGTGTGGGGGGTGTTAGGGTTAGGTGTTAGGGTGAGGGGTGTTAGGGATAAGTGTGATGGGTGTTAGGGTAAGGGATGTTAGGGTTAGGTGTTAGGGATAAGTGTGAGGGGTGTTAGGGTTAGGGTGAGGGGTGTTAGGGATAAGTGTGAGGGGTGTTAGGGTTAGGTGTTAGGGTGAGGGGTGTTAGGGATAAGTGTGATGGGTGTTAGGGTAAGGGATGTTAGGGTTAGGTGTTAGGGTAAGGGGTGTTAGGGATAAGTGTGAGGGGGTATTAGGGTTAGGTGTTAGGGTGAAGGGTGTTAAGGATAAGTGTGAGGGGTGTTAGGGTGAGGCATGTTAGGAATAAGTGTGAGGGGTGTTAGTTCTTAGGGATAAGTGTGAGGGGTGTTAGGGTTAGGTGTTAGGTTGATGGGTGTTATGGATAAGTGTGAGGGGTGTTAGGGTTGGGTGCTAAGGTGAGGGGAGGATGATGATAAGGGGGGAAGAGACACAGGGGTGTCCTTGCAGCAGAGATCAAAAGAGTCCTTCAGGACTGTATTGCACACTGTGTACAGTAGCCTAGCTATGGTTTTCCCTATTGATGCAGTATCACCTACACTCAGCCTCCTCTCAGTAAGACTGCAAGTTAGTTATGATTCCAAAATGGCTGCTGTCCATGAGGTTAAAGGGTCTGGAAGGCAGGGTATGATGCTGATTGGCTGGAATGTGTCTGCTGACTGTGAGTTGCAGGGTCAAAGTTTGCTCAATGATAAAGTATAGGGGGCAGATCGAACATCGCATATGTTCGCAGTTCGCCGCGAACGCGAACATGCTATGTTCGCCAGGAACAGTCCGCCGGCGAACTATTTGCGACATCTCTAGGTACTATAAAATAATATGTCCATTTAACAAGATAATAAGTAGGATTTCACACAGATTTATGAGCAATGGGTCATGTAAAACCCATTTGGAATATGGAGTATCATTTTGGGCACCACTACATAAAAAGGACATTTTAGAGCTGGAAAAAGTACAGAGAAGGGCAACAAAACTAATAAAGGGAATGGAGGGGCTAAGTTATGAAGAAAGACTAACCAAACTAAACTTATTTTCTCTCGAAAAAGGCGTCTGCGAGGGGATATGATTACCTTATATAAATACATCCATTATTTTTATCTAAGGTGGAAACTTTTTTACTTGTCCGCTGCCAGTATAAGGCTTTGTCATGGGAATTTTTGTGCCAAGATGTTTTCAACTGACAAGAGGACATCCTTTGAGGATACAAGAAAAAAAGGTTGCACCTTAAAGGGGAAAAAACGATTCTTCACAGTAAGGGTGGTTATTCTGTGGAATTCTTTACCAAAGGAGGTGGTGACAGCAGATTTAAATGGGTTTGTGACACTCAGTCATATCAGACTCTCTGTGACCTCATGGACTGCAACACAACATGCTGATACATTTGGTAAGCATGGCAAAGATAGTAGAGTGGGTTGCCAGTTCCTTCTCAAGTAGGTCACAGCATCTTCCTGATATTCCTAGGTGGTCTTCCATCTAAATACTGACCAGGCCCAACCCTGCTTGGCTTCAGGGTAGTATGATCTCTTGGTTCCCTAACTGGAATTGAACCCAGGTCACATCAGAGAAAGCACCAAATCCTAAGCACTTGACCCCTAGGGAACCCAGCAGATTCAGCAGATAACTATAAAATAGATAACTATAAAAATGGAATTAGATATATTTTTGAATAAAAAAGGGTTATCATGGTTAATTAGAGAGGGAGTATTGATCCAGGGAGGAGTCTGTTCGCCAGTATCTTGGGGTCAGGAAGTAATGTTATTCCCTTAAGAGACAAATGACTATGTTTCAATATGTTTCTCTTTTTGTCTCCCTCTGGATCAATTAACAATTAAATCACATATTACAGGGATCAGGGATCACATATTACAGGGATCAGAGGAGATCTAAAACGGTTGAACTGGATACTTGACTTTAACAATGTGTTTAGAACAAGCAAGTATTTAATACTAAAAATCTGTAGAGAAAGCAGACAGCAATTAATATGGAGGAATGTGCTTCAGTGAGATGAAGAAGAGTTCCCACTTTTGAAGAACTTGATAATGTAATAAATAGTCTTAGAACAGTTCAAAATAAATAAACACAGCCTTTCATTTTTAACTATTGCACTATTGTATTACATTTTGTTTTGGTTTTCAGATATGATCTCTATCCAGACTGCCACTTCACATACTCAATACAACTTAATGAATGAGTAAGCTCTCATAAAATAATCTTCCCACCTCAAGCTACTAATCAACTATAAGTCCAAGATAGAAGCACCCCCATGTAAAAATCAGACCTGGGGGGGGGGGGGGGGGGCAGTATCTAGTTGTGTGCTCTGCAGACCCATCCCTTGGAAGGAGCACACCTCAATACATCTTGCATTTATTGCATTTAGACCCTGCGGAAATTGTCCTGACGTTTCTCTTTTTCAGATATTGTTTTTACCTTGTTTAGAGATTTAATAGACAAGAAACTGAACTGAGAGCTGTAGGGATCATTTATCAAAGATGTCTGGAGCAAAAATAAAATGTTAGCAGATTTATAGATTACAATCAGGATGAATTTTCTGTAGCAAATATGCCAACATTTGTTTAAATTAACAAAAAGAAATTACCTTATGCGGAAATTACTGGTGGAATGTGGCTTCTAGCGGCTTTAAAGGAACACTGTAGTTTAGGAAAAAAGTCACATGTTTTACCAAACTAAGAATATTGGTGACTGTGTAACCCATGAGCATAACATTTTTTTTAGAGAAAATCTTAATATTTAAAGATTCTTTTTGTCTATAGAATGTTTCAACTTGTCTGGCTTCAGCATTTCTTGATTTCTTGAAGCGTGAAGCTTGAGGGGGGTATTATATTCCCTCTCAGAGGATGGAGAGATGTAGAAGGAAATCAGAAGAGGATTTGTTATAGCATTAGAGTATTTAGCACCTAACCCCTTTCACTTGCACATTCTCAGAAGAAATCAATTGCAAAATCAACTGCAAGCCCTGCTCCTGTAATAATGTAAACACCCCTCACACACACACAGCCTTCACCAAAGTATCATGGATGCCTGCAGGGATCAGTAGACACATACACAGTTACTATTTTTTTTTTTCTTATCACAAAAAACATTTCCCTAACTAGTTATGCTCTCGCTGTTCCTTTAAAGGCCCTGATGTAGACTGGGGGGTTTTGTTGATTCATTGGTGGATTAAAGGTAGATGGAAGTTTGTAACCTTTTCTAATCTAACACACCCTGCTTATATCAGAGAAACATGTTACACTGATTCATTCTATACACATACAGATTTATTTATTTTAATTTTTTTAGTTGGCTTCCACACCATCAGAGGAACCTGGGACTAACCAATAGAAATACTGCATTCAAGTACATTTTTATAACCTTATACAAACCTTTCAGCCAGTAGCAGCACAGTGCAGAGAACCAGAACGACATTGCCTGATCTGTGTCATTCCAGGGAGGAGAGAAGTGTGTGCTGGGAACAAAAGACTACAAATCTCAATATGCTTTGCTGCAGAGACTGAATCCCCATACTCTGCTACAACGTTGTAGCTGCCACTGATTGGCCACAACAAATTGTGACTTTTATATTAATTTCAAAATCAAGTGCCAGAAAACGGAAGAAATACGTTTATTAATGTTTTTTGGTGGTTTTGTTTCAGTTTTTAAATCCTTACATACCCTGTGTGCCTTCTTCAGCCAATAGCAGAGCACTGATGTCAGCCACAATGTCACTGCCTACTTCTGCAGACTGCTCTCTGTCTGTTCTGTCCATGCCTTTCACGACAGATACACTACATATCCCAGGCTGCTTTTCAGCACAAACAGGAACAAAGAGCATTTCAACTGAAGCTCCAAGAGGTGGCAATGTGGCGAACTTAAGTATACTGGGTATCAGTAAAGAGGTGGGAGAGCAAGGGCTGTGAAGTGAAACCAAAGTACAGAAGGGATGGTTTCTGTGAGCGGGAAGCAAACAACATAGGGATGACTGCTATGTGAGGTCAGTGCTGAGAGAGGTTGGGTGCTGTGTGGGGATGGATGCTGACAAGGACTACGTGTTATGTTCCTTGGCCTCGCCAGCATCGTCACCCCATAGAGGATGTCTCCGGAAAGTGGAGATTGTGCATTTTGGAGCTGTTCTGCATGCAGAGGAGCATGGCGCAGGCGGGAGGTAAGGGAAGCAGAGCACCTGTGGAAAGGGATTTGGGGGGAGCAGCTATGGGAAATGGTCTTGGGGAGTGGTGATATTATGGGACAGGAGGGGAGCTGATATGGGGAAGGGGCCCTGAGTGAGTTGGCACCAAGGCAGCCAGCGGAAAAAAAGTAATTATAACCCCCTTGGGGGGGGGTCCAAAAACTTTTATTTGCATCGTAGCCCTCCACTCTCTAGCTCCGCCACTGCATATACCTTTTGGATCTCTTGCATATTCACATTATCCACCTTTACCCACCCTCTCATAAGCTAAGTAGACGCAGTGACTTGCCTTGCTCTGTAACCACCCCATTGTACCTTGTAAAGGTTTTTTTTTTGGTGGGGGGCGTTGCTGTCTGATATAAGGAAGAACATTTGTTTTTTTCTGTATGTTTCATATAATAAGCCTTCAGGTCTGTAGTGGAAGCTAAATACACAGCCTGGCTATCTATTTCCCTATTAAATCTCCAGCAGCTACACTATCTGTCCTCTCACAATGAATGCAGCTTCAGAATGATTCTAAAATGTATGCTGTCCTTCAGATGGAAGGCTCTGGAAGGGAGTGTATGCTACTGATTGGCTGGAATGTGTCTGCTGACTGTGAGGTGCAGGGTCAATGATAAAGAATAGGGGGCGGACCGGAAAGCGCATGTGTAAACCGTCCGCTGCGAGCGCGAAAGAGCCAAAATCGCAGCGAATAGTCCGCGGGCGAACTGTCCAGGACATCTCTAATCACAATCATTCAACGAAAGTGTCCCTTTAAACTTATATATAAAAGTTACACAGACATACATATAAAAGCAACTGACTATTTTGAGTTCAAGTGTTCAATAAATGAGCTTATAAGTTGGACATTTTAAGCATGCATTCTTTACACATTATCTTGCTCTCTCTAACTCTCCTTATCTAGGGCCATTAATTTTCTCTCATAGCAGGGGTGATTAAGAAAAAGAGCATGTCCATTTGGATAATAGATAATAGATACAGATATGTTTAATGGTTTAAGCCTGTGCCATTATAACTATTTATACCAACTGGACATTCACCTGTACCTTATCCCAACTGTGAAAGTTAATTGATGGACTTGGATAAGGTGAGTTAGAGAGATGGAGGCACAATATGTGTACAGTAAACTCCCGATTATCCGGCACATAACCAACTGGTACTCTCAAGCAACCAGCACCGGCATCAATTCCCTATTTTATATTTACTCCCGCTAAACCGGCATAACCGGCACTATCCGGCACTATCCGGAGTTCAAGACTGTAAAAAAAATGCGAACTTTTTTTTTTCTAATTATTTTTTCTGGGCCTAAGTGGCCCAGTTTAGGTGCTATTGCCTTTTTAAGGGGTTTTGGGGTTTTTAAATTAAATTTGGGGACTCCCGATCTGGCAATAGGGAGTTCCCGTATGTGCCGGATAACGGGGAGTTTACTGTAATATACAATTAGAATACCTAATGACCTTGGAGAAGGTGAATTAGATAGATGGAGGCACTATATAGATAATATACAATTAGAATACACATAAGGTATCAATTCATTATACTACCTTTCCCTCTCACTGCCAAGATCTCCTGCTCCCTCAGGTCCTGAAAGCACCGTAAACAGCTCACTGACTAACTTCCCTCAAAAACACATCAGGCATTATCTAACACATTCTCAATAACCAAACAGTTCCACTCAATTTTTAATAATTACCATTATTTATTTGTGTACTTTTTATTTCTTGGCTGTAACACTTTAAATAGTGGACTGGATCAGATTCCTCTTGATGTACATTTATTCTACACTTATCTGTGGAACACAAATGAAAAATTGATTATGCAAATCAGCTTTTGTTTTATTGAAACTGTCTCAACAGATTGATGAGAAGCGTTCAATTCAAGTAAAGCATTTTATTCTGAATGAAAGGCCAAGGAACGCGGAGCAAAGCTCTTCAGATGAGAGAGACAAGGGAGAACTTATTATCAATACACAGATAAGGTGTTCTGGATACATTTAATTACAGTTTCACATCTGGGCTGAAATGTATCAGATATTCAGTAACAAAAAGGACATTGCTTCCTGCTATCTTAAACAATGTAAGAATCTTGTTCATTAGGAAAAAGCAAAGTATTTGAGATACTAAAGAGTTTTACTGATGTACATAGTGTAGCAGGTGTTATCTGTAGGTGCCTTTCAATTTACTTTCCTCTCCAGAGTCACAGATCCCAGGGAACTGTTAATTTGTACTAGATTTATTTACAAAACTATGTCAGTGTACACAATGACTGGATGGATCAAAACTACCAGGCGTATGGCAACAGAAAAAATGGCTCTTAGAAGATGCTTAAGGCCCTATTCATTTCCCTATTTTTAAAGTTACACCACTAAAAAAGTGCTCAGTACCTTTCACTAGCTCTTCTATTCACCCTTCTCAACATGAATGTGAGTGTGCTAATCGCAATGCCTACAAATAACCCCTACGCCCTATATTACACCTTGCTTCCCCATTGATTTTCACATCAGTAATTCATCAGGACAATTATCAGTAATATTACCCTACCTCCGGATCATCACAACTGGTTGGGAGTGCTGGGATCTCGGTGCAAGAACCGGCAGCAAGGATGGGATATGGTGATCTGTGCAGTTTTGAAGTCCAGTACTTTCGGGGGCTTGGTAGGGATGCAGAAACCAATCCAAGTCCAAGGAAGACCAGCCCTGGATAGAGGAGATTATGGAACACATTGAGGCCTGCAGAGCAGAGGTGATCAGGGAGAAAAGGAGTCTGATCACCAGTATGCTGGAGCTGCAAAGGCAACAAATTGCCATAGAAGAGGATAGGTAGACAGCTCTTCTTAATCAACAGATGGCTTCCCTTGGGCTCCAGCTGTGTGAGAAGCTAGCAGAACCATTTGAGGACCTGGTGTGGTTGGAGCTTGCCTTGGAACATGAGTATGAAGACCTAATGCTTCCAACTACTTGGACTGGTGGAAGGGCTCCCGGATGTGCTGCAGGGATCTTAGCTGTTGTGCAGGAGAAGGGAGGAGGGTGTCGGAGAAGTGGCTGCTAGCCCAGATACCCCCTGGAAGGACTGTACAAATGGACTATGTGCCTAAGACCCTGCAGAAATTGAGGTTAGAGACTGTGGACACTTTCCTGAAGGATGGGAAAACACCCCCAGACCTGACAAACCGCCCACCCCCTCAAGGAGGAGGACAAGCACTGGGACTTATGCAGTGGCTAAATTTTTTTCTTTGGATGGGGACTTGGACTTGGACTATGGACTGCAGTTCAAGACTATCATCTATTAAGGATCATATCCCCAGGACTACTGTCTGGAAGGGGGGTAATGCCAAGGACCCCTTTTTCCAGTTCCTGGATCTTAGCCCATTATAGGACAGGCAGCTTGGCTCCAGCTACTCGATTGTATTGTAATCCGCTCTGGCCCATTGTTAGCAAATTAAGTTAATCCCTTCTGCCATGTACTCCATCTAAGGTGTGGACCACTCAGACACAGAGACAGCAGGGTGTGTATTAGAAGGTGCCAGCTATCTAGGTACTGCTAGACCCCATGTGGGACAATCTCCTGTAATTGTTTTCCACACCCTCTCATTGTTACATTTTGTACACCCTCTATATCTAACTGCTATAAATATTGCTTTTCAAAAATAAAACAGTTTCACTTCTGGAGACATTGTTTGTCTCCTATTTTGCTCCTGGTGGCTGCGATACTAAACCTATCTCCACCCTGCAAGTAACCTGTCCTAATCACTGCCACAGGAAGGTTACCGAGGCTCCTGTAAGTGCTGATTCCTGATGGAGAGACACTGACTTATACAGCAGCCAGATATCAGGGTGCTGGTGCCAAGATTTCCAAGAACCCAAACAGTCCTTGCGGGTAGTTAACCTGTAGTCTATAGCAGGTGGCCCTGGGCAGTAATAGCCCCTACCCCCAGATCACCACACAGTTTTTCAAGGAGTTTTAAGTGAGAATGTATCTACATTGTTGGTGAACATTTAGGTCAGTATTAGGGTCATAAGGGCATCCTGTGATTAACTAAAATAGCATACAGGGAGTGGACAAAATAACAAAAACACCTAACAATGTATTAATATCAACAACCTATTAAGGAGTAGAGTTAACCTTTGCCTTCAAAACAGCTTCAGTCCTTCTTGGGATTCTGTCATACAAACCTTGAACTGTTTGTAAAGGGATACTGAACCATTCTTCAAAAAGAAAAATCTGCTTCACACTCCAGAAGCTCCCACAAAGGTCCAAGGGTATTTAGATATTGTGATTGGAGAGGCCACAGAAGGCATTTAATATCATCCTGTTGTTTATGAGCCCACTACAGATTTTGTTTAGCAGTGTGTATGGGAAACATTA
Source organism: Discoglossus pictus (assembly GCA_027410445.1). Taxonomy (NCBI): domain Eukaryota; kingdom Metazoa; phylum Chordata; class Amphibia; order Anura; family Alytidae; genus Discoglossus; species Discoglossus pictus. The sequence goes on from CM050167.1 coordinate 17,801,499, forward strand.
TGAGGGAGCAGTGTTTGCACCACACAATGCACCTGCACCTATAAAATAGCCTCATATTCCTTTGCCATTATAGGACCCTGAAGAACAATCATTAGACCTAATGACTCCAAGGAGATTGACTGTCCATATCATTATGAACACCCCACCATGATTAACAGTTGGCAACAAACATTGTGGATTGAAGGCATCCTTTGACTTTTGTAAGGGGAAAAATCCCTATTCAGTGCATCCACTGCGGGCCTCACTCATCAAGTAAGGAATCAAAACTAGTAACATCAATAAAGTTTCTTTTATTTACAAGCTTGGAGAACACAACACAAATCAAGAAAAATGTGGTCTATCTTGTTATATTTCACATTAGCCATATACAACCTTTTTATAGAGGATGTGGAAATGCTCTTCTTACATATACATGCAAAGGAAAATCACTAGAACTTACTAGAAACTGATGACAACATGTGTCCTTGTATAAAGCAGGTGTTTGTAAAAGAAACAAAAGACACAAAACTGTTATCTAGTTTTATCAAGGAGTTAGTCAAGGTTTTGTGAGACCTGAACCTTTGCAAATTTTACAACCGCCTTCATCTGCCAAAAGTGTCAAGAACATTAGATGATTTGCAAGCCAAGAAGTGGCTTTCTACAAGTTACAATAGATGGCTTATTATACAAATTGACATGGCTACATGATAGAAGTACAACATGGATGATTTCTTACTATATAACATAACAGAACATCATTTTTTCTACACTTTCCTTAACCCGTCCAAATGAAGGAAACAGGTTGAAAGATGACTCATCAGACCATATTATTTTTCCATTGCTCAGGGGTGAAGGTTTTGTGCTCCTAACACTAGGATATATGTTTTTTGTGCCATGGCTTTGCATACTAGCAGATTCCAAACAATTTCCAGCTTTCTGAAACTCATGACGTCCACTACTCTTGTTGCATTTAGCAACTACCCATTTAGATGTGTCTGCCTATCCCTATCGCTGAACTTCAACTTGTAACTGCTGTTCCTCTTTGCTGATGCAACTTGTCCAGTTTGGTTCAGCTGTCATAACGTTTGAGCTGTTCTGTCTGACACATTAACAGCCTTATTAAATTGTGATTCAGCCAATTGAATAGGGCTCTATATAAGCACAGAGCATATTTTTTTACAGAAGTTTTTAGTTAGTGAGCTTGTATCCAAAAGCAAGGTCTTCACTAACTAAGAACTTCTGCAAAAAAATATGCTCTGTGCTTATATAGAGCCCTATTCAATTGGCTGAATCACAATTTAATATGGCTGTTTATCATCTTGCGTTTTTTCTGACTGATAGGCCTGCACCAGCTGTTTCTTGGAACAGTAGCCACATGTTACTTGAAAAAACTCACATCAAAATGTTAATTGCCAGACCTCTTTGATAGTTGACACATACTGCTAATTGGCAGTGAATCTAATATGACTCACCTTTGCGTCTCCATTTGTTTGTTAGTAATCCAAAGTTAATCTTTGTCGTGTTTTGTTTCCTTTATTTTACTGCCTTGTGTAGACCTCAAGCATTTTCTGGCATGTAGGAGAGGATGTTTTTTTAATTGTGGGGGGTGTAGACCTGTTCACACCTGTAGGAACATGTCCAAGAGTAGTACAGAAGGGTCAGAAGCAGGAGACAAGCAGGGTCAGGACAGCCAGCCTTCAATCAAGGCCAGATAAGGAGAGGTTGGACAAGCATAAGGATAGGCACAACCAGATGTGCCTGGTGCGTATGATCACCGAGAGTTGGACACTACTGAAAGACTGAACAACTGGCTTATAGTTTAGTATTTAATATCTTATTATATGTTCTATTGCTTAACACAAAAAGAAAATGCAAATCAGTCCTTACAGCGATTAGCAATTCTTACAAGTTATTATAGCATTTTATACAAATATAAAAAATCGAGAAGACATCTCAGACATGATATTTTTATTTGGTTTGGAGCAATTATTAATACTCTCTGAAAGAACGTCATGTGTAGACTCTATGTCACTGATACACTGAGCCAAGAGGCATTTAGATGGAGTCTGTCACACAGGGGCAATTGTGCTTTCTGTCTTTGAAATACTTAATGAGATTAAAACACAATAAACGGCGAAATGGGAATTGCTTCATTTAAATTTTTTTTTTTTTACTATAGCAAGATTTAATGTCCAGTAGACTCGTAATGATTTACTGAATTCTAATGAATATCTTGCAGCCATTAAAGCTCGAGTAATTGAGTGTAATTCAGCCAGACACTGAGACAAACAAAACACCAGAGAGTACAATTTATTCCTGATTCGTACCCTGCGGGTGGAACAAGACTTTGGATCTTCTGACATTTCCTGAAGTTAAATTGCTCTGAACATTTTAGATTTAAATCCAATAACACCTTAAGGTTAAGTGGATGCCAGATTGGGTGATCTGAAATTGGAAGGAACTTTTTTCCAGTTAGTTAATCTGCTTTTCCTTATAGCAATAAAAAGAGTAAAAACTATAGTGATAGCTAAATTAGGGAGAAGGTGGTGCTGACTACTTTAATTATTTCAAGGCATTGGGCAGGATGTACTAAATGTTGATGTGATGGCTTCATAGTGAACTTGCTGTAATCTAAGGCTCTACGTGCATTGTAGGATGGACTAAACTATGACTGCAACGTGTTCTCCGACTTTGTTTATTTCACACCCCACATCATATTAAAGAGATATGAAAGGTTTCCTGTTTTTAATATTAAAATAAATTACCTAAGTATTTGTTTGCATCTAAACATAATTTTATTAACAAGTCCTTAAAAGCTCTAATTGTATTCATTGTAGCATTCCAAATAGTTCCAACAAAGGTCTGCCCCCCTTTAGCTCATACACACAGTGTCTCTGCAGTACCAATCACAGGCTGTCTCTCAGTAATATTTACTTGTGGATCATCCACATCAAGAGTTCACTGGTTCCCCCTGGAGGTCCTTCTAGCACACATATCCATGCAAAGTAATCACATATTATAATTGTCTAACTATAAGACGTCGTCACGCTGTTTACGTGGTGCGTAGGACTTAGCGATGAGTGCCGCAGGCGCTCATTGGCGGTGAGCCTCGCATAGCACTTAGGCAATGAGCGCCAAAGGCCAAGAGCCGTTAAACTCGAGCACTTACCGGGACACCAAGAAAAAATACGAGATAAAAAAAAAATACGAGATGCGGGACTTAGAAAATTAAAGATACGAGACGCTAAAAATTACGAGATTAGCGACCGAACCAAAAACCCGAAAAACACACTAACTACATCTAAAAAATTACAAAAACATCACAGACAGCATGGGGCAACAGCCCGGATGTCTGTGAGTGAGCTGGAACGCAAATTTAACTTGATTTAGATGATTTTCGCCACACGAAAATCGCCTAAGAGAGGAAAAAAGTGGCCGCCGAAAAAAATGAAAACGAGGCTACACGATCATGTACCACGCAAAACACTGCAAAACGTGTAGCACTTTACACATGACACTACGACCTACAAAATACACTATTACAAAAGCCGTAAAATACTCACGAGACGCGTACCACATTAATAACATTACGACTACACAATGCCGCTTTACACAATAAACCAACGGCTTTACCTCGCGCACGCAGCCTATTTATAATGCACACTTGGAACATTCATTACACTTTATAAGCCGGGCACCAACACTCACAATGTATATTCTATGCAGACGCAAAATACAAACAGATTGTTAGCTCTTCAGCCTATTGCTCGCTGCATATATCAATTATAAATAATTAAACTATATTTATTTATTGCAGAAATAATTAATTATTACTTAATTAATTAATTGAATAAATCATTAATTATTACTTAACTACATATACATATAAATAAATATCTCTCTCAGAGGACCAAAAGTACACAACATGAGAGGCTCGCTATGAGCGCCGAAGGTCCTCACATTTATAAAAACGGTTTCAATTATGTCTCAAACAGCATTCCCATGGATTCAAATTTTATTGGCCGTCATTTTTTGACGGGCAAGTCACTAGTATGTTAATAAAATATAAAATAAATATACAGATGTACAGCAAAGAATCCAGAGAATGTGCCCTTGGTATACCACGTTTATGAATTTTAAAACGGATTACCTAGGGAGCCAGTAAATTAGTGGTCTGGATGAGTCTAAACTATGGATACAGTCATACTTTGTTTTAACTAAACTCAATCATTACCATATTCAACAGTTTGAGATGGTGACTCACTCGATTTGATCAATTATAAAATAACTGATTATGTGAGACTTTGTCTCCTTTTGTCCAGCCTTTACCACACCTGGAAATGACGAGCTTTGGTATGGTTATATATATGGTGTGGTTATCCTAATAGGAAATTAGTCCTGATACAGTTTTTGCACCTCAGTAGGGAATAACTCTGCAGATTACTTATGGAGATTTCTTTATAAAATATGTAATACACTGTTGTCAGCTTGCAGTCATTTATAGGAATATATTCATCTTATTTTAGAATTCCTTTTCTTTAACTGTAAAAGTTCTATTCTAAATGTATCTTCTATTAGGTATTATTATAGGCAGTGGCGTAGCTGGGGGGGCAGGGTGCTGCTCTCCAGACAAAAATTATTTGGGGGGCAAAAATGCCTCCATCTGACAACCACCGCTAATGGCACTTAGGCACCCTCCACCTCCCCAGCCACCTGCTCTCTCCTCTGAGCCCTCTGGCCCAGGAGTGGAGGAGCGGGCAAACCCAGTGAAAGACATGGGGGAGAGTAGTGTGGGAGAGCCAGAAGGGTTAGAGAGGTAGAGGCAGAATGGAGAGACAGGAGGGATAGAGGGGAGAGGAGGGATGAGAAGGGAGAGGAGGGAGATGGAAAGACAGGAGTGAGAGAGAAGGGAGTGGGAGAAGGGAAAGGGAGAAGGGAGAAGGAGAAGGGGAGAGAGGGGTAGAAGGGAGAGGGAGAGAAAAAGAAGGGAGAGAGAGGAGAGAGAGAAGGGAGAGCAATAGAGAGAAGGGGAGAGAGATAAAATATAAGGGTGAGAGATAGAGAAGGGAGAACGAGAGAAGGAAGAGTGAGAGAGAGGGGGGAGAGAGAGAGAAAGGGGCTGAGAGAGTGAAGGGGCTGAGAGAGAGATAATGGTGGGGAGAGAGTGAGAGAGATTGAGAAGGGAGAAAGAGAGAATGGGAGAGAGCGAGTGAGAGAGAAGGGGAGTGAAAGTGAGAGAAAGGGAGTGAGAGAGAACCATAATATATAAATGTATAATTTTGGCACCACAGGGGGACCCGGGAGGGCCCAGCACAGAAAAAAGTTTGGGACTCCTTATATATATATATATAGTGGGGGGGGGGGGGAGAGTATTTGATCCCCTGCTGATTTTGATCTATAATTTTAATGGTAGGTGTATTTTAACAGTGAGAGACAGAAAAACAGGTGTCTTTTATACAGGTAACGAGCTGAGATTAGGAGCACTGCCAGTCTCCCTCGGTCTGATACTCCATGCAAGATCTCACCTCATGGAGTTTCAATAATCATGAGACCAGTGAGGAATCAGCCCAGAACTACACGGGAGGATCTCAAAACAGCTGGGACCATAGTCACCTAGAAAACAATTGGTAACACACTACGCCGTGAAGGACTGAAATCCTGCAGCGCCCGCAAGGTAACCCTGCTCAAGAAAGAACATGTACAGGCCCGTCTGAAGTTTGCCAATGAACATCTGAATGATTCAGAGGAGAACTGGGTGAAAGTGTTGTGGTCAAATGAGACCAAAAGCAAGCTCATTGGCATCAACTCAACTCGCCGTGTTTGGAGGAGGAGGAATGCTGCCTATAACCCCAAGAACTCCATCCCCAGCTTCAAACATAGAGGTGGAAACATTATGCTTTTGGCCCAAAATGGACGGGGCCATGTACCATCAAATCTTGGGCGAGAACCTCCTTCCCTCAGCCAGGGCATTGAAAATTGGTCGTGGATGGGTATCCCAGCATGACAATGACCCAAAACACACAGCCAAGACAACAAAGGAGCGGCTCAAGAAGAAGCACATTAAGGTCCTGGAGTGGCCTAGCCAGTCTCCAGACCTTAATCCCATTGAAAATCTGTGGAGGGAGCTGAAGGTTCGAGTTGCCAAACATCAGCCTCGAAACCTTAATGATTTAGAGAGGATCTACAAAGAGGAGTGGAACAAAATCCCTCCTGAGATGTGTGCAAACCTGGGGGTCAACTACAAGAAACATCTGACCTCTGTGATTGCCAACAAGGGTTTTGCCACCAAGTACTAAGTCGAAGGGGTCAAATGCTTATTTCCCTCATTGACCTGCAAATCAATTTATAACTTTTTTTTTTTTTATTCTGTCTCTCACTGTTAAAATACACCTACCATTAAAATTATAGACTGATAATTTCTTTGTCAGTTGACAAACTTTCAAAATCAGCAAGGGATCAAATACTTTCCCCCCCACTGTATGTGTATATATATATATATAAATCTGAATTTTATGTGATGGATCAGAACACAATAGTCTAAGTTGGTGAAGGGAAATGAGACAAATATATACATAAAACTATTTTTTAGAAATAGAAAACAGAAAATTGGCATGTATGTATTCACCCCCTTTGTTATGAGGACCATAAAAAGCTCTGGTGCAACCAATTACCTTCAGAAGTCACATAATTAGTGAAATGATGCCCACCTGTGTGCAATCTAAGTGTCACATGATCTGTCATTACATATACACACCTTTTTTGAAAGGCCCCAGAGTTTGCAACACTTAAGCAAGAGGCACCACTAACCAAACCCTGCCATGAAGACCAAGAAAATCTCCAAACAAGTAAGGGACAATGTTATCGAGAAGTACAAGCCAGGGTTAGGTTATACAAAAATATCCAAATCTTTGATGATCCCACAGGAGCATCATCAAATCTATCATAACCAAATGGAAAGAACATGGCACAACAGCAAACCTGCCAAGAGACGGCCGCCCACCAAAACTCACAGACTGGGCAAGGAGGGCATTAATCAGAGAGGCAGCACAGAGACCTAAGGTAACCCTGGAGGAGCTACAGAGTTCCACAGCAGAGAGTGGAGTATCTGTACATAGGACGCCAATAAGCCGTACGCTCCTTAGAGTTGGGCTTTATGGCAGAATGTCCAGAAGAAAGCCATTACTTTCAGCAAAAAACAAAACGGCACGTTTTGAGTTTGCGAAAAGGCATGTGAGAGACTACCAAAATGCATGGATGAAGGTGCTCTGGTCTGATGAGACTAAAATTTAACTTTTCGGCCATCAAAGAAAACGCTATGTCAGGCGCAAACCCAACACATCACATCACCCAAAGTACACCATCCCGTGCTGTGGGGATGTTTTTCAGCATCCGGGACTGGGAAACTGGTCAGAGTTGAGGGAAAGATTGATGGTGCTAAATATAGGGTGTAACGGAACCCATCACTGTTTTACCCTGTTTTATGATTATTATGGTTAAAATATGATCCTACTATTATACTGCATGTATGTTGGTTTATGCTCTGCAGAATATTGTCCCAGACTATTGCAGCTACTTGGCATGGGAGATAATCCTGTTACAGAGACTCCACATAAGGTAAAGGAAGTCTATTGTATAAAGTGTTTTCATTCTCAGATAAGAACAAAGAAGTGTAATTGAATCAATGTCTGATTGTATCAAAGTTGCTAGGTAGCCTCGGGGAGGTGTGACCCACCAATTGTTCTCTTTATGTGTATTGTGTGGCCAAATATGGGCATGTGTATTGCCTGTGGGAAGAAATGTGTATAAATATTTCTGCACAACAAAATAAAGTTCAGTTCGTTTTACCCCTTCATGAAGTCTCGACTCATGTTTGGGGGACCGGGAGCTATAATCACTTTGTTTCAGCTGGAGTTCGGGAGAAGCTTCAAGGATCATCGCTGCACTAATGCAAGGATCCTTTACACAGGGATATTCTTGAGCAAAACCTGCACCATTCTGTGCGTGATTTGAGGCTAGGACGGAGGTTTACCTTCCAGCAGGACAATGACCCCAAACACACTGCTAAACCAACACTTGAGTGGTTTAAGGGGAAACATGTAAATGTGTTGGAATGGCCTAGTAACAGCCCAGACCTCAATACAACAGAAAATCTGTGGTCAGACTTAAAGATTGCTGTTCACAAGCGCAAACCATCCCACTTGAAGGAGCTGGAGCAGTTTTGCAAGGAGGAATGGGCAAAAATCCCAGTGGTAAGATGTGGCAAGCTCATAGAGACTTATCCAAAGTGACTTGGAGCTGTGATTGCCGCAAAAGGTAGCTCTACAAAGTATTGACATTAGGGGTATGAATAGTTATGCACATTGACTTTTTCTGTTATTTTGTCCTATTTGTTGTTTGCTTCACAATAAAAACATTTAAAAAAATCTATAAAGTTGTGGGCATGTTCTGTAAATTAAATGATGCAAATCCTCAAACAATCCATGTTAATTCCAGGTTGTGAGGCAACAAAATGTGAAAAATGCCAAGGGGGTGAATATTTTGCAAGGCACTTTATATATCACTAATATATAGGATGGTACACACTTAGGTGGCGTGTGCGATGGGTGTGGCGTGAGACACAGGGGAGGGTGGGAGAGATACAGGGAAGGGGGGAAGACACAGGGGAGGGGGGAAGACATAGGAGAGGGAAGAGGGGGGGAAGAGACACAGGGGAGGGGGGAGAGACACAGGGGAGGGGGAAAGAGACACAGGGAAGGGGGCCAGAGATACAGGGGGAGACACACGGAACAGGGGGAAAGAGAGATGGGGATAGAGACATAGGTGAGGGGGAGATATACATGGTAGAGGAGGGGGAGAGACATAGGGGAGGGGGGAGAGACAGGGGAAGGGGAAGACACAGGGGAGGAAGGAGTGGGGGAAAGAGACTCAGGGGAGGGGGAAGAGACACAGGGGAGGGAGGAAGAGACACTGGGGAGACACAGGAGAGAGGATGGTGTCACAGACCCCTTTTTCTGGCCTGGGTGTTGGCCCATTGAGCTCATTAAAGCACAGACTGCTTGGCTCCAGCCAATGGCTTATCTGCATAAACACCTCCATTGTATTTCTAAATATTGTTTTGTCCTATTGTTTGCCAGAAGTTAATCACGTATGATATGTGCTAGAGATGGCAGGATGTGTATTGGAGGTTAATCCTATTGATCTCAGGAAGCTACTGTTAGACCCCATGTGGAGTTTATCTCTTGTGTTTGTCTGCCACACCCTTTCATTGTTGTGCTGTGTACACCCCCTCTGTATCTATCCCCTATAAAAACTGCTGCCATTTCAAAAGTAAATCAGTTCACTCTGAGGCATATATAAATTGTATGTTTTCTTATTTTTGATCCTGGTGGCTATGATACTGATCCAATCTCCACCCTCTAAGTAACCTGTCCTGATCACTACCACAGTATGGTTACTGAGATTCCTGGAAGCGCTGATTACTGATGGAGAGACTCTGACTGATACAGAAGCCAGATATCAGGGTTTTGGTGCCGAGATTTCAAAAAACCAATGGTCCTTGCGGGTAGATAACCTATAGTCTATAGCAGGTGACTCTGGGCTTGTATAGCCCCTACTCTCGGATCGTCACGGGGGGGGAAGAGAAATGGGAGAAAGAGACACAGGGGAGGGCACAGAGACATGGGTGAAAGAGACACCTGGGAGGGGGGAAGAGATACAGGGGAGAGAGTGGGGAAGAGACAAGGGGAGGGAGGAAGGGGGAAAGAGACAAAGGGAAGGGGGGAAGGGGAAAGAGACACAGGGGAGGGGGGAAGACACAGGTGAGGGAGGAGGGGCGAAGAGACACAGGATAGGAGAAAAGAGACATGGGGAAAGAGACACAGGGGAGGGGGGAAGAGATACAGGAGAGAGAGTGGGGGAAGAGACACTGGGGAGGAAGAGGGGGGATGAGACACAGGAGATGGAGAGGGGGAGGGAGATACAGGGGAAGGAGAGGATAAGGGCGAAAGAGACAGGGTAGGGAGAGGGGGAGGTGGGGAAGATATACCTGGGAAGGGGGGTGGGGAAATAAATATCACATATATAGATGTGAGCAATCCGAGTTGTCGCTAACGCTTGCGGGCTTCAACTGTAGCCCTTGTAGTCGCTCACCCCTACAACCACCAAAAGTACACAAGCGGAGAGGCTTGCAATGAGCGCAGAAGGACCAAATGTACACCAAGGGAGAGGATCGCAATTAGCGCAAAAGGCGTTCAGCGCAGGGCTCAAAATGAGCACCAAGGGTGCTCAGGGGAGCAAAAGTACACAAGGGGAGAGGCCTGCAATGAGAGCCAAAGGCGATCAGCGCGGCCCTTGCAATGAGCGCCAAAGGTGTTCAGACCACCAAAAGTACACAAGCCGAGAGGATCGCAATGAACGCAGAAGGTGCTCAGTGCAGGGCTTGCAATGAGCGCCAAAGGTGCTCAAACAACCAAAAGCCTTACATTGTGTGGCAAACAGTCACTAGTATATATATAATGTATAATTGTCGCACCAGGGGAGGCGTAAACACGGGGTCAGCCCTGAGCTCCAAAAGCTCTAGCTACACCACCGATTATAGGGTATACTAGAGAAATTGTTATTTCTTTTGTTTTGCTGATTATATGAATCCCTTCTAGTCCCATGTATCTGGTGGATTTCATGTTTCTGGACCTCTGAAAGTTGCTGCTCCGGGTCATGTTCTGTAAAATCCTATTCTGGCCTGGAATGAGTTCTTAACAGTAATTTCCCTAGAAGTTTTTAGCCCTGTTACACAAATCCTATCTAGTCATAGGTGTGGTGAATGTTGTATTTCTGAATCTCTGGAAAGTCATTATTGCCCAAAACTAGTTTCTGTGAAAGTTGTGAAGCTTATTACATGAATTCCATCTATTCATGTGTATCTGATGAATTTTGTATTTCTGACTGGTAACTACTTACTGTTTCAGCTCATTTTACTAAATATTGCATTCTGGCCTGGAATGGGTACTTTAAACCATTTTCTGTGGAACTTAAAGCTTCTTTCATGAATTCAATTTAGTCATGTGTGTCTAAACTGGTTTTATATTTCAAAGTCTCTGGGAAGTTGCTTTTCCAGATCATTTTACAAAAATATTGTATTCTGGCTTGTTAAAGAGTTAAGAAACCATGCAATCAGATGGGTCTTGGCTCTTAATTATCTTTCTAAATTGTACTTCATACATCCCAATGATTTAAACATTATATATTTTATAAAGAGTCCATTGCAGCTTATTCCACTCTGTTCCAGGTTATATTTTAGGTTTTAAAGGGTAATTGAACAGATTTTGGTAATTAAAAACTGTTCTTAAGAGCATTTAATATTAGCATCAATATCTTGTATAAATGATCTGTTCTGGCCTCTTCTATCTTTTCCATTGTCCCATATATCTATGTACTGTATATAATCTATTTTATTTACTTCAGGGATTTGCCATTGTGTTTTTTTTTATCTGCCATGGTAGTGGTGGAGTAACCCAGGACACTGATAAATTGTTTCTTATGAAAACTTGCGCTTTAAACTACAAGTCCCTACAATGGAAGTGTATATAATATGACACTCTCCCAGGTGACTAATAAGCTTACAAGAAAACACTATTTGCTACAGTTAATGAAAAGTGTGTATAATGTTTCGCTTTTTTTTACTTACTAGACTAATTCTGACCATTATTGTGTGAAACTCTTCAAAATAGCTTTATTTGCATATGGTACTACGGTGATCCTTTAACTGAAACTAAAACCTGATGTGATTATATAGCCCTGTTCAATATGGCTTTTGTAACATTGCAGCAGTATTCGGATAGAACTACAGTGCCTTGCAAAAGTATTCACCCCCCTTGGCATTTTTCGTGTTTTGTTGCTTTACAACCTGGAATTAACATGGATTGTTTGAGGATTTGCATCATTTAATTTACAGAACATGCCCACAACTTTGAAGATGTTTTGTTTTTTTTTTTAATGTGAAGCAAACAACAAATAGGACAAAATAGTCAATGTGCATAACTATTTACCCCCCTAAAGTCAATACTTTGTAGTCACCTTCTGCGGCAATCACAGCTCCAAGTTTCTTTGGATAAGACTCTATGAGCTTGCCACATCTTACCACTGGGAATTTTGACCATTCCTCCTTGCAAAACTGCTCCAGCTCCTTCAAGTCTGACCACAGATTTCTATTGGATTGAGGTCTGGGCTGTGACTCGGCCATTCCAACACATTTACATCTTTCCCCTTAAACCACTCAAGTGTTGCTTTAGCAGTGCGTTTGGGGTCATTGTCCTGCTGGAAGGTGAACCTCCGTCCTAGCCTCAAATCACACACAGAGTGGTACAGGTTTTGCTCAAGAATATCCCTGTATTTAGCGCCATCCATCTTTCCCTCAACTCTGATCAGTTTTCCAGTCCCGGCTAAATGATGCTCCCACCACCATTTTTCACTGTGATGATGTGATGTGTTGGGTTTGCGCCAGACATAGCGTTTTCTTTGATGGCCGAAAAGTTCAATTTTAGTCTCATCCGACCAGAGCACCTATCTCCATACATTTTGGGAGTCTCCCACATGCCTTTTTTACAAACTCAAAATGTGCCATTTTGTTTTTTGCTGAAAGTAATGGCTTTCTTCTGACCACTCTGCCATAAAGCCCAACTCTATGGAGCGTACGGCTTATTGTCGTCCTATGTACTGATACTCGAGTCTCTGCTCTGGAAACCTGGAGCTCCTCCAGGGTTACCTTAGGTCTCTGTGCTGCTTCTCTGATTAATGCCCTCCTTGCCCGGTCCGTGAGTTTTGGTGGGCGGCCGTCTCTTGGCAGGTTTGCTGTTGTGCAATGTTCTTTCCATTTGGTTAGGATAGATTTGATGGTGCTCCTGGGGATCATCAAAGATTTGGATATTTTTTTATAACCTAACCCTTCTTTGTACTTCTCAACAACATTGTCCCTTACTCGTTTGGAGAGTTATTTGGTCTTCATGGCAGTGTTTAGTTGCTTAGGTGTTGCAGCCTCTGGGGTGCTTCAAAAAAAGGTGTGTATATGTAATGACAGATCATGTGACACTTAGATTACACACAGGTTGACATTATTTCACTAATTATGTGAGTTCTGAAGGTAATTGGTTGCACCAGAGCTTTTTATGGGCTTCATAACAAAGGGAGTGAATACATACGCACATGCCAATTTTCTGCTTTCTATTTCTAAAAAATAGTTTTATGTATATATTTTTCTCATTTCATTTCACCAACTTATACTATTGTGTTCTAAACCATCACATAAAATTCAGATTAACAAGACATTGAATTTAAGGCTGTAATGTAACAAAATAGGTAAAAAGTCAGGGGGGGGTGAATACTTTTGCACGGCACTGTATAAACGCCAATACCCTTGGTACTTAGCCAGCAACTCTCCTTATTGTGATGAGATCATTATTAGTCAGCAAAAAATGTTGAAATTGTCAGAAGTGTTTTAAAAGATATTGTTACAGGCTGTTATACAAAATATGGAATATAGAATACAATGTTGGGCACCACTTCATAAATAGGACAATTTAGAGCTGGAAAAAGTACATAGAAGGGCACAACAAACCTAATAAGGGGAATGGAGGGTCTGAGTTATGAAGAAAGACAAATTAAAGTTATTTTCTCTAGAAAAAAATGCATCTAAGAGAGATAATGATTACCTTATATTAATGCATTCAATGCATTCAATATAAAGCTTTCTCAGGGGTTTATCAGGGCCAAGAGATTTTCAACTAACAAGAGGACCTTTCTTGAGGTTTGACGGAAGAAAAGAAAGAAAAGGGTTCTTCACAGTAACTGTGGAATTCTCTACCAAAGGAGGTAGTGACAGAAGATTTGATAGATACATATAAAAAGTGATTGGATATATTTGTGAATGAAAAGGGCATTCAGGGTTATCGTTGATAACTAGAGAAGGTGTGTTGATCTTGGGAGGAATACAATTTCCAGTATCTGAGGTCAAGAAGGAATTTTTTTTTTTTTTCCCTTACAAGACAATTGGCAATGCTTCAAATGGTGTTTTATTTGTTTACCTTCTTCTGGATTAATTAACAATTAATCTACATATTACAAAATGAAAATGTTGAACTGGACAGGCACCTAGATTTCATCCACTGTGCATCTCTGCAATTCAATTTTACCTGAAAGTAGACAGGCATGAGTGACTGAGCCAGGGCAGTGTTGGGGTTACATTCCCCAGGTATGAGTGACTGAGCCAGTGCAGTGTTGGGGTTACATTCCCCAGGTATGAGTGACTGAGCCAGGGCAGTGTTGAGGTTACATTCCCCGGGCATGAGTGACTGAGCCAGTGCAGTGTTGGGGTTACATTCCCCGGGCATGAGTGACTGAGCCAGTGCAGTGTTGGGGTTACATTCCCCGGGCATGAGTGACTGAGCCAGGGCAGTGTTGGCGTTACATTCCCCGGTCGTGAGTGACTGAGCCAGTGCAGTGTTGGAGTTACGTTCCCCGGGCATGAGTGACTGAGCCAGTGCAGTGTTGGGGTTACATTCCCTGGGCATGAGTGACTGAGCCAGGGCAGTGTTGGGGTTACATTCCCCGGGCATGAGTGACTGAGCCAGTGCAGTGTTGGCGTTACATTCCCCGGGCATGAGTGACTGAGCCAGGGCAGTGTCAGTGTTACATTTCTCGGGCATGAGTGACTGAGCCAGTGCAGTGATGGGGTTACATTCCCTGGGGTCAGCACTGCACTCTCCAACCAAATGTATCCGTGTGTAAGTGAGGAGTGAAAGCTGCTGCTGCTAGAACAGCCCTCACTGACAAATATACTTAGCAGAGCATCCTATGTGCAACTAATCTAGGCCTCTTTTAATAGTGACTCTCAAGCAACCAGAAAATACATGTATCCGGCATTTACTATTCCTTATGGGTGCTGGTTAGCTGAGACTCTACTGTAGATAGATAGGAACATATAGATAAATAGATAGATAGATAGATAAATAGATAGATAGATAGATAGACAGATAAATAGATAGATAGATAGATAGATAGATAGATAGATAGATAGATAGACACATAGATAGATAGATAGATAGATAGATAAATAGATAGATAGATAGATAGATAGATAGATAGATAGATAGATAGACAGACAGATAGATAGATAGATAGATAGATAGATAGATAGATAGATAGATAGATAGATAGATAGATAGATCGATAGACACTCCAACTGCTCACTTATTTGAAATACTGTAGGATAAAAACATAATAATAAAAATATGAACATTTTCAGCTGCAAATAAAAAATGGTGAAAAAAGTACCTCATACCGGATTAATGAATGCCAAATAAGTTTGAATTGCAAATATACATATTGTTATTAATACCTTACCATCCAACTATAACTGAAACCCATCCGATCACCTTTTAAACAATAAGGTTATTAAGGTTATAGGTTTACTGCAGGGTGCCCAATTCTGGTCCTTGTTATTTTTTATAATGTCAAAAGCTACACCAATGACTGCGATGATATACCTCTCCATGAAAAGGAAATCATTTTTTTTTTAGAAAATATATATATCCCAATGATGTTATTGAGTGCACATTTTCTCATAAAGATTTCAGTGGGGTTTTATGAGAATTTTATTGTATACATATTGTTATTATAGACTTTTCACAATGGCTGTAATGAGGGACCATGGTTGGTGATGCTGGGGCACTAAATGATAGCATCCTGTTGTTGCCATGGTAACAGAGCTCTGGTGTCCATAGTAACAGGTGATGCAGGTAAAGCATTACACACTGGACCCCGGGACACATGGCAGCTCGGGGTTACGTCAGGTCACCCTATGTCTTTGTTTATGGATGTATTATAGGGTTATTGCTAGGTCCCTTCTCAGAGCGGAACTGAAAGCTCCAGCACTGCGACCCGGAGGGACATATAATGTGAAACACCGGCAGTGACTGGAGGGAGGCGTGAGAGTGGTAGGGGCAAAGAGAAGGAGGACAACGTGACCAGGTGAGAGAGAGGGCAATGTGACAGGAGGCAGAGTGATCCATCGGGAGAGAGAGAGAGAGGAGGACAGTGTGATCAAATGGGGAGAGAGAGGGGAAAGAGGCAGGAGGGCATAGAGAGGGGACAGGAGGGCATAGAGAGGGGACAGAAGGACAATATGATCAAATGGGGAGAGACAGGGCAAGGAGACAGGAGGGCATAGAGAGGGGCAGAGAGACAGGAGGACAATATGATCAAATGGGGAGACAGGGCAAGGAGACAGGAGGGCATAGAGAGGGGCAGAGAGACAGGAGGACAATATGATCAAATGGGGAGACAGGGCAAGGAGACAGGAGGGTATATAGAGAGGGCAAGGAGGCAGTGTGATCAAATGGGAGAGAGGAGGGCAGTGTGATCAAATGGGAGAGAGAGGGAAAAGAGGCAGGAGGCTATAGAGAGGGGGCAGGGAGACAGGAGGACAATTTGATCAAATGGGGAGAGACAGGGCAAGGAAACAGGAGGGCATAGAGAGGGGGCAGAGAGACAGGAGTGCAATATGATCAAATAAGGAGACAGGGCAAGGAGGCAGTGTGATCAAATGGGAGAGAGAGAGGGAGGAGGGCAGTGTGATCAAATGGGAGAGAGAGAGGAGAAGGAGACAGGAGGGCAGTGTGGTCAAATGGGAGAGAGGGGAAAAGGAGACAGGAGGGCAGTGTGATCAAATGGGAGAGAGAGAGAGAGGAGACAGGAGGGCAGTGTGATCAAATGGGAGAGAGAGAGGAGAAGGAGACAGGAGGGCAGTGTGGTCAAATGGGAGAGAGGGGAAAAGGAGACAGGAGGGCAGTGTGATCAAATGGGAGAGAGGGGAAAAGGAGACAGGAGGGCAGTGTGGGCAAATGGGAGAGAGGGGAAAAGGAGACAGGAGGGCAGTGTGGTCAAATGGGAGAGAGGGGAAAAGGAGACAGGAGGGCAGTGTGATCAAATGGGAGAGAGGGGAAAAGGAGACAGGAGGGCAGTGTGGGCAAATGGGAGAGAGGGGAAAAGGAGACAGGAGGGCAGTGTGGTCAAATGGGAGAGAGGGGAAAAGGAGACAGGAGGGCAGTGTGGGCAAATGGGAGAGAGGGGAAAAGGAGACAGGAGGGCAGTGTGGGCAAATGGGAGAGAGGGGAAAAGGAGACAGGAGGGCAGTGTGATCAAATGGGAGAGAGAGAGGAGACAGGAGGGCAGTGTGGTCAAATGGGAGAGAGGGGAAAAGGAGACAGGAGGGCAGTGTGGTCAAATGGGAGAGAGAGAGGAGACAGGAGGGCAGTGTGGTCAAATGGGAGAGAGGGGAAAAGGAGACAGGAGGGCAGTGTGGTCAAATGGGAGAGAGGGGAAAAGGAGACAGGAGGGCAGTGTGGGCAAATGGGAGAGAGAGAGGAGGGCAGTGTGATCAAATGGGAGAGAGGGGAAAAGGAGACAGGAGGGCAGTGTGATCAAATGGGAGAGAGAGAGGAGACAGGAGGGCAGTGTGGTCAAATGGGAGAGAGGGGAAAAGGAGACAGGAGGGCAGTGTGGTCAAATGGGAGAGAGGGGAAAAGGAGACAGGAGGGCAGTGTGGGCAAATGGGAGAGAGAGAGGAGGGCAGTGTGATCAAATGGGAGAGAGGGGAAAAGGAGACAGGAGGGCAGTGTGATCAAATGGGAGAGAGAGAGGAGACAGGAGGGCAGTGTGGTCAAATGGGAGAGAGAGAGAGAGGAGACAGGAGGGCAGTGTGGTCAAATGGGAGAGAGAGGAAAAGGAGACAGGAGGGCAGTGTGGTCAAATGGGGAGAGAGAGGGAAAAGCGGCAGGAGGGCATAGAGAGGTGGCAGAGAGACAGGAGGACAATATGATCAAATTGGGAGAGATAGGGCAAGGAGACAGGAGTGCATAGAGAGAGGGCAAGGAGGCAGTGTGATAAAATAGGGAAATAGGAGGGCAGTGTGATAAAATAGGGAGATAGGAGGGCAGTGTGATAAAATAGGGAGATAGGAGGGCAGTGTGATCAAATGGGAGAGAGAGGACAAGGAGACAGGAGGGCAGTGTGATCAAATGGGGAGAGACAGGGCAAGGAGACAGGAGGGTATAGAGAGAGGGCAAGGAGGCAGTGTGATCAAACAGGGAGATAGGAGGGCAGTGTGATCAAATGGGAGAGAGGAGGGCAGTGTGATCAAATGGAAGAGAGAGAGGACAAGGAGACAAGAGGGCAGTGTGATCAAATGGGGAGAAAGGGCAGGGAGATAAGAGGGCAGTCTGATTAAGTGGGGAGAGAGAGGGCAGGAGACAAGAAGGCAGTGTGATCAAATGAGGAGAGATAGAGAGCAGGGAGATAGGAGGGCAGTGTGATCATATGGGGTGAGAGAGGACAAGGAGAAATAGGGGGTGAATGACAGTAGGGTGATCGGGTTATGAGGTAAAGTACAGGGAGATAAGATAGTGAGGAGAATGCGAGGGAAAAGGTCATGAGAGAGTAGCTATGGGGAGTAGTGAGGGCACAGGAAGAGCAGGTCAGAGTATCAAGGTAGACATAGTGGAAGGCAGAATGTGGAGTAACATAGGAGGGCAGGATGACAAGATGGGAGATAGAGGGCAAGACGAAAGGATGAATAATAGGGCATGGTGAGGAGAAAATGCACTGTGGGGACAGAGGAAGATGGATATAGCAGGGCAAGGGAAGAAATAAGTTCAAGATGACAGCACAGGGACTGGCGAAGAGGAAGATGTGGGACAATATGGAGAGAGAAACCATGGTGGACAGTGTGATGAGGAAAAATTGGGGAAGGAGAGGAGGACAAGGTGATACTATGGGTAGAAAAGGGGCAAGGGTCGAAGAGGACAGTAGAAAAAGGTCAGGAGAGGGCATGGGCACAAGATTGGGAGAGAGAAGGGCAAGAGAAGGATGGGAGAAGGGTAGAGGAGTGCGTGAAGATGGAAAGAGAGTTGGGAAGACTGAGAATGAGACAGGATGGAAAGCGGAGGTCAGGGTGGGGGGAGTATGGGGAAAGAGGGAGAGGCAGGGTGAGGAGAAATATAAGGACAGGCTGTAATGGTAGGGATAAAGAAGTGGCAAGGCTTGGAGGAAAAGTATGACAATGTGGCAGGCTAGGGAGAGATGGGGGCAAGATGGGAAAGGGTGAGATAGTGGTGAGGAGAGCAAACTGACCAGGTGGGGACAAGGTGAACATTTGTGGAAAGAGGAGCGCTGGATGGTAGAGATAGCAGCGTAACAGGAATGATAGAATACAACGGTTGAGAGATCACAAATACAATGGTTGAGAGATCACAGTGACCAAGAGAGAGGTGACAGAGTTAGAGACAGTGATAGAAAACTGTGACAGCAAGCCGGCTCAGAGAAATCACGTGAAAGAGACTCCTCGGGAATAGAGCAAGCAATTATAGGAAGGAGGGACAATGTGGCAGACAAAACGAGGTAGCGAACAGAGTAATATCAAATTAGACTGAGCAGCGGCACAGTGTGAGAGGCCAGAGAAAATAAGAGTGATTGTAAAGTACAGATCAGGAGACAGCGCACATCAAACAAAAGACAAGTAGAGGACACATAGAGGAGGAGACTGAGCAGCGAGAGATAACTGAAGTAGAGAAAGATCAAAAGAACAAAAAGGAAAGGGAGCTGGATAAGAAGAGAGACCATACACATAGTAATAATATAGACCGCAAGATGACTGTGACAGAGACACTGGATTGAAATGGCAGGAGAACGTGCAGAGGAGAATCAGCACTAGATTGGGAAAGAACAGAGAGAGGTAATAGATGAGGAGGGGGTGATGGTGGCGAAGACAGGAAGGTGACAGGAGTTTGAGACAGGTGACGCCCTGATGACATGTGTGACATACAGAGATGACTCTGAGAGGACAGAGTCACTATATATGACAGGCTGGACTGTCAGAAACAACCAATTTATTATGTGACAGACAAGGAGAGCGCAGAGCTTATTGTGAGACTATATTAAATTCCAAAAATATCTTCCCCTTCACTATCTGCCGTAGCATCTTCCTGCAGGCTAGCATAACGCCATATTTACTGAGCGTCACATTATTTTCTTTGCTTTTATTAAGCTGTGTCCATGAATTGATTTTGTCTGACTGACAGGAACAGAAAGGTGTGAAATAGAGTTGGAATGAGTAGAGTGAGGAATCTCTACAGCAATCCCTAGAGACTGAAGTAAAGCATGCAGAGAACCCTAGCATTACCCACCCATACCCTCAAGCATTACCCGCCCCTAACCTCAAGCACTACCCTCCCGTAACCTCAAGCATTACCCGCCCCTAACCTCAAGCATTACCCGCCCCTAACCTCAAGCATTACCCGCCCCTAACCTCAAGCATTACCCGCCCCTAACCTCAAGCATTACCCGCCCCTAACCTAAAGCATTACCCGCCCCTAACCTCAAGCATTACCCGCCCCTAACCTCAAGCATTACCCCCCTAACCTCAAGCATTACCCCCCAATAACCTCAAGCATTACCCCCCAATAAACCTCAAGCATTACCCACCAATAAACCTCAAGCATTACCCGCCAATAAACCTCAAGCATTACCCGCCAATAAACCTCAAGCATTACCCGCCAATAAACCTCAAGCATTACCCGCCAATAAACCTCAAGCATTACCCGCCAATAAACCTCAAGCATTACCCACCAATAAACCTCAAGCATTACCCACCAATAAACCTCAAGCATTACCCACCAATAAACCTCAAGCATTACCCGCCCCTAACCTCAAGCATTACCCGCCCCTAACCTCAAGCATTACCCGCCCCTAACCGCAAGCATTACCAGCCCCTAACCGCAAGCATTACCCGCTCATACCCTCAAGCATTACCCGCCCATACCCTCAAGCATTACCCGCCCATAACCTCAAACGTCAAACAAAACCTGGGTCTGTCGAAGCAGACAAATAGACATTGCTTTAATCACTCTACCCATTACAGGGAGTGCAGAATTATTAGGCAAGTTGTATTTTTGAGGATTAATTTTATTATTGAACAACAACCATGTTCTCAATGAAATCAAAAAACTCATTAATATCAAAGCTGAATATTTTTGGAAGTAGTTTTTAGTTTGTTTTTAGTTTTAGCTATTTTAGGGGGATATCTGTGTGTGCAGGTGACTATTACTGTGCATAATTATTAGGCAACTTAACAAAAAACAAATATATACCCATTTCAATTATTTATTTTTTACCAGTGAAATCAATATAACACCTCAACATTCACAAATATACATTTCTGGCATTCAAAAACAAAACAAAAACAAATCAGTGACCAATATAGCCACCTTTCTTTGCAAGGACACTCAAAAGCCTGCCATCCATGGATTCTGTCAGTGTTTTGATCTGTTCACCATCAACATTGCGTGCAGCAGCAACCACAGCCTCCCAGACACTGTTCAGAGAGGTGTACAGCTTTCCCTCCTTGTAAATCTCACATTTGATGATGGACCACAGGTTCTCAATGGGGTTCAGATCAGGTGAACAAGGAGGCCATGTCATTAGATTTTCTTCTTTTATACCCTTTCTTGCCAGCCACGCTGTGGAGTACTTGGACGCGTGTGATGGAGCATTGTCCTGCATGAAAATCATGTTTTTCTTGAAGGATGCAGACTTCTTCCTGTACCACTGCTTGAAGAAGGTGTCTTCCAGGAACTGGCAGTAGGACTGGGAGTTGAGCTTGACTCCATCCTCAACCCGAAAAGGCCCCACAAGCTCATCTTTGATGATACCAGCCCAAACCAGTACTCCACCTCCACCTTGCTGGCGTCTGAGTCGGACTGGAGCTCTCTGCCCTTTACCAATCCAGCCACGGGCCCATCCATCTGGCCCATCAAGACTCACTCTCATTTCATCAGTCCATAAAACCTTAGAAAAATCAGTCTTGAGATATTTCTTGGCCCAGTCTTGACGTTTCAGCTTGTGTGTCTTGTTCAGTGGTGGTCGTCTTTCAGCCTTTCTTACCTTGGCCATGTCTCTGAGTATTGCACACCTTGTGCTTTTGGGCACTCCAGTGATGTTGCAGCTCTGAAATATGGCCAAACTGGTGGCAAGTGGCATGGTGGCAGCTACACGCTTGACTTTTCTCAGTTCATGGGCAGTTATTTTGCGCCTTGGTTTTTCCACACGCTTCTTGCGACCCTGTTGACTATTTTGAATGAAACGCTTGATTGTTCAATGATCACGCTTCAGAAGCTTTGCAATTTTAAGAGTGCTGCATCCCTCTGCAAGATATCTCACTATTTTTGACTTTTCTGAGCCTGTCAAGTCCTTCTTTTGACCCATTTTGCCAAAGGAAAGGAAGTTGCCTAATAATTATGCACACCTGATATAGGGTGTTGATGTCATTAGACCACACCCCTTCTCATTACAGAGATGCACATCACCTAATATGCTTAATTGGTAGTAGGCTTTCGAGCCTATACAGCTTGGAGTAAGACAACATGCATAAAGAGGATGATGTGGTCAAAATACTAATTTGCCTAATAATTCTGCACTCCCTGTATTTTCTTTAAATATGAAATGCTTAACTGTAGTTAATCCTCATGGTAGCCTATTATTTTATCCTTTATTTGTAACGCACCAACCTATTCCGTAGCGCTATACAGGGGTTTAAGTACAAGCCAAAAACAAAATTAACAATTGCAAAAGAATGGAAGGTCCTGTCTTTGAGCTTAGAATCTAGTGTCCATAGAGCTTCCCCAAAGCACCCACACAAGATTGTAAACTTGCAAATTCACACTCTAAAGGGTTGGGGTGTGAAACAGGAGGGTGATAGATTCAAGATGGCGGTGTGTAAGGCAATAGGCTCAAGCAAGTGGAGATGTATATGTGTTGCATGGTCGATTGTGAGTGATATTATGCTGTAGAGTGTGCAGTTGTATATATTAAGGCTGAAGGTGATGAGCTTCTTTAAATAGATGCGTTTTTGAAAGTTTTGTGGCAGAAGGATTATCTAATGGAGCGAGGCCAAGAGTTCCATACAGTAGGGACAGCATGGGAAAAGTTCTAAAGGATGGGAGTGAGAGGAGGCGATAAAAGAGGAGGAAATAAGAAGGCCATTAGCAGAGAGAAGAGGTCGGTTGAGGGAGTATTTTGAGACAAGAGCATAGGGGTGCATTGTTGTTATGGGATTTATATATTAAGGTGATAGATGCAATAGGCTCAAGCAAGTGGAAGTAGCCTAGTGTATAACCCAAATAATTCTCAATTTCTTCACTGTGTTTATCCCCACCACGTCTGCTGGAATTGTACTACTTTATCAACTATCATTTCTTCCACCATACAACATTAAACCATGACCTCTTGTTCTTGTTTTCTCTTTCCTTTCTTCTCTGCCCTGTTTTTACTATTTCACTTATATCTTCTTTCCAGTATCCATCTCATTTCTTTTTCTCCCTCCCCTCTCTTTCTCTTTACCTGTGTTCCATCATTCTCTCTCTTCCTCGTATACTCCTTGATTTTTCCTTCTCTCTTGCCTTACAATCTTTTATCTTTTCATTTATTTTTCTCTATATGTATGACTTAAAAATACACTTTTTAAGGGGTGCAAGGGAACACAATGTCAAAAAGTGAACATTTTAAAAAGTTAATTACAAATATTGCCCTATTTTCATACAGAACACGTTTCTATTTATAATTGACATTGAAAATACTTTGCAAACATTATCTTTTTTTTTAAGCACCACAATGGTCATTTAAAGGGCCACATTAAGATAATTTTCACCATAATGTATTAACATGTTTTACATTTATTGTTTTGCTATCTTTTATGAAACTCATACATATGGGCTGCCTCCTTCTCTGCCATTACGCCTTTATATTGAGTCCTGCACTTTTTCCCAGTGACTTCCTTTTAAATGACCTAATAGAGAGAGCCTTTTGGGGATTGCTCTATATTGAGCCATATTGTCAGGTGCCACTCTGTAGTGCCAGGCTGAAAACTGAACTGAACAGGGCATTATCGGTTGAAGCTCCTCATAAGAGCATATTATAAATTTGGTACTTCAGTGGTCCTTTAACGCTAGCACAATAGCTAGTGGTTCCTGTTCTAAATTCTGTATTTCCAAGACACGCACTGATCTTTTTGCAATACACTTAAAATGTGTCTTACAACCTGTGTGCTATTCAGTTTTTACAATAACATAGAATTTGCCAGAAGATAAGAACCATTTGACCCATTTATTCACTTACTTAATGCTCTTTATTTTGTTCCCTGTAGATTTCTCCAAGGGTCGCATTGCAATCATGGCAAGAGTTATCAGAATCTTTAAGACTCTCAGGAACCACTGGAAGAAAAGCACAGTAGGGTTTTGTCTGTTGGCATATGGCGGAAACTGGATGTATGGCAAGCACTGGTAAGCTTTGTGTTTTCCTGCTAGGCATTTAAAGGGATATGAAAGGTTCCTGAATTTTACTAGATATATAATATTCCTGTGTATCAATTTATTGTTATGTACTTTGTTTTATTAAGAAGTGCCGATAAGCTCTGTTTTTACTGCCTAAAATCAAACAAATAGTCCCTGTATGGGTCTGCCTACTGCAGTGTATGCAGACAAACTTTGTATGGCTGTATCTACAGTGTAGTGTTCTAGTCTATCAGGGTCCCTATTAAATTGTCAAAATCGGAAAAACTGTAGCCCATAATGTAGCCTGCAAAAGTTACTGCTTTTTAAATTGGCCTCTTTTAGCTTCCCGCAATCGATCTGCGGGTTACAGGCTGAAAATCGCTACGGGCTGTCAAAATCATAAGTCCGACCCATCTAAGCCTTTGATCTTTCATGCCTGCAAATGTGAGCGGCGCATTGCGTCTGCAGTCACCTGCTATATTGAGCTATGGTCCGCCCCCATCTTGAGCACCACTCAAGGTAGGACTCGGTCATTAGATGGTGTCTCCTCTCCTCCCTATTTCGCCAGGCTGCTCATGACCTCCGCATGATTGGCGGAGATGCTGGCCTGGACCCCCTGGAGACAGTCCAATATCTGGTGCATGATGGCCAGCATCTCCCACTGAGCAGTCTGGCTTGCTGGACCCGGGGATGGAGGTCCCTGCTGGGGGGGCAGTTGCTGGGTGGTGGTGGTGGTAATGGTGGTGGCGGCTGCCCAGTGGGGAGGGGCTGTGGCCCAGCTGGAGCCTGGCTCCATACGGGTGTTGGTGGTGGGAGCCAGGCTGATGCACTGCTGGGGGGGTGGAGGAGGTGGTGTGCCCTGATCATCAGTCCAGTAGGAGGGCCCTCTTGATGGCTGTAGTCGTTGGAGAAGGGGGACATTGGGGTCAAATGACACACGTGTGGCGGATGGTCTTGCAGGTGACTGCACTGCCCAGATGACATCCTCCTCCTCCTCATAATCAGGACTCTCTGTACCTCTTGGTTCCTCCTCCCCTGTGCTGGTTCCTGCTGGGTGGGGACTTGGTCCCTGACGTCCTGCTCCGATGGAGCCCACGCCCCCACCTCTGGCTCACCACTGGACCCAGACCTTTTTGCAGCTGGAAAAGAGAAAAGAAAGATATATGTGTTAATTATGATGACTAATACATTGGTTTCTGTTCATTGCTAACTATCGGACATCTAGGCTTGAACCTGGGTGATTCTACTAATTGCAACTCAAATTACTTATCATTTGCTAGATGTGATCTATTCTTTCGTCTTGATCTTGATTGTTCTTGGCTCCTAACGCTATCTTGATTCCAGCTGCCGTCTGTGACTGCATACACTGCAGTGGGTACACCCATACATGGACCCTCTATTGGTTGACTACTGTTGTTGTGCCCACGAATGGTCAGCTTCATAGATTTAATGACGCATGACTGATACATCTATCCCTTGTTAATCCCATAGATCTGACATGTCAGTGTTCTTGTTGGTTATCATGTACATGTGTAGCGTGTGTGATACATGTGGTCGCATGTTGGTGTATGTGATATTCACCTGACATGGAGGCTGGGCCACCAGGCCTGAAGCTCCAGCGGCGGGCACCTGGCTCAGTAAGTCCTAGGCGCCCATGTCTCCAAGCATGTTGCTGGGAGATGGTCACTGATTGGCTAGTATGAGATACAGTACAGGAGAGTATGTGTCTGCATGCACTTTTGTGGAAGTGTTAGATAATTGTAACCTAGGCCACATCAGCAGTGAAGAGATTTCAAACTCAGTCTCATGCTGTCAGCAGGCAGATTGTGACATGGTCTAAGCAGCATGAGGCATTTATAATGTGAAGCCCCTCCTCCTGTGGGTGTGACCTTTGGTCACAGCTGTGAAACATGGCAGAAGAGGAAGAATGGGGTAAGTTTTAGAAGGTGAGAATCTGTCACTCTGGAGGCCTTTTAATGAGCGAGATGTACATTTTATATCAGTTATATTGAGGAGGATAAAATAAATGAAATTGCCTGATGAAACGCTTTTATATAAAGCAAAACACATCTGATTGTATTCATTATTTTTTATATTTGTTTAATTGGGAATCTGGGGGAAGATTCATTAATTGCAGCTCTGCATAAGTTCAGTGGCCCTTTACTCTCAACCTTATCTACTATGGTGCAGCATGTCCATAAATGTGTAACAAGCCAAAACATGATAGTTTTGAGAATATTTTTATTGGGACCTTTGTATAATGGAAATAATATATATTACTAGTGACTTGCCTGTTAAAAATGACGGCAATAAAATTTGAAGCCTGGCAATGCTGTTTGCCACACAATGCAATGTTCTACTCCCTTTGAGCACCTTTTGGCGCTCATCGCGAGCCTCTCCTCCTATCTACTTCACCGCTCATTACAGGCCTCGGCAACTTGCCATGTGTCTCTTTCCATCATCCCTGTGTCTTTCTCCTCTGTGTCTCTGCTGAATCTTTGCATGGCGCACTCTTGACTGCCGTTGGTCCCGCGTGACTGGCGTTGTTGGTGGAAGTGTTACTGTCTTTTGCGTCATGTATTTTCTAAGTCCAGCGTGCCTGGCCTTGCTGAGCCTCGTTTTCATCTTGTTTCAGAATTTATACGTTTTTTCAGCCGCCAAAATATGCTTCAAATGAACTTGAAACCTCACTCACAGGCTCCCTGGCTCTCCCCTGCATGTAAGTGAATTTGAGGCATATTTGTGTGTTTTCGCCATCTTTTCCAGTTCGGTGGTTCGGCCACTAAAGTCGTATTTTTTGCGAGCTTGTGCTTAACGGTTTGCTTTGCAAGGTTCACAAGCGTGATGACAACTCGCAGTTTGACAACTATAATATGTAATAATTAATATTAAAAAATATATATTTTCCTGACTTTTTTAGTCTATGATTGTAATTAGGCAGTGGAAATATTGTATAAACTAAAACTTATAACAAAAACATCATTCTTCTGCTGGTCCGTAGAGGTATCCATAATACTTTGGGTAAGTGTATGTGTGCGTTTGCGAGGGGTGTTTACATTTCTGCAGGAGCAGGACTTGTACTTTACATTGTGGCTGCTTGCTTATGAGCATGCTCTGACGGTGGAAGTTTGTGTCAAATACTAAAACTAATGATATAACAAATTCCCTCCACTAATAAAGAATATTAGCACACAACCTCAGACTCCAAGCTATCAGACAAGAAGGAAGCTTCTATAACACTAAAGAGTCATCAGAATTTATGATTTTCACAAAAACATGTTTCTTATGCTGGTTATTTAGAGCATGACTTATGTTATTTGTTACATACTTTACAGATGTGAGGTTAATCTTTAAAGGTATATGGAGAGTTTCTTAATTTTACAAGGCATATAATATCCCTGTGTATCTTTTTACTTTTATGTACTTCAATGTATTAAGAAGTGCTCATAAGCATTATATTCACTGCCTAAAATCCAAGAACTATTACCTGCTTGGGGCAGCTCATGAAGACACCGTCTCTCTAGCACTTGTTGTGCATTGTCTCATACCTACCAGTCCATGACCATCTCTCAGCAACATTCTGCTGAGACGTGGTCCCTGATAGGCTAGGACACTACACTGCACATCCAGTTCTACAGTGTATGTATCTGCTTATGCTGTGGTGGGCAGACCCATACAGGGACTATTTGTTTGATTTTAGGCAGTAACAACAGAGCTTATAAGCACTTCTTAATAAAATAAAGGTCATAATAGATACACAGGGATATTACATACCTAGTAAAATGTTAACCATTTCTGTGCTAGGCAGCTCCAAGACCATCGCTAGAAGCGTATTTCTCTTGTAAAGAAAGATGGCGCATTTAAGGCCATTTTATAGTGTAAATGTAGTTCCCTTTAATATCTCAGCACAATTTGCAGAAATGTTTTCTACCTGAAACTGAAATGTGTGATTTTTTTAGAAAATCTGGAAAGTGAGAAAAACTCGTAAAATGTAAATCATTGAGGCGCAGTGTGAAAGCAGGCGAGTGGCATCGAAAATGGATGCTAAAAATAAGTGGCACCTACTCCAAACCTGAGAGACTCGCAGCCACAGAAATATATCTGTTTACTCATCCCTAATATAGCGGCTTTTAGCAGCAAGTCCTTGTTTGCCCGTCCTCAGGGAGAAAGATAATTGTGAGAGCCTGACACCTTAAAGGGACATGGAAGGGTCCTGGATTTTACTAGGTATACAATATACTTGTGTCTATAATTACTTTTATGTACTTTTATTAAAACATACTTTATAAGCTCTATTTTACTGCCTAAAGTCTCACAAATAGTCTCTGTATGGGTCTGCCCACTGCAGGGTATGGGTGTGCAGTGTCTCATACTAACCAATTAGTTTCCATCTCTCAGCAACATTCTGCAATATGCAACTGAGACTTGGCCCATGATAGGCTAGGACACTACATACCTGTGTATCTATTTACTGTTATGTTCTTTGTGTTATTAAGAAGTGCTGATAAGCTCTGTTTTTACTGCATAAAATCATACAGATAGTCTATGTATGGGTCTGCCCTCTATGTATGGGTCTGTTTCTGCATATGCCATCCCATGCTGATCCATTTGGTATTCATTGCAGAGATACTGGAGTGGGTTGCCAGTTCCTTCTCCAGTGGGCCACCGCATACAGCTCCTGGTATTCCTAGGTGGTCTCCCATCCAAGTACTGACTATGCCCAATCCTGCATGTCTTCAGGGTGGTGTGACCTCTTGGTTCCCTGACTGGAATCGAACCCAGGTTGCAGTGGTGAAAGCTGAATCCTAACCACTGGACCCCCAGGGAACCCTAAACAGATAGGGACGATTTATAAAAAAAGGATATAAAAGTAAATAGATTCACCAGGATATTATACATCTAGTAAAATACAGGACCCTTCCATATCCCTTTCAAAGACCACTGTTGTCAGTTTGTTTTTCTAATGTTTTTTTTTCCGTTTTTTTAAATTAAATATAATGGGCAAAAAACCTTCAACCTTCTATATTTTGTTTCTTCATATGCAATATTTTTTTTTCCACCTCTGCCCATTGGGCAAATCTTTTCCACCCCATGAATAAATATATATATATATATATATATATATATATATATATATATATATATATATATATATATATATATATATATATATTTATATATATATATATACACTAGTCGCTTGCCCTCCATAAATGACGTGATATTTTTTTTCCCACCCCTCCTTCCCCTGTGTCTCTTCCCCCCCCCCCTGTGTCTCTTCCCCCTTCCTCCCTCCGCTGTGTCTCTCCTTCCCCTGTGTCTCTCC
The DNA here is from genome assembly GCA_027410445.1 of Discoglossus pictus. NCBI lineage: Eukaryota > Metazoa > Chordata > Amphibia > Anura > Alytidae > Discoglossus > Discoglossus pictus. The sequence goes on from CM050167.1 coordinate 17,831,175, forward strand.
TTCCCCTGTGTCTCTCCTTCCCCTGTGTCTCTCCTTCCCCTGTGTCTCGCCTTCCCCTGTGTCTCGCCTTCCCCTGTGTCTCGCCTTCCCCTGTGTCTCGCCTTCCCCTGTGTCTCGCCTTCCCCTGTGTCTCTCCCCCCCCTCCTTCCCCCTGTGTTTTTTTCCCTCCCCTCTCCCTCCACTGTGTCTCTCCTCCCCTCTCCCTCCACTGTGTCTCTTCCCCCCCCTCCCTCCCCTGTGTGTCTTCCTCGCCCCTCTCCCTTTCTCCCCTGTGCCTTTCTCGCCCCTCTCTCTTCCTCCCCCCTCCCATTTTTCAATGCAGCTTGCGTCTGTTGCGAGCTGCGCATGCTCTGTACGGACTTACGAAGTAAATGTGTGCGCTCCCATGGAGCGTTACACACTTACGAAACCTATATTAGTGATTGGTACAGTGTCCCTTTAAAAAACGCCAGTGAGCGTGGAAGGTTATTAGAAGGTAAGCCGAGTGTGGGGGATCTCTCCCGCTGGGCGCTGACAGCTCTGTCATTTTGTGGAGAGGTGCCTGTAAAGCCCGACCCTGCGAGGCACTTTGGCGCTTTCACCATACAGCCCAGGCCTCCGCGAGAGGATAATTGCCCCGTGTTGTTTCTGTTTTTTCCAAAGCCCCGCGGCGTCACTTTATGGGACTACGTACATAATGTTATTATCCTCCCTCTGCTTTTTACATAAACGGTCTATAAGCCGGAGAGCGGCTCCATTGAAAACTCACAGCTGGACGGGCACAGTGTGCTGGCCATGGAAGAACAAGCTTTCCTTAACCCCTTCACTTCTTGCAGGACCGGTCTAGAAACAAAACAGAAAGTGTTCAACATCCTTCTAATTAAAAATATTCAATTTCACATTATCGAATATGCCGGTGATCTGATTTGCAGAGATTAAAGGGACTCTGTCACCCAAAATCTATTTTTTAGGCTATTAAAGAGCATGGAAAACTACAGGTTGTGTTATCCATTTTTTCTAAAGTGAACCAATCCTGGGAAATGATAGTTGCTCTATTTATATGTAAATGATTGTCTCGCAGATATTAATGATCTGCTTTGTGCAAATTAGGATTGCATTCTGCTTGTCTGTCTCTATAGTGGCCAAAATAAAGACCCCGTACCTATCCTGTTATAGTTATGGCACAGGTCCGCCACTGCAGTGCGGCGACCAATCAATAGATGGCGCTGCCGATATTTTTCAGAGAAGTTTTAAGCTTTGAATGGTAACCTAACCCTTAAGAAAATGAAAATGGCGTCGCTCAGTCGTGTCCGACTCTCCGTGACCTCATCGACTTGGTTTTTATGGCAGAGATAGTGGTGTGGGTTGCCAGTTCCTTCTCCAGTGGGCATTCAGCTCCTGGTATTCCCAGGTGGTCTCCCATCCGAGTACTGACCAGCGTGACCTCTTGGTTCCCTGCTTGGATTCAAACCCAGGATGCTGGGGTGAAAGCACCTGCATCCTAACCACTGGGCTACCAGGGAACTCTAAACTAACCCTTACCATTACCCTTACCCTAACAGTTTACCTAAGCGATGACTATGATATGGCACTGGAATATTGGCAACGCCATATAGCAGTTGGTCACCGCACTGCAGCGGCGGACTGGTGCCATAGCCATAACAGGATGTGACCAAAACCCCCAATGTTATCTGGCAGTTAGACCCCTCTCCCACCCAAGCAGTCTGAGCTGCATATTGGCATACAAGATCAGCAAAATCAGTTCTAAATATTTCAGAAATGATTTACTGTAGAGAATAACTGCTAATACCATGTATATATAGTTGGTTTTTAATGCTCTTTCAAATTAAATGAACTGCCAGTTCGAATGATGGAGTTCGTTTTTTTTTTTTTTTATACATTTTTATTATGAGAAAAGAAGGTTACAACACATTTGAACATGTCTTCATAATGAAAGAATACAAAACATTGTAGTATGACACTTTACAGCTTATAATAAACACATTTACTGCAACTCTTTCTCACTCTTTTTTGTTAAAGAAGTACACTTAACTTCTAGTATTTCTAATGTAATACTAAGAAATATTCTAACAATAAAAATAAAAAAATATATAAAAAGAAGAATGAAAGAAGAAAAAGAAGGAAATATATTACCCTCTTTCAAGGCCCACATTCACCAACCTCATCGGCCAACTCTCAGTGTCCACATATCCCAGCAGAAGGCCCGTTTCCTGTATTTTGCATCTATCTCAGCAGATAAGACACTCATGGAGCGAATAAACTCAATCTTCCGTAGAACCTCCTAAAAGACTGGAACATTTTTTTTCAAATGTTTTGCAATTTTGCTTCTAGTAGACAGAAATATTTGATTTGATAGAAATTGTGCATTTTTAGAAAGATCTTGGAGTGGTAAGCCTAATAATGCCTCTTCTGGGTTTTGAGGAATAACTGTAATCCCATAGTTTCCCCAGGGTATTATAGGTTGCCATCCAAATATTCTTAACTTTGGGGCAACCCCATAAAATATGTTTTAAGGAACCTATGGTGTTTCAACCTCTGGAGCAATTGCCATCTAACTATTTGAACAGTGGAGTCTAGCTGGGGTAAGGTACCATCTCAAGATAGTTTTGTAAACCTTTTCCTTCAATATAATGTTTAAAGAGGAGTTTGCTGCATTTTTGATAATTATACCCCATTGTTCATCATCTATGCTAATATTGCACTCAGCCTCCCAGGAGGCCCTATAGGACAAATTATTAAGCGTGGCCTTTTTATTTAGGTAGTTATAAAGAATAGTGAGGTTTTTTTTACCTTTTGAGTTGTATAAGCAGCAATGCTCAAAGGGAGTTTTGCTAGCTAATTTGTTTTTTTTTGCAGTTTGTACCACTTGTGTGCTAATCATCATCAGGTTAAGCCATTCTTTGTGTGGCAATTGGTGATTTATGCCAAAGTCTGATGGTGACCAGATTTGACATTCTAACAGTACATCTGCAACAATTGTTATCTTACTTCTAATGCACCAAGTGAACTGGGTATTGTTATTGATTGATAAGTCTGCATGGGGTAGCCATAATGGCATTAGCCATGAGCCATTTTGTAGTAGAGGAGTTCTCTCGTTGATTTGCTTCCATAGTACGATGGAGTGACTCCGAAACATCAAAAATTATTTTAAATTAATACTCGGATGGATGCTTAGCCATAGTATTTGGTTCAGGAGAATATTTTGGTCCCATAAAACTTGACGTTCCATCTCCACCCAAACTGGGGGGGGCTCTCTTAATATACCATTTAGCCATTTGGGCTAATCTCGCCGCTTTAAAGTATCGTAGAAGGTCAGGAGTTGTTAAGCCTCCTTTCTGTTTGTATGCCGTCATGGTCGCCCTAATTATTCTAGGTTTCTTATTGCCCAAGATGAATTCAAATATTGCTTTCTGTAATGTTGATATGTCTTTAAGATTTATCTATGATGGTATAGTCCTAAAAAGGTATAGCAGTTTAGGGAGGGTGTTCATTTTAATGGCGTGTATTTTACCAAACCACAAGATATTTAATGAAGACCAGGTAAATTTAGGGATATGAATACCTAGGTACTTTATATGATGCGAGGACCATTTAAAGGATAGTTTATGGCTAAAATTGCTCAATGTTTTAAATAGGCTAGGTAAACTAATTAATGGGTTACTAACTGTGAGGAGAATATCATCCACAAATAGGCTTAGCTTATATTCTTTATTGTCTAACTTGATTCCACTAACATCTGTAGCTTCCCTTAATGCTATCGCTAGTGGTTCTAAACCTAGAGCAAAAAGTAGAGGTGATAAAGGACATCCCTGTCTTGTTCCCTGATCTATCTTAAATAATTGAGACTTGAAACCCTGATAGGAAATATAGGCCCTCTGGGCAGAATATTATTTCATAATGCTTCCTACAAAGTATTCCCTAAGGCCAAATTTAAGCAATGCTTCTTTCATATAAGTTTAATCAATCCTATCAAACGCTTTCTCTGCATCTAAAGATAGTAGCATTAGTGGTAATTTTTTGTCTGAAGCGATATCCATGAGGTTAAAAATTCGCCTTGTATTATTAGGCGCTTCCCTACCCGGTATAAAGCCCACCTGGTCCGGATGAATCGCGGTCGGCAATAAAGAGGTCAATCTATTTGCTATGATCTTGGAGTATAATTTGATCTCATTGTTTAGTAAAGATATGGGTATATAACTGCTCCTGCTCTACACTGCATCAGGTCTTTGCCTTTTTTATATATTACTATACATTTTTGCCTCCAGAAATTCATCTTTTATAGTTTTGCCCGAGAGGAACTCATTAAATAGATGTTGGAGGTGAGGTAAAAAAGTTTCCATAAATTGCTTGTAATAGTAATTGGTGAATCCATCCAGACCAGGTGCTTTATGAGGCTTAGTAGCCCCTATTACTCTTCTAATTTCCTCTTCAGAGATAGGGGATGTGAGAGAATTTACTTAACTTTTATCAAATTGGGGTATCGTACTGGATGACAAAAAAATCTCTATTTGGGATTTAGGCTTTGTGACCCAGAATGGACAGGCATTGAGTACAGCTCTGTATAAAATTGTTGGAATGCCTTAGTAATCTGGTCTGGTTGGTAAACCATACCATTTTCTTTAGTGAGTAATTTATGAATAAAAGAGTTTGCTCTCTGTTGTTTAAGTCTCTTCCAGCTAACATTGTATCTGGTTTGGTGGAGAATAGAAAAAAATTAGATTGTGTGCACTGCAATATAGTCACCATTTTCTTTCTCAGAATCTCTTTCAATTCTTGTTTACATTGAAGAATTTCCTTGAAAATCTGAGGTGAATTCTGAACAGCGACCAGTCTATGAAGGTCTGAATTTATTTTTTTTGTTCAAATTGTTTATCTGAGACTGATCTAATTGTTTTTGCTATTGAGCCAAATTACATAGTTACATAGTTACATAGTATTTAAGATTGAAAAAAGACTTTCAGTCCATCAAGTTCAACCTTTTAAGATCTCCTTTGATCTGCAATATGCGGATTAACTATTAATTCATTAGTTAATTAATTATTAATCAATTATTTAATGTTTTTTTTTTTTTGTTTCTTTTTTTATTATTATTAATTAGTCCAGAGGAAGGCAAATAGAAAAAAAAAAAAATAAATAAATAAAACAAGCGAGACTTAGCCAAATGTCTAAAGGGGAAATGTTAAAAATTTGGATCATTACTGTCTCTCTAATTATCCATGATAACCCTGAATACCCTTTTTAATTAGAAATAAATCTAGTCCCCTTTTAAAGTTATCTATCGAATCCGCTGTCACCACCTCCTCTGGTAGAGAATTCCACAGATTAACCACCCTTACTGTGAAGAACCCTTTTCTTTATTTGAGGTGGAATCTTTTTACTTCTAAAATTGTATGCAAACCCCTCGCAATACTGCCTTATGGGCTGCCCAGACTCCCATCCCATCTACATCGCCACTGCTATTCAGTGAAAAGTAGTCCACCAAAGCCTTATTAATCTTATCTTTTGTCAGAGGGTCATTATGAAGTCCCGGGTTTAATGTCCAAGATGGGGAGCGACCTTTTGGGAGCAAATTACACAGTGACACACTTACAAGGTAGTGGTCAGACCATGAGATGAGATTATTGTTGCGTCAATCAAATTAGAAGCCATTTGTTGTTGTAGCAATATATAGTCGATGCTTGTTGGGATTTATGTCTGGCTGAGTAAAAGGTAAAGTCCTTCCCTGTTTGATTCATCCCCCTCCTTGTATCAAATAAGCAATTTAGGTTCAGGATTGATTTAAAAACCTTAGTAGCGGTGGAGATTTGTGATGGGATAGAGGGTCCAGATCTATCTCTGAGTGGATCTAGAACTGCATTCATATCTCCTCCTATAACCCAAATAGAATGTTGCCAATTGGAAATTAGATTTGAGATTCTGCGAAATAAAGTGGACTGGTCTGAATTTGGTGCATAGACATTGAGAAGTGATAGTGAACTACCGTATTGTTAATAATTCCATGAACTGCAATATATCGGCCTTCAATGTCGTTTTGAGTGTTAGTGTGTTGAAAAAGTCTCTTGTGAAACTAAATCGAGACACCATTTTGTTGTATCTGTAGCGGATGCATGATATGACTGTGAGTATGATTTTCCCCAGTGTTTGGGTATTGAATTTTTTTTAAAGTGGGTTTCCTGTATCATGACAATATCTGCTCCCAGTTTATGGTATTCCTGAAGGGCTATACCCCTTTTAACAGGTTCATTTAAGCCTTGTGCATTATGTGAAATTGTTTTAATGTCCATGACTTACCTGGTGTTGAGAAAGAGACTGAGGATATCAACTAATCAGTCAGGCTTTTTACTAGACTGAAGCAAGATGACCCCCTGGCTGGGACACGAGGAGCAAGAGACTGAGATATGTTAATTGAGGGCTGATTCCCTGAGAAAAATATAAATATGGAAAAAAAGACAAAATGTCAGAGCAGGATAAACCAGACTTTGACAATTTATGCAACAACTTTGTGATCTAAAATGAGATTCGTAGTTAACTAGCTTACTGGTACCTCAAAGGAGATAGGCAATTTTGTTATAGTAACTACGTAAGTGAGTATAGATATATTTCTATGGTACACTAGGGAAGAGAAAGTAAAGGAAGAAAAAGAGAAAAAATATCAGTAACATAAATTACTTAGAGGAAAGCAATAGCTGTCCTCTTAACTTTAATCGTGAGCCAACTTGTATCCAGAATAATGAATACTTAGAAGTTTTGCCTAAAAATTAAACTATATTTACGCCCTAGAGGGGCACTTTAAAAATATTTGGTAACATTATAAGTGACATTGCAAGATAAAACGTATGTGTAAACAAGCATATAACTGCAAAAAAGGAGATAAATCGGTAGCACTTCAGGGTACTTCCAATATGCTTAAGTGAAGTCCCCCAGTATTGATATGTCCATTAGACAAATAATGAGCGGCATATTGAGGTTGTTGTAGTAGCTTGGCTTCTCGGACCTCGCCTCTGTTGTGGGGTTGATTCAGGAGGAGGGTTGAAATTTTCTGGTAGCTGAATGTTCAATGAAGAGAGAAGTGTAACTCCTTCTTCAAAAGATCGAATGGTGTACATTTTCCCCTCCTTGGAGATGTTTAGCCGGAAAGGAAAGCCCCAGGTGTATTTCCAACCTCTGGCTAGTACAAGTTCCAGAATGGATTTTAGCATCTTCCTCTTAAATAGGGTTGTTGCAGACAAATCTGAGTAGATACTTGGTTGGCAGCCTTCTACTTCAGGGTTACCGGTTCTAGCCGCTCTCATAAGTTTGTCTTTGGTGGAAAAATGATGGAACCGCGCTATAACATCACTTGGTCGATCAGAGTTGGATGACTGACCTCCCAGCTCTCTGCGGACTCTGTCCACTCTATATTCCTCTTTACACATGTCTGGCAGAAGAAATTTGCATAATTCTAGCAAATATTGCGGGAGATCTCTTACAGACTCAGTGGTTCCTTATGCGGACATTTTGTCTACGGGATCTGTTCTCTAAATCTTCTTGGACCGACTGTTGAAAAGATTGTTCCTCCTTCTTTAGGACCATGTCCTCCTCAAGTCGCGTATGTGTGCACGAAGAAGATAATTGTAACTGTCCTCCAGTAGCTTTGTAATGGAGTCTACTGCCTTTATCTCCGTAGACAATTCCGTTGCCACCTTTTGAATTTCCGACTTAATCTCCGTTCTAAAGGAGGATATCAGTTCCTTCAGATCTTGAATGTAATCTATCATACTTGGGGCGGATGCCTCCATATTTGATGAAGTTGTATTCTTAGTTGGCGTAGAAGATGGTTGAGGCGCTTTTAAAGTTTTTCTTGGTGTACAATAAGTTTTTATGTCTTTGGTGTTGCGTCTTGTTGATACACCTGCCACCCCCAACGACCAAAACATCTTCAGGGTTCTGAGTTTACTTCATATAGATGAGTGCCCTCACATAGGGAGGGGTAGTTGTTTTTCCATAGTGAGCCCTCTTAAAAAATAACACTGATCACCAATGGTGGCAGTTCCTGGAAAATGTATTTATATGGTAGTATTACTCCTTTGGATAATTAAGTTGTCTTGAGTTGTGTCTTTATTTCAGTTTCTGTAGTCAGAGGTAACCAACCAAAGGATAGCGGATCAGTATTGCTTGAAAGATGTAAAAATAGTCATTGAGAAGTGGAACAACTGTTATACCAATATGGACAGAGGGTATTAAGCTCAATATTCACAGCCCCCACAAGTTGGGTAACATGCACTGTTGTCATTGTTGGGTCTTGATAGCATGTATTTCCACTCTCAGCCAATAGATGGCGCTGTAGGGCTTGGTAATGAAGTTCAATAGCAATAGATGGCGCGGTTGAGTCTAGGAACTGTTGTTTTTTACATGCAATGGCAAGGTGGAGTACCAAGGAAATAGATGGCACTAGTGAGCTTTGTAAGTATAGTATCAATCCAGACTGATCAGTCACTGCAACTTGATCTTGTAGATCAAATATAATCCACATCGCCTGGTATTTTCATGTTTTTTAAAGCCTTATGGCAGAGAGCTGTGTTGTTTTGCTTTCTCTCTGGTTGTTGCTAGCCACCATGATGGAGTCCCTTTTAAGTAAAAACAACTTATTGTTAAGGTGACAGCAAAGTGATATGGATTTCAAATCACAGTTAGCCCCCTGGGGGCAAGCAAATGGGGAAAAAAAGAATAATCCATAACTTTATATAATAGAACCTTGCATTATGCTACATGCAGATTATACTTTTAAAGGGCCATGACTTGTTTTAACATTATCGTGCCCCTTTAAGGATTTTTTTTTTTTTTTTTTTAAAGACAGATTGATTTGTAATTGGTGGCTGCTCAGATATAGATTGTGGGGGATATTGTGGGGATTCATGCATTACTGTCCTGATTTGCTGTCAGTACCAACCTGTTGAGGTAACATACAGTTGTTGACCAATGGTGCCCATCGGGCACAACACTTAGTGCAAGAGCAGTTTTATTAAGCAGCCTCTTCCGTTGGATTCCTGGGCCTGGCTCGGACGATTTTGCAGAGTGACAGAAAGTGGTATAATTGAGGTCAGCTTATTAATGCATACTGTAGATCTGTATCTAATACCAATTCTTTCCTCTATTTCCTTTTGCAGTGATAACATGCTGAGGAGGGCTGCCTGCCAAGAAGCACAGGTACATTTTGCAGACACCAACAGTTTCATTTAATTCACCTTGTGCCACCTAAATGTGGTTGAAAAATCTGAGCTTTCGATGGGAAAGCAAATGTCATGGAAGGCATTAGATAGAGGGTGAAAAAGCATGTGGCAGAAATGTTTTCCTTTTTAAAATGGATGCTGTATTCGTGATAGAATATATACAGCATCTCACAAAAGTCAGTACACCCCTCACATTGTTGTAAATATTTTATTATATCTCTTCATGTGACACTGAAGAAATGACTACAATGTGAAGTAGTAAGTGTACAGCCTGTATAACAGTATAAATGTGCTGTCCCCTCAAAATAACTCAACACACAGCCATTAATGTCTAAACTGTTGGCAACAAAAGTGAGTACACCCCAAAGTGGAAATGTCCAAATTGGGCCCAATGTGTCAATATTTTGGGTGGCCACCATTATTTTCCAGCACTGCCTTAACCCTCATGGGCATGGAGTTCACCAGAGCTTCACAGGTTGCCACTGGAGTCCTCTTCCCCTCCTCCATGATGACATCACAGAGCTGGTGGATGTTCGAGACCTTGTACTCCCCCACCTTCCGTTTGAGGATGCCCACAGATGCTCAATAGGGTTTAGGTCTGGTGACATGCTTGGCCACCTTTACCTTCAGCTTTTTTAGCAAGACAGTGGTCGTCTTGGAGGTGTGTTTAGGGTCCTTATCATGTTGGAATACTGCCCTGCGGCCCAGTTTGCGAAGGGAGGGGATCATGCTCTGCTTCAGTATGTCACAGTACATGTTGGCATTCATGGTTCCCTCAATGAACTGTAGCTCCCCAGTGCCGGCAGCACTCATGCAGGCTCAGACCAAACATATATACACATATGTGTATATGTTTTCTAGAATACGTTGTGTTGATTCCCCCTATATGCATTTACCTGATTATGTCAGATGCTGCCTCCACTCTCTCTGCATCGCTGTTTACGTTTAAACATCTCATATCAGCGTTTTTGCGTTCTTTGTGCCTTATCCGTTTATCTGTCATTCCGGGATTATTTCAACTACCTTTCCTCACTATAGATATATACTTTTGGTGGTGGGAGTGTCATGGTCTGGGCCTGCATGAGTGCTGCCGGCACTGGGGAGCTACAGTTCATTGAGGGAACCATGAATGCCAACATGTACTGTGACATACTGAAGCAGAGCATGATCCCCTTCGGAGACTGGTCAGCAGGGCATTATTCTAACATGATTATGACCCCAAACACACCTTCAAAACGACCACTGCCTTGCTAAAGAAGCTGAAGGTAAAGGTGATGGACTGGCCAAGCATGTCTCCAGACCTAAACCCTTTTGAGTATCTGTGGGGCATCGTCACATGGAAGGTGGGGAGTGCAAGGTCTTTAACATCCACCAGCTCTGTGATGTCATCATGGAGGAGTGGAAGAGGACTCCAGTGGAAACATGTGAAGCTCTGGTGACCTCCATGCCCATGAAGGTTAAGGCAGTGCTGGAAAATAATGGTGGCCACACAAAATATTGACACTTTGGGCCCAATTTGGACATTTCCACTTGTTGCCAACGGTTTAGACATTAATGGCTGTGTGTTGAGTTATTTTGAGGGGACAGCACATTTACCCTGTTATACAGGCTGTACACTTACTACTTTACATTGTAGCAGAGGGGCATTTCTTCAGTGTTGTCACATGAAAAGTTATAATACAATATTTACAAAAATGTGAGGGGTGTACTCATTTTTGTGAGATGCTGTGTATCAGGGGTTCTAATGTATTGCCGTGAATCAGTAATGAGCCTTTCAATTCGTTTTTGTAATGAACATTAATTAGAACATGTTATGGAGCCTGTGAATCAGACAGTGGCTATGTCTTATGTAGCTACTTTTTTTATGTTTTAGGTACATATTAACCCTTGTTTCATTACATACAGTGGATATAAAAAGTCTACACACCCCTGTTAAAATGTCAGGTTTCTGTGCTGTAAAAAAATGAGACAAAGATAAATCATTTCAGAGCTTTTTCCAACTTTAATGTGACCTATAAACTGTACAACTCAATTGAAAAACAAACTGAAATCATTTTAACAGGGGTGTGTAGACTTTTTATATCCACTGTACATATTTCATATTAAAAGAAAGCTACAATGGGGCTTGAACAACCCCCACTTCACAATTAGCAGTCTAAATGATTGTGCTATCTGTGCACTTGATACTCCTGTTGCTGAACAACACACAAGTAGCTACATAAGACATATATACAAGGTTTCAATGTGTTGCCTCTGCCCTGTATCACTAATGAGCCTTTCAATGCATGTTTATAATGAATATTAACTAGAACCAAGAATGGAGCCTGTGAATCAGACCATGACTAAATCTTATGTAGCTACTTTAATGTTAAAAAAAGCTACAATAAGAGTTTGAGCTAACAAGCTCCACTCCACAGTTAGCAGCCTAACATATTGTGCTATCTGTACAACTGATATTCCTGTTGCTAAAACACATGCAAGTAGCTGCATAGGATGTATAGATAATATTGTTGGATTCTGTAACTGTGGCTCATTCTATTTTTGGTATTGTTGTACTCCCTCCTGATATGCAGTGGAAATAAAAAATCTACACCCTTACTGAAATTACAGTTTTTTTGTGATGTAAAGCCAGAAATCAAGATAAATGTTTCCATCTTTAGTGTGACCTTGTTACCAACAAAATGAAAAAGAAAAAAAATATTAGGAAAAAGTAGCCCAAAAAAAAAAATCTAGAACACTCTGTAGCTGATAGTATTAATAAATCACACTCAAACCATGTCTAGAAGTAAGTAGCAAACGCCTGCCATCAATTAAAGTGATTGATATTAACCCTAAATATAAATCGGGTTTTCCTTTAAACTGGTTGCATCCCACTGGAATAGCCATGGTCCGCAAGGAGCTGACAAAACATTTACGGGATGTTAATGAAGAAAGGGGTTCCCTGGTGGTTCAGTGGTTAGGATTCAGTGCTTTCACCGCTGTCGACCTGGGTTCGATTCCAAATCAGGGAACCAAGAGGTCACACCAACCTGAAGCCGAGCAGGATTGGGCCTGGCAAGTACTTGGATGGGAGACCACCTAGGAATACCAGGAGTTGTAAGCTGTGGCCCACTGGAGAAGGAATTGGCAACCCATGAATACCAAGTATATCAGCATGACCATGGTCATAAAGATGTCCGGGTGTGTGGCAGTCCATGAGGTCAGGGAAATTCAGAAACAACTGAATGACGCCAAAAAGATTATTTGAAAGTTACCGATCAAGAGAAGGGTATAAAAGAAGGCATTGGATGTAACAGGAGCCCATCGAAGACTCGTCATTAAATGGAGAAAATATGGCATTACAGGGACATTGCCAAGATCAGGACAACCCTTCAATGTTGATTATATGACAAGAAGAAAACTTATCAAGGAGACTACCAAGAGACCTACAGCAACAATAAAGGAGCTACAGGAATTTCTGGGCTATGAGGTAGGCTTGCAAGACGAAGTCTTTTTACATTTTGAAAAAAATATACATTGTCACCCAAACCATCGGAGAAACTGTTGTATGGTCGCATAAGACAAATGTTGAACTTTTTCCCCTTAATTCTAAAAGATCTGATTGGCGCAAAGACCACACAGCTCACCATCCAAAGAACAACAGAACTAATTTGAACCATGGTGGTAGCAGCGCCATGCTTTGGGCTGCTTCAGCTGGGACCGGGGCTCTAGTCAAGAACAATGGAATAATGACTAACTCCAAATATCAAAATATTTTGGCACCAATCATAAAGATGAAGATAAATTTCACCTTTCGGGATAATGACCCAAAGGACACATCCAAATCCACAAAGGAATGGCTTCAGAAAAGGAAGATCAGTCTTGGAATGGCTCCGTCAGATCACAGACAACAATTCCAAAGAAAACCAGTGGAATGACCCAAAGACGACTTTATAGGAGCTCCACCAGCAATGTGAATAAGCTCTGCAACGTTGCATTCACAACAACTTACTGCTGTAATAAATGCAAGAGATGGGTGCACACTTATGCAAAAAGGATAATGTACTTTTTTTTTTCTTTTTTTTTTACTTCTCCCTAATATTTGTTTTGCAAGTTTTTTCCTTCAGTTTTGACATACTAACTCTATAGAAAAAGATGCATGTATTCTGACAGTGGAGAGAATATATAAACATGTTGAAGAAGCTGTTAATTTATGTTCTATTTGGGACCCTAGAACTTACCCCCATAAGCTCATTTTATCATTTGGTGCAAATGAATGACAGATAACAACCATAGTAAGCAAAATAGCTGAGGGTTTTGCAAACAAACACTGCTGTATTTAAGTCATTATAAAACACTGTAAATGTTTTGCAGCTTCTCCACTGCATTATATGCTGGTGCAGAGCGATATCCATGAGCTTGCAATGTAAAATGGAATATATTTATTTATGGACCTTTTTGACTTTTTAACTATGATATTCTTCTTTTATCAGGTATTTGGAAATCAGCTCATCCATCCCAGTACAGCAGTGAAGAAAGCAACAGTGTTCCTGAACCCAGCAGCCTGTAATGGGTAAGCAAGTTATGTGTGCAATTCTTTTTTTGCGTCCTTCAGTCGTTTCCGAATCTCTGTGACCTCATGGACCGTAACACACACATGGTCATGCTGATCCACTTGGTATTCATGGCAGAAATACTGGAGTGGGTTGCCAGTTTTTTCTCCAGTGGGCCACAGCATACAGCTCCTGGTATTCCAAGGTGATCTCCCATCCCAGAACTGACCAGGTCCATCCCTGCATGGCTTCAGGGTGGTGTGACCTCTTGGACCCCTGATCGGAGTCAAACCCAGGTCACAGCGGTGAAAACACTGAATCCTAACCACTGGACCCTTACAGCAACGCAATAAGACTGCAGATACAAGCAGGTCTTACCGGTTTGCACCAAGTGTTTGAGTGGAAATGGCAAGGGAGTACAGAACAAAATGTCACTGGGCAATCATCCCGACTGCGATAAACAATCCCTTCTCTAATAAAGGAATATGACCTCTATAAGAGGTCAAAATATAAATAACGTATTTGTAATTAGATTCACTCACCCTTAAACTATTCACTTAATTTATTTGTGTCATGTGACAAATTTCTTTTTCCTGCTGGTTCATGACCTTAAGTCCGATTTATTCACAGATGAGTCGGTTATTGATGAGTTCAGAATTATAATGCAAACACTTCAGTCCTTGCTCCGATGACTGAACTCTGGTAATCCCAGAACCCACAAAATAAAGAGATGAGGCACAATGAAAAAATGAGTGCCCATTCCCAAAGGTTTCCTGCATTTGTTTGTTTGTTATTTAATCATTCAGTCGTGCTCGACTCTCCATGACTCTATGGATGCAGCACACCAGACACATCTTGTGTCTGGTTGTGCCTATACATAAGGTTCTCTTGGCAAAGATACTGGAGTAAGTTGAAAGACTGTTCTGCAGTGAACCATGATTTGTCTGACCTCTCTGCTATGACCTGCCCATCTTGGGTGTCCCTATATGGTATAGCTCACAGCTTCATTGATGTACAAAAGCCCCTTCATAACAACAAGGTAGTGATCCAGAAGAGGCCTGCAATTATAGTGAATCCAATAGAGAAATGCCATAGTTACACAGCAGTGGTTCAAATATGGTATCATTTAACACTATAGATGATACAATGTAGTTTTGATTGATATTAAAAATATCTGCATCTTCTTACAGTAAACTTTCAACTGTCAGCCTTTCTGATCCTCCCACCAAGCACTGTCTGATATGTCATATTAAAGGTATATAGAAGTTTCCTGGATTATGAATGTATCTAAGAGAGGAGAATCAGTAGTTTATGCAAACATTTTTTGCATGGAAAAATCACAAAATAAACTTAACCTAAAGTTTGCAACATTTCTTCTGTTATCTTGAGAAGCAATGCCCCTGAAAATTCTAATTAAATTAACAAAAAAATCATAATTATTGGTGGCCAATCAGAGGCAGGTACAACAATGTATCTGTTTCACTGGCTGAGAGAAAGCTGCTCGGGAGGCAGCTGTAATGCTGACAGCTGATTGGTTAGGACACAACTCCACACAGCTCATTGGCTAGGATGCACTGCCTAAGTAGGTACGTTGGGGGGTGGAGCACACACAAGAAATGTAAAATGTACTTTGAATTACAAATATACAGAATTCCTCAATAAAATGATATGATATGAGACGCCCAATCAGACAGACGCACAGAGTAGATCACACAGACTGACCTATACCTTTAAGTAAAACCTATTTGAAACTAATAGGAAATCCACAGAGCATACTGTAATATGTAGGTCTCATTTGCAGATTAGAGTGACACCTACAGTTTTTTTTATTACTGTTCATTGGCTAATGGGCAGGTAAGTTTATTATGTTCTGAGAGTATGAAAAAAAAAAACTGCCACATTTACAAATAATCTTTAAGATGCAGCAAAGAAAAATAGTCTGCGTTCCCTTAATTCGATGGCGTTTTATGCTGTGACCTCTTCTTTTGGTTTCTTAATGAAACTACTCATTTTGCTTCTTTTGTAGAAAAGCGAGGAACCTCTTTGAGAAGAATGCGGCTCCTATTCTGCATTTATCTGGTATAGATGTAACGGTGGTAAAGGTAAGTGTAAAAACTACACAAAAACACTAACCACGTCAAATGAGAAGATTGTGATGTACTTAAAGGGATATGGAAGTTTCTGTTTTTAGTATCCATACAAACTACCTAAGTGTTTATTTGCTTAAAATCTGTTTTTACTCAATGAAACCTTCCAAATAGTCCCAATAATGGTCTGCCCCCAGCAGCTCATGCACACAGTGTTTCTATTGGTACTAGATGTATTGGCCACTTAAAGATTTTCTCAATAGAATATTTTTGAATGCTGCTGCAGGACAATCTGTTTGGTTATTACATCTAGTACTGCAGAGACACTGTGTGCATGTGTTACAGGTGGCAGACCTTTGCAGAGATTATTTGGTTGGTTTAAAGGAGTAAAAAATGAGCTTTTAAGTGCTAGTTAATAAAATGGATGTTTAGCTCTGCAAACAAAAACTTAGGTGCTTTAATATTAAAAAAAAAATCCATATCCCTTCTAATGTTCTTTGTGAGAGGAATTAAGTGGACACTGTAGTGGGTAAAACAAGTAATTGCCCTTTAAAAGTATAAGTTGCATCTAGAATAATGAAAGCCATATTGGCCCAATTGCATACAGTTATGAATTAATACTATTGTTTAAATGTTAAAATTTTTGGCCTCTTCCCCCGCCCTCAATCCATCAGAAGTTGTATCTGTTGGAGATGGGCAGCAACCTGTTGATTTCCATACTGCATCTTCTAATGCAAACATTCATGTGGTCCAGCTTTGAATACAGGATCCAATGCCATCTTACCTCATGGGCCAATCAGAAGCTTGGTTGCTTTAGAAGATGCAATATGGAGGTACAAATAAGATTCACAGCTTGCTATCTGCCACCTCACATAGTGACGGGCTCTGAGGGATGGGTGGAGGGTGAGAGGCAAAAAACTTAGATCAGGAGTAGGCAAGTCTGGTTCTGGAGAGACACACAGGCCTAGATTTGAGGATTTCCTTTCTGTGCACAGGTGAGGCAACCAGGATGACTGAAGAACCAATAGTCTCTCCTGTACACAGCAGGGATACCCTTAAATCCAGGTCTGTATGTGGCTCTCTAGTGCCAAAGCTGCCTACCCCTGCCTTAGACAATCCAATATAGTAACCATACTCAGATTATCAGCCAATCAATGCAATCAAATAGGGCATTGTGTCATTTCCCCTGATGCCACTGTTTTCTCCACTAAGGGAAACTAACCATGTGCTTGTGGAGGAAAACAGTGACATAATGTAAGGCAAATGTAAATTAAATGATCAAGCTTTTGCAACAATTATCACTCTATATTAAAAAAAAACACTTGCAGTATCTCTTTAAATAAAGTCGTGTTGCAGTTGTTTCTTTGGAATATTTTAAGAACACTTATCAGTTGTAAGTTCCCCAGGACACCGAAAATCCTTTTTCTACTTTTATTTGCCCCCTAAAGACAAAGGCACTTTTTATTAACACAAGCCAAGAAACACTAGGTGGTTTATAGGTCACATCACTTCTTGCGGACCGTGCCCTGCCAGTCACCGAAAGGAGGAAGAGGAGGGGGAATTCAAAATGCAATCAAGTGTTGCGGATTAATTAGAGCAGCTTGGAGTAACCTCCTAAGTCCAAAATTAGAAGACGCTTGCTGCGCTGCCACTGTGAATTTTAAATAGAGAGAGGATATGAGGGAAGGAAGAGGGTGCGAGCAATTTAACCTATTCCACACAAGATGGTTTGCGGCAAAGTTGTTTAATTAAATAGGTCTTTTTTTAGTTGCATTAACACAGGTTTGATTTTTGATCATAAACTCTTTAATTAAATATGTTATGTTGGCTAGAAAGGTTATTGAAATTCTCTGCATTGTATATACATCTGGAATGAATAGACATTTTGAGCACATCTGCATGTCCCAAGCAAGACATAACTACTATTTTCCCACTCATGTAGCACTATTTTTACTCCCACTAAGGATTCTGCGTAGTGACATGCAAATATGGCTAAAAATTTACCAACTTTTGGTGTCACGACCAAGGTAAGGGGGTTCAACACCAGGATGCACATTAGGGATTAAAAGGTTAAAAAATAACAAACCGAGGTTATAATCTCTAAATAAGTCAGAACACCTTGCTTATGTTCCATAGAAGATAGAATCTTTTATTTGGAAAAGTTGTAACATTTATAGTCAAACAAAACAATAGAACTTTGGTTCAACCCATAAACATGATTAAATTACCTGCCCTTAATCAGCTAAACCAATCAGCCCTTTGTAGTACGTCACTGGCCAATCTGGGGGTGTGGGAGTTAATTCCATCACAGGGTGAGCTGGTAATTGCATCACAAACTTAAATACACATTCAAAGTTCCCTTCTAAACCAGTTAACTCACGTAAACTATTTAAATTTCCTGTCCATAGCTAGATAATCCGATCGGGCAGGTTGTTATCTAGATGTACAGTCCATTGTTCTGTGATGGAATTAGCTGGGGCTGGAATAATATGGTATGGAATGGGAGGAACAGCAACTGACCACAACATTCCCAGGATGGTGTGTGGGGGGAGTCGGCATCACAAGCCCAATCTCAGAGATCCCTATCTCCGAATGCAAAGTCAATGGGGGTAAATTGAGACGGCTCTGGCCTTTTAGGGAGACCAGTATGTAGACATACATTGAGAAACCATCCACTGTGTATTTTGGAAAGAAAATACCACTACCCAGAATCCTTTGCAATATAAACACTGTTCACTGAGTAATTATTTGGGAAAGTAATTCCTCTAACATGACTGGGACCTGCAGATGTTCTCAGAATGTTTTTAGCTATACTGACATCTCAAATCCTGCCTCGGCTTCAGGAATCCTTCAGTTGGATGTGAAAAGAGCTCTGGATGCAAAAAATCCCCATAAACTGAATCCTCATGGCAAACTTGTATCAACCTTAAAAGGTATATGGAAGTTTCCTGGATTATGATGCATCTGACAGAGGAGAGTCAGTAGTGTATAGAAACATTTTGCATTAAAAAAACTCCTAAAGTTTGCAAAATTTCTTCAGTTTTCAGGCAGTTGATTTTGAGAAGGAACGCCCATGAACATCCAAGCTAAAGTAGTATAAAATTCATGATTTGTTGTGACCAATCAGAGGCAGGGACAACAATGTATCTGCTTACCTGAGACAAAGCGGCTCGGGAGGCAGCCTTGGTACTGACAGCTGATTCGCTGGGACACAACTCCACATAGCTCATTGGCTAGGATGTTCTGCCTACATAGGTGCCTTGAGGGTGGAGCTCAAACAAGAGATTTCAAATGTACTTTTAAGTGCAAATATACAGAATTCCTCAATAAAATGTGATGCCCAATCAGACAGACTTACACACAGGAGATCTCACACACTGACAGTTGAAGCATTACACTTGAAAATAAAATAAAACCTCTAATTTATTATCATTTATATGAAACTAGTGACTTGCCCATCAAAAATGACGGCAATAAAATTTGAAGCCTGGCAATGGTATTTGCCTCACATTGCGAGCCTCTCCCCCTCCACTTTACTGGCCTTGCGATGAGCGCCTTCGGCACTCATCACAGGCCTTGCAATGAGCGCCTTAGGCGCTCATTGCGAGCCTCTCCACCCCTTTATCTCTCCCCCCTCTACTTTACTGGCCTTGCGATGAGCGCCTTTGGTGCTCATCACGGGCTTCCCAATGAGCGCCTTTGGTGCTTATCACGGGCCTCGCAATGAGCGTCATCGGTGCTCATCACGGGCCTCGCAATGAGCGCCTCCCCTGTGTCTCTTCCCCCCCACCTCTCCCCCGTGTCCCTACCCTGTATCCCCCCTCTCCTCTGTATTTCTTCCCCCCCTCCTCTCCCTCGCCTGTGTATCTTCCCCTCCTCCTCTCCCTCCACTGTGTCTCTCTCCTCCCTCCTCTCCCTCCCCTCCTCTCCGTCTCCGTCTCTCTCCCCCTCCTCCCTCCACTGCGTCTCTCTCCCCCCTCCTCCCTCCCCTTTATCTCCTCTCTCTCCCCTGTGTCTTTCTCCCCTCCCCTGTGTCTCTCTTCCCCCCTCCTCAACTTCCCCTGTGTTGCTCTTCCCCTCTCCTCTCCCTCCCCTTTGTCTGTCTTCCCCACAACTGTCCCTCCTATACGTCTCACCCACTCCTCCCTCACCTTATGCTGCAGCCGCCTCCCGTGCGCGCCCCCGCTCGTGCGTGACAACAACTCGCAGTTTGACTACTGTATGTGATTATGCTGACAAATCTGCTGATCAACTTCCTGGGGTGGCAGGAGACTGGATTCACAGGACCTATCTGTCTGCACAGTAGGAATATGGCAGCTACATCTGTCGGCAGAACTATTGGAAAGCTCATTAGTTTACAAGTGCACGCCCTCCTGAGAAATAAAAGCACAAAAGCAGGCAAGGAAACTAAATTAAATCCTACAGTAAATAATCCTAATTGCTTATGAAAGTTCCTCCATGAAGGTGATACGTGTCCAATGATCTAGCTCCATACAGTATATTGGAACAGACAGGTGCTCTAAAAACACTCTTCCAAAATTGCATTGACAGCTTAGGATGAAGGGTGGTGATTAGCACGGCGACCGCTAATTACATGAAAGCTATTTTCATTTTGCAGATTGTTGATTATGGAATAAAAATAGCAACTGCTCTTCTTGAAGGGACTGTGGGTATGAATGTAGATCACATGGATTATTTCTGGAACAATGCGATACATAAAATAACGAAATGTGTAGACCGGGTCTGTTAGGATGGTGTAACTACACCTGTATTTTTAAGAGAAACTGTATTTGGATGTAAAAAAGGTCTCTTAAAAGAACACAGTAAAAGTAGGTCTAAATATTTTACCTATTAAAAAGAATACTTGCTTGGTTGTTTATGAATACTTCAAACTTATTTGATTTTAGACAATAAAAACAGATCTTATAATAACTTCTTAAGAGTAAATAGATACTCAGGGGTATTATATACTTGGTACAATCCATAAAACGTCCATAACTCTTTAATAATGAAGATTCTATCTGACTTGATACTTAGGTCATTAATTAACTTTCAGTATAATGTGAGGATAATCTTATTTTAACCATTTGTGTCTGCATGGCCAGTATAGTGATTTGACCTTTGAACTTTCAGACAGACTATGAAGGTCAAGCAAAGAAACTGTTGGAGCTGATGGAAAATACAGATCTGATCATTGTGGCTGGAGGAGATGGGACCCTGCAAGAGGTAAGAGCTTACAATTCCTAATAATCAGAAAGAAAGAGAACCATGATGTTGTTCAGTGTCTCACTCAGCTACTGCCCCTCTGAGCTCCATCAAGTTCATGTTTATTGATTCAATTATCTCACCTATCCATCTCCGCATCTCCTGTCTTCGTATGCCTTCAATCTTTCCCAGTCTTTTCTAGGGAATCCTAGAGTATCTCTGTATATTATAACTGGGCTTACTAGTCTTTTTTTTTTTTGTCTTAATTGTATTAATTACACCATCCCCACATCCTGTTTTCTTCACCATTTATGTTATCCTCCTAGCTTCTTCCTTTTAGCATTCTCTCTCTCACTCCTATGCAGTCCTATGTTAGTCTAAAAAACACCTCACCCACCTACACCTGATTAGTCTTTCTATATAGACACATTAACCACTGACCCATTCCATAACCTTCCACCATACCACCATGTCTATCCTGACTAACCTCTAGTCCATGCCCCGCTATCCTTCCCCCGCTATGAAATGGCCCAATGACCCTAAACGCCCTTGGCCATGATTTATCCTCTGGCCCTCATATTAACGCGTGTCAATGGTTTCCATTAGGATGTAGGCTTGTGAGCATCAGTCATAGGCTATACATCTCAGACTATATCCTAGAGCAGGGGTGGGCAAGTTCGGTCCTAAAGGGCCGTATACATGCCGGGATTTGAAGATTTCCTTTCTGTGCACAGGTGAGTCAATTGGGATGACTGAAGAAGTGATTGGCTCACCTGTGTGCAGCAGGGATATCATCAAATCCAGGCATGTATGTGCCCACCCCTGTCCTAGAGTGTTACTCAGGGCTGGGCCTTCTACTTCTATTGTATCTGAATTTTAAATCTGTTGTGATATTAAACCTTCAACCATTGTCGTCACAAACTTGGAAACTATGGTTTCTATTCCATGGCTCCCGTGAGATCGAAAAGAAATGAGTGAAGTTAATTTGTAAAATACTATTGAGCTATCACATCACGCATGTAAATCTAACCCAGCAAAACAATGCCATACAAGTACTTGCAATATCCCCAATATCTTAGACCCCGAGTGCCTGTCCCATAAATATTTTATAAATCCTTATAACATTGCTCCCATGATGATATCCAATCTAGTTGGGTCTGCCATTGGGTACATTCAATGCCTCAAATCTGACCCTATGAAGAGCCAACACTGATGTGAGGCTTGATTGCTCAAATCTGGCACAATTAAAGAGCTTCTACCGCCGCCCCCTAAAAGCCTTTGTATCCACCGGGATTGCCCCATCAAACCCCCCCCCATTGGGCCCCCTACCCCTTGTACTGTAGGATGCGGTGTCCCTTTAACCCCATGGGTATCCCATATGATCTCCTACATGGCCTCTAACCATAACCCTGGGGGGGCCCTATGTAATCCTATGGCACCTATAATTAACTATGTTACCATTCTATAACCATGGGGGTCCTTATTCCAAAGAGTGGCCGGTCCAACTGGCTGCCCTTGGCAAAAACATTTCACCAGAACATAAAAAATATTCTACCCTTTCTGTAAAGTAGTAAAAAGTGAAAGGTTTACAAAAAAAAAAAGTCTTTATTCTCAAACTGTGACATATTGTGCTGTAAAATACCGATGGTGTCTTTTTCTGTGTGCCCCTATGCAGTTTGTGGGCTAATATCCCACCCATGCCCCAGAAGTTCATTAAATTGTGTTCTAATTGGCTAATAATTATACCTTTTTGTTACTTTCTTTCTTTGGCAGCTGCCACGTAGACAGAAATGGGCTATAATTGTGAGAATGTAAATGAGTGCAGAATTGTAATGATTGCAGCCGCCGGAGATGTAATCAGAACATTGTGATCCTGGCATTTATTGTTTGAAACCAAACATGGCTGCAAGCAGCGTCCCCGCTTCTACTGTACTGCGTGGGCAGCCTATTCTTCTAGTAATACATCTGATGTACTGGAACAGTAAGGAATGTTTTTATATTGTTTCTTGCAGGTTATCACAGGACTCCTCCGCAGACCTGATCAGGTACATGTTGGCCGTTTTGTCCGAATGTTATGACGCTGCCCTCCATGTTGTCTCAAAACCCATTCACAACAAACAACCCTTAAAACGTATCATAACCAAACATCATCATTTTATTTTTCTCCTAGTTTTTGTTTTGTAAAAATCTTTAGCATTAGAGGTTTTATTTTGTTGAATTTCAACCGGTTTATGATTTTCTCAACAGCTGTTTCCATAGCAACCTGTGTGGTGGCAATGAGTGTTAAGTGACGGCGGCCATTTTTACTGTTCAGGGGGGCACATTGTCAGCAGCTGCTCGCACAACAGCTCAATTACACAATCTAAAGATGTCAGATTGCTAAAGAGTTTGCAACTGTGACAGGAAAGGAAAGTGTAAAGGGATGAAAAGCTATCTATACATAATGCTAGCCATTTGATTCTAAAGTGATTCATTTCTGAGTTAAGCTTTTTTCTGCTGCATTCTTATGCAAATGAGCAGCTTGCAAATCCTAATTTGCTGTTAGATCCTCCTCCCTATCCTTCTCAAGCAATCTGAGCCACAAACTGGTATTTAGTGCATGCAGGAATGCTGAATGTGTTAGGAATGATTTATTGTAGGGGGGAACTGCTAATGCAATGTACAGAATTTTAATGCTCTTTAAAGGGACTCTGTCACTCCAACAGGAAGTTACAGACAAGCAGAATGTAATCCTAATTAACACATGAAAAAATGTAGCTGTGTAAGCTGTGAGCATACATGCATTATTAGATACACTGCTTTTTGGCTAGGCACCTCCATGTCTGACTTCTTTCTCGGACACCGCTTGCAGTCTGTGTGCTCGGCCAATTGAATTCTATCCAGCAGTAGAAGGATGGGGAGGACTTGGGTTCACTTTTCAAGGTCCAGTGGGATATGAAATACAAGCCGGTGTATTAAATAACAGTATAGTCTTCTAATTTCCAGTCTCTGGAAATGCACTGCTGTGGTGTGATGTACAAGGAGCTGGCAGATTAATTTTTCAAAAATGTACTTATGCTTATTCAGCAGGAGCCTCAGCGTTATGATCAAACCTTCTAGTGAACAGTTGGTTGATTTCCTTTAGTACTGATTGATTGGATCTTCTCGCAGTCCAAGGGTCTCTAAGCAGTTTTCTCCTACACCACAATTCAAAGGCATCAATTCTACAGCGCCCAGCCTTCTGTACAGTCAAGATCTCTCACCCGTATGTTACTACTGGTTAATACCATAGTTCTAACTATGCTGAGTTTGTTGATAGTGTAATAACTTTAATGTCCAGACTTGTCATAGCTTTCCTATAAAGAAGCAAACATCTCTTAATTTAATGGCTGCAGCACCATCTGCATAGATCTTGGAGCCCAGGAAAACAAAATCTGTTGCTTCCTCCAACTACTTCTCCATCTATTTGCCAGGTCCCAAGATTGCAGTTTGCCATGATCTTCATCTTTTTAACACTGAGCAGCAGGACAGCTTCTGCACTCTCATCAACTGGCCCTTTAGTTCCTCCTCACTTTCAAACATCAGATATTTCTACCAGCAATATTGATTCTGGCTTTGGATTCATCCAGTCCAGCCTTACGCTTGATGTACTCTGCATATAAGTTGAATAAATAAGGTGACAATATACAATCTTGTCGCACTCTCTTCCTGATCTTGAACAGTTCTGTTGTCCCATGTTCGTTCTGAATGTGGTTTCTTGATCCGGATACAGATTACTCAGGAGGAAGATGAAATGGTCTGGTACCCCCATCCCTTTAAGAACTTGACACATTTTTGTTGTGATCTACACAGTCAATTAGTCTATGAAACAGAAGTAAATGTTTTTCTGGTACTATCTTGCTTTATCTATTATCCAACAGACATTTCAATCGCTTGTGCCTTTCTGAAACCCGACTTACACATCTGGTAGTTTTTTCGGTCCATGTATTGTTGGATTTTAAGCATTACCTTTCTGGCATGTGCAGTGAGTGCAATTGTTCAATAATTGGAGCACTCTCTTACACTGCCTTTTTAAATCTACTGGCCATTTATGCGTTTTTCAAATTTTTTGGCATAAGGCAAGTAACAGTTTCACAGCATCATCTTCTAGGGTTTTGAACTATTAAGCTAGGATTTAGTCAGTTCCTGCAGCCTTTTTCTATCGGAAAGACTTCCCAGGGCCCATCTTGCTTCAATCTCCAAGATTTCTGACTCCAGCTCATTGGACAAACTATTGAGGAAATAAATGCTGTTAATATTCTTCGTGTATAGATCTTCCATGTACTCCTGTCTCTTTTTGCTATCCTTTTGAATTCTGGATTCAGTTGGATAAATCTTTTCCTGTGTACTCTACCATTTGCTTTCCTTTTTTCCTGGGCTACATCAGATAGCAAGTTTGCTTTCTTAGTTTTCTTTCTTTAGGGACATTCTTTGTTGCATTTTTTCTGGACAATGTCACACATTTCTGTCCAAAGTTCTTCAGGCATTCTATCTTCCATGACTAATCCCTTAAATCCATTATTTACCTCCACTGCATGTTCACAGGGGATTTTAATTACTTTTATCTGCTCGGTCTGATGATTTTCCCTCCTTTTCCGCTTTTAATTCTGGACTTTGTAACACAAAGCTCATGGTCTGAGCCGCAATATATAGTCAATCTGTTTTCTACCTTGTTGATCTGGTGATGTCCATTTGTAGAGTCATATCTGAGGCTGTTGAAAGAGGGTGTTTACTATGACCAGATAATTATCTTCACTACTAATGTCTCATTTGCTTTATTTTGTTCTGAAAAGGCCAAACTTGACCATTATTCCAGGTATATTTTGGTTCTCTACTTGGTTTACCAATCTCCTATGGTGAGTGTAACCACTTGTTTTGGTGTTGTATCTAGGTGGTGTTGAATATCCTAACCGAATTGGACAATTTCAGCCTCTTCCGCATCCATGGTTGGGGCATAGACTTGTCACGTTAAATGGCTTGCCTTGAATTTGAATTGAAGTCATTTTTTGGGTTGTAACTTAGCACTGCTTTGGCCACCCTTTGATTGTAAGGGCTACTCCATTTCTTCTGCAGAATCCTTGACCACAGTAGAAGATGGCTGTCAAATGTCCCATTCCAGTCCAATTGAGTTCACAAATTCCCAGGATATCGATGTTTAATCTTGTCATCTGTTTGACCAACTACAGTTTTCCTTGGTTCATAGTTCTAATATTCCAGGTTCTTATGCTGAATTGTTCTTTGCCGCAGCGGACTTTCCTTTCCATTTCAGACATATCTGCAATAGAGTGTTCTGTCGACTTTGGCCAACCACTTCTTTACATCCGGTGCTATTTGTACTCGCTCTCTGCTCTTCCCCAGTAATGTGGTAGGCACCTTCTGACCTGAGGTACTCATCTTCAGATGCGATATTGTTATGTGTCTGGTTATGCTTGTCCATAAGGCTATCTTGGCTATTTTTGACCTCTTTGACCAGTCCAACTTGGGTGACCCTGCATGGTATAGCTCACAGCTTGATTGAGGTACACAAGCCCCTTCACCACAACAAGTACCGTATTAGCCGGCGTATAAGACGACTTTTTTCTCTTTGAAAAACATGCCTCCAATTGGGGGGGTCGTCTTATACGCCGGGTGCACTTTATACGCTGGGTGCGCAGAGCTCGTGCCTCCCCCCTCCTCATCCTCAACCCCCCTCCTCATTCTAATCCCCCTCTCCCTTTCCCCTCACTTACCTGCTTCTGCTCCGGCCTCCGCTCCTTCTTGACCTGGCGTGCATGTGACGTCACATGCGCCACGTCATTAGCATATACCGGGTGCCGGCAATGTTGGGGGTCGTCTTATACGCCCAGTCGCCTTATACGCCGGCAAATACGGTAAGCGATCCAGAAGGGGATAATAAGCTCACATACTTATAAATAAGTGTTTTGGAACATAAAGGAGTAAATTGTACGGAACCAACAAAACAGGCTAAACAGTGAGGTTTGTTTTTGTTTTTGCAAAATCATTAGGTTATCAGGAGAAATGTTCTAACAGGGGTGGATAGATAGATCTACAAGAAGTACAATATATACGCAGGTGTTGAGACTGTCTAAAGTGTAACATATACTTTGCAGATATGAGAAAAGCTTCAGAGTGAATTTATAAAGTTCATTTCCTATACATTTTTAGATGCTTTTGCGGCCGCATGGAAATGGGTAAAAAAAAAAAAAAAAAAAAGATTATTTTTAATAGAACACTGAATTCTTAAACTTTCTGTTATGGATTTAAAACAGAATATTATAAACACTATAAAACACTACAAAAGAGATTTGTAAAGCCTTTGTACTTAAATCCAGTCATGTATTAATTTTTAATCATACATAGCAAGCTAAAGATCTCTTCTTGACATGTTAGTCGCCTGTGGGAGGGAAGCTTGCTTTGCAATAACTATGACTCGCCCTGTTTCTACTTCACAGGCCTCTTTCAGTAAGATTCCTATTGGATTCATCCCCCTGGGACAGACAAACACCCTCAGCAGCTCCCTGTACCCTCAGACTGACAACCAGGTCCAGTAAGTACAGACTGGCAATGTATACACAATGGGAATGGTATGCATTTTGTATGATTGTGGATCACTGTATGGTGACAAATAGACATGTTTGAGAAATCTGAGCAGGAAATAAGTTATTAAACTAGTTTTTAATAAAAAAAAAATAAAAAAAGTGATTACCCTCTTGGTCCCAGGAGGCATCCATGAAACATAGATGATGGTAGCAAGTACCAGAGGAAATGTTACTTTTCTGCAAGACAGGGCCCGCAGTTACCGTTGAGAGCTGACTGGTTGTAACCATATGTAGGTAAAGGGCAAGTGTCAAATTCCAAATGCTCCAATCATTAAACAAATACTCCTTCTTTCTTCTACCTACTTCCTCCCCCTACTCTTCTTAGTACATGCTCTTAGACAAGATGGAATTTTCATATGTAAACCTAGATATGTTACACTTTACCAAGTAAGCATTTCCTGAAATACAATGATTCTTTAATTTATGGAAAGTTCCTGGATTTTTCTTGGTATATAATATCCATGTGTATCTATTTAATTTTATGTACTTATTTTACAAAGAAGTGCTTAGAAGCTCTGCTCTACTGCCTAAAATCATGGTTCTGCCCACTACAGTGTATGCAGACACAGACTCTGTAAGGCTGGATGTGCAGTGTAGTTTTCTAGCCTATCGGGTAGCCTATCTCCGCATCATGTTGCTGAGGGATGGTAACTGATTGGTTAGTATGAAGCACTGCACAGCTTGCACTATAGAGTCTGTTTTCATACCCCAGTAGGCAGAACTGTACAGGGACTATTTATTTGAGTTTAGGCAGTAAAACAATGCTTCTAAGCACTTCTTAATAAAATAAAGTATCTAAGTATGTATAAGGGATATTATATACCTAGTAAAATCCAGAAACCTTCCATATCCTCCAGTGCAAGAGTTCTTCATCTATAGGCAGTGTCACACTGCTATTTCCTATTTTATATATATATATATATATATATATATATCATTTCATTTCTGAAAAATGCTATCAAATATGCACTTTGTTTTCTTTTTCATTAAACATACATACAGACTTTACAATGCATTTTGTTATTCAAGCCTTAATATATCCTAGTGGTAATATTCTGTTAAGCTTCAAGCTGAAACTAAAAGTATAGATATGATTTATAAGTAGAGGATGCATTGAGGTATGTCTTGCTATTCTAAAAGGGTGATTTTCTTTTTATTTGTTTATGTATACCTGGGTAGAGTAAAAACAAAACAAACAGTTTATTTGTTTGTTCACGCTCACTGATCTGTATTATCTAGAACTCCAGGTCTCCACTCTGCTTCAAGAGGTCCTCAGTTGCAAGCTGTGGTATCTCTCTCTGTCTTTTCCCAGTTTCAGAAAAATGCACACTTGTCTTTAGGTGTCTTCTTTTGGCCCGCTCAAGTAAATTCTGCACACACATGTGTGTCTGTCTTTAGTCCAAATGTATACTCGGTCCACCAGCAGCCCCACTCAATCTTCAAAACTCATCCATTAGCAATCACACCCAAATACCAGGAGCAGTTTTAAAATGCCTATACTCAGGTGTATCTAATCAACTGCTCAGGAAAGTTAACTCATTCAGACCCTCTGGGTAAAGAGATGTATGTATCTCCTCTGGTATTTTAGTGTCTTTTCGAGCCCACCCTCCCAGCACTCCAAGATTTATTTTGTCTGTGTTTAGAATTGCCTTTTTATTGTTTAATTATTCATACACAAATATTTACTTATATTATTATAAAGAAACATAATTTTACAGCATACCGTACATAATTTTCTTTACATATTCCACAAAAATTATAAAAACCAATTAAACAAGCATTCTAGTTCTGTTTGGAGGTAAACTAGTCAAAATTCACCCACGGCCCCCTTGGCCTCACCAACTGCCCCACCTTAAGTTGAGCTAATTTGGATCCAGGGGACATTCATTGGTGGTTCAGCAGGTAGTGCTATCCCTCCCTTGCCGGAGGGAGGGAATCCCAAATGACATAACACACACGTGACTTAATTTGTTATTCCCTGCCCGAGAGAACAAACCCTGGCAGGGAGGGATAGCACTACCTGCGAAATCACTAATAAATTCCCCCTAAGAATTATGGTATTGGGGGCTGGTGTGACTGAGGGGGCTGAGGAAGAATCCCATTAAACTACAGATTTATTAAAAAAAGTAAATATATATATATATACTTGTGGACATATTTGTGTGTCCCAGCTCAACTTCCCAGAATGCAGTGTAATAACTGTTTTTCTCGGAACTCTGAGCTGGAAGCAGGTTTTTTTTAACTTGCTTTAGACATTCAAGTGTGAACGCAGATGTACTTTTTATTTACTATATATATATATATATATATATATATATATATATATATATCAATTCTATCACTCTTTTGCCCACCATAAATTAAATGATTGTTGTGGTATACTACCTCCCCACAAGCTCTACTACACAAGCTAGGAACCAGCCCCACACTGATGAGAGACCGTAACCTTGGAACAGTTCTGTCTGTAGGTAGATTCCCTGGCTTGTTAATCCATCCTGGATTTTGCTTAAAGCTGTGCAAAACAGCAGGCATATGCTTAAAAGGAGCCATTTTTTATATGCTATTTGGATTAAAGAGCGCAGCCTTTGTGGGCATGTCCCTTCCCAGTTTCCCGGAATGCAGTGGAATAACTGTTTTTGTCGGAATTCTGAGCAGGAAACAAGTTTAACTTGTTTTAGATCTTAAAATGTGAGCACAAATGTACTATTTATTTTATATATATATATATATATATATATATATATATATATATATATATAATCACAGAGTATGGGGGGGCAAACCTTTTTTTTTCTTATTTGGGGCCCTCCGTTGACTAGCTCCACTGCTGTTATCCAAATGTTATCAAATTTAACAACTTTCCAAATGGATTACCCTTTTTTAAATTTCAACCTCTGCAAAAAAAAAATAAAAAAAAAAGTCTTCACATACAAAATCGAATTGTTTCCTGACTTTACTTACGAGGTAACACTGTGACTATATCTATGATGACTCTAAAAAAGGCAATAGAGGCTCAAAAAGCACTCGCCGTGCGTCACAGATTTAATTAAAAATATTCAAGGATAATATTAACACAATTGAAATGACGAAGAATGCAACAGACTGGAGCGGACAGCAACCCAGAAGTGGGGGATATGAACGTTGTGTCTACCGGGCAAACACAAACCAGGAGACACCGAGAATTTCAATAAAGAGGAGAAATCTCTATTTGTATGAATTATAATCTTACGTTCAAATATTTCAACTATATTTTTTTCTTCATCATCCCTTTGTCAGTGATCGGTTAAACATAAAGATATATACCGCTCAAAATAAATGTTAGCGCCAAATGAAATCTGAATTTTATTGCCCACAAATGCTGATTTGATTGTCTGAGTGTACATACCCTGGAGACGATGGCTATAAGACGGAGTGACTTACCCTTTACAGATTTGTCAAATAACTGCACTCTTGTAAAGTTTTAATTGGCTTCTGGCGCTCTCTCCTTGTCTGACCTATACAGACATGAGCTTCTGTCTCGTACTGCAGTCAAAACAAGCGTCCGAGACATTTCATTGCTAACAACCTTTTCTTCCAGAGCTAATTGACATTCTACCACCGCAGATTTAAAGATGCTAAGACATCAGAAGATAGTTATTACTGAGGAGTAATGTTGAAGTGTGTTCAAATACCTATATGTAGTCATTTCTGGATATTATTTGGTACATGTGTTATCAAGAGATGGAAACACAACATAAATAGAGAAGAAATGTAAGTGGGATAATTGCTGTACGTTTCAGCTGCGCATTCTCTCTCTCTCTTTTTTTTTTTTTCTTCTCCTCTGTGGTGTTTCAACGTATATCAATGGTGGCTGTCGGTTCTCTCACTGTGCTTGTTACACCAAGCAGAGACTTTTTTTTTCTTTTTATCCCTTTATAATTAGATATTTTCATGGAAAAAAATTAGAAATGGCCCGTCTAGTTTTTAAAGGGCTACTGTAGTTTGTGAAAAACTTGTTTGTGAATTATGTAACTAATAATATTAGCCCAGTTTCTCCCAGGGCAGGGGGTCCATCTTATCTGCAGAATTGTCCTGCCTTGGTTACAGGAAACAGGCTACAGGTGGTAGCAGGCGTCACAAGATCATCATATCGCTCTTCCAGCATGATCTCCTCCCATAGAAGCTCCTCTAGCCAGTCTGCTAGCTCTTCCCCTTACCGGATCCCTAGGAACGCCATATGGTCTCACCATATTCCATTTCTCTCTGATTAGCACCGTTCGATGAGCATTCAGGGCTTGGCGTAGCCCTTGGCCTTTCAGGCATTGACCACATTCCTGCAGCGCTTCAAAATCACCTCCGATCTGCCTGAAGGATTGAATCTCCAGCGGGGATGGATCTCCATAATCCATCCTTGCTTCCGATTCCTGCACTGAGATCCCACCACTGGCACCAGCTTGTCAGCTCAAGAATTATCCTGTCTTGGCTACAGTAAACCTCTCTTGGACAGTGGAGTGGCTGGGCTTCTCGGTGACCGGCTTCTACTCTAGGACCATCAGGATGCAGAATAGGAATCAAGGGGTTAAAAAATAACATACAGACATTATAACCATTTAAGAAAAGTGAGAACACCATATTTATGTTCCCTGAAAGAGTGGGTCTTTATTGGGGAAAGTTGGAACATTTATAGGCAAACAGAACAATACAACTTTGGTTCATCCCACAAACATGATTATATTACCTGCTCTCAACCAGTTAACTCCATCCGTCCTCTGTAGTACCTCACTAACCAATTAGGGGGTGTGGGCAATTATCCCATCACAGGGCGAGCTTGTAATTGCATCACAAACTTAAACACACATTCAAAGTTCCCTTCTTAACTAGTTAACTCGCTTAACCTATTAGAATTTCCCATCAGATATGTTGTTATCAAGATGTACAGTATATTGATACAATTTCTAGTCTCTGGTGACTAGAAATGGGAACAGGGGGAGGATATAGAGGACCTAGCTCTTTTAGGGAGAGGTTTTCAATGGTGATTGAAAGTAGGCTCTATGTCCTTTGTCACGGTTAGCAATGAGTGTAAAAGCATTTTAAAGAAAATTAATTGAACTGATTCTGTTTCGGTCATGGGGGATTCCATTTTGCAATTTTAAAGTTTTAATGGTATTGTGTCCCCCAATTTTGTTTTCTTTTAACCTCCCACTTCTATTTGTGCATTGAGAAACAAATCAATCTGCTGGTTATGAGTTGCATCTCTAGATGCAATGCAGCCATAAAACAAAAGTACTGTTACAACTAACGTGCCAAAAGCATATGTTACTGTGTTGCAAAAATGTGGAGGAGGCCACATTAAAAAACCCTTAAAGGGCTTTATGGCTGCAGTGTGGACAGCTCTGGTCTATGATTTGCATTTTAATGTCCTATAACCACCCCAGGGTAAAAGAAGGGTAAACTTAAAATATAGTCTGATCTGCAATCTGCACTTTTTTGACTTCTAATGAAGTTTGTTTTTGTTTTTCAGACGCATCTCAGAAGCAACACTTTCCATTCTCAAAGGAGAGACTTTTAAAATGGATGTTCTACAGATAAAGGTGAGGGAAGAGCCCTAGATTATCTGTGAAGGGTTAAAGGGGCACAATGTTTTCGGAGATTTCTATTTTAAAGAACTATAATAAATAATGAGCAAAATGTTTTAGAAGGTAACAAGTGAAAATAACCTTTATTTGCCACCTATTATGTGCAGGAATGTTACGTTTGAACTTCTGGGGCATCTTCTTGCTTGACGTGCACCTAAATCTCTACTTTTCATGTAAAGAAAAAACTTACAACCTGTTTTTTTAAATTTACAATATGAAGTATATTTAGATAAAACCTTTAATAAATTATAGGTTGTTTTGATTTTTTTTTTTTTTTTTACTCTCAGCAAACATTTCACCAGTTATTAATTCTACTTCTTCAAAAAGCATATTATATTTGAATAATTATGTGAACTAGTTATTTAAAAGATATACACAAATATATATTTTTTAAATAAACCAAAAAACAATACAGTTACCGCATATTGACATCTACTTTATTAAATAATCTAAAGAAAATATTTCTGATTTATTTTTATTTTTTTAAAGAAAAGATCAGTCTCTGTGGGGTTTGAACCCAGGAGCTTCATCGCCACAGACTGCAGCATTACCTACTGTGCTATCGGTTCTGTTGCTATACTATTTGTTACAATATAATCAAGTAGTTACAAATCACTCAACCACTGCCTGATTCAAAATGTCTACACCTGATTCTAATTAATATTCATTACTAGCGACTTGCCCATCAAAAAATTACGGCAATAACATTAACAATGCTGTTTGCCACACAATGAGAGGCTATGGCCCCTCTGAGCACCTTTTGGTGCTCATTGCGAACCTCTAACCCCCTCCCGTGTAGTTTAGGGTCCTCACAATGAGTGTTACTGGCTTGAGTTAACTGTTACTGCTTTGGGTTAAGTGTTACTGGCATTGTGCTCTTCTTTTTTTTTTTTTTTTATACTGCCTTCGGCCTCGTTTGCCTCCAGTTACTGCCATTTTTGTTCTCGCTTAGGCGATTTGAAATCTTAGACTCTTTTTGTGTATATGCTTTTTCACCCCTATCTAATGGTGCAGCGCACATATCACTATAGTGTCACTATCTAATCCAAGCTATTGTGCTCCGTAATAAATTCTCTTCCATATATGTAACTTCTATCTACTTCCTTTCTGCAGGGAGAGCAGGACCAGCCGGTGTTTGCAGTAAATGAATTGCGATGGGGCAGTTACAGAGATGCAGCCACAAAAGCCAGCAAGTAAGTCGCTCTTTCACTTGGGATATATACCTAGATGTGACATTATAGGAGCCTCTCTGTAAAGTGTTTGTATGCAGTCCATTGGTCTATGTGTGTGTGTGTGTGTGTATATATATATATATATATATATATATATATATATATATATATATATATATATGTTTATATGTATGTATGTGTTTATATGTATGTATGTATGTATGTATGTGTATGTGTATATATATATATATATATATATATATATATATATATATATATATATTGGTATTGTTTAATACAGATGATTCAACTTTTTTCAGATTTTCTATTTCACATTAAATACATACAAAACTGCACAGATGTCTCTATATTCCTTCTTTCCTTCCTTCCTTCCTTCCTTCCTTCCTTCCTTCCTTTCCACTCTCATTGTATTTTTTGTTCTGTTCCTGGTTTCAGATATTGGTACCTTGGACCATTAAAGACCAGAGCTGCTCACATGTTCAGTACTCTGAAGGTAATGTTATAATACTACCAAGAGACCTCTAGTTGTGCCCTGCTCAAGTTCGGTCCTGGAGAGCCCCACACAAGCCTAGATTTGAAGATATCCTTTCTGTGCACAGGCGAGTAAATCCGGATGACTAAAGAAGTGATTGACTCACCTGTGCGCAGAAGGGATATCATCAAATTCACGCATGTGTGTGGCCCTCCAGGACAGAACCTGCCCACGCCTGAGTTAGAGGCCTGAAAGATGTGAAGTTAAAGTGTTTTCCTTTTTGAATTTGCTGCTGTATTGGTGGAGTTGGTGACATTTTAGTTAGGGGTTTCTGAACACATTCGGATACAGGAGCCAAAAAATCAATTCTAAATATTTCAGAAATGCTTTACTGTAGAGAATAATTGCTAGTACAATGTATGACCAGTTTTAAATGCTTTTTATTCTTCTTGGGGTGACAGAGCCCCTTTAACATGTCCCACTTAAAACTAATTTTCTTCTGCAGCATGAAACCAACATGTTTAATGGGTTACAATTACCAGTGTTGAGTCACAATGTACTGTTTAGATATCTCACATGACGGGAGCCTTTCTAAACTCTTTATTTTTAACATTTGATTATTCACCAAAATAGAAACGTTTTGGGTGTTTGTGCAGCGCAGTAAATGATCCGGAAGCAGAACCGCGCACGCAATCAGTAAAGAATAACAAGTATTTTGGGAATAAGTGGGATTATTCTTAGAGTAACATGGTATTTTTAAGCTTTAATGCTCCGTAGAATAAATGGCTGCAGTTAGACACAGAAATGGTAGAAAAAGAGAGTTATTTAGGTCTGTGATGTCATCAGAGCACCAGCTGTTTGGGTCAGTTTGATGTCTTTGTGTAGGACGTGGTGAGTCACAGAGCTTTCGTTCTTATAATTATAGGACTGGCCCCAGACACACCAGGCTTCGCTAATGTACCTGGGACCGTCCGAGAGACCCCCCGAAGAGCCCGAACAGAAGCCAGGACGGCCCCCTCTATATATCAGGATATACCGGAGGCTCGTACGGTACTGGTCACCTCCAAAAGCTGGTAAGCCCCCCTCCTGTGCCCACTATGCCCAATGGATTATGAGGAGAATCGGTAGCGGATGGAAACTAAACATTAATAAACTTCCCATAAAGTTTGCAAAATGTGTTCATAAAATAGAGGACATAAAAGTAAATTATATTATATACCCAGGAACCTCCATATTCCTTTAACTAATCTGGTTACATTTTTAACTCTTGCTTCTCTTTGCTGTTTTACAGAAGTTCCAGTAGAAAAGGCCCCAGAGCCCTGGGAGGAGGCCCAGGTATCGGCCATAGAGCTGTCTATCACCACCCAGAATCACCAACCAAACCTAGCGGTAAGCGACTGTCGGACTTCAGAATAAGGGCCGCAATGTCTTTCATTCATTCACATCACGCTATAACTGTGCCACCATCATTTGAAACAATGTAATAAACTTAAGGAGACTTTGTCACCCCCAACAGGAAGTTGATTTAATTTTAAAGAGCGTTAAATCTTGGCTATACATTGTACTAGCCGTTTTTCTGTACAGTTCATCAGTCTGAAATATTTAGAATTGATTTTGCAGCTCCTGTATGCTGACGTGTGAGTATGAATGCTTGATAAGGGTGGGAGAGGGATCTAGCTGCTAGATAACACTGAAGGTCTTTATGGTGGCCACTACAGAGACAGACAAGCAGACTGTAATACTGATTAGCACATCAAAGCAGCTAATTAATGTGTTAGCTGCTCATTTAAATATAAATACAGCAACAGGAGCGTGATATTTCCCTGGGTTAAGTTATTGCAGAAATGAAAA
The DNA here is from genome assembly GCA_027410445.1 of Discoglossus pictus. NCBI lineage: Eukaryota > Metazoa > Chordata > Amphibia > Anura > Alytidae > Discoglossus > Discoglossus pictus. Next base: position 17,867,956 of record CM050167.1, read on the forward strand.
GTACACATATAATTGTGATTGGTCATTATTATAAATATTGAGTGGAAGTGTTAGGTAATTGAACTAAATTTCCAGTACAAATCCTCCCTCTCTTTTAATTAGCTATCACGGGGGTGATAACAACAAAGAGCATGCCCAGTAGCTTAAATCAGCATAATCACAGAGTATTAGAAGTTAAACCCCATAGAGTACACCAGGGGGTTTGCTCTTCCTGCTTATTACCCCCTGGTAACTTGTCTCTTCACATTAAATATTGTATTGTGGGTTAAAGGGAGATGACTTGGGATTCAATCCTTGCTCCACCAGCACTTGTGTCCTTTAAAGGTATATGAAAGTTTCCTGGATTATGAAGCATCTCATGGAGGAGAATTAGTAGTGTATGGAAACATTGCATTCAAAAAATAAACGTACCGTGCAAAATGTCTTCAATTTTCAGGCAGTTGATTTTGAGAAGGAAACCCCCTGAAAATCCAAGCTAAATTAGCATAAAATTCATAATTAGTTGTGGCCTATCAGAGACAAAGCTGCAGCCATGATACAGGCAGCTGATTGGTTAGGACACAACTCCGCACAACTGATTGGCTAGGACACTCTGCGTACATAGGTGGGGGTGGAGCGCACACAAATGTACTTTGGATTACAAATATACAGAATTCCTCAATAAAATGATGTGACACGAGACGCCCAATCAGACAGGAGATCACACTGACTGACATATAGCTTTAAGATAGGTTAATCCCTTCCATGGTTTATGAATGTATTTGTATTATTATCTCTCCACAGCGCACCCTGGACTCCATGAGTATCTGCATAGAGCCTGACACCATTAGTAAAGGAGAGTTCATCAGCCTGGGGTGAGTGCAGAGGGATTATTGGGGTGCTATTGCTTATTATACACCATAATGTTATATATTATATTATATATATATATATATATATATATATATATATATATATATATATATTCTGGTCAGAGAGTAATTGGTGACTTGGTATAAATGTCTTAGCCCCTGACTATGGGACGGTCCTGGGTGTTACTAGGTATATCATATCTATGTTATCTATTTATTGTCATGTACTTTATTTTATGAAGAAATTGTGCAAACTTTAGGGTAACTTTATTAATATATATTTTTCTATTTAAATGGATATGGAAGGTTTCTGATAGTACTATATAAGCTTCTTTTACTGCCTAAAATCAAACAAATAGTCCCTTGTGTGGGCCTGCCCTCTGCAGCTCATGAAAACAGACTCTGTGGGTCTGGATGTGCAGTGTCCAAGCTTATCAGGGACCACGTCTCATGTTGCAGAATATTGAGAGATGATCACTAATTAGTTAGTATTAGAGACTACACAGCAAGTACTACAGAGTATGTAGTGGGCAGACCCATACAGGGACTATTTGTTTGATTTCCGGCAGTAAAAACAGAGCTTATAATCACTTCTTAATAAAATAAAGTACATAAAAGTAAATTGATACACAGGTATATTATATAATTCATAATGTCTTACTCTCCACCTCCAAACCTCCTGTGTCTTATTTCTTTGCCACCTCTCATTCTTGGCCCCAGATTATTCTAATTCACTTTTTTGCATTTAGCTCATAAGATGCACAAACAGCGAATAAAGGATGTAACACGGCATCTTCCCAATACTTCTGTCCTTCGCATTAGCAAAACCTATTTTAAAGAGGCCCTGAACTCATGGAAACTGTTCTGCACCAGCAATCGGCTTTATAATTGCTTTAAATGCAGCAGAGTTTACTTTTACAGCACTCATACTATTTAGTTACTTTGTGTCTCAAGCTTCATCACTTGATATATTACGTTTTTATGGCTAAGCCTTCAGATACTGAAGGGACCACACATTACAGGTTCACTCTGAGTGCTTATATACTATCTCTCCTACAATAATACATTTCTAATTTGTCCAGCAGCAGAGTGTATCGCCTTTGGAGTGTGGTTGTGATTTTTGGTCCTTTCAGGACCTGCAGATCTAGAAAGCTCCACGATCATTTCTGAGCACTGTTAGCTGAGTTATATAGAAAGTCTTAGTAAACAGTGAAGTATGTATTAATTTAAAAATATTAAAGTTTCCATTGCTCTGATGATGAGGACATAGCGGCAGATTCCATTTCACTGTAAAAAAAAAACATTTAAAAATATGAGGGGGGGGGGGTCATCTATGGGGGGCTGTTAGTACAGCAGTATATTGTATCTTTGTAATCTCAGCTTCTTTCACCATCAGCACTAAGAGGATAAGTGACCCGTTTATGTGCCCTGATAGCAGCCAGCTTGTCCATGCCAGTCGCTGCACCCTGCAGCTCCCAGAGGTAAGTAGCCCTGTGGCATCTACACGTCTGCTGGGAGGCTTGCTGTGTATGGCCACTCGAGTAGTAATAATAATAGTAGGGTCATTGTGCTTATGTATCATAGCAGCATTATTTACCCTTTTTATTAGCCACAATATTCTAGATACAGTGCTATATATAATATAGTAAATAAATAGTACATTTGTGTTCACATTTGAACGTCTAAAACAAGTTAAAAAACATATTTCCTGCTCATATTATCATAATTTTTTTTATCTTGTGGTTACATGGCCAGTTTTTATTGCCTTCCTCTGGTTCAGTTTACATGATATAATAATCAGATCACATATATAGTTGTGAGCATGCGAGTTGTTGCTAGCGGTTGCAGCTCTCGCGAAGCTGAAGGAAAATACGAGACACGTTACGACCCATTACGAACTCGCAAAAAACGGCCGCAACACGCAGACATGAAAACATGAAAAATACAACAAATACACACAACACATACATAAAAAGCTTACTTACAGGAAGATGGAGCATCCAGGACCACGAAAACTAAAGTTACACCTCAATTTAACTCAAAATAAAAGAGTTTAGACACTTAAAAATTCTCTAAGCGAGAGAAAAAATGGCCGCCGAAAAAAGCGAGACTACAGCAGTCTAAAGACGCAAAACACCACCAAACACCTACGTATTTGCCGAAAAACATCTACGAGATTAAATAACAAGGACGCAACCCGCGCGACACCAAAAACATTACAAACACAATAAATACAAACAACAAACACATAAAAAGGTTACTCACAGCAAGGGGGGGCACCGAGGACCTCTGCAAGTGAAGTTACACCTCCATTTACCCACAAATTTCGAAGTTTAGAGACCCGAAAATCACCTAAGTTAGAGAAAAAATGGCCGCCGAACAAAACGAAAACGAGGCTAAAGGTCCCTAAACACGCAAAACACTACCATAAACACGCAAAACACCACCAAACAGCTACGGATATTCCGAAAAAGTCGCACGACGTAGAAAACGACGGACGCTACATCAGCCACATTATATACACCAAACACCATTCGCTCACTTACAATTTCATTGCCGTAATTTTTTGACGGGCAATTCGCTAGTATATTTATAATGAACAAGACATGGATTTGAGTTGTTCAATCTTGTAGAACTACGCTTTATATATATATTTTATGTTTCAGGGAACAGAAGGACATTTCAGCATCGATTCAGAAGAATATGAAGCCATGTCAGCAGAGGTGACCCTCCTGCCACGCAAGCTGCAGTTCCTGTGCCACCCCACAAGAAAGCAGGAACTTCTTCAGAGATCCACAGAAGTGCAGACATAGTGCAGCCTCTTATGAACTAAAGGATCGCCCACAAACCAAGGCTGGAGAGGGCACAGACCCTTGAGATTGTGGTCAGCCTTATACAAGGGGAGAGCTCTGTCATTGCCATTGTGCCTCATAAGGCATTGAAGGTGCCGCAAAAAGAGCTTTACTAGTCCGTCCTGCCGGTGATACCTACCCGGAGCCTGTTGTGGACTTTCTTATCTCCTTTACTTTCATAAACCCATCAGATATAAAGACATTTTGTTTTACTCCATTTTTCTGCTCTTCAATTGCTGGAGCAATTTAGGGTGCATTTACATTTCAGAGAGCAGGGATTGTATTTATTTATGTATGCGAAATGCCTATTTCTGAGCATGGAGAGGGGATTGGTATAAACAGCGCTATAACTACATTTATTCATATTAAATCTCATCTGCCATTTATTCGCACATTGTACTAATTTATTTAAGCCCCTTATCATTTACTGATTTAATTACCTTGCACAACTTAGTGTCATCAACAAATATGTAAACACTAATTTACAGTCCTACTTCTAAGCCATTAATAAATGTTAAAAGGAGAAGACATAATACCCTGAGGAACCCCACTTACCACATTAGTCCAATCTGAGTATGTTCCATATACAACAACCCTTTGCTTCCTGTCTTTTAGCCAGCTCTCAATCCATGAACAGATATTTCCTGCAATTCCCGTATCCCTTAGTTTGCACAATAGTCTTCCATGTGGCACTGTATCAAAAGCCTTTGCAAAATCCAAAAAGACTACATCCACTGAGTTGCCTTGATCCAAGTTCCTACTAACCTCCTCATATAAACTAATTAGATTTGTTTGACATGACCTATCCCTCCTCATTAAGCCATGTTGGCTCCTACTTATAATCCTGTTGGAATAGACATATTCTTTTATATTATCCGTTATTAACCCCTCTAAAAGCTTTCCCACTGCAGAAATGAGGCTTACAGGTCTATAATTCCCCGGATTTGCTTTTGCTCCCTTAAATATAGGTATCACCTCTGCTTTTCTCCAGTCATCGGATAGCTCAGTGTTGAGTGATATAATGGTTTGGCTATTACAGAACCCAGTTCCTTCAGTACCCTTGGATGTATTCCACCAGGACCTAGGACTTTATTAACTTTTTTTTTTTTCAACCTCTTTTGGATTTCTTCCTGCGTTAACCAATTATTTGGTGAAGGTAGTGTAGCCCCATTATGTTGGTACCTCCCTTGTGTATACCAAAAAAAAAAAAGCAGATTAGCTAAATAACTTCTTATCAGCCGGCCTGTTTCACATTTTAAGGTTCCAATCTTTCCTAGCCTTCTTTCCATTAATATTATTGTCAAAATCAAGATTCATTTAAATAATAAATCCTCCATTGATTAAAAAAAAAAGACACCCATCCAGGACGAAACGGACCAGATGGATTGTTTTTATGTCCATAACTTACACAGCTGTTAATGTTGTTACTTCACAAACAAGTGCTGTGTTTCTTGAATGACGGGAACAAGTTAGCAGGCAGGTTCCTACTCTTTGTGTCTCATGTAGGTGAATAACTTCCATGTAAATCCTTCTGATTCTCAAATCAAATAAATCAAATAAAAAAAATATATAAAAAAAAGAAAAATATATATTTAAAAAAAAGTCACGAGCCAGGGCAGGTTTGATAAGGTTTTATTGTTTGTACACAGTGTATTTGCTTCCTTCCTGTATTGCTAATTGGTTGTCCGGTTCCTGTCATTACATATAGACACAGTCCTCGAGAGCTGGGCCCAATACAAGCGGGCAGAGGGGGCACAGCAAGGGGTGGGGGTAACTCTTTGTGGGGTTATTAATATTGATGGAAAAAAATAATGATCATACAATTGTTCAGTGAATCACTTGCTCGGCCCCTGTCCCATCCTACGACCCCTAAACAGAATCCCTGCACAAATAGTCCGGACCCAACGGCACAGCCCAACCCCATTATATGGTGCCCATGGTGTTACAAGTCTCTCTTCTATAATCACTATGCAAAATATACATATTATATATACACGTTCCCACTATTTTTAAGAGGTTAGATTACTTAATTTTGCCTTCAACTGCCGGACTAGGCAAAGAGTGTGTCTGCAAGGACCAAAAATCACAAGCCCCCTACAAATGGCTACAAACTCATTGCTGCGACCAAACAGTTTAGGTTTAATCATTTGGGTTCCTAGTTCTAATCTCATAAAGGAAAGTGTGGAATTTATTGTTGCAGTAAAAACTTAACGAGCATTTAGATGGAGCTTGTAATTTATGGTCCATTCAGGACCTGATGGAATGTGCCTATAAGCTTGATGAATCTTGTGGTGCAGACTCCTGCTCAGGGTCAGTAAACAGTTTGCATGATCCACATGATCATGGCAGCAGCAGGAGCTAGAAAATGCTAAATTGATTTGTACTAATGTACAAAGTAGTTTTTATTCCTTCAAAGGCTCTTTAAGACTGGATTTAAAGTGATCCTTACAGGACACCTGGAGTCAGATATATAAAATATTGTATATATAAATATCTATATACAAACATACAGTATGTATATAGATAACATATAGTATATATGGGGTGTAATATATATATATATATATATATATATATATATATATATATATATATTGAAGCAATATACAGAGTTCGAGCCTGTAATTTGCTTATTTTACATTCGAAAGTCAAATTTTCCCTATTTCATTATGTTTTACTTACAATTATGCTCCTGTGGAATCTACCATTTTGGTTGCTGATAATTAACTTCCTGAGATGAGAGGACATTTTTTATACACAGGAAGTTTCTATCTGCAGAACAGGAATGTGGCACGTAGAACTGGAAATTATTTCAGTAAAAGTAATGGAAAGTGCATTAGTGTACAAAGACAGCCTTTTAAGAAAGTAACCGGTGTAATCAGCTGAATAAAGAAAAATGAAACGCGCAGGAAATAATTGCTCGTAAAAATTAAAATGTAACATTGTGTTTATCTACTTTGGTTCCTAAAACCGTTTTTTGATCATTATCAGGTTTAGTTATTTATAACATAAAGAACAAATGGCCACGCTGTCCCTTTAAAATCTTCCCATTACATGTAAGTGTGGCTGGTCGCCTGGGGCAGCCGCTGTATTGTAAGGGCCGAGTATGACCGCTCCACTAATGGGGTATGTACCACTTGTTAACTCTGTCACCCTAATAGGGAGTTGATTAACTGGCTATACATTGTACTAGCCAGTTTTTCTCTACAGTAAATCATTTCTGAAATATTTAGAATTTTGCAGCTCCTATATGCAAATGTGCAGAATCAGAGTGCTTCTAAAGTGAATCAATCCTGGGAAATTCCATGTTGTTGCTGCATGTATATGCAAATGAACAACGTATGCATATTAATTATCTGATTTGATGTGCTAATTAGGATTACAGTGTCTCTGTAGTGGCCAAAATAAAGACCTGCAATGTCACCAGGCAGTTTGACCCCTCTCCCACCCTTATCAAGCACTCTGAGCCGCACATTGGCTTACTGAGCCGCAAAATCAATTCTTAATATTTTACAAAATGATTTGCTATAGAGAGAAACTGCTAGTACAATGTATAGACAGATTTTAATGCTCTTACCTCTTGGTGTATCTTTGAAAACCTGTTTATATTTCAAGTAACAGTTTCCTGCAGAGCGCGTCCGCACATCTGTAGACTGCAATGGCAGATACACATGACTCATATGTATAGAGCTGCTCATTGAGCCCCCAGATTAGCTAAACATTTGAATAAGGACTTTTTTTAGCTCTGAGATCTTCATATAAAAAAAGAAAACACAGCGTTACATTATCAGATACCCATGTTCAAAAAAATGCTGTCAATGTTTATGTGTCATTGTTTTCTTATCTGATCACATTCATTTGAATGGCAATAAAGGCACACAGCGTTACTGTGCAGATCTCCATAAGGTTCCCTGTAGCTTGTCAGGAGAGGGCAGGACACCAGCCCATGGCGCCTCCATTCAGTGTAAGTTTTCTGCTCTATAGGTCGCTCATTGTTCATACAAAAATAATTGTTACATTCTCTAAATGCAAGATCGATTCTTTTGGACTACGCTGGCCCTTTAAATAGTGACATAGATGGGTGACCCTGTACGCCCGCTAACCCTCATACAGCAGAACAGGCATGTTACATACAAAGAAAAATAACAGTGTTAAAGGGCCGGCGCAGCCCTAGATTTAAAATATACTCTTGTAGAACCACAAAAAAAAAAAATAGAATAAAAATAACGACTTTATATATGTAATCACGCAGCGGTGGGATCTACCATGTTAGTTTCTGCTAATCACATGGGAAGAGAGTTTGCATGTAGAAGAAGCTTCCACAATGGGCACGTGGCAGTTAAACTATCAGTGCTTTCAACAGGGCTAATGCAAAGCTCATTAGTTTACACAGTAAAATAGCAGCAGGATCAAATCAGACCAAAAAATGGAACCGCAGAGTAACAAATAATTTTGTATAAAAGTCTAAAATGTAAAGGTTGGGCCTAATTATTATTATTATTATTTATTTAGCTTTATATAAACAAGTTTTATCCTGTTTAGTTATTCATAAGCCACTTAGTTTTCCTTTAAAGACTATTTGGCCACAGCTACATTTGTTACAGTTTATATTATTACTCCCTGGGGGGGGTCAAAGAGCACATGCTCATAGTGATCTTAGCAACTGGATAAAGTAATTGGTTATTTAGTTGCTGAAATCAATAAGAGCATGTGCGCCGATCAGTGGAAATGTCTCTTATATGGAAGGGTCACTTGGAATAAATCATATATGTTATAAAACGTTTCCACTTCTTATTTTCTGCACCACCATTTTTTTTCCCCCACCGAATTTAAAGTGAATTGTCCAGGAGCCAATCAGATTACGGCTGTGATGCAGATCAGTGGCAGTTTGATTTGTATCTTCTGTAGCTCGTGGCATCATTAGACAAGATCTACAACGTTCAGAGACTTCTTAAAGTGCCCTCTTCATATCACAACGTATGTTACGCCCGACATATTTGGTATTAATGAAATTACAGGGTTTTTTCTTTTTTTAACAATTTTTTTACAATTTATTTTTGTCACAATAATGATCCAGCAGCTTAAATAGAAGCCGCCCATGAGCCAGTCTCACTGACCCGGCGTAAAACTGATGAGCATTATCACTCCCTGGGGGTTGTATAGCACATGCTCTTAGTGATTTAAGCAACTGGATGAAATATTTGGTTATTTAGTTGCTTTAGTCACTATGAGCATGTGCACTGATGAGTAAGAACATTAAGACTAAATCATCAGTATTAAATACCAACTTCAATGTAATATTTAATCTACAAATTATTTTTTTTTAACAAAAATCCTTGTTAGTGTCCAATATCAGACTTCGTACCTTTTCGGTGTCCCTTTAAAGTGCCAGTGTAAACACTTTTCATATTAAATCTATTTTTTAATTCACCATTAATCAAAATTAAAATTGCACATACAAGCAGCAGCCAATCAAATTGTTCACTAGAAAGTAACTGCTGTACCCCTCCCCACCTCTGTTCCTTCTTTCAGGACAATAAGAAATATTTTTAACTAAGTTAACATTAATTAAGAAGATTAGGAAGCCTGGAACCTGCTCACTTTGGAGCTGGAGGGGGTTATGGGATTGTAACTATAGCCCCCTTATCCTACAGAGCATGCCCTGGGTTACCCACCCTGCTCAATCAAATGTTGCTCTTCTTTTCAGTAGCGCTTAGGACAATGAGGGAGGTGTGGGAGGGGTATATATTTTTGTTTTCTAGCTAAGGTTTTACTGTTTGCACTTATAAACAATTATTAACAATTAATCTGAATATTACAGATCAGAGGATATCTAAAAAGGTTGAACCTGATGGACATATTTTTCCAACCTTGATTACTATATAACTATTAATAATGGACTAACAAATAGAATTAACATGGAAAAAAAGTGTACACTGGCCCTTTAATGATAGAGGTTGCAGTGACATTCTGACCTCCCAAAAGTGACAAATGTGAGTAAATTCACCCAAAATATTATATTATTTAATAAGCTCTTGGGCAGTTTGATCAGTTGCGGGGCATCAGATGTATCCTATGATAAATGTTAATTTAAAGTGACACAGCAAAGGTACCAAGTAGTGCAGAAACGAAAAGTACACATAGAAATATAAATGCAATTGAGTGGCAATGTTAGATATTTAAGAATAAAAATAATTTGCTAAGAGTAATTTTCTCTCTGCTACTGACTTTATCCAAGGTCTTTATCTCTTGCAGTGGGGATGATAAGCATGACCGGCATGTCGGTGGTTAAATCAGCATAATGCGAGTGTAATAAACTTCCAAGCCTTTGTCATTATCCTCATGTATACCACGTCCTGTGTAACTACAAAAATAGCTATTTCTTTTACAGTGTTTGCCAATTATTACAATTATTTTTAGAAATACAATATCTGGGATTGTCCCTAAATCCGGTCACCCAATTAATGCCTCTTATTTTATTTTTCCTATTAAGATTAAAACCCTCTGTTGGCCTAAAATGTGGGCAGTTTTTATAATCGGGTTCAACAGTATCAGTGTATATACTTATATATATGTATATATATAAATATACAGACTAACAAAGTCAGAGGTGCTCATCAGAGAACGAACCAACCTTAATAGGTTAGTTCTATGGCCATGATAAGCCACTCTGAGAGCAGCCTCTTTTAGCTCACTTGTGCCCTTCACAGGGAGAAATATCCTGTAGTATATCAGTCTGGTGCCACTCAAAAGAGTGACCCAGCCCCGAAATACCAGGCAATTCTACCCTAAACAGGAGAAACAGCAAATCCCAGACGCGTTTCGGCCTTTATGGGCCTCGTCAGTGAGGTGCAGCCGAACTCCCTAAGGCACAGTGAGAAAGGGGGCCACGTCTGGAGTCCCCTATTACCCTTAGGGAGACTAAACCCTAAAGGTAAAGACGTGGACCCCTTGCTCACTGTGCCTTAGGGAGTTCAGCTGCACCTCACCGACGAGGCCCCATAAAGGCCGAAACGCGTCTGTGGTTTGCTGTTTCTCCTGTTCAGGGTAGAATTGCTTGGTATTTTGGGTCTGGATCACTCTAGTGAGTGGCACCAGACTGATATACTACAGGAGATTTCTCCCTGTGAAGGGCACAAGTGAGCTAAAAGAGGTTGCTCTCTGAGTGGCTTATCATGGCTATAGAACTAACCTATTAAGATTGGTCCGTTCTCTGATGAGCGCCTCTGACTTTGTTGTTTTGTATATATAAATATATATTTATTATTTTTAAAAAAATGTATAATTATATATATATATATATATATATATATATATATATATATATATATATATATACACACACACACACATTTAAAAAAAAAATATATATATATATATATATATATACATATTTTTTTTTTTTTTTTTTAAATGTATAAATATATATATATATATATATATATATATATATATATATATATATATATATATATATATATATATATATACATATATTTATACATTTAAAAAAAAAATATATATATTTTTTTTAAATGTATAATTATATATATATATATTTATTATTTTTAAAAAATGTATAATTTATATATATATTTATACATTTTTAAAAAAATAATATATATATATATTTTTTTTATTTTTTTTAAATATATATATATATAATACATTTTTTTTTAAATATATAAATAAATATATATATATATATATATATATATATATACACACACATTTAAAAAAAAATATATATATATATATATATATATATATATATTAATTGTTGATGACATCCCCTTACCTTCAAGCTGAGTCCGACTGATGAACATGTACAATTTAAACCACTTACAATATTATAAACATGTTTGATAAATTAATTTAACCTTTCATTTCAATAAGAACATTATTTTCTCTGTCCCTGTACAAACCGTTTGAGTTCTATATATTTATAAAACCGCAAACCGAGTAATTATTCCAGTGATTGAGGCTCGTGTCGCCTCTGTAAGTTTAATATGTCACTTGACTTGGTTATAAAGCCGCTTGGTCCTTATGGTTCTGCCGGGACCTTCCTCATGTTCCAGCCCAGTCTGAGCAGTGCAAACAGTCCAATAGCGCTGGGCAGAACGCAGCGAGGTCGAAGGTTACACACAGATCATTCCAACCACATTACTTGTTACTAATATAAAAGTCATTGTCTCAATATTTCTTCAGATCCTTTAAGGCATCAAAAAATGCAATGTTTGTTCTCCATTTCCGGAAAGTAGGGCTTGTATTTATTGATGCAAGCTGTCAAATTCATGCTCAGTCATTTAAATAACAGTTTAGTTACTATGAGCATGTGCTAGCTCTGTGACTATGACAGTAATATAGTGATTCATGGCACCTTCCACCTATTAACCTACCAAATATTTGTATAATATCATTTAATTGTTAAAATATTTCTTTTTAAATATTACACCACTTGAGAGCTTTTCTATGTCTCTTTAACAGGCTGCATTGGGCCCACTTAAAATTGATAAATACAGTTTATTAAAGGGATATGTGAGCTAGATTATGAATGCATCTGAAAGTGGAGAATTATTTTCATGCAAAAAAAATTTTCATGCACTATCTCAAAATAAACATTAATTAGCTCATATTGAAGTTAGCAAAATTTCCTATGTTCTTTGTCATTTTCCATTTGATCATGTACACCCCTAGAAAGCTCCCACCTGAATTAGCGTAACATTCAAATTCAGGATCATTCTTCACCTCAGTGGCTTCAGGGGTGCTTAGTACAAGAACTGCAACATTTACTTCCTGTGCTCTGTACCAGAAAGGTCAAAATATGTACCCTGCTGTATTTCCTGTGTGTACCCGGCTTATGTAAGCGTCCTGTGGGTGTGAACAGCTGGATTTGACTTTTGTGCGAATTACTTTGCAAGTAAACTGAACTTTTCCATATAACACATGTTTTCATACACTACTAATTCTCCTCTATCAGATGCATTCATAATCCAGCTCACTTACATACAATGGGACTGCAAAAATTCCAGCGTGTGTGTATCATGAAATATCAGAAAATGTCAGTAATTTTTTTTTGGGAATGATCCGAGAGTCCTGCCTATAACATAATAAAATATCAAAAGCTGGAATGTGAAATCCTAAAACATTTTAAGACATTTTTCTCCCCCAAAATAGCAACTCCTAAAACCCCAGAATTGTTCCCTTTTTTTTTTTTTTTTATATTGAAGGTGGATTATTTAAAGTGGAATTATCTGTGTGTAACCTCACGGCTACCGGATTATTATTGCATGTCTTGCGTGTAAATCTCCAAGGCAGGTAACGGTGTGTCCGCGAGGGCAGCTCTTCCTCGTGTCTGGTGCAGTCCGAGTGTGTCACATCCACAGAATATTTACAGGAGAGGACTCCACGAGGGTCCGGTGCAGCTGGTCACGGGCAACAAGGGTTGTCAATGACCAACATGAGGTCGAAGCCATAGACTTCCAGCAGGTCCAGTAAGAAGCTGCGGTCACCCTGTGGGTCCAGGCCCATACTCCTGGCATGATCAGCCGTCAGAGTCTTGTCCTGGCTGGCGGCCACCTCCAGGAGGGTCTGAAATATCCGGTTATTTTGTTCCATGAAGTAGCTGCACCCGCGGCACAGAATATGTTGGGCAGAGAATAAAAAAAATACAATGTAGTGAGTAATGTGAAATACTGATAAATTACATTGTAATTCATACAAATGAAGTAAATAATCAAATCTACATTAGTTTTGTGTTTTTTACACTAGAGGAACACAGCTCAAGTTCCAAATATTGTATAATTTAAAAATGATGAGCAATAAAAAACTACTTTGTTAATTGAATGTTACTTAAAATGTTGTACTTGATCAGTTGGCATTTCTGATCCTCACATAAAGCAAAGCGTTATATTTCTTGGTAATGGAAGATCGTTGCTAAATAACTAAATATACATTGGCACTCTGAAACTATTGTTTTTAGTGTAAAGCCAAGTGAAAATAAATAGAATGGGCATGCTCAGATACCAAGGAGTAATTGGCCTAATTAGCCTTGTTACACCCAGGGGTCCAGACATTTACATGTGACTTTACATGTACGTTTACTGAAAGAAGACAATTAAAAAAAGATGGTTTCACATGCAATACATTTCTGCAAAGTTTAAAAATGCTGTTTTAAGTGAATTATTGTAAATTTGGAAGCTTCATGTTCCCTTAATACACATTATTACATTTATAAATAAAAATACCCCAATAGCAAACTTTTGCTTTTATATATCAGGCCAATGCAAAACTGTATAAAAATGAGAAATTCATATTTAAAAAAATAAATAAAAAAAAATTATGCCCATACAGCTGCTAATATTGTTAACTGGTAAATGGTACAAACTTAACAAGTGTCATTTTTCTTAAACTGCTGTGGTTCCTTAATACCAATAGATTTGCATATTAAAAACTGACACAGTGATGACCCCTAGTGGTGGACCTTCAAATAACTGCCCAAGTAATTTCAATGATAAGAAGCAAGGAAGGAACTGGACACTAGGGGTCGCCTGGGAAAGGATGAGCAGTATATATATATTTTTTTACTTTTTATTCCAAAGGAGAATTGTTGTCATACATCAAATTAACGAACATTTTACAGAATCAATATTTGTAACAATGAGTGTATATACTCCTTCCTTATATATTATATATTCATGCAATATGTTTGTTAATATTGTTATCATATCAGCTCAATGACAAAATATCCTTTAATTAAAAGATAAATGAAAGAAAAAGAAAAGTGGAGGAAAAAGGACAAAGAGAGAGGTATAAAGATGCACATGTACATGCATGACAGAACGTGTTGGAATACAGGGGTCCTTTAAGGACAGAATGAAAGGGACGCAAATAAATGAATGTATTTTATTTAATATTTAAGAACAGCGGATTGTCTAACAGTAAATTAAAAACTGCAAATTTCAGTGCAAGTTTATAGGAAGAATTTTTTTTTTTTTTTAAATAACATTCAATGGATAAAGCGCTACTTATTAATTTTACAAGAGCAATTCAGTGCTGGTGTCTGGTCATTGTAGGTACTCACAGAATAAAAAGATCCTCCTCGCAGGACCCGCAATCCCCGTCCACTTCCTGCGTGTACATCAGCAGCTGCCTGCAGGGACACGGCTCATAGGTTAGGACACAAACCGTAACAGGACAATCACAGTCATAAAATACCACAAACTTTATTTACATCATGTGAGAAAACAACTTTAGATTTTTGGTCCTTTCAGGACCTGCAGGCACAAACACTCCACACAATGCTGGAGGAATAATTGGATTATATACAAATCAAAATAAAATAGCAAAATATGTATCAGTTTAAAAATATATAAAAGTATGTTTTGCAGTTGGTTCCCTGATACATTCCATATAAAGGGACGCTGTCACCCCAACAGGAAGTTGTTTTTATTTTAATGATCATTGGAAACTGGTTATACATTGTACTAGCAGTTTTCTTTTTCTCTACAGTAGATCATTTCTGTATGCTAATGTGCGGCTCAGAGCACTTGATAAGGGTGGGAGACGGGTCTAACTATATAACTTATAGTGACAACCTCTCAGGTCCTGAAATGACCATAAATTAAAGGCTTATATAATCTCCTCGCTGCAATAATAAATGGGGGTTAGAATGTATGAAGAAAACAATAGGAATTTTTAGATTTAGGGGTAGAGAGGCAGAAGAGGGGTGTGGGAAAAAAAACATTGGAGGGAGAGAGACATTGGAGGGAGAGAGAGATGGATGTATGGAGAGAGAGAGAGAGAGGAAGGTATGGAGAGAGAGAGAGAGAGGAAGGTATGGAGAGAGAGAGAGAGAGGAAGGGATGGAGAGAGAGAGAGAGGGAGGGAGGAAGGGATGGAGATAGAGAGGGATGGAGAGAGAGAGGGAGGAAGGGACCGAGAGAGAGAGAGGAAGGGATGGAGAGAGAGAGAGAGAGGAAGGGATGGAGAGAGAGAGAGAGAGAGGAAGGGATGGAGAGAGAGAGAGAGAGAGGAAGGGATGGAGAGAGAGAGAGAGAGAGGAAGGGATGGAGAGAGAGAGAGAGGAAGGGATGGAGAGAGAGAGAGAGGAAGGGATGGAGAGAGAGAGAGGAAGGGATGGAGAGAGAGAGAGGAAGGGATGGATGGAGAGAGAGAGGGAGGAAGGGATGGAGAGAGAGAGGGATGGAGAGAGAGAGGGAGGAAGGGATGGAGAGAGAGAGAGAGGAAGGGATGGAGAGAGAGAGAGGGAGGAAGGGATGGAGAGAGAGAGAGAGAGAGGAAGGGATGGAGAGAGAGAGAGAGAGAGGAAGGGATGGAGAGAAAGAGAGAGGGACGGAAAGAGAGAGAGGAAGGGATGGAGAGAGAGAGAGAGAGGAAGGGATGGGGAGAGAGAGAGAGAGGAAGGGATGGAGAGAGAGAGAGGAAGGGATGGAGAGAGAGAGGGAGGAAGGGATGGAGAGAGAGAGAGAGAGAGAGAGAGAGGAAGGGATGGAGAGAGAGAGAGAGGAAGGGATGGAGAGAGAGAGAGAGAGAGAGAGAGAGAGGAAGGGATGGAGAGAGAGAGAGAGGAAGGGATGCGGGGGAGAGAGAGAGGGAGGAAGGGATGCGGGGGAGAGAGAGAGGGAGGAAGGGATGCGGGGGAAAGAGAGAGGGAGGAAGGGATGCGGGGGAGAGAGAGAGGTAAGAAGGGATGCGGGGGAGAGAGAGAGGGAGGAAGGGATGCGGGGGAGAGAGAGAGGGAGGAAGGGATGCGGGGGAGAGAGAGAGGGAGGAAGGGATGCGGGGGAGAGAGAGAGGGAGGAAGGGATGCGGGGGAGAGAGAGAGGGAGGAAGGGATGCGGGGGAGAGAGAGAGGGAGGAAGGGATGCGGGGGAGAGAGAGAGGGAGGAAGGGATGCGGGGGAGAGAGAGAGGGAGGAAGGGATGCAGGGGAGAGAGAGAGAGAGAGAGAGAGAGAGAGAGAGAGAGAGAGAGAGACAGGGAGGGAGGAAGGGATGGGAGAGAGAGAGAGGGATGGGGGAGAGAGAGAGGGATGGGGGAGAGAGAGAGAGGGAGGAAGGGATGGAGAGGGAGAGAGAGAGGGAGGAAGGGATGGAGAGGGAGAGAGAGAGGGAGGAAGGGATGGAGAGAGAGAGAGAGAGTAGGGGAGGAGGGATGGAGAGAGAGAGAGGGAGAGGGATGGAGAGAGAGAGAGAGGGAGGAAGGGATGAGAGAGAGAGAGAGAGAGAGAGAGGGAGGGAGGGAGGGATGGAGAGAAAGAGAGAGGGACGGAGAGAGAGAGAGAGGAAGGGATGGAGAGAGAGAGAGAGGGAGAGAGGGAGGGGAGAGAGAGAGAGTGAAGGGATGGATGAGAGAGGGAGGAAGGG
>CM050167.1:17885145-17990145 GCA_027410445.1 Discoglossus pictus
CCACTCACCCTTACACCTAACCCTAATACCCCCTTACCACTTATCCCTAACACGTCCTTACCCTAACACCTAACCCTAACACCCCTCACACTTATCCCTAACACCCCTCACCCTAACCCTAACACCCTCACACTTATCCCTAACACCCCTTACCTAACCCTAACACCCCCTCACACTTATCCCTAACACCCCTTACCCTAACCCCTAACACCCCTCACACTTATCCCCTAACACCCCTCAACCTAACCCTAACACCCCTCACACTTATCCCTAACACCTAACCCTAACATCCCTCACCCTAACACCTAACCCTAACACCCCTTACACTTATCCCTAACAGCCCTTACCCTAAAACCTAACCCTAACATCCCTTACCCTAACACCCATCACACTTATCCCTAACACCCCTTACCCTAACCCTAACACCCCTCACACTTATCCATAACACCCATAAATGTAACACCTAACCCTAACATTCTCACACTTATCCCTAAGACCTAACACCCCCCACACTTATCCCTAACACCCTCACCCTTACACCTAACCCTAATACCCCCTTACACTTATCCCTAACAGTCCTTACCCTAACACCTAACCCTAACACCCCTCACACTTATCCCTAACACCCCTCACCCTAACCCTAACACCGCTCACACTTATCCCTAACACCCCTAACCCTAACACCCCTCACACTTATCCCTAACACCCCTTACCCTAACCCTAACACCCCTCACACTTATCCCTAACACCCCTCAACCTAACCCTAACACCCCCTCACACTTATCCCTAACACCTAACCCTAACATCCCTCACCCTAACACCTAACCCTAACACCCCTTACACTTATCCCTAACACCCCTCACCCTAACACCTAACGCTAACACCCCTCACACTTATCCCTAACCACCCCTTACCCTATCCCTAACACCCCTCACACTTATCCATAACACCCATCAACCTAACACCTAACCCTAATACCCCCTTACACTTATCCCTAACAGCCCTTACCCTAACACCTAACCCTAACATCCCTTACCCTAACACCCATCAAACTTATCCCTAAGACCTAACACCCCTAACCCTAACACCTAACCCTAACATCCCTTACCCTAACACCCATCAAACTTACCCCTAAGACCTAACACCCCTAACCCTAACACCTAACCCTAATACCCCCTTACACTTATCCCTAACAGCCCTTACCCTAACACCTAACCCTAACATCCCTTACCCTAACACCCATCTAAGACCTAACACCCCTCACACTTATTCCTAACATGCCTCACCCTAACACCCCTTACACTTATCCCTAACACCCCTCACCCTAACACCCCTCACACTTAGCCCTAACACCCCTCACACTAACACCTAACCCCCTCACCCTTATCCCTAACACCCCTTACCCTAACACCCCTCCCACTTATCCCTGTGTCTCTTCCCCCCTTATCATCAAGCGAGGGGGGAGGATGATGAGGGAGGGGGGAAGAGACACAGGGGAGGATGATGAGGGAGGGGGGGAAACAGACACAGGGGAGGATGATGAGGGAGGGGGTAAAGAGATACAGGGGAGGGTGATAAGGAAGCGGGGGAAGAGACACAGGGGAGGATGATCCCTAACAGCCCTTACCCTAACACCTAACCCTAACATCCCTTACCCTAACACCCATCACACTTATCCCTAACACCCCTTACCTTAACCCTAACACCCCTCACACTTATCCATAACACCCATCAACCTAACACCTAACCCTAACATTCTCACACTTATCCCTAAGACCTAACAACCCCCACACTTATCCCTAACACCACTCACCCTTACACCTAACCCTAATACCCCCTTACACTTATCCCTAACAGTCCTTACCCTAGCACCTAACCCTAACACCCCTCACACTTATCCCTAACACCCCTCACCCTAACGCTAACACCCCTCACACTTATCCCTAACACCCCTTACCTAACCCTAACACCCCTCACACTTATCCCTAACACCCCTTACCCTAACCCCAAAACCCCTCACACTTATCCCTAACACCTCTCAACCTAACCCTAACACCCCTCACACTTATCCCCAACACCTAACCCTAACATCCCTCACCCTAACACCTAACCCTAACACCCCTTACACTTATCCCTAACAGCCCTTACCCTAAAACCTAACCCTAACATCCCTTACCCTAACACCCATCACACTTATCTCTAACACCCCTTACCCTAACCCTAACACCCCTCACACTTATCCATAACACCCATAAATGTAACACCTAACCCTAACATTCTCACACTTATCCCTAAGACCTAACACCCCCCACACTTATCCCTAACACCACTCACCCTTACACCTAACCCTAATACCCCCTTACACTTATCCCTAACAGTCCTTACCCTAGCACCTAACCCTAACACCCCTCACACTTTTCCCTAACACCCCTCACCCTAACCCTAACACCCCTCACACTTATCCCTAACACCCCTTACCTAACCCTAACACCCCTCACACTTATCCCGAACACCCCTTACCCTAACCCTAACACCCCTCACACTTATCCCTAACACCTCTCAACCTAACGCTAACACCCCTCACACTTATCCCCAACACCTAACCCTAACATCCCTCACCCTAACACCTAACCCTAACACCCCTTACACTTATCCCTAACAGCCCTTACCCTAAAACCTAACCCTAACATCCCTTACCCTAACACCCATCACACTTATCTCTAACACCCCTTACCCTAACCCTAACACCCCTCACACTTATCCATAACACCCATAAATGTAACACCTAACCCTAACATTCTCACACTTATACCTAAGACCTAACACCCCCCACACTTATCCCTAACACCCCTCACCCTTACACCTAACCCTAATACCCCCTTACACTTATCCCTAACAGTCCTTGCCCTAACACCTAACCCTAACACCCCTCACACTTATCCCTAACACCCCTCACCCTAACCCTAACACCGCTCACACTTATCCCTAACACCCCTCACCCTAACCCTAACACCCCTCACACTTATCCCTAACACCCCTTACCCTAACCCTAACACCCCTCACACTTATCCCTAACACCCCTCAACCTAACCCTAACACCCCTCACACTTATCCCTAACACCTAACCCTAACATCCCTCACCCTAACACCTAACCCTAACACCCCTTACACTTATCCCTAACACCCCTCACCCTAACACCTAACCCTAACACCCCTCACACTTATCCCTAACACCCCTTACCCTATCCCTAACACCCCTCACACTTATCCATAACACCCATCAACCTAACACCTAACCCTAATACCCCCTTACACTTATCCCTAACAGCCCTTACCCTAACACCTAACCCTAACATCCCTTACCCTAACACCCATCAAACTTATCCCTAAGACCTAACACCCCTAACCCTAACACCTAACCCTAATACCCCCTTACACTTATCCCTAACAGCCCTTACCCTAACACCTAACCCTAACATCCCTTACCCTAACACCCATCTAAGACCTAACACCCCTCACACTTATTCCTAACATGCCTCACCCTAACACCCCTTACACTTATCCCTAACACCCCTCACCCTAACACCCCTCACACTTAGCCCTAACACCCCTCACCCTAACACCTAACCCCCTCACCCTTATCCCTAACACCCCTTACCCTAACACCCCTCCCACTTATCCCTGTGTCTCTTCCCCCCCTTATCATCAAGCGAGGGGGGAGGATGATGAGGGAGGGGGGAAGAGACACAGGGGAGGATGATGAGGGAGGGGGGAAACAGACACAGGGGTGGATGATGAGGGAGGGGGTAAAGAGATACAGGGGAGGGTGATAAGGAAGGGGGGGAAGAGACACAGGGGAGGATGATGAGGGAGGGGGGGAAGAGACACAGGGTAAGATGATGAGGGAGGGGCAAAAGAGACACAGGGGAGGATGATGAGGGAGGGGGGAAAGAGACACAGGGGAGGATGATGATGGAGGGGGGAAGAGACACAGGGGAGGATGATGAGGGAGGGGGTAAAGAGATACAGGGGAGGATGATGAGGGAGGTGGGAAGAGACACGGGAGGATGATGAGGGAGGGGGGATGAGACACAGGGGAGGGTGATGAGGAAGGGGGGAAAGAGACACGGGAGGATGATGATGGAGGGGGAAAGAAACACAGGGGAGGATGATGATGGAGGGGGGAAGAGACACAGGGGAGGATGATGAGGGAGGGGGGGAAGAGATACAGGGTAAGATGATGAGGTAGGGGCAAAAGAGACACAGGGGAGGATGATGAGGGAGGGGCAAAAGAGACACAGGGGAGGATGATGAGGGAGGGGGGAAGAGACACAGGGGAGGATGATGAGGGAGGGGGGAAACAGACACAGGGGTGGATGATGAGGGAGGGGGTAAAGAGATACAGGGGAGGGTGATAAGGAAGGGGGGGAAGAGACACAGGGGAGGATGATGAGGGAGGGGGGGAAGAGACACAGGGTAAGATGATGAGGGAGGGGCAAAAGAGACACAGGGGAGGATGATGAGGGAGGGGGGAAAGAGACACAGGGGAGGATGATGAGGGAGGGGGGAAGAGACACAGGGGAGGATGATGAGGGAGGGGGTAAAGAGATACAGGGGAGGATGATGAGGGAGGTGGGAAGAGACACGGGAGGATGATGAGGGAGGGGGGATGAGACACAGGGGAGGATGATGAGGGAGGGGGGAAAGAGACACGGGAGGATGATGATGGAGGGGGAAAGAAACACAGGGGAGGATGATGATGGAGGGGGGAAGAGACACAGGGGAGGATGATGAGGGAGGGGGGGAAGAGATACAGGGTAAGATGATGAGGTAGGGGCAAAAGAGACACAGGGGAGGATGATGAGGGAGGGGCAAAAGAGACACAGGGGAGGATGATGAGGGAGGGGGGAAAGAGACACAGGGGAGGATGATGAGGCAGGGGGGATGAGACACAGGGGACGGTGATGAGGAAGGGGGGAAAGAGACACAGGGGAGGATGATGATGGAGGGGGAAAGAAACACAGGGGAGGATGATGATGGAGGGGGAAAAGAGACACAGGGGAGGATGATGAGGGAGGGGGGGAAGAGACACAGGGGAAGATGATGAGGGAGGGGGAAAAGAGACACAGGGGAGGATGATGATGGAGGGGGGAAGAGACACAGGGGTAGATGATGAGGGAGGGGGAAAAGAGACACAGGGGAGGATGGTGAGGGAGGGGGAAAGAGACACAGGGGAGGATGATGATGGAGGGGGAAAGAAACACAGGGGAGGATGATGATGGAGGGGGAAGAGACACAGGGGAGGATGATGAGGGAGGGGGTAAAGAGATACAGGGGAGGATGATGAGGGAGGTGGGAGGATGATGAGGGAGGGGGGATGAGACACATGGGAGGGTGATGAGGAAGGGGGGAAAGAGACACAGGGGAGGATGATGAGGGAGGGGGGAAGAGACACAGGGGAAGATGATGAGGGAGGGGGAAAAGAGACACAGGGGAGGATGATGAGGGAGGGGGAAAGAGACACAGGGGAGGATGATGATGGAGGGGGGAAGAGACACAGGGGAGGATGATGAGGGAGGGGGAGAAGAGACACAGGGGAAGATGATGAGGGAGGGGGAAAAGAGACACAGGGGAGGATGATGAGGGAGGGGGGAAAGAGACACAGGGGAGGATGATGATGGAGGGGGGAAGAGACACAGGGGAGGATGATGAGGGAGGGGGTAAAGAGATACAGGGGAGGATGATGAGGGAGGTGGGAGGATGATGAGGGAGGGGGGATTAGACACAGGGGAGGGTGATGAGGAAGGGAAGAAAGAGACACAGGGGAGGATGATGATGGAGGGGGAAAGAAACACAGGGGAGGATGATGATGAAGGGGGAAGAGACACAGGGGAGGATGATGAGGGAGGGGGTAAAGAGATACAGGGGAGGATGATGAGGGAGGTGAGAGGATGATGAGGGAGGGGGGATGAGACACATGGGAGGGTGATGAGGAAGGGGGGAAAGAGACACAGGGGAGGATGATGAGGGAGGGGGAAAAGAGACACAGGGGAGGATGATGAGGGAGGGGGAAAGAGACACAGGGGAGGATGATGATGGAGGGGGGAAGAGACACAGGGGAGGATCATGAGGGAGGGGGAAAAGAGACACAGGGGAGGATGATGAGGTAGGGGCAAAAGAGACACAGGGGAGGATGATGAGGGAGGGGAAAAAGAGACACGGGAGGATGATGAGGGAGGGGGGAAAGAGACACAGGGGAGGATGATGAGGCAGGGGGGAAAGAGACACAGGGGAGGATGATGTGGGGGGGGGGAAAGAGACACAGGGGAAGATGATGAGGGAGGGGGAAAAGAGACACAGGGGAGGATGATGATGGAGGGGGGAAGAGAGACACAGGGCAGGATGATGAGGGAGGGGGGATGAGACACAGGGGAAGATGATGAGGGAGGGGGAAAAGAGACACAGGGGAGGGTGATGAGGAAGGGGTGAAAGAGACACGGGAGGATGATGATGGAGGGGGGAAGAGACACAGGGGAGGATGATGAGGGAGGGGGGAAGAGACACAGGGGAGGATGATGATGGAGGGGGGAAGAGACACGGGAGGATGATGAGGGAGGGGGGATGAGACACAGGGGAAGATGATGAGGGAGGGGGAAAAGAGACACAGGGGAGGGTGATGAGGAAGGGGGAAAGAGACACGGGAGGATGATGATGGAGGGGGGAAGAGACACAGGGGAGGATGATGAGGGAGGGGGGAAGAGACACAGGGGAAGATGATGAGGGAGGGGGAAAAGAGACACAGGGGAGGATGATGATGGAGGGGGGAAGAGACACAGGGGAAGATGATGAGGGAGGGGGAAAAGAGACACAGGGGAGGATGGTGAGGGAGGGGGAAAGAGACATAGGGGAGGATGATGATGGAGGGGGAAAGAAACACAGGGGAGGATGATGATGGAGGGGGAAGAGACACAGGGGAGGATGATGAGGGAGGGGGTAAAGAGATACAGGGGAGGATGATGAGGGAGGGGGGATGAGACACAGGGGAGGGTGATGAGGAAGGGGGGAAAGAGACACGGGAGGATGATGATGGAGGGGGAAAGAAACACAGGGGAGGATGATGATGGAGGGGGGAAGAGACACAGGGGAGGATGATGAGGGAGGGGGGGAAGAGACACAGGGGAAGATGATGAGGGAGGGGGAAAAGAGACACAGGGGAGGATGATGATGGAGGGGGGAAGAGACACAGGGGAAGATGATGAGGGAGGGGGAAAAGAGACACAGGGGAGGATGGTGAGGGAGGGGGAAAGAGACATAGGGGAGGATGATGATGGAGGGGGAAAGAAACACAGGGGAGGATGATGATGGAGGGGGAAGAGATACAGGGGAGGATGATGAGGGAGGGGGTAAAGAGATACAGGGGAGGATGATGAGGGAGGTGGGAGGATGATGAGGGAGGGGGGATGAGACACATGGGAGGGTGATGAGGAAGGGGGGAAAGAGACACAGGGGAGGATGATGAGGGAGGGGGGAAGAGACACAGGGGAAGATGATGAGGGAGGGGGAAAAGAGACACAGGGGAGGATGATGAGGGAGGGGGAAAGAGACACAGGGGAGGATGATGAGGGAGGGGGAGAAGAGACACAGGGGAAGATGATGAGGGAGGGGGGAAAGAGACACAGGGGAGGATGATGAGGGAGGGGGAGAAGAGACACAGGGGAAGATGATGAGGGAGGGGGGAAAGAAACACAGGGGAGGATGATGAGGGAGGGGGGAAGAGACACAGGGGAGGATGATGAGGGAGGGGGAGAAGAGACACAGGGGAAGATGATGAGGGAGGGGGAAAAGAGACACAGGGGAGGATGATGAGGGAGGGGGGAAAGAGACACAGGGGAGGATGATGATGGAGGGGGGAAGAGACACAGGGGAGGATGATGAGGGAGGGGGTAAAGAGATACAGGGGAGGATGATGAGGGAGGTGGGAGGATGATGAGGGAGGGGGGATGAGACACAGGGGAGGGTGATGAGGAAGGGAATAAAGAGACACAGGGGAGGATGATGATGGAGGGGGAAAGAAACACAGGGGAGG
Organism: Discoglossus pictus; assembly: GCA_027410445.1. NCBI lineage: Eukaryota > Metazoa > Chordata > Amphibia > Anura > Alytidae > Discoglossus > Discoglossus pictus. The sequence goes on from CM050167.1 coordinate 17,893,232, forward strand.
ATGATGATGGAGGGGGAAGAGACACAGGGGAGGATGATGAGGGAGGGGGTAAAGAGATACAGGGGAGGATGATGAGGGAGGCGAGAGGATGATGAGGGAGGGGGGATGAGACACATGGGAGGGTGATGAGGAAGGGGGGAAAGAGACACAGGGGAGGATGATGAGGGAGGGGGAAAAGAGACACAGGGGAGGATGATGAGGGAGGGGGAAAGAGACACAGGGGAGGATGATGATGGAGGGGGGAAGAGACACAGGGGAGGATGATGAGGGAGGGGGAAAAGAGACACAGGGGAGGATGATGAGGGAGGGGGAAAGAGACACAGGGGAGGATGATGATGGAGGGGGGAAGAGACACAGGGGAGGATGATGAGGGAGGGGGAGAAGAGACACAGGGGAAGATGATGAGGGAGGGGGAAAAGAGACACAGGGGAGGATGATGAGGGAGGGGGGAAAGAGACACAGGGGAGGATGATGCGGGAGGGGTTAAAGAGATACAAGGGAGGATGATGAGGGAGGTGGGAGGATGATGAGGGAGGGGGGATGAGACACAGGGGAGGGTGATGAGGAAGGGAAGAAAGAGACACAGGGGAGCATGATGATGGAGGGGGAAAGAAACACAGGGGAGGATGATGATGGAGGGGGAAGAGACACAGGGGAGGATGATGAGGGAGGGGGTAAAGAGATACAGGGGAGGATGATGAGGGAGGTGGGAGGATGATGAGGGAGGGGGGATGAGACTCATGGGAGGGTGATGAGGAAGGGGGGAAAGAGACACAGGGGAGGATGATGAGGGAGGGGGAAGAGACACAGGGGAAGATGATGAGGGAGGGGGAAAAGAGACACAGGGGAGGATGATGAGGGAGGGGGAAAGAGACACATGGGAGGATGATGATGGAGGGGGGAAGAGACACAGGGGAGGATGATGAGGGAGGGGGAGAAGAGACACAGGGGAAGATGATGAGGGAGGGGGAAAAGAGACACAGGGGAAGATGATGATGGAGGGGGGAAGAGACACAGGGGAGGATGATGAGGGAGGTGGGATGAGACACAGGGGAGGGTGATGAGGAAGGGAAGAAAGAGACACAGGGGAGGATGATGAGGGAGGGGGGAAAGAGACACAGGGGAGGATGATGATGGAGGGGGGAAGAGACACAGGGGAGGATGATGAGGGAGGGGGTAAAGAGATACAGGGGAGGATGATGAGGGAGGTGGGAGGATGATGAGGGAGGGGGGATGAGACACAGGGGAGGGTGATGAGGAAGGGAAGAAAGAGACACAGGGGAGGATGATGAGATAGGGGTAAAGAGATACAGGGGAGGATGATGATGGAGGGGATGTTAGGTTATTTATGCCCTTTATGGCTTAAAACCAGACTCTGCATCAACTATGTAATTTTCCGTGGGAGTTTTGCCATGGATCCCCCTCCGGCATGCCACAGTCCAGGTGTTAGTCCCCTTAAAACTTTTCCATCACTATTGTGGCCAGAAAGAGTCCCTGTGGGTTTAAAAATCTGCTTGCCCATTGAAGTCTATAGCGGTTCGCCGGGTTCGCAAGTTCGCGAACATTTGCAGCGGTTCGCGTTCGCGGTACGCAAACCGAAAATTTTATGTTCGCGACATCACTAGTGGCAAGCTCATAGAGACTTATCCAAAGCGACTTGGAGCTGTGATTGCCGCAAAAGGCATTAGGAGTATGAATTAGGGGTATGACATTAGGGGTATGAATAGTTATGCTCATTGACTTTATCTGTTGTTTTGTCCTATTTGTTGTTTGCTTCACAATTAAAAAAAAAACATGCTCAATTCTCATTCTTTGGCAGCCCTTTACAAACAAAATCTGAATTTTAATTAGAACTAATTGTAATTATGTTTATATTTTGCTTTTTTTTCATTAAATTGGACCTGTCTCTGCACATGTGAGGCCCTGTCCCAGGTGCAGATGTTCAATCTCAGCCCTTGCCCATCTGGGGCTCCACATGTTTGTCTATCACGGCACCTCCAGCTATTTGGCAGCAGTATGTCCAGTGATTGGGTTGGACAGTCTCTGCTGGACTTGAGGTGCCTGCAGGAGACGCTCTCAGTGAGAGACAGCTGCAGAGCGCAGGATCAGGACCTGATAGCCTTATCTCAGAGGTGTTAGACCTGCCCAGAAAGACAGTGTTTGCTTTTCAGTGGTAAGTAAATAACCCCCTGATAACTAACCACTTGCATCAGATAAGACAACTGAAGTTCATTAAAAAAACGCACTTGTTTGTGGAGTATGTCATTCTTATTGAATTTGACACCTGCTTCCTTCCCCCTGCACAGGGCCAGAAATAGGAAGCTTGCATCAATAAATGCAATCCAGAAATGTAAATAACGCTTTCACATCCACCTCCAGAGGCATCAAGATTTATATTTTTGTAATGAAAACCTAGCTTTATGGCTTTTTACTATGCTTTGAGAGTGAGACTCAATGTTTTCATTGTACCAGGGGCAGAACTACCACCAGTGCAATGCACCAGGGCCCTTCTCTGGTGGGGCCCCAGAGCTATTAACATTTATTTATTTATTAATCTTTTCTTCTGATATTCTCTGTGACATAATTCGGGATTCCCTGACTTGAGAGAAGAAGCCCATCAGGGAGGCAGCATTCAGTGCCGAAAGAAACGAAAAAGGAGGCTACACGAACCCTAAAAACGCAAAACACCACCAGGCACATACGACTTTTACCCAGGAACGTACGAGGTACAAAATACACTATTAGGAAGGACGGAAAATGCTCCAGACCCGCGTAACACATACACACTCGCCGCCATTTTACAACACTAACTGCAAACTAATAACATTACCAATCTAAAATGCCGCTTAACACAACTAAACAAACGGTTTAGCCTCGCGCACGCAGCCTATTTACACTGCACACTTGCCACATTGCTGACACTTTCTCCTCAGATGATCAACAGTCCAAATGTACATTGTATGCTGCAGGAAAAACAGCGATTGTTAGCTCCTCAGCATATTGATTCCTGGATATATTCATTACAAATAGGTAAAGTATAACAATATATTATTTAATTATTAATTAATTAATTAATTATTATAAAAATTTAATTTAGATTAAAAAAAAATGAGCAGATGAGAAACTCAGCGCAGAGCTCACAATCAGCGCCAAGGGTGCTCCGAGTAGCAAAAGTACACAAGGGGAGAGGCTTGCAATGAGCGCCAAAGGTACTCAGAGTACTAAAAGCCTTACATTGTGTGGCAAACAGCATTACCTGCCTTACAATGTTATAGCCGTCATTTGTTGACGATCAAGTCGCTAGTATATATAGTAATTAATAATAGTTACATAATAATTAAGGCTGAATAAAGACTGTTAGTCCATCAAGTTCAACCTTTTTAGTTCTCTCTTGATCTTTTTAATATGTGGACTATTTGATATTAATTGTTAATTGATCCATTGAAACTTTGCCAATTGTCTCATAAGGGAAAAAAAAAGCAAAATTCCTTCCTGACCCCAGAAAATGGCGATCAGATACGTATATATATATATTATTTGGCACCAGAGAGGGACTAAACACCTCCGCCATTGCATTGTACAGTTGAGCCAATACCAGATCATCTGTAATAGCAGTGCTTAATAAATATGGGGGGTGATGTCTAGATGCGGCGCTGTCACACATACGAGCCTTGCAAAGTGAGGCAAAGCAGCCACAGAGCACTTAGGCTGCAATGAGCCTCAAAGACGCTCATTGCAACCAGCGGCGCAGTGAGGGTCACAACTGTGAGCCAAGCGCGTAAGTCAAAAAACCCTGAAAACAAAAAAAATATAATTTAACAAATATAATAACACACTCACACACAGCACCGGTGAGAGCCAGGAAGCCTGGGTGTGAGGTTGCAAGCGATTTTGCGCCATATTTGGGGTTTTTCGACAATCCTGAATTGGCTAAGCAAAGAAAAAATGGGGGAAGAAGTGGGTGAAAACGAGGCTGAGCAAAGCCAGGTACGCAGTACTTAGAAAATAAAACCAACAACAGTCAGCGCGCACCACGCAACCATTCAGCAGACACACAGAGGAGAAGACACCCAAAGGCGCTCATTGCGAGCCATGCGATGAGCGCCAAAGGCACTCATTTTGGGGCTCACAATGAGCACCGCGAGCGAGAGAGGCTTGCTATGATCACTTAAGGCGCTCATTGCGAGCCCCGCGATGAGCGCCGAAGGCTCTCAGTGTGGGGCTTGCGATGAGCGCCAAACGGTAATCAGTGCAAAGCAGGAAAGTTGATGTACACTGGGGAGAGACACGCAATGAGCGTCAAAGGCTTAGTGCGGGGCGCGCCATGAGTGCCGAAGGTGCAAAAGTCTCACATTGTCTGGCAAACAGCATTACCTGCTTTACAATTTTAATCCCGTCATTTGTGACGGGCAATTTCCTAGGTTATATATATTTACCAGTAACACAAGGGAAGAATTCTAGGTTCTGATAGAGCTTGTATTTCTATTTATAATGGGGGCAATTTACTAAGCATCTCAAGTACATCTCACATCATCTCTTGATTTACTATGCACTGGAGGTGCGATTCCCCTATGGCGTCTATAATATATCCCTTGGTGCCCTCTTGCCCCTGTGGATACCCAGGTGCAGCTTTATTTACATTATATCCAGGGACGCGGGTCATACAAGGTCCGGCGGCTGTGAGAGATCTGCAGCACTGACCTGGTGTTTTATTGCTTTTATTTGTGTCTATGTCCGGAAAAACAACTATAAATATTTAATTAGATGGGGGGGGGGGGGGGGGGCTCGGGAGCATAAAATAAATAAGTACATGTTGTTGGTTTAAGTTCCTTAGAATATAAGGGAATTTAGGACACATATATATATTTTATGATGGGAAGAGGATCATATAACCAGCAAGTGAAGTCACTGCAGGTCCAGACTTTGGATCATACAATATGGATATTTTATATTACATAGTTTTGTGTTTTTTATTTTAAATGCAAAATAATATGTCTGGGATTGTTTTCTCCTCTTTGGTTTCGACCTTTTACATGAGACGGCGGTTTTAGTGAGATTTTATTATACATCAACTTGACGGTTATTTTGTTTTGCATCATTAAGTCATGCCCAACTCTCCATGACCTCATGGACCATAACACACCATGCTGATCCACTTGGTTATCATGGCAGAGATACTGGAGTGGGTTACCAGTTCCTTCTCCATTGGGCCACACCATACAGCTCCTGGTATTCCTAAGTGGCCTCCCATCCAAGTGCTGTCCAGGCCCAACCATGCTTGGCGTCAGGTTGGTGTGACTGTAATCGAACCCAGATCACAGCAGTGAAAGCACCAAGTCCTAACCGCTGGACCACCAGGGAACCCTATATGTGGGTTATTACCAATCATTTAAATGAATACTAGCTAAGCAAACATAGACATGGAGACATACTGAGACATTAGATAGCACCTTCTCCAAGATTGTTTCATTTCCCAAGTCAGGGAGATCAAACACATCACTTTGCATCTGTTTTTTATGTTGAATTTGTTAATATCAATTATTTTATGAGATAAAAGATTATTGTGTAATTGTACAATGAAAAATGTAGACAGTGGCCCTTTATATGAACAATGATCTTGAGGAATGAACATGAGCTTTCGTGAGCTTAAAGGGGCAGTGACTGACAGATGTGCCTGGCGTGCTGCAGTACACAGGGTCACGGAGAGTCGGTCACGATTGAACCGCTAAATAACACACAGTAATTGGATAGAGGTATAAAATGAAAAGATTTTTTTTTATCTACTGCAATATTTCAGCAATGATTACCCCATCATCTCAGCAGGTATTTATATCAGTCTTGGGGTATTTCAAGGGATATCAGACACAGGACCTATCCTCTTATGGTAGCGCAGCACAAGGCAGCTTAGTGGCGGTGAGCATCCGCTAGATGGCGCTGCAGATATTCCGATGCCAGAGTCAAGACTTAGGTAAACTGTTTGGGTTAGGGTTAGTTCAAGGGTTAGGCAAACATTATAAGCTTAGAACCTCTCTTACATATCGGCAGCGCTGCAAAATATCGGCAGCACCATCTAGCGGTTGGAGGCTGCACTCGCACTGCAGCGGCGGACCTGTCCCGACACCATAACAGGATAGATCCCAGACACATATTTGCATTTTATGGATCTATCCCGTTGTGTATGCGCACAGCTGCAGTGCCAGCAAGTAGCCACTAGATGTTGACGTCCCGTATTATTGTTCCCCCCTCTGACGTGGCGTAACTCGCCGGCGCTGAATCAACAGCGAGGCCATCGCTATGTTCGTTGCCGTCACTCGGCCCTCGAGGTCTTCGGGCGCGCCTCTCATAACCTCTTCTGTTGGCGCGCCTTATTTGCAATGTGCTGCAGTATTCCTGCAAATCGCCAGCGCCATCTAGCGGTTGGCGGCGTCACTGCTGCTGCCAATCTTTTGCGTAGGGAAAGAGGGAAAGGACCCATTTTATCAAATATCTTTTTAAGTAATATATCTGCTTTTTAGAAAAAAAGACGGATCTATCCCATTTTAAATTCGCCACCAGTGACAGCTGCAGCTGCGGCAAGTGGCCATTAGATGGCGGATATTTTCCAGCTATGCCGGTATCTCAGACAAGTTGTAAACTTAGAAGGATAAACTAACCCTCACCCTCACCCTAACAGTTTACCTAACCCTAACTCTATGGAATCGGCAGTGCCACCTAGCGGTTGGTCCCTGCCATTGCTGCTGCTGGTGAATTTAAAAATTTAAAAAGGGAAATGACCTAATAGTCATGTAGCAGGAATACAATAAATCTTTGTGTGGATAAAAAATGCCTTTAATGTTTATATATTGTATTGTATAGGGACTTTAGGGGTTCTGTACCCCTTTAAATAGGAGGCATGGCCTTGAGCACAGCATCCCAACAGCAGTCTGTGGCACTGAAGAGGTTAACAAGCTGGGGGTTGCCCAGACTCAGGTGTGACTCCTGGGTGATTTGGGCCAGATCTGCGGCAGCTGCCGAGGCTATAAAAAGGTAATTATGGGGGTGGGCTCTGCTTCACTAGCTAAGTATGGGAGTCACTGGTGATTGGCAGGTACTGGGGATGTGTGTGGGATTGGGGGTTGTCAGAAAGGTCAGCTATTATGTATCTTCTATAAGGTAAATATCCCTATAAGAACAAGAGGTCCTGGTCTTATTTGAATGGTGGGATTTATTGGGGATAAGGAGTAATTTGGGATCTATCCCGCTTTGCCTTCACATTTTTTTGGGAGCCATCCGGCAGAGGGTGCTGTCAATCTTTGGGTGCTGTCATGTTTGTGGTAAGGCAAAGTACTATTCCCCACTCCGATGTGGCGCAACTTGATGGTGCTGCGTTGACAGCGAGGCAATTGCTATGTTTGGTGCTGGCACTTGGCCCCCCCCAGGCCTCTTCTGTTGGCGTGCCTTATATGCTATGTGTAGAAGCAGCTGAAAATCGTCAGTGCCATCTGTTGGTAGGCGGCAGGATTGCAGCTGTCAGATTTTGTGAAGGTGAAGAGGGAAAGACATGTTAAAAAAAATAATAATAATAATTAAAAAAAACAACATATTTTTTTGGCAAAAGTCTGAATTTCAGAATACTAAGTAGAGGAATCCATTTTATGTTACATAACCTCCTGGGAGCTGAATTATTGGAGGAGGAGGGGGGGGGGGGGAGGCGGGGGGCGGGTTGTAGTTATCACTGGTGGGAAGAATGGAGAGCCTTTCTTAAATGCATAAGATTGAAATTGTCACTACAGCCTTTGCAGACATGTTGCATCTGTCAATGCAACCACAGCTCTCCAGAAATCTCTACATCTCCCTTACACAACTTCCACCAATGTATCATGGATGCCTCCAGGGTCCAGCAGAGGAATCAAACTAGTTTAGTTTATTTTTGTTCCAATTAAAAATTGCCTGTCTCTTATATTTTTTCCCCCCCAGTCAGGCTTAAACGGATCTGGATGTTACTCTGTATATAATATCCATGTGTATTTATTTACTTTTACGTACTTTATTTTAAGTAGTTATTATAAGCTCTGTTTTGTTTGTCTACAATCAAATAGTCCCTGTATGGGTCTGCCCTCTGCAGCTCATGAAGACAGACTTTGCTGTGCTATGTCTCATACTAACCAATCTGTGAACATCTCTCAGCAACATGAGATGATCTCTGATGGGCTAGCACACTACACTGCACATGCAACTCCAGAGTCTGCATATAATGCTGTGGGCAGACCCATACAGGGACTATTTGTTTGATGTTAGGCAGTATAACCATGCTTATATTCACTAATTAACAGTGTAACATCCAGAGACACTCCCTATCCCTTCAATGTTTATATATATATATATATATATATATATATATATATATATATATATATATATATATATATATTTCTCATTGTGTGCTGGCCCTTTAACCTCATTGATATATAAACTTGTCTGTCTGTTTTTAATGTGTTTTATTTATTTTATTTTTGGTGGTTTCTTGACATGTGGTCTTTCGTGTCTTCAACCCGTCTCCAGCAGGGATGAAGGGGTCAGCCATGGAGTTTGGATCGCCAGTAGTGCAGCGCCTGGACTTCTCCAGCAGTGATGATGAGGAAGATGAGCAGAGTCCCCAAAAGGGTGGGAGCAAGCTGGCATGGAGGGTCAGCAACAACCTCTTCCCCACCACCCCCCAGAGGAAGGAGAGGGGCTTCTCCCCAGCACATGACCTGAGCCCCTGCAGAGAGTCTCCTCAGAAGGAGCCACAAAAGAGTGGGGACTGTCCTGGGACCCCCCTACATTATACCACCTGGAAGAAGCTCAAGTTGTGTGATACACCTTATACACCAAAGGTAATGTGGGGTGGGGGGGGGGGGGACCATCACTGCAACCTTCCACCTTTGCCATATCTACTTCTGGTAATTAACCCAAACTTGTCCGTCTGCCCAAAGTACTGACCAGGCCCAACACTACATGCCTTTCAGCTGGTTTGACCTCTTGGCTCCCTGACTGGAATTGAACCCAGGTCACAGCAGTGAAAGCATTGAATCCTATCCACCAGACTACCAGGGAACCCCGGGGGGTGGGGGGCGCGCGAGTAGCCATAGCCAGCTCCGTCATCTTTTATATAGTTCTCCCTTACTGATTATGTCTCAACTTCCAATCTGCTTGAAAGGGTAGTTAAGCTACCCTTACAATACACTGGGAGAGCTTGAAAGTAGGCAGGGATATGATGTCACTGTTCCTGTCCTGTGGTCATTGGCTCCACCCACCCACACAGGTATTGCAGGTAAAACCTCCTTGCAGCTGCCCCATTGCCCCTCCCAAGTGACATTACTGGGGTGGGGCCAATGACTGCACATGTTAAAGCCCCCTGACCTTTACGGAGCATGCTCAGTCTAGACCAGAGCCTGACTGGTCAGCCTTCTTTCCAGTCCATTCCTCCAGGCAGAGCTGGCCAATAAAACGATCAAGTGGTCAGATTGTCGTAGAAAATAACTCCTACTCACACCACTTTGACTTGTGTTATCAGGAACACTTTTGAAGTAGTCGTTCTCATTAAGTTTATTCAGAAAAAAATGTGGATCCGTAACAAAAGCATCCAAAATGGCTGCTACGGACTGAAATATATCCAGACACCGCTTTTATACTTTTTTATGGTACGACCCACTAACAACCAATGATATTTTCTTTATATATAATATCCAATAAGAATCTAACACCTACTTTGGTAAAATCTGTGCGTACTTGTACGCAGTAAATAACGCTTATTAGACCTTGGGGTGAGTAAAAATACGTATTATGACAAAGCTGTGTCCTATCTGTAACTGAAATTGCCAAGTCATGGGTCATGTAGACTTAACTATTTCAAAACGTATATCCTATAAAATGGAAAATACTGGTTTAATGCTTGTATCCCAGCCAAAATATCGCACTAACTGGAAAGTCCATCCATCCGCCAACAAGATCACCCCAATAAAAATGTTGGACAGTTGCTGTGGGCGGGGGGAGAGACTTGGTCCATAAAGTTCAACCTTTTTTAGATCTCCTCTGATACTTACTGCTTATATTAGAGGGTCCCTCCTCTGCTATGGGCCCTGATGCCTCGCACCAGTGGAGAATCTTATTTCACTGCAAAACTTAGATTAATTCTTAATTAAACATAACATTGTCACTAAATGTCCAGGACCGACCGCGTGCGCCCCGGCTCAGTGCTCTCTCCTCATTACAGAGCCTGCTGTATAAGACCCTTCCCTCCCCGGGCTCCAGGGTCCCCTGCAGGGGTCAGAGGTTACTACGTTTTGCAGGTGGCACCGGCAAAGATCTGGACGACCCGGTCAACATTAACCCCTTCACACCTGAACCCTATCGCCAAATGCATTTCCATCCTAATGGCAAACGGAAGGAGCGAGGCGACGACACCTGCTGGTAACTATGTATCCTATTATTGCACCACCATGCTAACTATAGAGCTGTAACCAATAGATCTGGGTACAAATCCTTATGCAAATGTGTCTGCTGCAGCTTGGGGGGGGGGGATTTGTTTTTTAGAAAATATGTAAAAAAATTAAACCTTAGCCGTTATGCAAGTAGTGAGCAAAAAATAATTTTCAAACTAAAAGCTCTTATTTTAGCAGCCACTGCTTGTATATGATGGGTTTCATGTTTATCTTCCCCTTCTGCACATGCTCAGTAGTCTTAATGCCTTGAAATGGAAGTATTGTCACTAGAAACCCTCTCGCTTCTTACTGTGCAGTCCTTCAGTCGTGTCTGACTCTCTGACTATATGGCCAGTCGCATCCTTATCTTTGCCATGAAAAGCATATGGATAGATACAACCAGAAACACTGATGTGCCTGGCCATGTGGTCACGGAGAGTCGGACACAACTGAACTGCAACCCACTCAGTATTTTGCCATGCAAAGCATATGGATAAGCACAACCAGAAACGCACATGAGTGGGCTGCCAGTTTCTTCTCCAGTGGACCACGACTCTCTGTGACCTGCACATCTTGGGTGAGCCTACATGGTAAAGCTCACAGCTTCATTGAGGTACACAAGCCCCTCTAGCACTACAAGGTCGCGATCCAGAAGAGGATCTTCTTACTAGAAACCTCCAAATATAACACCCCCTCCCCATCCCCCATGTCTTGGAGTTGTGACTAGTGGTAACAAAATCTGGTTATTGCTCAACATATCCCTTTAAGGATGAAGATCTAAAATATGTGAAATGGGGACAGGGAGTGACAGATAGGCTAATACCTTGTATTATGGGAATATGCCTATTATGGGAGCCTCCATGCACTAGCAGTCTGCTAAACTTAAGATTCTCTAAAAATACTCTTATACCCATGCAGTTGTTCAGTCCATTAGTCGTGTCCGACTTCAGGTGACCATATTGACATCTGTTTCTGGCTGTGCTTATCCATAGGAATTTCTTGGCACAGATACTGGAGTGGTTTGCCAGTTCATACTCCAGTAGATTTCTATTTGCTTGACCTGCCCATCTTGGTGACCCTACATAGTATAACTCGCAGCTTCATTGAAGTACACAAGCCCCTTCACCCTAACAAGGGGGTGATCCAGAGGGGACCATACACGGCTGCTTTGGTTGCATGTTTTTCCTAAGCAATGATGAACCTTCAAACGGACTTGAACCAAAAGTTATCGTGTTTAGGTTATTCCTGGAGCATGAAAACTAGAATAAAACACGTAACACAGCGAGAGTAAAGCAATGCTGGGAAATTTCATGTTGCAAATGAGCAGATCACATATTAACTGCTTTGATTGGCTAATTAGGGTTACAATCTGCTTTTCAGTCTCTGTAGTGACCAAAATAAAGAATCTCCAATGTTATCTGGCAGTTAGACCCCTCTCCCACCAGTCTCAAGCATTCTGTGGCACTCATTTAGAATTGATTTTGTGGCTGCTTATGCAACTAGTTCAGAAATGTACTGTAGAGAAAAACTGCTAGTACAATGTATAACCAGTTTAATGCGCTTTAAAGGAACACTAACCCCTACAGGAAGGAGATTTTTAAAACCATCCGATCATGACTTGAACGATTTGTGCTTTTTATTAGTGTTTCCAGTGGCCGTATTAATGGTATTTTGCAGATATAAACTCAAATACTGTGGTACCTTGGAGCTCAAACTCCTCGTAAATAAACATTTTTAATACTAAACCTGTTTGGATGAGCAAAAACCCTTGGTACTCATCATGCTACCTTGGTACTCATTGAATTTGATAACACCAATTTACATTACTCCATATGAGTACTCCACCTGCCGTCCATAACAAATTAAGGTGGAGTACCAAGGTATCCCTTCAGATGTTGCTGGAAGTGATTTATTTACAGGTTATTACTTGGCTGTTGCTGACATCTAGTGGCTGTAATATAGTATTACATGGTACTGTATTATTTATTTATTATTAATTTGGACAGTTCCACACAAATGTTATGTGCACAGAGATCAAACATTGAGTATGTAGAGTAACTTCTGTAGAACTGGACTATAATATGTGTCTTAGGAATAAATTCCACAGCTTTTACCTGGTATATACAGTAATATTTGCTGGTAACTCTTTGAAAATGGCCCTTTTTGGTATTGATAGAACGTTTCTGTTTAAATTAAAGATCTTCCTGTAAGTTCTGCAGTTTAAATGGACATTGTTGCCCCAAACAGTCATGTATTTATCGCCATATTTGTTGCGTTACAAACTTGGACTGCGCAGATTAACTTGTTAAAGAAAAGGGCAAATAATAAATAGCTTCTCAATAAGAGTAAGTGTAAACAAGGACTCATGGCGATCCCATTGGGACTAATGTAAATCGGTTAACACCATTAACAAGAAAAAAGGCGCAATGTCCTGCAGGTCAGACATAAATGACGCTTAATACTTCTATGGGCGCAATGTGCTGCAGGTCAGACATAAATGAGGCTCAATGCTTCTATGGGCGCAATGTGCTGCAGGTCAGACATAAATGAGGCTCAATGCTTCTATGGGCGCAATGTGCTGCAGGATGAGACATAAATGAGGCTTAATGCTTCTATGGGTGCAATGTGCTGCAGGTCAGACATAAATGAGGCTTAATGCTTCTATGGGCGCAATGTGCTGCAGGTCAGACATAAATGAGGCTCAATGCTTCTATGGGCGCAATGTGCTGCAGGTCAGACATAAATGACGCTTAATGGGCAATGTGCTGCAGGTCAGACATAAATGAGGCTCAATGCTTCTATGGGCGCAATGTGCTGCAGGTCAGACATAAATGAGGCTCAATGCTTCTATGGGCGCAATGTGCTGCAGGTCAGACATAAATGAGGCTCCTTGCTTCTGTTTCCTGTAACAATGGAGAAACCATCCACTTTGTAAAAGATCATTTTCTCATAAAAGTTGACGTAAATAGTCATATTTGAAATGCATGCTGGGATTCTCTGGGCTACAGAGGCATTTTATGCATTTTTTGCGCCACTTATAACTTTAGATTATCAGCCAATATGCACAGGACAGATAAATGACCTAAATCAGACTGATCTGGCCCCGGAACTGTAGCAGCCATGGCCGGCTGTGCTGCAAATGTACATTAAGCTAAAATACCTGCAAATAAGAGAGGTGCTCATCTGAGAATGAAAAATATACCTGAGTAGCTAACAGACCTATAGAAAAAAACCTAGAGCAGCCTCTATTGGTCACTTGTGCCCTTCACAGGGAGAACTATGCTGTAATGTATTCCAATGGACTAGTGGTCCAGCCCCAAAATACCAGGCAATTCTACCCTGAACAGGAGAAACGGCAAACCCCAGACGCGTTTCGGCCTTTATGGGCCTCGTCAGTGAGGTGCAGCTGCTAAAATACCTGACTTTTGATTAAAAAGTGTAATCAAACAATAGTTGTCAATGTCTTAATCTGTAAACTCTATGTATATATTATATCCCTGAATATAAAATGTCTTTATCCATTAGGAGTGATTCAAAACTAAAACACTTGGAGAGGGGGAGTCCTGGAGCCTTCCCATCCAAGGTATGTCCTGTTTTACTTGCCTTCCATGTCTGGGTTATATTTGGGACTTGGGCACAGAGCTTGCAGTCTATTCCTGTGCCTGTATATTCCTGCCATTAGCTGCCTTGAGAACAACTTGTCTATTAGTGACGGGTTACTTTTTAATTCTCTATGAAAGCCACAAAATGCTTTTAAGAACATCCCGCTGGCTTGGACTCCTTGGGGGTGTGACCTTTATATTTATTCTGGAGTTGAGAATGGAAAAGGATTTGCTAACTTGCATAAGTGTTTAGTATTTGACACCTTCCCCCTTTCTCTGCACATGCTCTGGAGAAGGTGGCTTGCTAGTTGTAACGGAAGCCATCACTGTTTTACCCTGTTTTATGGTTATTTAATTATTATGGTTAAAATATGATCACATTGCTGTACTGTAGATATGTTTTATGTTCTACAGAATATATTGGCTCAGAATATTACAGCTACTAGGCTAATAGATAATCCTATTACAGAGACTCCTCATAAGATAAGGAAGTCTATTGTATAAAGTGTTTTATTATGAGACCTAGAACAAAGAGTATAATCTGATCAATGTCTGATTGTATCAAAGTAGCCAGGTAGCCTCAGGGAGGTGTGACCACCTATTGTCCCTCTATGTGTATTGTGTGGCCAAATATGGGCATGTGTATTACCTGTGGAAAGAGATGTGTATATATATTTCTGCATAACAAAATAGAGTATTCTTTGACTCCCAATTGAGTGTCGTCCAATATGGGTGGTCTGGGCTTCTGAGACTGCGCAGTGCTTCTATATGGATATTTAATGCTGAACCTGACTCTCCCTCTGGAACTCTTGGATGGGATTATACCAACTTCACTTTTACACAGCAGCTTGCCAGGGAAAAGGACGTCTCATATGGCTGATACCCTCTCACTACCGGGGTAGCCGTTACACTAGTATACATGTAAGTGCTACCTGCCCTGTCTTGTCAGACTGTGAACATTACAGTTTTCTTGACAAAGATGGGTTGCCAGTTCCTTCTCCAGTGAACTGCAATTTGTCTGACCTCTCTC
Organism: Discoglossus pictus; assembly: GCA_027410445.1. NCBI lineage: Eukaryota > Metazoa > Chordata > Amphibia > Anura > Alytidae > Discoglossus > Discoglossus pictus. The sequence goes on from CM050167.1 coordinate 17,908,306, forward strand.
TGACCTGGGTGACCCTACATGGTATAGCTCAGTTTCAATGAGGAACTCAAGCCCCTTCACCATGACATGAGCAATCAGAAGGGGTGGTCACTGTTGGAAATAACAATTAGTTGAAGCACTTTTTGTTTAGGGGTTTTTAATTATACCATATTTGGAGCTTTATTTGGATTTTCGCTTCCAGACTCTTCTTTTTGTCATTCCAGAGATTTGTGTTAAGGGAAACAAATATGGTGTCTCGCTACAAAATGGAGTTCTTGGAGATAGAAAAAATTGGGGCTGGAGAGTTTGGTTGTGTGTACAAGTGCGTCAAACGCCTGGACGGGTGCTTCTACGCCATCAAACGCTCCAAGAGACCACTGGCTGGGTCCACAAATGAGTGAGTAGCCTTGGACACCCATACAGACTTGGTATTGCCATGCTCTAGCACAATAAAGATACTAATCGGCTTCCATTTTCCAGGCAGTTGGCATTACGTGAAGTCTATGCCCACGCAGTTCTGGGGCACCACCCCCATGTGGTGCGCTATTACTCTGCTTGGGCTGAGGATGACCACATGATCATTCAGAATGAATACTGTAATGGTAAGACCAGACTATGGAGATGGTCCAATGTGTCTCATGGATTTGTTCTTATAAAGTTTAAATATTGTAAATGCCTGAATATTACGTGTATAGGAAGTTGCGTTTTGTCCATCTCCAGCACACTCCTCCTCCGTTGTTAATGAATCCATAAAGGGAGGAGTTGGGGGAGAAGAAGAGGTATTAATAATTGCACACATTAGTATGTCACCTACACTTTAAGGGGAAATGCAAGCCCTGCTCCTGCAGAAATATAAAAGCCCCTCTTATACAAACTTCTCCAAACTATCATGGCTACCTCAAATGATCGGCAGAGGCACAAGTTCTCTATTTGCTATTTTTCTGTAACTATACCTAGTCATTCAAACTTCCAAAATGTTGCCTTAGTTTTCAATATGAACAAGAGGGGGTGCAGGGGGAGAAAAGCGCAAGATCCAAAAGTGCAGATAAATAAATTGTTGTACAGTAAAAATATGAATGAGTAGGTAGTCATATACCATGCACAAAAGTATTACAAAAATAAATTACATGGAAAAAAAAAAAAATAAAAAAAAAAAAAATAAAGAACAAAACAAAGTGTAACAAATAACGGTCACAACTTTTCCCTCAAACAATGAGGTATGAAAACAGCTCAAAATGGAGGATCCGTCCATCTGTCATTAGGATGAGGTCCACTGCCTCAACTCACCGGTCAAAGTAAATGCGCACTATCCAAAATACTGTACAGTGGCTTGGGTGTGGGGGGGAATCGTTGTTCAATCAGTACATATAATAGTATAGCCTGTACTGCGAGGGTTAAACGGCCAGCTTAGTATGGCAGAAAATGAAATAGTGGGACATGTTGGACCTACACTAATATGTGCGATCTCAGACCTTCAATGGTTAATATAAATGAAGCGACCGCATATGATACCTAAATCACTAATAAATAGAAATAATAATTTCTGCATAAAGTGTGTACAGACAGCGCTGTACTGAAGAACAAAAACAAACACGTTTCGACCCTACTGGGTCTTTTTCAATGGTATAGATAATATTAGTTAGCCAAATGCTATATAGGGAAGTAAAATATCAGCAAAAAATAAAACTGGTATCCCTAGCATAGAATACGGATGCGTGTAAAGGTCTTACCTTGTGGGCTATGGCAATAGTTGTTCTTTATAGGTGCCCACAATTGCCATGTGTTGGATGTTTTCAACCAGAAAGGACCCCATAGAGTGCAAGTTTTAGTGTTTTAGAAATGTCATGGGATTTCTTAATTGCAAAATAAAAAGGATGCAATTCCCTACATTAAGTCGCATCTCATTTATAGAAGTAGATAAGCAAACAAAATGGCAGCCCCTACTATAAAATTAAAAACCTTTTTTTTTTTTTTACAAAATTTAAATTTTACATATCCTTGAAGTATTGGTCAAGTATTTTCAATACAGTTTGAATGACTAGATGTATTCTTGCATACATGCCAATTTATAAAAACAAAGGTGTCCCAAGGTTCTGCCTCCTACATCCATTTCTCCCATGCTTGGGGTGGCCAATCTGGTTGTGCCCACACTGAAGGGTCATACTATTGGCGAAGGCATGAATATTCTAGGTCGTGAGAAGCTCAGTACCTCGCCCGGATAACATGGGACAAGAATTTTCCAACACTACATGACCTAATAACCCAGGCTGAGGGGGTAGCTGAGTGATCAGTGCTAGATGTGGCACTTGCTTGTGAGGTCGGCTATGGGTGCTTAGAATGACACTTTGTTGGCCGTCTTGTACACACTAATCTTCGTGAATAACACCATTAACATAACAGAATGAGGGGTGCCTAGTTCTTTTAAGGGAAGCTTAACCCAAGTGGTCTAGGTCATGACATCCAAAATATACAATAATCCCTTATACAGGACTAGAGAGAAGCTGAAACAAGCCAGTGGCTAACTCTGTAAGGAATAACTGTATAGAATTCATAACATGTGTAGTCTCCTTTCTGGTGGTATTGATCTGTATGTGATCTTAGGGGGCAGTCTGCAGGATCTTATAACTGAAAATACAAAGAGTAGCAGCCTGGTGTCCGAGCAGGAGCTGAAGGAGATCCTGCTGCAGGTGTCCATGGGCCTGAAGTACATCCACAGCTTGGGGCTGGTGCACATGGACATCAAGCCGAGTGAGTATGGTAGGATGGGGTCATCTGAGCGCTTCTAGAAGGGAATCCAATGTTCTCAATGTAAAATGGCAGTGGGCATATTGTAGTGGATTTAAGCTGCCATTTGAGAAGCAGGTTATAAATCATTGCTCCACCTTAAATAAAATTAACTTTGTTAATGTTAACTGCTTAAACCTTTCACTTTGGCACAACAGCCATTGGGAGAAGATGTATTAACTTTTGTAAAAAAAAATATATATTTTCCAGGTAATATCTTCATCTGCCGTAGACTCACCGAGGCCGATCAGGACGAGAGTGATGGGGATGATGAGATCCCCTCCGCCAGTATCCTGTATAAAATAGGTGAATGTGGCTTTATTAAAGCCTTTCCTGTGTCCCAGAACATTGGGATTAGTCTGCATTTAGCCCATACTACATTTAAAATGCTTGTGGTCAATTTACATTATTATATTAATGATGACTGTAAGGTAAACTTTACATCTTATATAAATAGTTAAATATAGCATAATTGATATAAAAACTTACATTTCAATTCTGAAGCCAACCGCAGGACACTCGCCTTCTGGAGCCTTCTTTCCTTTTCTTGCTGTTCTCCATCACAGCTGTTGCCTAAAGCCATGCCCACAGGGGGTGGGGGCTTCACATTACCAGTGTCTCATGATGTCCCACAAATGTCAGTCTACCTGCAAACATGACACTGGAAACCCTTCCCATATGGGCTTGACCTTGGGTAACAGCTGTGAAACCTGGCAGCTTTCATGAGGGATGATAGGTGGGGAGAAAAAGGGAGCTCAAGATGGTGACTCTTACTCTGGGTGAAGAGTACATTTTTGACATCTACAGCAGTTTTTAAAATTTAAGTTTAATAGTTTTTATTAATGTAGGGTCCTTTAAAATGAGGGATTAGGAGCCGGCACGCTGCAGTTCCTAGGATCGGACTATTAACTTACTAGTGATATTAAACACTTTTGTTTTTACTCTAGCACTTAATCACTAAACTGATAGCAACTGAACAAGGGTAACTTTTGGTTATAGCCCAATGAACTCCAATTTAGCTGTAGGGTCTGTTTCGGGAGTTAAAATAACATGAAGACCTTATCCATAACTGGTAATGGCTTCACCCTTTGGTTTTTTGTCTATACTGTTGGTCATGTGACGATGGTAATATGGATTCTATAAGCTATGACATTTTAGCTCCAATTATAATAAATGGCTAACACTTCCCTTTTGATTCCAGGGGATCTTGGACATGTGACGTCTACAACAAATCCTCAAGTGGAAGAGGGGGACAGCAGGTTTTTGGCCAATGAAATACTGCAGGAGGTGATTACATCGCATTACGTTCAAATTCCTTCATTTCAAATTTCCTTATACTTCTGGTCTTGATACGCGCTTCAAGTAGCACCCCAACATAAGCACCATCCTCTTAAAGGACTACTGAAAAACTGATAAATGCACATGAAGGCAGTATGCAAAAGAATGAGAATAGGGAAGAGTGTTGTATAGGTCTAGCTGTGACCCTCCCCGGCCCCTCAAACACATGCTCACATGAAGGCCGTGACGAGGATAATGGACCAGGACCAGGGAGCCCCATTTCAGGGGGCAGCAGGCTTCCTAAAGATGTTGAAGTATCATAGAATAATGTATTCATATGCACGGACATGTTTATGTCTCTGCTATACTTGCTTACATATAAAGTATTGATTTGGGATGTTACAAGAGAATAGGAGTAGTAATTAAGGTGGGTCTTAGGTGGGGGGTCTAAAAGTTACTGGGAGTTGCAAACATCTGAATATTAAGGGATAAAACTTTAATAGGGAATATTTAATGCAATCCAGGATGAGATGTCATAGATAAAAAGTAGAAGTGTGTCAATACTAAAGTAGTGAATAAATGTCAAAGGGTGTCACTGTCCCATAATATTCTGGGATTTTCAATAGTGACCATCTTAATTTGACGAGTAAATATAATAGATAGTAGTTGTTGTATAACTGTGGGCCTAATATAAATGTAGTAATGGTATCAATAATATCTTATGATACTTTTATGCAGGCCCCATATGCAAAATATTTGCTAATCATTGGAATGCAACAAGATCATTTTATTACGGTATTTAGGAAAGAACACACTTGTTCTAAAAATAGTGCACTAATCACAAATGGTTAAACAATAAAACAAAAACAGGGAGACTGGTGCTGCTATGTATATGCAGTACTATATTATACTGGGGAGGAAAATATATCCATATATCTATATAAATGCATATATATCACTTATAACATCATTAAACCGTAACACAATGTTCGGTTTTACTGTTTAGGAGGGTATCACTTATATCCCCTGTTGGCATAAAATATGCCTAGGTACTTGCGTTTTTTTTTTTTTTATCGAAGACATCTCTGCTATTGCAGCTCACATAAATTTAAATAGGATGCACCATCCTGCCCCTGCTCCCAATGGTTCGTTTCGCCCCTGTAATGGGCTTACTCATGGGCTAGGGAGTAGGTGGTAGTAGTAGTATTAAGCATTAGGAAATGATATAGGTTACTAGATTAGGTCAAACATCCTAATAGGTTTAGGGCATCATGAAGCCTAAATAAATCCATGAGTCCTGCCCTTGAAAAGTTTGAATACTCTTATCATACATAACATTCAAAATTTCTGGATGCCTCCAGTGACCAGCACTTATTTTTTAATTGAAACTAGCTTTTACCTTATGGGGTCTATTTATGCTCTAATCTTTCATGCACTTACATATATCACCTATCATATAATGATCCTTTAAGTTCCGTTCTGGTCTATTCCAGCAGATCTTGCCTTTGTATCCAGTGTCTTATGGTCTTTTCTTACTGCAGGATTACAGTCAGCTTCCCAAGGCAGACATCTTTGCTCTTAGTCTCACTATCACATTGGCAGCCGGGGCAGATCCGCTTCCCTGTAACAATGACAAATGGCACCATATCAGAGAGGGCAACCTGCCAGACATACCCCAACCCCTGAGTCCTGCCTTCCATGATCTGCTCAAGGTATTGTATTAAATGGTGTCAGATGGGATAAATTGAAGAGCTCTCAAAGGTGATGACTTTAGGATTCTCCACTATCCGTTTAATGAGAAATGTGTAAGAAGGGTTTGATTTTTAACTTAAAGGTAACAAGTACATTAAGTGTTAGTATTTACCTCTCAATTAGCCTTTTTGATTCATTAAAGGCTACTAGTGAATTTGAGTAAAGCTCCTATGTGTATTTGGCAAAGACGATTTAAAACCATATGCATCTTTTTTACTTTAAAAATTCTGTCTTCCCTTCAAGCAGAGCTGCTTCTCTCCACCTCCCTGTGCACATCAGGGGGTGGAGCCAGCTTTGCCTGTACTAAAGTTAGACAGTTTTATTTCTGGTTAACTGAGCATGCTCTGTAAAATGGGTGGGGCTAGACATGTATAGTCACTGGCCATATCCCATGTCACTGGGTGGGACCAATGGGACATCTGCAAGGAGGATTCACCTTAAATGCTTCAGGGCAGAGTTAATGATATCTTAAGCTAGAGCCAATTATCACAGCCATGACTTCCAAGCTCCACAATGCTGCCCTCAACCCTGGATAAGGGACAAGAAAAAATATTAACTTACTAGTCCATTGCTTGTCACAAACGACTGGATATTTGCTTTTTCTCTCCTTTCCCTCCCTGTGGCTCTTTACTGCGCCCCCCCCCCCCCCCACACACACACATCCTGTGTCCTTCCCTCTCCCTTGCACGCCTCGCCATGTGCTACGCTTAGTCGCAACTTTCAGAGATATCTGCTTTTCTTATAAAATGATCCTTTTTTAACTGGGAAGAATGGTGTAGTAAAATCTTACAAAGTATTACCTGCTATGAGTCTGAGCGTTTTCTTCTCTTCAGCTTCTGGTTCATCCAGACCCCAATATGAGACCCTCCGCAGGGACCCTGGTTAAACACTCAGTCCTGAGACGTTCTGTTGGTAAAGCTGCTCAGCTCCAGAAACAGCTGAATGTGGAGAAGTTCAAGACTGCCATGCTTGAGAGGTGAGCAATATGGTATGATCTGGACTTGGAGGGTGGATAAGTGTAATGTAAAATGCCAGATACCACACTAGTAGGAACTGTAGGATGAAATGGTGAAGGAATTCAGGTATGTCTGGAATACACAAGATTCTCATGAGGATAAACTTGTTAAGGTAGATAAAATGAGTGGACTAGAGGAGTTCTACCCGCCATCATCTGCCAAGACTAACTGGGTTGGTCATGACCAAATTAAGGGTAATGTTGAAATATTATGAACATATTCCAGGCATAGCACATTGGAACATGTCTCCACAAACATGAATTTCTCCAACTGGAATGGTCTGCTAAACTAACCTGTTTCTCTAAAACTGCTTTTATGCGGACTGTACTTGTCTCAAATACTTCCATATGGCTTCTACACCAGTTTGAATTTCCAATGTCCCTTACAGAAAAGGAAGTCAGGCAGGGTCCAAGCTATAAACTTATTTGGTATTTGCATTGGTGCGGGGTATGAGCGCAAACATCACATCAGACTGGGTGACTTGTCTTTAAACAAACATGTGATTATGTTCCTAAACTACTGTAGTCCTTTAATGCATTAAAATTACACATTAACAACTGACACCTATGGTCAAGAATATAACGCCCTAATAAAAGCCTACAGCATATCCACTTTGAGACCCTACACAAGTAACCCACCGTTAAGTACCCATTGCTGTATTGGCTAAAAATCTAGTTTTTAGTAGGTAACTTGAGGTACAGCACTTTCAGAAACTGTTCATGAAGGCAAACTATTCTAATGTACAGGTTTTATTCTAATTTAGAAGAATTGCACCTAGACATTTTGATCTGCTCCTATGAACACTGACCGTATAAAGATTTAATTGAAGTTTATGGCTTTTATTTTATTTTTTATATTGCTTTTTTTTTTTTCCTCTCCGCATAGGGAACTACAAGCAGCGAGATCGGCCCAAACATTTGGCAAAGATGAATTAAAACTTCCATCTCAGGCAGACTTGCTCTGCCGGGGCAGGAAGCGTCTTGTTGGGGGTAAAAACACGCGCTCATTGAGTTTCAACTGTGGTGGACTTTAATGATGTGTTGACCAAGGCTTTGGTTAAAGCAATGAAACAAATCGGGACCATGGACTCCTGGCAGGCTGGAGCTTGACCCTTGGGTAGAATAAAGACGTTCCAGTGTCCATTCACATGGTCTTGTCCTACCTCACTATTTGGTCTCTGCACTTCTGGGATGTCTAAAATATTATTTTTGTTTGGAATATTCATGAATCAAATGAGTAAGAATCCAATATAAAGTCCCTCATTACATGGAGTGTTTTACTTGCTGTTCTTCCTGTGTATAATCACGCATGAACGCCTTGTATCAGGTCATAGGTTCTATAGAATATTTTGGAGAACCTCAAACCCATTTTTTAATTTTAACCTTTTGTGAAAGGATTGTAAGATTTTTCTGAAAAATGCATTGAATTTCATAAATTATATTTGTTTTTAAATAAAATTTTAATGTTTAAAGCTTTGTACAATTCAACTTTTTAATGGCTATGTAGAACGTCTGATAGGAAAGCCAATAGCAAAATACAGCTCTCAGAATTGGAAATTTTTTAAATCAAAATGCATGGTTTTATCCTAGAAGGATCTCCAAGCACTTAGAAGATAAATAGGTCAAACTTATTGGAAGGCCTGGATGAAGAGCACGGTCTTCAGCCATTTTTTGTTAATCTCAAACTGGCATTCTGGGACATCTGTAAGACATAGTTTTTTTCTTTTTCAATAGTCCCAGATAACTGCAGTTGCAGGAAGTCCAGTCTTGATACAAAGGCATGGACCAAAGTAGGGACATAATCTTGGGTATGATGTGCTTTATCCTGGCAATGTTCATCAGATGGAAAAATGAAGCTTTGACCATGGTGAACACTTGATTCTCTTACCAAAATCTAGGGCACCAAGGTTGCAAACATGTTAACATTTCTACAGTTGGGTCCCAAAGGCATGTTCTGGTTTAGCCCAGGAAAGCTGCTATCATTGGACAGGGATCCATCAGAAATAGCACTTTACTGGGTTCAGCCTCAACCAGTTCCTACTCATCCAATCTTGGAACTCTTCTAGACCAATGGTTTCAAACCGCTCCTCAGAACCCACCAGACAGGCCATGACTTCATTTTAACATTGAACAGCATGTCTGGTGGGTCCTGAGGAGCGGTTTGAGAACCACTGTTGGACATGTATAAAGGTTGTATATTCTGCATCTTTGTTGGAAAAACAGATAAAGCTGTCCTCCTAAGCATGGAGGTTTAGGCTGTGTCTTATCTCTCTCAATGGTAGCATGTAAAAGCAAACCCCATTAAAGATAAAATAATTGGAACTCCACATGACAGGGACATGGGTTTAAAGGAGCACACCTGAAGAAGCACTAGATCAACCTAGATCCAGGCTTTTAAATGGAGTATCCCCCTTCATACCATGTTTTCAAATGCAGTAAACTGAGGACCTTCTTTCTTTTTACTGCAAATTGTAGCCATATATGCAGTGATGCTGTAACTACTACCATGTTGAATTATTTGCAGTCTCAAGCTACAATGGAAACCTCAACCCAAATGGATTTCCCTAGCAGCTTTATGGTCTCGGGGGCCTTGGGAACTGGGTTAGGAGGATAAACTTAGATAATATATTAAGCTGGTTGTCCATTTTGGACATTTTGACCTGGGATTAACCACACCAATATTTCAAAGGACTGAAAAATGTTATCCATCTAACTTCCCAGTAATTTGGAGCCTCGTTGCCTCTAGTGCTATGGATAGGGAAAATGGTATGGACTGTAACCAGGCCTAAAGGCTGGACCCATTTTGGTCCTTGTCACACACCCTCAATTATCACTGGTCACTTGTCCTCAAATACATTAGACCAGAGAGTTGTCCATTAGACCTAACATTAATTCTACTGCTACTGTTCCTGCCAAACCCTCTCTTCACTGACATCCTCACTGTCCAAAAGGTGGCTTACATGACTCCTGGCCACTAGCCAAACACCAGAGATTACTTGGTGCCAGGTCATCCCCCACATAAAAACCCATTGGATATGGACTCTTGTCTCACTGGTCCCACTTAATTATCTGGACTAGCCTACAAGTGCCTTAGTGGCTAGCCTCCTGGGGCAATGGCCAAAGTGCTGATACCTATATCTTTTGTGACAGATCACAACTGGATAGGAGGGAAATAAAATATAATATATATATAATTACACACACACACACACTAGTGAATTGCCTGTCAATAATGACAGTATAATTTTTTTATTTTTTCACTCCCTCCCTCCCTTGTGTCTACCTCCCTCCCTCACTTGTGTCTACCTCCCTCCCTCCCCCTTCCCTGTGTCTTTCTCCCTCTCCCCGCTCCTGTGTCTCTTCCATCCTCTGTCTTTCCCCCGTCGTCTCCAGACCTAAACTGTATTGAGCATCTGTGGGACCTTCTCAAAAGGAAGGTGGGGGAGCGCAAGGTCTCCAACATCCACCAGCTCTGTGATGTCATCATGGAGGAGTGGAAGAGGACTCCAGTGGCAACCTGTGAAGCTCTGGTGACCTCCATGCCCATGAGGGTTAAGGCAGTGCTGGAAAATAATGGTGGCCACACAAAATATTGACACTTTGGGTCCAATTTGGACATTTCCACTTAGGGGTGTACTCACTTTTGTTGCCAACGGTTTAGACATTAATTGCTGTGTGTTGAGTTATTTTGAGGGGACATCAAATTTACCCTGTTATACAGGCTGTACACTTACTGCTTTGTCATTTCTTGAGTGTTGTCACATGAAAACATATCACATATAATAGTTGTCAAACTGCGAATCCTCGTTATGCTTGTGAACCTTGCATAGCGAGGCGAGCCGTTGAAGCACAGAAGTCTACAGCAAGGGGGGGGGGGGGTGAGCAGCTGAGGCATTTTAACTTGGAGCACTTAGGCGATGAGCGCCGAAGCAGTTGAGGCTTTGAAACACACGGGACTTAGTCAGAAAAGAGCGCCAAAGGCATTGAAAAACGAGGGACTTAGCCTCCACGCACTGAGGAAACACGGGATCGCCTTAGGCTGCAAGCAGTTGAGGAACGCGGGACTTAGAAGAAAAAATTACGAGCTGCAGAACTTAGAGAAAAAAAAATGGGGTTGGAAAAATACAAAGTTAACGGCCGAACCACGCCAAACACGAAAATAAATAAATAAATAAAATACAAAAAAAAAAATCACACACCGCACGTGGGTACAGCCAGGACGTCTGGGAGTGAGGTTGCATGCAGAATTTAAGTCAAATTTGCAAAGTTTCGTCACTCGAAAATCAGCTAAGCGAGAAAAAAAATGGCGGCTGAAAAAAATGAAAACAAGGCTACACGACCCTGAACTGTGCAAAACACCGCCAGAGGCGTACGACTTTTACCCGGGAACATACGAGGCACAAAATACACTATTAGAAAGGACGGAAAATGCTTGCGAGCCGCGTAACACATAGACAATCGCCGCCAGTTTACAACACTAACTTGCAACTAATAACATTACGAATCTAAAATGGTGCTTTACACAACTAAACCAAGAGTTTGCCCTCGCTCACGCACCCTATTTATACTGCACAATTGGCACATTGCGGACACTTTCTCCTCAGGGCACCAACAGTCCAACTGTACATTATATGCTGCAGAAAAATAAAAAGAGAATGTTAGCTCTTCAGGCTATTGATTGCTGGATATATTAATTAAAAAAAAAAAATATATATATATATATATATATATATATATATCTGTCTTTGTGATGAGCGCCGAAGGTGCTTAGAGGAGGAAAAGTACATGAGAGGAGAGGCTCGCAATAGTGGGCAAGTTGCTAGTAATAAAATATTTACAAAAATGTGAGGGGTGTACTACCTTTTGAGAGATACTGTATATACACTAGTAACTTGCCAGTGAAAAATGACGGTATAATATTTGATGTGTCTCTTCCCCGAGCCCCCCTCTCTCCCCTGTGTCTCTTTCCCTCCCCCTCCTTCCTCTGTGTCTCTTTCTCACCTCCCTCCCGTCTCTTTACCCCCTTTATCTCCCGTCTCTCCCCCATCTCCTGTCTCTCTTCCCCCCCTCTCCCTCCCCTGTGTCTCTTCCCCCCCCTCTCATGTCTCTCTCCTCCCACCTCTCTTTCCTCTCCCCATCTCTCCCCCTCTCTTGGTGCAGCGCATCAGATAGTGTGTAACTTCCCAACGCCAATGTGCATGTGCGGTGGGAGCACTAACACTATCGCAAATATTATATGTGATATATATATATTTACATTTTTTTAAGAATGTCTTTATTTTAAAGGCATATGCAAGTGAGCTGGGTTATTAATGCATCTGATAGAGGAGAATTTATAGTGTCTGAAATAATTGATTGCATAAAAAAATTCCATAGTAAACAGTTAAACCGTTAGTCTGAAGTTTGCTGAATTTCTTGCATTTGCAAACAGTTTTCTCTCAATGTTGACACCCCCCTGAAATTCCCAGAGAATATTAGCATAAGTTATACATTGCACCGTTTTGGCCTGGGGATTCTGCAGACATGCTCAAGTTAGCACTTGAAGTCTTCCCTACTGTGAGAAGTCACATGATGTCAGACACTTTCCTTTCCTTTAGCCAATCAGCAGCTTTTATATCGGGTACATTTTTTTTAATGAAGTACCCAATATGCGCAGTGCCTTTGTTGCATTTTTTTTTCATGCAAACATTTTTTGCTAGGTAGGTTATGATGATTTCTACAGGATGCATTTATAACCCACCTCACTTTAATATGCCTTTAAATAAACTTTTCTGTGGGAAGTGTTTATTCTGGAAATACTTATGTTACCACCATTACACATGATGTGAAAACTAAGTTTTAGTAGATAACATCTAGTTTGCAAATTTACATCAATATAGAAATCTTCTGCTTTTTTTTTTTAATGATTTGAAATAAAGGTATAATATCTAGGAGCTATAACATTAAACATAACTGGGCTAATATTAATCACTATAATAACACGGTATCATCCTTTACATTGGGCTTTAAAGAACAGGAAGTGAGGCAGACAACAGGCACTTGGACCTGCCGGAAGTGGGGCGGAAGTGAGCAGAGTAGCTGCAGGAAGTGACGCTAGTTGTGTTGCTTTGGATCTGTCCCCTTGCAGTAGCTCACGTGGAAGAGCAGTAAGTGACCCTGGTAAGAGGTGAGGGAGTAATGATCTGCATATACTGTGTATAATGAGGAGTGATGTTCTGCAGGTACTGTGTATGATGAGAAGCAATAATCTGCAGATACTGTATTTTATAGGGAGTAATGATCTGCAGATATGTAGAAGGTAGGGCACTGATGTTCAGATACTGTCTGTAAGGGGGAGTAATGATCAGCAGATTACTGCATTATAAGCAATGGCAATGATCTGCAGGTATTGTCTATTAAGAATGGTAATGATCTGCAGATAGTATCTGCAATGAGGAGCAATGATCTGTAGATATGTAGAAGGAAGGGCACTGATATTCAGATACTGTCTGTAATGAGGAGCAATGATCTGCAGATACTGTCTGTAATGAGGAGCAATGATCTGCAGATAGTATCTGCAATGATCTGTAGATATGTAGAAGGAAGGGCACTGATATTCAGATACTGTCTGTAATGAGGAGCAATGATCTGCAGACACTGTCTGTAATGAGGAGCAATGATCAGCAGTTACTGCTTACAGTGAGGAGCAATGATCTGCATATATGAAGAAGGAAGGGAAGGGCACTGATTTTCAGATACTATCTGTAATGAGGAGCAATGATCTGCAGATACTGCCTACAATTAGTAGTAATGATCTGCCGGCAGTGTCTAATGAAGAGCAGTTATTGCTCATAAGGAAGGGTAGTTATCTGCAGTATCAGGGACCTTATCAGTAATTAACATCAATGATCTCTTATTAACAAAGTTAAGAAGCTTCTTTTGTGGTGGGTCAGAAAGGCTGTGCCAGCTAAAAATGGCAAACTTCAGTAAAACTTTTTTCTGTGGGACAATGCATTTTATTAGCATCCATCTGACAACATACTTGTTATTACCTTAAATTTTAATTTATACCATTTTTGGAACCTAATGTGGAGCTTGTTGTGTTTTTTTTTTTTTTTTTTTTTACTTCAATCAGTTTTATTAGTAGATAAGGAAACCAAGATTACAATGACTCTTGATTATGAGAAATTAGCCGAGACAAAATAGCAGGTTGGTATGATAAACAAAACATGGCGATCAAATATAGTATCAGAGAGTAATTTACCTACAAGACAGCAGCAGTGGCGGTAAGCATCCGCTAGATGGCGCTGCCGATTATTCCGGCGCCATATCATAGTGTCAAGGCTTAGGTAAACGGTGAGGGTGAGGGTTCGTTCAAGGGTTAGGCTAACATTATAAGCTTAGAACTTCTCTCACAAATCGCCAGCGCTGCAAAATATCGGCAGCGCCATCTAGCGGTTGGATGCCGCACTGCAGCGGCGGATATTAGATAACAGGATAGATCCGATAATAACATAAACAAAATGTTAACTAAATACGGTGTGGCAATCCTTTCTAATGCATATGTTACAAGGAATGTTTCATACTTACGTCTAATCGCCAATTCCGGAGTGGAGGCCGCACCAGCTGACCCGGCTCAGAGAATGCGCCAATAAATATAAGTCAATATCAAGTCCGATTAAACTAATGCAGAACCGTGTGGAGATTCTATCCAGGGAGAGTCCTCGAGAGGGTGTGTGAGTTTTTCATTAATAGGGAGTTTATTATTCCATTGACGTCCTATATGGCTTTTAGTAGCCAGCACTATGAATTGCATTAATGTGTTCTGAGAAGTGGAAAGGGTGGGGATCAAATGTCCTAAAAGGCTTATTTCAGCTTTAGGGGGAAGTTGTTGCTCAAAGATGTCTGAGGTAATTACAAAAATGTCTTGCCACAGGGAGACAACTCGAGGAGACGTCCACCATATATCTAAAAAAGAGCCCACTTCCCAGCACTTTAGGAAGCAATTGGGGTTGGGGGAATTTTTCCAATTATGAAGTTGTACTGGCGTGACATAGATTCTGGGGAGGGCTTTGATCGATGTTTTAGCTTTACCCATAAATTTTCCCACTTATCTAAATCCCAGGAGCAATTCATTTCATTCGAGGAGCTTGTTGTTTAATTTCCACATTGGTCATTAGTAAAATTGTATATAATGTTACACTACTTGTCCAGCTGCTGACACTCTAGAGGGACACATCTACAGAGCTCCAATGAATAAACTGACATTTTCAGTTGCAGCAAACCTAGTGTAATGACATTTCAGTGTACTTGTATTTTTTTTTATCCTTTAAAGATGGGCTCAAAATGAACTGGTATTTTATTCCTAATAAAGTTTTTTTTTTTTTAAATTATTAATTCATTTTTTTTTAGGTATTGAGAGTTTTCTGTATTGCAAAACTTTAAGAGAAAGCAAACCGAGCAGATGCTGCGAAGGCCTGTAACCCAGGTAAATATTATGCATTTTATATATATATATATATATATATATATATATATATATATATATATATATATATCACATATTATAATTGTCTTACTGCGAGTTGTCGTCACGCTTTGCGTCCCTCGCAAAGGAAGGGCCGCAACTGACCACAACTCGCAGTTTCACCATGGCTCCCATCAGCCCTACTGCAGGCGTGCACGGGTAGCCGGCAAGCGTGCGCGCGCACACGCGAAGACGTCGCGTGCGCGGGTACCCAGGCAGGCAAGCGCGCGCGCGCGCGCACGCGAAGACGTCACACAAGCGCGTGCACGCGCATACGTCACACAATCGCGCACGCGCATGCGAAGACGTCACACAAGCGTGCGCACGCGCATCTACAGCAATGAGGTGAGGGAGAGAGACACGGGGAAGAGTGACAAGGAGGGGAGAAGCAGGGGAAGAGATACATGAGGGAGGGAGAGGAGGAGGGGAATAGAGACACGAGAGGAGGGGGGAAGAGAGACACAGGGGAAGTGAGATACAGGGGAGGGGAAGAGAGACACAGGGGACAGGGGAAGTGAGATACAGGGAAGGGGGAAGAGAGGCACAGGGGAGCGAGAAGAGGAGGGGGAAGAGAAACACAGGGGAGGGAGAGGAGGGGGAAGAGAGACACAGGGGAGGGAGGGGAGGAAGAGAAACGGGAGGGAGAGGAGGGGAGGAATAGACATGGGGGAGGAGACACAGCGGAGGGGGGAAAAGATGAGGGTCAGGGGGTGGAGAGACACAGGGGAGGGATGAGGGGGCAGAGACACAGGGGAGGGAGAGGGGGAAGGAGAAACAAGGAAGGGAGAGGGGGGAAAGAGACACAGGGGAGGGAGAGGGGGAAGGAGAAACAAGGAAGGGAGAGGGGGGAAAGACACAGGGGAGGGAGAGGGGGAAGGAGAAACAAGGAAGGGAGAGGGGGGAAAGACACAGGGGAGGGAGGAAAAGATGAGGGTCAGGGGGTGGAGAGACACAGGGGAGGGAGAGGGGGAAGGAGAAACAAGGAAGGGAGAGGGGGGAAAGAGACACAGGGGAGGGAGAGGGGGAAGGAGAAACAAGGAAGGGAGAGGGGGGAAAGAGACACAGGGGAGGGAGAGGGGGGAAAGAGACACAGGGGAGGGAGAGGGGGGTGACAGAGACACAGGGGAGGGAGAGGAAGTAGAGGGCGGGAGAGGCTCACAATGAGTTCCAAAGCCACTCATTGCAAGGCCCGAGATGAGCGCTGAAGGAGCTTATCGCAAGGCCAGTAAAGTAGAGGGGGGCGAGGTTCGCAATGAGCCCCTCCCGTCAAGTAGAGGGGCTCGCAATGAGCGCCGAAGGCGCTCATTGCGAGGCCCGTGATGAGTGCCAAAGGCGCTCATCGCGAGGCCAATAAAGTAGAGGGGGGGAGAGGCTCGCAGTGTGTGACAAACACCATTGCCAGGCTTCAATTTATTGCCGTCATTTTTGACGGGCAAGTCGCTAGTATATATATATAATTACACACACCGTATATACTCGAGTATAAGCCAAGGCACCTATTTTACCACAAAATACTGGGTAAAATGAGTGACTCGAGTATAAGCCGAGGGTGGGAAATGTGCTGCCCCCTGTGTCCCTCTTGTGCCCTCTGTGTCCCCCCCCTCTCTCTGTGTCTCTTCTCCCCTCTCCTTTCCCTTTGTCTCTTCCCCCCTCCCTCCTCATCCTCAACCTTTCTCCTCATCCTCAACCTCCCTCCTCATCCTCAACCTCCCTCCTCATCCTCAACCTCCCTCCTCATCCTCAACCTCCCTCCTCATCCTCAACCTCCCTCCTCATCCTCAACCTCCCTCCTCATCCTCAACCCCACTAAATACCTCCCCCCTTGAGCCGGCGCGCATGTGACGTCACATGCGCGCCGGCTCTGGGTCAAGGAGCTGAGGCCGGAGCACAAGGACAAGTTGAGGAGGGGGGAGGGAAAGAGACACGGGGGGGGGGGGGGTTAGAGACACACGGGGGGGGTTAGAGAAACACACACACATATACAGTGAGAATTAAATACTACTACTGTACGGTGGAGGCTTCTATCGTTTTGTTGTGGTAAACTACCTACTCAAAAATCTACTACACAAGCTAGGAACCAGCCCCACGCTGATGAGGCAGTAACCTTGAAACAGCTGTCCATGGTTAGGTTTCCTGGCTTGTACATAATCCATCCTGGGCTTTGCTTAAAGCTGTGTAATACAGCAGGCATAGACCTAAAAGGAGCCATGTTTGAAATAGTATTGTATTAAATAGCGAAGCCTATGTGGGCACATTTACATGTCCTTGCTCAGGTTCCCAGAATGCAGTGCAATAACTGTATTTCCTGAAATTTTGAGCAGGAAATAAGTCTTTTAACTTAACTTAGACCTTTGAATGTGAGCACAAATGTGCTATTTATTTACTATATATATATATATATATATATATATATATATATATATATATATAGCACATTTGCATGTCCCAGTTCAACGTCCCAGAATGCAGTGTAATAACTATTTTACTCGGAATTCTGAGCTGGAAGCAGGTTTTTAAACTTGTTTTAGACATTCAAATGTGAACACAGATGTATTATTTATTATATATATATATATATATATATATATATATATATATATATATATATATATATATATATACAGTGTTTTTGTAACATCAATTTAATTAAGAACATGCAATGTTTGATAATAAAGGAGTTTTATTTGTTCTTAATTGATTTTGAAAACGTGTGTCTCACCTCAGTGGGTCTCCATATTGTCCTTTTCCACCTCTGTATGTGTAGCTCAGATGGAAGGCTGGGATCGAAAGCTGTGCAGCTTGTGGTTGTATCTTTAGATTCACTGCAGCCCTAGCGCACACATGATAAAGTTGCAGTAGCTTGTGCTGCAGTGCATCCAAAAATGCAACCACAAGCAGCAAATCTTTCTGAGCCTAAGAATTGGTAGGAGGACAGGATGGAGAACCCAGATGGGCAAGGAGTGTGAGATTTCCAAATTTAAGTAAATATATTTATTGTTTTATGTTTTTAAAGTGTTGTTGGACTTTCCTTTTTTCTGGCAGGTGCTCCGGCAGTTTGCGAGATGCCAGGCCACTGACTCGGCTTCTGTGATTCTGGAGAGATGTGAGTACCCGCCATCTTGTTTTAGAGGTTTGCTGGTGTTCGCTTTGGAAATAAACCAATGCTCATGTTTGGATTACAGTGGCACAACAAAGTGCCAGTTATCGCAGAATCATAATTACACCTAGTTGTTATTAAAAACGTGAGGGGATGAGCTTAAATGTCAGGCATCTTAAAGGGGCTCTGCAGTTCGAGAAAAAGATGCTTTTTGTGTCCAGTACATACCAAACTAACAATGCTATGGGCATAAAATATTTTTTGGGGAAAATCTGAATTCTTGAAGACTATTTATAAGTACAGGAATCCATTTTGTGTTTGTTACATCACTTTCTCAGAGCTGAATCATGGTGGTGTGTGTTGTGCCCGAGAGGAGGAATTTATTAAAGACATTAAACCTAATTGTTTGAGCACTACAGAGGTCGTTTAAGGTTTAAAGCCAAGGTGACCAGCTTCATGGGATCTGATCTCTGGCAAATGAGGTGCCTGTAACTTACATTTATTCTAAGTATTTAACCCCTGAAAAACTGCAATTTTTTACATTTTACATTCAAATTGGAACTTCTGAGCATTTACAGAATCTCTATTAAATGTCCTTAGGTTTTATAAGACAGAGAAGTAAAGCTGGTAGATTTACTATATAAGGTTTTATTTCTTTATTTAGTAAATGATTAGAAATAAATACGGCATTTGCGGAATATTTGTCTCCTTCCTCAGCTAGTAGCAGAAAACCTAGACTGGTCTGAAGAAAATAAGGACGCCTCCTGGGCAGATGTTGCTAAGACGCAGCATGCCATTTTCCTAGTACTGCAGAAATATTGTTTGCATAACCCACAGGGGGCAGTGCTTTGCGCGGACTGTTGTGCATTGGTATATACAGTCGGTATCTCCTATGCGTCCCTTATGAATTTCTCTTGCATGTTTTAGCTCTGAACCGGGTGCAGTTACTGGGGCGCGTGGGGCAGGACCCTGTTATGAGGCAGGCGGATGGAAGGAATCCCGTCACCATCTTCTCTCTGGCAACCAATGAGCTGTGGAGATCCGGGGAGAGTGAGGTGTTCCAGACAAGTAAGGAATCCGTTATCTAAGGTGCACATATCAATCATACACATATTACTAAAGAGCCAAACATGCCTGTAAAGAAATATACATGTCTCAGCAGCCGGTCCTGGGACCAATGCCGGCCCTTAAAACGTTATCGGCTGATCCTCTCAACTAAGAAGGATGAGGAGACCCTAAGACCCTATATATAATCTATTGAAATCTGTGCAAGACTAAGTGACAATGTAGTGGGTCACATTTATTATCACCCTGATGAAAAAGTCTTTTTTTCTTTTATGTACTTTAGCTGTTTCAAATTAAAAACGAGGAACTTCCCATATCCCTTTAATGAGCCGACTTGGTGACCCTTTTATATCTGACGTCTATATCGCATTAGGCCTTTTGTGGGTTGTTCCATATACTTCCTATAATAATAAATGATTGACACACATGTAATATATGATATTTGTATTCAATCCCAATGACTTTCTTCTTAACCAGCTGGGGATGTGAACCAGAAGACCACATGGCACCGGGTGTCCGTTTTCCGGCCCGGACTACGGGATGTAGCTTATCAGCACGTCAAAAAGGGGTAAGTGACCTCCTCTTCCTACTACTTGTTGTTGTTCAATCGTGTCCAACTCTCTGTCACCCTATGGACCATAGCAGGTCAGACACATCTATTACTATGTCTCTGGTCGCTCTTTTCAATACTGTTTTCTTGGCAAAGATACTGGAGTGGGCTGCAAATTCCTTCTCCAGTGGACCACAATTTGTCTGACCTCACTGCTATGACCGGCCCATCTTGGGTGACCCTACACGGTCTGCCTCACAGCTTCATTGAAGTACACAAGTTTATTCTCCACTGCATTAGTATTTAGTTTGGGGTGATATTTGTTTGTTTGCTTTGGGGGGTTTTATTGAAAGTGTACAGAATCAACATTTAGTTCTAGAATTTTTAAAGGCATATGGAAGATGTCTGGGGTTTACAAGGTATAAAATATATCTTTGTATCTATTTACTTTTCATGTACTTTATATTATAACAAAATGCTTATAAGCTCTGTTTTACTGCCTAAAATCAAACAAATGGTCCCTGTATGGGTCTGCCCTCTGCAGCTCATGAAAACACAGAATCTGTGGTACTGGGTGTGCAGTGTCTCATACTAACCAATTAGTGACCATCTCTCAGAAACATTCTGCAACATACCGCTGATAGGCTAGGACACTGCACATCCATCCCTGAAGAGTCTGTGTCTGCATATGCTGCAGTGAGTAAACCCATGCAGGGACTATTTATTTGATTTTAGGCAGTAATAACAGAGCTTATAAGTACTTCTTAATAAAATAAAGTATATATACAATGGATATAAACAATCTACACACCCCTGTTAAAATGTCAGGTTTCTGTGCTGTAAAAAAATGAGACAAAGATAAATTATTTCAGAACTTTTTCCACCTTTTTAATGTGACCTATAAACTGTACAACTCAATTGAAAAACAAACTGAAATCTTTTACGTAGAGGGAAGAAAAAATATAAAAATAAAATAATATGGTTGCATAAGTATGCACACCCTTAAACTAATACTTTGTTGAAGCACCTTTTGATTTTATTACAGCACTCAGTCTTTTTGGGTATGAGTCTATCAGCATGGCACATTTTGACTTGGCAAGATTTGCCCACTCTTCTTTGCAAAAACACTGCAAATCTGTCAGATTGCGAGGGCATCTCCTGTGCACAGCCCTCTTCAGATCACCCCACAGATTTTCAATCGGATTCAGGTCTGGGCTCTGGCTGGGCCATTCCAAAACTTTAATCTTCTTCTGGTGAAGCCATTCCTTTGTTGATTTGGATGTATGCTTTGGGTCGTTGTCATGCTGAAAGATGAAGTTCCTCTTCATGTTCAGCTTTCTAGCAGAAGCCTGAAGGTTTTGTGCCAATATTGACTGGTATTTGGAACTGTTCATAATTCCCTCTATCTTAACTAGGCCCCAGTTCCAGCTGAAGAAAAACAGCCCCAAAGCATGATGCTGCCACCACCATGCTTCACTGTGGGTATGGTGTTCTTTTGGTGATGTGCAGTGTTGTTTTTGCGCCAAACATATCTTTTGGAATTATGGCCAAAAAGTTCAACCTTGGTTTCATCAGACCATAACACCTTTTCCCACATGCTTTTGGGAGACTTCAGATGTGTTTTTGCAAAATGTAGCCTGGCTTGGATGTTTTTCTTCATAATAAAAGGCTTTCGTCTTGCCACTCTACCCCATAGCCCAGACATATGAAGAATACGGGAGATTGTTGTCACATGTACCACACAGCCAGTACTTGCCAGATATTCCTGCAGCTCCTTTAATGTTGCTGTAGGCCTCTTGGTAGCCTCCCAGACCAGTTTTCTTCTTGTCTTTTCATCAATTTTGGAGGGAGCTCCAGTTCTTGGCAATGTCACTGTTGCGCCATATTTTCTCCACTTGATGGTGACGGTCTTCATTCTGTTCCATGGTATATCTAATGCCTTGGAAATTCTTTTGTACCCTTCTCCTGACTGATAGCTTTTAACAATGAGATCCCTCTGATGCTTTGGAAGCTCTCTGTGGACCATGGCGCTTGCTGTGGGAAGCGACTAAGAACATTTCAGGAAAGACCAACTAGAGCAGCTGAACTTTATTTGGGGTTAATCCGAGGCACTTTAAATGATGGCAGGTGTATGCTGACTCCTATTTAAAACGATTTGGAATTTGATTGCTTAATTCTGAACACAGCTACATCCCCAGTTATAAGAGGGTGTGCAGACTTATGCAACCACAATATTTTATTATTCCCTCCACCTAAAAGATTTCAGATTGTTTTTCAATTGAGTTGTACAGTTTATAGGTCACATTACAGGTGGAAAAAGTTCTGAAATGATTTATCTTTATCTAATTTTTTTACAGCACAGAAACCTGACTTTTTAACAGGGGTGTGTAGACTTTTTCTATCCACTGTATACACAGGGATATTATATACCTAGTAACATCCATATTCCTTTAAAATTATTGGGGAGGGAGATGGGGGTTCAGTATTCTTAGCCTAAAGGGGAGCAGTGAATAAAGGAAAACAGGGGGCTATCTTAGGGATATTTAGAGCAACCTGCATAAGGATGGAGCTGTATTGAGTTCTTACTCACCATTGCTGCCAGGAGAATTATTGTTGAGAAGTGGAAGGGTCAGCCGTCAAAGTTACAGAAGCAGATCTTCCCCACCTGTAACTGGTGACATTGTCAGAAGTTTGTCTGCCAGCCTTTTCCCATATTCTACTTTAAACTCTCCATATGTGCTCTGCGCCATTTGATAGAGGGTGAAAAAGCACATGGAAAAAGTGTTTTCCTTTTTAACATTGATGCTGAATTCATGGAGTTATGATCAATAGAAATCAGGTTATTTCAGTGTGTGCTGTAAACAGAACACTTAACCTCTGCACCACCACACCGGTCTTAAACATAATGTATATGCAACACTTACAGACTCACGCCTTATTATTTATGAAGGTTCTTGTGGGACGGCTTCAAGAGCTAAACTGACAATATCTGAATCAATTATTGGTCAATTTTAAAAATGTAAACACATTTTCCACATGATTTTCCACTCTCTAACTTTACATATGGTGACTTGTGTGGTCCTTTTTAAGTACATGATGGTGATTATATGTGCATAAACCGAAGGTAGAACTTAAATGTAAATGGTGTCGCTCAGTCGTGTCCGACTCTCCATGACCTCATGGACAACACACCATGCTGATCCACTTGGTTTTCATGGCAGAGATACTGGAGTGGGTTGCCAGTTCCTTCTCCAGTGGGCAACCGCATACAGCTCCTGGTATTCCCAGGTGGTCTCCCATCCGAGTACTGACCAGTGTGACCTCTTGGTTCCCTGGCTGGATTCAAACCCAGGATGCTGTGGTGAAAGCACCTGCATCCTATCCACTGGACCACCTTGGGGGTAGCACTTACCTGCGCACTAACAAATCTTTGTTCCCCTATCAGGGCTCGTGTATACGTTGAAGGAAAGATAGACTACGGAGAATACACAGACAAGAACAATGTCCGAAGGCAGGCGACCACCATTATAGCAGGTACAGGGGCAGAGTGGCGGGCGTCTGGGGTCATTCATTACTTTAGTTCTCAATTGGAAACGCACATTTTTATTAACTTTTTGACAATGTAACAGGGTTAGTTTCCTGCAATATAAATTATACCAGCAGAGGGCACCACTGCGCCTGATCTATATAAAGAACTGCTTAATATGCAGGTTTTCTTAAAAAAAATAGGTTAAAGTGGTGCGGGAGATATAGACTAAACTTTAGGAAGTCATGTCGCACAATATTAAATTGGTGCGTTTGAGACTGTACTCAATATAAGGCATTGTATGAGTGGTGAGCGGCAGACTGTAGTCATTTATTTATTCACATTTATAATTAATATATTCAGAGGAAGGTCACATTACCAGAGGATCCGCCAAGAGTTCTGTGCTTTAGTATTGGAATTAGTAGTGTTGGAGGGAAAGTTTTTGCCTTTTTACAAATATATATATTTATTAAAACTAATTATTGTATTATTTGGAGTAATGTAAATCCCATGGAGCATTTTTTTTTTTAATCTCTTGCAATTTAAATCTGCTTAAAAAAACAATTAGAATATTTTAGACAGAACGATCCTTTTAAGCATTTTCTGAGTGAAAAGACCAAAGCCATGTCTGTAAGCCCTAAGGCTTCCCCGGGGTGTTCCTGGTCAGATTCAGGTTTGTCTGGTATTTAAATACCCAATAACTAGCAGAAGTGCTCTGGCCAGGATGGATCCTAAACACAATCAGTAGGACTCGGTACTAATGAAAGTAATCGCCTCGTTTTAAAATGTGCATCTTTATTGTACCATTAAATTACACTTTTGTGTTTACGTGAGGCTAAATCTCAAATATTTTGTCCATATCTTAAGAACATAGGATTCCCTAGAAAATACTCTGTTGCTGGGAAAGATTGAAGGCTCAAAAGGGGATGGCAGGGGTGGAGATAGATCGGATCATTTAAAGCAATGAGTATGAGCTTGATGGCACGCAGTGGTTGACAGATGTGCCTGGAGTGCTGCAGTCCATGGTCACAGAGAGTCGGACATAACTGAACAACTAAACAACAACGCCCCTTACAATTGCATTTGTAGACTTACTTACATATAACCAATCACCTTATAGATCACACAATAAACTAATTAGCTTTAGAGTCAGGCACGACTCATTACATATGGCTCCTTTGACATGGATGGAACTAGAGAACAATGGCCCCTACCAGTGACCAATGGTGGTGGTTTAGATTAGGTCAGAATCAAAGCTATTTCTAGAATATTCTATTGTTTGGTTGTTCGTTTCAAAGCCAAGAACCCACTATGTGCAGAAAGGGGGTAACGTTGTGGAAATGCATGAAGTCAGGAGATGGATACAAAAATATTTCAGAGGCTTTAAGTATCCCATGGAGCACAGTCAAGACTATCATGGAAGGTGTATGGCACCACCCAGACCATGCCTAGATCAGTCCGTCATCCATTTGTAGGGTCGAACTCATCTAGGCATGGTCTGGGTGGTGCCATACACCTTCCATGATAGTCTTGTGCTCCATGGGATACTTAAAAGCAAGAAGGATGCTAGCCAGAGGTCACCAAGGGGCCAAGTCTGAGTTACAGAGCTTTATGGCAAAGGCTGGTCATTGTGTGCATGTTACAACAATATTTTCTCACCTTATGGGTGATAGGGGGAACTAGGCGTGGACCCCTTGCTCACTGTGCCTTAGGGAGTGCAGCTGCACCTCACTGAAGAAGCCCACAGATGGCGAAACGTATGTCTGGGGTTTGCCGTTTCTTCAGTTCAGGCTAGAATTGCCTGGTATTTCTGGGCTGGATCATTCTATTGAGTGAGACCAGACTGATATACTACAGGATATTTCTCCCTGTGAGGGGCACAAGAGAGCTGAAAGAGGCTCATTCTCAGATGTGCACCTCTACTCTTTTTGCTTAAACAATATTACAAGACCATCATAAAGAAGTGGAAGGTGTATGGCACCACCTGGACCTTGCCTAGACCAGACCATCGCTCTAACTGGATGACCGAGCAAGCAAGAAGGAAATGTGTAGAGGCTACCAAGACACTAACCCTGGTTTTATGGCAAATACTAGTCATTGTGTGTTTGGTACAACAATATCACAAGTGCTCCACAAACCTGGCCTGTTTGGGAGGATGGCAAGAAAAAAAACACACTCCTTAAAACAGTAAAATGCCCCTTAAGAATACTGTGGTCAAGTGGTAAAAGGTGCTCTGGTCATTTGAGACCAAAATCAAACCTTGTGACCAGAATGTAGATGGTACGTCTGGTGACAACCCAACTACATCGTACTGTCCAAAGAACAATAATTCTACAGTAAGGCACAGATGTGGCAGCAACGGTTTGGGGGGGGGGGGGGGGTTATTTTCATCTGGGACACTTGTCAAGATAGAAGGAAAGATGGAGGGTACAAAATATAGGCAACGTCTTGAAGGAAAGCTGCAGAAAATGGGAAGATGATTCACTTATCATGACCCAACAAAATCAAAGGAGAGGAAGGAATGTCCTTGAGTAGCTTAGTGAGACCGCTGACCCAAATCCCATAGAAAATATTTTAAAGGGGTCAGTCCATCAACGGTCACCACGCAACGCGACTGAACTTGAGCAATTCTATGGCAATGTGCAAATATCCCTCCTTCAGGGTGTGCAAAGTTGGTAGAGATGTCTCCAAACAAACTCAAGACTGTAATTCAGCTCCATTATTTAATTTTTATTTATTTGTTTTCCGAAATGTTGCTTTCATTTTAAACTTGTATGTTGCAGAGTAAATCGGTAAAAGGTCCGGTTTCTTTCTCTTTTTTGGAGGGGGCAACAAAAGGTGAACAATTTGAAGGGGGGGGGGGGGTGACTCTGTACCTGCTATTTGGATCATCATTGGGATGAAGTTAAGTTTTTGAGCCAGTCAAACCAGTTATTTCTGTAAACTCTGCAGGGTGTAACACGGCAGCCTGTATCACAGCTTACAGAGAAACAAGAGCGCTGTCCAGCCCGGCTGCATTGTTATGAACTGTAATTTTAAATGACCGTTGTAGATTAGGAAAAACTTCACATGTTTATGAACGTGCAACAAGCTAATACCATTAGTGACTGTGGGTATTAAAGCATTTTCGGGGGAAAATCTTAATTTTGGCAACTACTGCTAGTGCATGGAAGCTGTCATGACCGAGATACTTCCTTGGTGACTGCAGGGCTTGCAAGCATGGGGGAGAAGATATCAAATTTGAATTAGTTAACAATTGGTAGAACACCCCTTCAGGCTCCAAGCAAGAAATAAAAACATGTCTCTCAAATGATTTTATGCTTCCATAACTGCTAATGGTGTTACTTTGTTGCATACAATATTTTCCCAAACTATAAGATTAGCTTTGGATATACCGCTCTGCTCATTAGAATGGATTATCCCTCCATACCGGGCTGTATTATCCAGCAGAGGCGGTATTATCGCTCATGGTGGTGATTGGCTGCTTTCTGTTATTTACTCTCTTTTCTTCTCTTCCTTGCAGATAACATCATTTTCCTGAGTGACCTACGGGACAAGTCCTGATCTCCCCCTGCCCGGTGTGTACAGCCCCTCTCTGCCTGACCAGCCCCCCCCCGGCGCACTTACTTTATTTAGGAAAATAAAATATCCTTTTGTAATAACTAAAATCAGCTCTTAGCATTTTTTTCAATGTTTATATAATTGAATATATTAGAGAAATATTAAACTTGTATGTAAACATTTATTTCCCATAATTGTCGCTTTAATTAAACCTTTTATTTAGTTTCTTCTACATTTTCTATTGTGTAACGCACTTTTTGTTTATAAAATCTAAATATATGTTCAGTTATTTGTAAGGGGACAGAAAACATTGTCAGGATTTTTATATATTTAAATCAATGGACAAAATAAGCAGGGTGAGTAACTGTACACATGCTCATATTGTTTGCTGTGCTTGGATGGAAAACGATGCATCCTGGGAGTTATTAATAATAGGAATCAAAACACTGTAAAAATAGATAACAACACAAGCTTGTTGGTTGGATCAGGAGGGTGGATTGGTGGAGAAATTAGACGTCATTGTAACGTTACTTTAAGAAAAGGTTTATTGGTAAACCTGCTTATTACCTATAATTTTAAATGATATATCTGTTGTAATGAAACCCAGGTCGCAGCGGTGAAAGAACCTTGGAACCCATTATTTTTATTAAAAAGTGCCTATAAGCTTTGTTTGTAACGCCTTAAATCAAGTAGCTCATTCTAACCAATCCATAACCATCTCTCCGCAACATTCTGCATTGCATATACAGCCCTACAGAGTCTGTGTCTGCATCTGCTGCAGAGGACAGACCCATACAGAGACTGTTTGTTTGATTTTAGACCGTAAAAACGGAGCTTATAAGCATTTCTTAATAAAATAAAGTACATAAAAGTAACTAGATACACAGGGATATTATATACCTAGTAACATGCAGTATTCAGTGATTCCACCGCTGTGACATAGGTTCGATTCCAGTCAGGGAACACCACACCTACAGTAAGTCACAGAGGTGGCAGCAATGGTTTGGGGGTGGGGGTTCGTTTCATCTGGGACACATGTCAAGATAGAAGGAAAGATGGATGGTACAAGATACAGGCAACGTCTTGAAGGAAAGCTGTGGGTGAGCATGAGGTGTGACGGCTCGTGAGGTCACAAAGTGTGGGACATAGCTGAGAAACAAAAAACACAGAGAGAGACTCCCATTCATGTCTCACTTCCTGTCTCTGTGCACAATTCCTTACTTTTCCTAACCATCTACAAATGCATTGTCTATATAGTACGATTTAGTTAAAGGGCCGGTGTACACACTTTTCACGTTAGATCTAGCTCATTATTAGTTAACATTAAAAGTGCAAACAGCAGCAACGCTTTAGAAAATATCATTTAAAAACATAGTTTATCCTACAGCTGTACCCATCCCCATTTCTCTTTGTCCTGAGCACTACTGGAAGGAAGTGAAACACTTCAACCAACACAGATGAGGCTGTCTTGATAAGACATGAATATTGTATGCAGAGCCTCCCCTTTCCAGGGGTCCTGGGCAGTATCTGACGTACGTCCTGATGATGTCAGTGAGGAACATAAAGGATCCAGGGCGTCCTCCACTTACAAGGATCCAGTTTGAGTAATGTATTTACCTTACTCAGTCTTGCAGAAGAGAAGTACAGTTAATCCACTGCATTCTGGGAACCTGGGCAGGGACCTGCGACTGTGCCCAAAAAGCCTTCGCTCTTGTAAACCAATATCATTTTAAACATGGCTTCCTTTTTAAGCATATGCCTATTGTATTGCACAGCTTTAAGCAAAGCCCAGGATACATCATGTACAAGCCAAGAAACCTCCCCACAGAGGTATCCCTTTAAACCACTCAAAAAACAATCTTGTTAAAGTTCATATAATAATCAGCCAATCTGGTGCCACCAAAGATGGACATACTGAGAGCCGCATTCAATTCGGGGCTTGCAACTCAATCGCAGACAGCCAAATGCATGAGATTGATTTGCGGGCTCCAGTTGCTCCAATTTACAATGCTATTCAAATGTCCAGGACCACAAATTAGGGGCCTATCACAAAAATCAGAACACTACGCCATCAGATGTAGCATTTCGGGCTTGAACGTGTTTGGGGAGCAAGCCCGTAACTCCCGATGCAAAAACAGCCAATCATGAACAACCTCTAAGCCCGTAACTCGTAAGTGAAGGCCAAGGGGCTTTGAAATCCAACCAACATTTTTCGAAGTCTTACGGGCTTCAACCTCCAAGCCCGTAGGGCTTTGAACAATAGAGGTTGGATTTCAAAGTCCTACGGGATAGCTTAGTGACTTTACCCCATTGAGTTTTATGGTTACATAAGGAAGAGCATAATTTCTCAAAACACATATATTTATTCAACATAACCACTGCCTTTTGCAGTCCAGTTTATTGCAAACACAACATTTGTCCAGACATAATTACTGAAGATAATTATTTTCAAGAGGTCAGCAGCTGATTACAAAGTCCTCTAGCAATAAGAGACTTAACATGGACCACTCCCAGAAATCCTATGAGACATTATTATATTAAATTATCATACGCAGAGAGACCTCTCGCCTCAATATTTTCTAGGGAGCTTTGGAAGATGTAAGCAGCTAGCAAATTATCAAAATATCCATTTAAATAATTAAAATTAATAAAACATATAGATATTTATATTACTGTCTGCCCCTACCTTGCCGTGGTGAAGGGTCTTGTGTACATAAATGAAGCTGTGAGCTATACCATGTAGGGTCATCCAAAATGGGCAGGTCATAGCAAAGAGGTCAAACAAATTGCGGTATACTGGAGAAGGAACTGGCAACCTACTCCAATATATTTGCCAAGAAAACCATATGAATAAACACAACCAGAAACACAGACGTGCCTGGTGTGCTGCATCCATATGGTCACTGAGAGTCGGACATGACTGAAGGACTGAGCACACAAACAAACATTACTGTAAGCAATTCCTGTACCTTTAAACAATGCGTTAATTGTGAAACATCACAGTTTCTGGAATATTGTTCTTGCATTTCTTATTTTCTGTTATATTTTTCCCTCCTAAACTTTATTAGATTCCTTAATATAGCCGAATGTTCCTAGCTTTCCCTTCTGTACTCTTAAAGGCATATGGAAGGTTCCTGGATTGTACTAGGTATATAATGTACCTCTGTATTAATTTACTTTGATGTACTTTATTTTATTAAGAAATATAAGCTCTGTTTTTTTGTACGAAAATCAATCAAATAGTCCCTGTATGGGTCTGCCCACTGCAAGTCATGTAGACACAAGGGGCCTCATTCAATTGCGATTTGGCCAATCGAATAGGGCTCTAAATAAGCACATAGCATATATTTTTTAAAGAAGTTTTTAGTTAGTGAAAACCTTGCTTTTAGATAGATGTTTACTAACTAAAAAACTTCTTTAAAAAATATATGTTATGTGCTTATTTAGAGCCCTATTCAATTGGCCGAATTGCAATTGAATGAGGGCCAAGATCTGTAAGGCTGGATGTGCTGTGTCTCATACTAACCAATCAGTGACCATCTCTCTGCAACCTACTGCTGAGACATGGCCCCTGATAGGCTAGGACACTACACTGCACATCCAGCCCTACAGAATCTGTGTCTGCATACACTGCAGTGGGCAGATCAGTACAGGGACTATTTGTTTGATTTTAGACAGTAAATACAGAGCTTACCAAGAAGCAAATCAGCTTCCTGCTGGGGAGACAGAGCCCCTTTAAAACAAGTTTTGTTATTGAAGACAACATATAGAAAAATTGGGGCAGATATTAAAAAAACTTCATTTAAAATAAAAAAAACATTTTTGTAATATTGTGACTCAAAAAATATTATTTTTGCACTTATCAGGCATTTTTTAAATTACAAAT
Organism: Discoglossus pictus; assembly: GCA_027410445.1. Taxonomy (NCBI): domain Eukaryota; kingdom Metazoa; phylum Chordata; class Amphibia; order Anura; family Alytidae; genus Discoglossus; species Discoglossus pictus. Next base: position 17,939,305 of record CM050167.1, read on the forward strand.
TACAAGCGTGAGGTTAATTATAGTAACTACCGTTTGTGAGAATACTTCCTTGTGAGACTCCTGTGTAATATTATTTTAAGTAATTTAATGAGTCACAGGCCCTGTGTGTGCAGAGGTAGCCCGGTATAAATAGCGCACTGTTACTAGCCCTTCTCACATAATTGTTAATACATCTGAGAACTAAAGGCCTCTTTTTCCTCCCCCTCCAAATTTTCTCTTCCTGTTAACACCCCACCACATCTCTTCCTCAGGTGGGAGACCTTGCTGACCCTAATCCTTATGCACATAGTGCTGGAACAAGCGTCCCCCTCTACTAATCCCACCGCGGTGCAGGCTCCTGGTACAATGCACCCAGTGTCCTGACGCTCACCTGAGCCCCCTCCCCACAGTCTGCTCCTCTCTCCAGATCTGTTTGTTCTCTGTACAACATGAATTATACAGCTGTTTTATCTGGAATGTATCAATGCCGCTCTATATCTGCGCAACCAGTGAGATGGTGGGGTATAAAATAAATATCTGAATCTAAAAATAAATATATAAATTAATATATTTCATTTGTGAAATAACTAAACTATATATAATGTTCCAAACAGTTTATTAGAATATAGGTTTGTGAGGAGGTTTACCCTGGTAGTCAGAAATCAGCTGATGGGTCTTATCTGGTCCTCAGGATGCCAGATGGACAGCTCAGTGCTTTCCTTCTTTTCTTGTTCTTTCTTTATTTTTTACTCTCTCTCACTCTCCTCTCTTTTTCTCCCTCTCTTTCTCTCTATCTCTCCCTTTCTCATTCTCTCTTTATGTATATATATATATATATATACTAGCGACTTGCCCGTCAAAAATGACGGCAATAAAAACTGAAGCCTGGCAATGCTGTTTGCCACACAATGTAAGCCTCTCCCCCTCTACTTTACTGGCCTTGTGATGAGCGCCTTTGGCGCTCATCACAGGCCTTGCAATGAGCCCCTTTGGAGCTCATTGCGAGTCTCACCCTCTGTCTACTTCCTCCCTCGTGTCTTATTTCCCCCCTCCTCTCCCTCCCTTGTGTCTCCTTCCACCTCGTCTACCTCCTTTGTATCTCCTGCCCCCCTGTGTTTTTACCTCCCTCTCCCTCCCGTGTCTCTAAACCCCTCCCCTGTGTCTCTTTCCCCCTTCTCCCTCCTATGCATCTCTCCCCCCCTGTGTCTCCCCCAACCCTCCCCTGTGTCTCCCCCAACCCTCCCCTGTGTCTGTTCCCCCCTGGCCTGTGTCTCTTTCCCCCTCAGCCCTGTGTCTGTTACAGCCTTCCTCAGGTCTCCATTTCCCTCCCTTGTGTATCTTCCCCCCTGCACTCTCTCCCCTGTGTCTCTTCCCCCTCCTCTCACTCCCCTGTGTCTCTTCCCCCTCCTCTTTCTGTGCCTCTTCCTCCCTGTCTCTTCCCCCTCACCCTCTGTGTCTCTCCCCACTTTGTGTCTTCCACCCTCTCCCTCTGTGCCTCTTCCCCCGCCTCTCTCTGTGTGTCTCGCCACTGTGTCTCTTCACCCCTTCCTCTGTTCCCCCCCCCCCCTTTGTGCCTCTTTCCCCCTCTCTCTGTACCTCTTCCCCCCCTTCCCTCTGTGTCTCTTCCTCCCTCACCCTCTGTATCTCTCCCCCCTGTGTCTCTTCCCCCCTCTCCCTCTGTGCCTCTTCCCCCCTCTCCCTCTGTGCCTGTTCCCCCCTGGCCTGTGTCTCTTTCCCCCTTCCCCCTGTGTCTGTTCCCCTCTCCCCCCCCCCATTTCCCTCCCATGTGTATCTTCCCCATGTTCTCCCTCCCGTGTGTCTTTTCCCCCTCCTCTACCTCCCCTGTGTCTCTTTCCCACCTATCCCTCTGTGTCTCTTCCCCCTCCCTCTGTGTCTCTTCCCCACTCTCCCTCTGTGACTCTCCCCCCCCCTCTTCCCCACTCTCCCCCCCCTCTTCCCCACTCTCCCTCCCCTCTTCCCCACTCTCCCTCTGTGCCTCTACCCCCCCCCCCCCTCTTCCCCACTCTTTTACCTGCTCTCGGGCCGCGCTGCGCGCAAGCGCGGCTCGCGCCGCGCTCTGCGCAATGCGCAGCACTTTATAATTGTCTAACTGCGATTCGTCTGAAGCGTGACGACGGATCGCAGTTAGACAATTATAATATGTGATATATATCTATATATACAGGGAGTGCAGAATTATTAGGCAAGTTGTATTTTTGAGGATTAATTTTATTATTGAACAACAACCATGTTCTCAATGAACCCAAAAAACTCATTAATATCAAAGCTGAATATTTTTGGAAGTAGTTTTTAGTTTGTTTTTAGTTTTAGCTATTTTAGGGGGATATCTGTGTGTGCGGGTGACTATTACTGTGCATAATTATTAGGCAACTTAACAAAAAACAAATATATACCCATTTCAATTATTTATTTTTACCAGTGAAACCAATATAACATCTCAACATTCACAAATATACATTTCTGACATTCAAAAACAAAACAAAAACAAATCAGTGACCAATATAGCCACCTTTCTTTGCAAGGACACTCAAAAGCCTGCCATCCATGGATTCTGTCAGTGTTTTGATCTGTTCACCATCAACATTGCGTGCAGCAGCAACCACAGCCTCCCAGACACTGTTCAGAGAGGTGTACTGTTTTCCCTCCTTGTAAATCTCACATTTGATGATGGACCACAGGTTCTCAATGGGGTTCAGATCAGGTGAACAAGGAGGCCATGTCATTAGATTTTCTTCTTTTATACCCTTTCTTGCCAGCCACGCTGTGGAGTACTTGGACACGTGTGATGGAGCATTGTCCTGCATGAAAATCATGTTTTTCTTGAAGGCTGCAGACTTCTTCCTGTACCACTGCTTGAAGAAGGTGTCTTCCAGGAACTGGCAGTAGGACTGGGAGTTGAGCTTGACTCCATCCTCAACCCGAAAAGGCCCCACAAGCTCATCTTTGATGATACCAGCCCAAACCAGTACTCCACCTCCACCTTGCTGGCGTCTGAGTCGGACTGGAGCTCTCTGCCCTTTACCAATCCAGCCACGGGCCCATCCATCTGGCCCATCAAGACTCACTCTCATTTCATCAGTCCATAAAACCTTAGAAAAATCAGTCTTGAGATATTTCTTGGCCCAGTCTTGACGTTTCAGCTTGTGTGTCTTGTTCAGTGGTGGTCGTCTTTCAGCCTTTCTTACCTTGGCCATGTCTCTGAGTATTGCACACCTTGTGCTTTTGGGCACTCCAGTAATGTTGCAGCTCTGAAATATGGCCAAACTGGTGGCAAGTGGCATCGTGGCAGCTGCACGCTTGACTTTTCTCAGTTCATGGGCAGTTATTTTGCGCCTTGGTTTTTCCACACGCTTCTTGTGACCCTGTTGACTATTTTGAATGAAACGCTTGATTGTTCGATGATCATGCTTCAGAAGCTTTGCAATTTTAAGAGTGCTGCATCCCTCTGCAAGATATCTCACTATTTTCTCACTTTTCTGAGCCTGTCAAGTCTTTCTTTTGACCCATTTTGCCAAAGGAAAGGAAGTTGCCTAATAATTATGCACACCTGATATAGGGTGTTGATGTCATTAGACCACACCCTTTCTCATTACAGAGATGCACATCACCTAATATGCTTAATTGGTAGTAGGCTTTCGAGCCTATACAGCTTGGAGTAAGACAACATGCATAAAGAGGATGATGTGGTCAAAATACTCATTTGCCTAATAATTCTGCACTCCCTGTATATATATATATATATATATATATATATATATATATATATATATATACTGTAACGTGCAGGCCTCACAATGAGCTCCTTTGGCGCTCATTGCTACCCTCTATTCCCCGCCACCCCCCTTTTACGGTCCTCATTGCAGGCCATAACTTTAGCACTCATTGTGGGCCTCGCAATGAGCTTCTCTTTCCCATATCTCCCTCCCCGGTGTCTCTTACCCCCTCTCTCCCTCTCCTGTGTCTCTTCACCCTCTCTCCCTCCCCTGTGTCTATTCCCCCCCTCCCCAGCGTCTTTCCCGCCCTCACTCCCTCCCCAGCATCTCTTCGCTCCCCACACCCTTCCCAGCGTCTCTTTCCCCCCCTCACTCCCCTTTGTCTCTTCCCCCTCTCTCCTTCTCCTGTGTCTCTTTGCCCCCTCTCCCTCCCCTGTGTCTCTTCCCCCCTCTCCTTCTCCTGTGTCTCTTTGCCCCCCTCTCCCTCCCCTGTGTCTCTTCCCCCCCTCCCTCCCCTGTGTCTCTTTCACCCCCTCTCTTTCCCCTTTGTCTCTTCCCCCTCTCTCCCTCCCTGTGTCTCCTTTCCGCCTCTCCCTCCCCTCTCTCATTTGTGGGCTTGGCGGTGCTAAACCTGTAACTTTTTCTCAAGCCTACAAGACTTGAAGCTGAAATCGGTATTGCTCCAAGTCTTGCGGGCTTGAAAAAAACTTACGGGTTTAACGCCGCCATTTTGTTTGAAGGTCGTAACTCGCCAGCCGTTGGGAGGCCGCCAAAAGACGCCAATTGAATAGCAAATTAGCTTTCAACCTCACTTATGGACTCCCTGTCTCAGGAGGAGGCACGGAGCCCATAAGTGAGGTTGCAATCTAATTTTCAATTCAATTGGCGTCTTTTGGTGGCCTCCCAATGGCTTAGAAGTTACGGGATTGAAACATTGGCGTTTTTTTTTTCAAGCCCTTAACTAGGAAGCCGGTCTGAGCCTCTTTTGCCAGCCTCGTGATGAGCGCCTTTGGCGCTCATTGTGAGCCTCTCCCCCCTCTACCTTACGGGCCTCGCGATGAGCACCTTCAGCGCTCATTGCATCCCATCTACCTTACGGGCCTCGCAAAGAGCGTCTTTGGTGCTCATTGTGCATCTGCAAGTCCGCAACTTTTAACATAGCGTGATGTAATTTTCGACAACTATATGTGATGTGATATATATTTCAAAATATAGATATAGTAACTATACATTGTGTTTAAGACTGGAAAGCTATCACTTTTACCCATACTTCCTATTTCTCTCTCACTCACCGCCATTGTCTTTCCTTGCTTGATCGTCTCCCAAATTGCCTTCTTCTCTTTTCCTACATCACTCTTATTCTTCCTTTATTTTCACATCTGTATGTCCCTCTTCATCATCCTCACCCTTCCCAGATTCCCTCTTCATCCTCCTCATCCCCTCTTCATTCTTTCCTCCTCATCCTTTTCCCTGTTCTCACCTTCCCTCATTCCCTTCATTGTTCTCTCATTTGCACTTACTCTCCTTGCCCTTTCATTTGCTCTTCCTTTCATTTGCTCTTCCTTTCATAGTTCTCACAGTCTCTTTTTCTATGTATGATTTCAGTTTCCTCATTCTATATCTACTCTCTTGGCCTCCTGATTCTGTCTATGATCTTGGTCACCTATTTATCTCTCTACTGTCTTGGTCTCCTCATTCTCTCTGTACCCTCTGACCTCCTCATTCTCTCTCTTGCCTCTTGGCCTCCTGGTTCTATCTGTGCTCTTAGGCTTCTTATTCCCTATCCCTTTTGGTCTCCTCATTCTCTCTGTACCCTCTGACCTCCTCATTCTCTCTCTTGCCTCTTGGCCTCCTGGTTCTATCTGTGCTCTTAGGCTTCTTATTCCCTATCCCTTTTGGTCTCCTCATTCTCTCTGTACCCTCTGACCTCCTCATTCTCTCTCTTGCCTCTTGGCCTCCTGGTTCTATCTGTGCTCTTAGTCTTCTTATTCCCTATCCCTTTTGGTCTCCTCATTCTCTCTGTACCCTCTTGACCTTCTCATTCTCTCTCTTGCCTCTTGGCCTCCTGGTTCTATCTGTGCTCTTAGACTTCTTATTCTCTATCCCTTTTGGTCCCCTCATTCTCTCTGGACCCTCTTGACCTCCTCGTTCTCTCTCTTGCCTCTTGGCCTCCTGGTTCTATCTGTGCTCTTAGTCTTCTTATTCCCTATCCCTTTTGGTCTCCTCATTCTCTCTGTACCCTCTGACCTCCTCATTCTCTCTCTTGCCTCTTGGCCTCCTGGTTCTATCTGTGCTCTTAGTCTTCTTATTCCCTATCCCTTTTGGTCTCCTCATTCTCTCTGTACCCTCTTGACCTTCTCATTCTCTCTCTTGCCTCTTGGCCTCCTGGTTCTATCTGTGCTCTTAGTCTTCTTATTCCCTATCCCTTTTGGTCTCCTCATTCTCTCTGTACCCTCTTGACCTCCTCATTCTCTCTCTTGCCTCCTGGCCTCCTGGTTCTATCTGTGCTCTTAGTCTTCTTATTCCCTATCCCTTTTGGTCTCCTCATTCTCCCCAATCCATTTTGAATGACTCATTCTCTATTGTCTCTTTATCTCCACATTTCTCTCCCTCGTTGACTCTCCATGTCTTCTCATTTTGTGTCCAACCTTGATCTTATCATTCCCGCACTGCCCTTTTTGTCCTCCTTCTCTCCCTTATATTTTTCTCCTCATTCTTTCCCTTATAGTTCTCCTCAGTCTTTCCTCTGTTTATCAGTCTCCACTTGGTCTCCATCACCTCTCTCTCATTGGTCACACCATTCTCGCACCACTCTTGATCTCACAGGGGAGGGAGAGGAGAGACACAGGGGAGTGAGAGGAGGGGGGAGACACGCAGAGGAGGGGGGAGAGACACGGGAAAGGAGAGGGGGGAATGACACAGGAGGGTAGAAGAGACACAGGGGAGTGAAAGGAGGGAGAAAGAGACACAGGGGAGGGAGATGAGGGGGGAAGAGACAGAGAGGGAGGAAGATAGACACAGAGGAGGGGGAAGACACACAGGGGAGGAGAGGGGGAGACACAGGGAAGGAGGGGGGAATGACACAGGGGAGGAGGGGGGAATGACATAGAGGAGGGGGGAAGAAACACAGGGGAGGGAGAGGAGGGGGGAGACACACAGAGGAGGGGGGAGAGACCCGGGGGAGGGAGAGGAGGGGGGAAGAGACACAGGGCAGGGAGAGAAAGGGGAAGAGACACAGGGGAGGGAGAGGAGGGGGGAGAGACACAGGGGAGTGAGAGGAGGGGGGAGACACGCAGAGGAGGGGGGAGAGACACAGGAAAGGAGAGGGGGGAATGACACAGGGTAGGGAGAGGAGGGTGGAAGAGACACAGGGGAGGGAGAGGAGTGGTGAAGAGACAGAAAGGGGGGAAGATAGACACAGAGGAAGGGGGAGACACACAGGGGAGGAAGGGGGAAACACACAGGGGAGGAGGGGGAGACAAACAGGGGAGGAGGGGGAGAGACACAGGGGAGGAGGGGAGAGAGACACTGGGGAGGAGGGGGGAGACACACAGGGGAGGAGGGGGGAGAGACACAGAGGAGGGGGTAAGAGACACAGGGTGGGAGAGGAGGGGGAAGAAACACAGGGGAGGGAGAGGGGGAAAGAGACACAGGGGAGGGAAGAGACAGAGGGGAGGGAGAGGGGGAAGAGACACAGGGGAAGAGACACAGGGGAGGGAGATGGGTGCAAAGCGGCACAGGGGAGGGAGAGGGGGCTCACGATGAGTGCCAAAGGTGCTCAGATTGTGTGGCAAACAGCAGTGCCAAGCTTCAAATCATTTTTGACGGGCAAGTCGATAGGTTAATAGTAATAGCAATAATAGTAAAAATAATAATAGTAATATACTCGGCAGGGGCTGTGACACATTAGTTAGGAATCCTTCAGTCTTAATTAGAAGCTCAAGGTCCAGACATGAGTCTATATAGAAAGTAATAGATCTCAAATGATCTCATAAGATACTCTGAGGTTGGAATCCTATAGTAAAATACCAGATAGCTGAGGCCAAGTAGATATTATCAGTAGTCAGACTCTGTGTCTAAGTTTACCTCTCATAAAATTCTCAGGATGTTCAAAGGTTAAACAAGTGAAACAATTTCTAGGAGGCTTAAAGAGATTTAACTGGTGTCTGCTACCTATATTTAACCTATTAGGCATGCTGCTGCCATTCACTTACTTTGCCATTTAGAGACATAGATAGATACACCTAGCTGGCTATCCATTGGGCCACTGTGAGCGGTGGGGGCTAGGGGGGCTTGCCGCTGTCAGCCAATGAGCAGTATAGATGTATGGATAATACTGGCCTACTAATAAGACCCACCTTTGCATTTCCTGCTAGTTACCAGGAAATGTACACAAATCTTACTTAGAGGTAAATAAAAGTTTCCTGTATTATGAATGCATCTGATAGAGGAGAATCAGTAATGCATGAAAAAATCCCCAATGAAACATTAACAAATTTACCCTAAAATTCTCAAAATGTCTTCTATTATAAGGCAGTTGATTTTGAGGAAAACCCCTAAAAAACCCTGTACGGCCGGCCGCAAACTATGCAATCGGCTGCAAGCACTTACTGCGCGCCCATAAATCGTGTTTCAAGGCCGCAAAGTCGGAAAACTGTAAATGCAAATATAAATTCAAGACAGGAATGTAAAGCTCTGTAAATGCTAGGCAACATAATGGGAGACATGAGGATTAATAGCAACACCCTCTCAAGCTTGCACATCGCCCAAATCCAATATTTCATTTCAGGTTTATTTTCCGTCCCAAGTCCTGCGGGCTTCAATCGTTGTTAAAACCCATACGGGTTCGGAGGTTTAAGGCCACAAACTCAAAGCATTGTAGAAGCAAATATATATTCAATCCAGCATTGCAAAGCACTGTAAATGACGGGGAACACAATGGGGGCATGAGGATTAATAGCAAAACATTCTCAAGCTGGCACATCGCCAAATTATAATCTTTGATTTTAGGTTTAATTTCCGTCCAAAGTCCCACGGTCTTCAGTGACCTCCAAGCCTGTGGCTCATTATTCAAGCCTGTACGGGTTTGTTGGGTGATTGACCTCCAAGCACGTGCGGGCTTGCATGATAGATAGAACACGAAGATTGAACATGAAATTACATTTCTTTAATTGGAGATTTGAATAGGGGGGTGTTGAGCTATTAATTCTAGGACCAAACATCACTTTCATTTTTAATAAAAGTACAGGGTGGCTTTTCTATGCTTAATGTGCTACGATTTGTAAATAAGCCATTTGCGACACCTCCGTGGCCCAAGTAACCTGTGGGTCTATTTTACCCAATTACGGACTTGACGGAGGCTAATCCCGCAGCCGTTGCGGGTCTGATGTGCTACAAGCCCATGGGACTCTGGACACGGAAATTGAACATGAATTACAAAAACAAATTATTTGCAGATTTGACTGTAGGGGAATGTTGTGCTATGAATTCTAACACCTACAATCACTTTCACGTCTCATCAACGTACGCGAATTACGGCCTTGACGGAAGGGTTAGCGTAGCATTTGAATAGCGACCTAGGCTTTCTTGCAGCCGCAACTCTTGCGGACGCATAAGATCAAAGGCTTTCCATGCAGCGGGGGTGGCCGCAGGGTATAACAGGGCGCCGGCCGCAAGCCGGCTGGAGCCCTCGGCCGCAAGGGAATAGTAGCTTGAGGCCATCCCTTACTGACACGCATCTCCTACGGCCCTTAATAGAATGAGGCATATAATTAGTTGTGGCCAATCAGAGACAGGTACAACAATGTATCTGTTTCACTCTCACTGGCTGAGACAAAGCTGCTCGGGAGGCAGCCGTTGTACTGACAGCTATTTGGCTAGGGCACAACTCTGCAAAAGGAAGACTGTACTGCTTGATCAGAGCTGCAAGTTGAGTCACATGGAGTAAAAATAAAACATTTAAAAAATAAGTAGTTTATTTTTTTTTTCAAATTAATAACAATAATCATTGTTATTATATTTCAATTGTTTAGTTGTTCAATCGTGTCCGCAGCACAGCAGGCACATCTATCTATATCTCTGGTTGTGTTTATCCATAAGGTTTTATTGGAAAAGATACTGGAGTGCGTTGCTAGTTCTTTCTCCAGTGGGTCACGATTTGTGTTCAGTCATGTCAGACTCTCTGTGAGCCTACTGACTGCAGCATGCCAATCTTGTGTCTGGTTGTGCTAATCCATAAGGTTTTCATAGCAAAGATACTGTCCGGCGCGGAGGCAGCCCCAGGCGCTGGGTCTGACGCAGCGCAGCGTGACCCAGTGGAGCCTGGGGGGCTCCTGATTGGCTGGGAGAGTGGAGGAGGGACTTCCACCTGTTTCGCGGGCTTCCTCCTTCACTCTGCGCCGGCCATTGCCAGGATTGGAAGCCAGCGTGGTCTGCTCCTGCCTAGTGCCTGCAAGTAACTGTACCTAATAACCCTGTCATCTATAAGGCAGAGTTGTGTGAGCTGTGTGAGCTGTGAGTGGGTGCTGTGTGGGCAGTGGGTGCTGTGGGTCTGGGGTGTGCTGTAGGTTGTGCGGGCTGAGTGGGCAAGGACATAGGATCCACGAGAGGAAAAATACATCTGGTGCTCAAGGAGATGGCTAGCGACGGCAGTCAGGCGGTGATAGACGACATTCCAGTCACAGCCAGGGCAGTCACGCTACGGTAGACTGCTGGGAAAGGGCTTGGTTAACAACGGAATTGGTCTTTTGACCGTGCCACAGGGCTCGTTAAAGCAGTAGGTGTTGGTGCCAAGGTGTATATTGAGTCGGCTTTCCGGTTTCTCCCCGTTCATCCCCGTAGCCATCGGCTCCTGGGGTGTTTCCTCGAGGGAGAGTACTACGTGGACCTTCGTTTGCCCATGGGTTGCTCTGTCTCATTTGCGTATTTCAAGACATTTAGCACTTTTCTTCAATGGGTGGCCCTAACAGCGGCGGGTTACCCCAGCATCACCCACTATCTGGAGGATTTTCTCTTTGTGAGGCCGGCAGGCCGTGATACATGTGTTTTATTCTCGAGATGGGTTTACGGGTGTATGCCAGACTTTTGGGGTTCCATTGGCGCACAAGAAGACGGAGGGTCCCACCACGGAGTTAGCATTCCTAGGCATACGGATTGACTCCAAAAGAATGGAGTGCAGCTTGCTTGTCGAGAAGGTTACAGACCTTACAGAGGACCTCTCGGCCCTTGCGGGCACGGGGAGGGTATCCTTGAGGCGCCTTCAATTGATTCTGGGGAAGCTTAACTTTGCGTGCAAAATCATCACAATGGGCAGGGTGTTCAGCAGGCGATTGTCCCTGGCTACGGCGGGGGTGATGCAGCCGCATCACTTTGTGAAAGTGTCGGGAGCAATGAGAGCGGAAGCAAAAGTCTGGATAGCGTTCCTTCAATCGTTTAATGGTGCCGCTCTAATACACCCGGAAAGCGTGACGAGTGCCCAACTCGGACTGTATACAGCGGCAGGATTAGAAGGGTTTGGCGCTTACCGAAAAGGATCATGGTTAGCCTCGGCATGGCCCGATTCGTGGGTTTCTGGTGGCCTTACAGGTAATTCAGCCTTTCGGGAGTTATTCCATATGGTAGCGGCGGTTTAAGCATGGGGCACGGAGTTCAAGGATCGGCAGGTTTGCGTTGGGTCACCCTGCGAGGTTCAAGCAATCAATAGCCTTGAGGTTGAACATATGGCTACGGGCATTCCACATGTTACGTCCGGAGAACGGCATTGCTGATGCCCTTTCTCGGTTGCAGGAAGCGAGTTTCAGGACACTGGCTCCAGGGGCGAAAACCCAAGGCGAGGACATCCCCCAGGAACTCTGGGAGCTTGGAGCGGTCGGATAGCCAAGTATGTCAGACAGTCGCTGGTACTGCAAACTTGGGCGGCCTATAAAACGGTATAGAACAAATGGAACGATGTGGTGGAGGTTGTCGGTGGTACCGCTTCGGAAGAAGAATCATTAGGCTTGTTACTATGGTTCCTGTCGCGGTGCGCGGAAAACGGCGACTCCAAGGCATCGGTTAGTCGGCAGGTCACAGCCCTGGCCTTCATGTTCAAGACGGCTTTCTCCCTAGAGTGTTTCGGAGACCTCAGAATCGGGGAGCTAGTCTCGACGAACAGGCACGGTTCGGGGGGCTGCAGGCGGTGGATGTCTGTCTGGAAGGTGACAGAGTGGTATTATGGTTGAGGAGGTCCAAGACCAATCAGGAGGGGAAAGGAAGAGAGGTGACATTGCACAGAATTGGCTCTGGATGCTGCCCCCATGCGAATGTAAAGGAGTATTTACAACGGCGGCCACGGGCACCTGGCCCGCTGCTCATACTTGCCGACGGGCAGGCATTGTCTTGGTTTCAGTTCACTGCAATCTTAAAGGCGGCGCTTGAGCGCTTGGGTTTGGTTGCGGCGGAGTTTGGGACCCATTCCTTCCGCATAGGAGCCGCTACCGAGGCGGTGAGATTAGGCTTGCCAACGGAGGTGGTCAAGAGGATTGGGAGATGGGAATCGCAGCGGTATAGGTCTATGTAAATGAGACTTTCTGTGTATTACAGGTGGACAGAGACAGCTTTGGATTATCGGCCATTCCTACCTAAGTTAGCCGCAGTCACCATGAGTAACGCTCAGCTGGGCATACCTGAAATGGACCTACAGGTACGATGGTTTGGTTTTTGAGGCTTGAGGTGGGCACAGGTGCGAGGCTTGCTGGACAATTATGCACATCACTACGGTGATCCTGATCTGGGCTTTTCCACGCTTGGGGCAATGATTTAGGGGTCGTACCCATGCTCAAAATGTTGAAGGACATGAAGAGGGATATTTTCCTCTGGGTGCGCCAGTTCCTGGGCCTTTTTATCATCTGGTCCGAGATGATAAAAAGGCGTTCATGGCGGAATGCTAGAGACACAGATTTAGTTGATAGGGTCCGCCAAAAAATCAACAAGCAAATGGCCAGTTTTGTGCGAAATTTAGGTTTCATTTCCATCAGGTACCGGGAATTCGACGGCGTAGACGCCGATGAGTTCTTTCGTCCGAATAAAGTGCACTTAAGAGAGATTGTGTTGGAACTGCTGACATTAGAATTCAAGGAAGGGGTAACTCAGGCACTAGCTTTATTGAGCAAAAGGGGGGGATCGCAGCCTCAGGAGGTGTCCCTCAGCCACTCCGTGGCGGGAGGTGAGTTGCCAGGCCCACTGGCTTAAGTGGGCGTTGCCCTGCCTCATGGCCGTGCTTGGAAAAGCACTGGGTGGCCCTGGGCGCCGGCCCAGGGTGTGAGGTTACTGTCCAGGCCGGGCTCCTCCTCCATTATGTTAATTAAGGAATGTTATGTTAACTACGGTAATTATGTTTAAGTTATGGATTATGTTAATCCATTGGTTAATAAAGCTGTGGCCTGTGTTACTCCCAAATTAGTGTCAGTCGTTATTTCACAAGCTAATGGATCTTGCTGGGGTCATGGAGTGAGTTGTCAGTTCCTTCTTGAGAAGACCGTGATTTGTCTGACCTCTCTGATATGACCTGCCCATCTTGGGTGACCCTACAGTTCACAGCTTCATTGAGGTACACAAACCCCTTCACCACGACAAGGAAGTGATCTCGGGCAATAATTTAATAGTAGTCTTATCACCCTTTAATCCTGTGGCCCTTTAAATCCTACAAATGAATGAGACCCTCTGTTCACTCTCATGGCGGAGGGAAGTGATTAGTAAACACTCTGCTGTGCAGCTTCACACTGTATCTCTACCCCACCTGTCTAAACTCACACCCTGACTGCTCCGCGACAGTAACATTAACATGACTAGAATGTAAACACGTAGGCCTCCCATGACAATCAGTTTATTGGGCTAATTCCCTTGTTTGCGGTGCACTATATTAGTAGGCATTGTAGCTTCATTACCGGGAAGCAACATAAAGGTTAATTATATATCACATATACAGTTTTACAGACTTTTTTCCCCCTGTAATTTGCCATCTAAAGAAAATAAAGCAAGTTCAGTGATAGAACAAATACACAATTTAGTAGGCCTGAGCTGCTGCCATGGCAACGCATCCTGTCTAGGGCAGTGACAACACGAAGTTTAAAAATTACTGAGCCAGATATTTTGTTTGATTTTAGTCAGTAAATACAGAGCTTGGATCTATCCTGTTATAGTTACGGCAGCAGTGACAGCAGTAGTTGCAGCAAGGAGCTGCTGGATGGCGCTGTCGATTTTTGATAGAAGTGCTAACCTTACAATGTTACCCTAACCCTTAAACGAACCCTCACCCTAATAGTTTACCTAATCCTAACGCTATGATATCGGCACTGAAATATCAGCAGCGCCATCTAGTGGTTGGTTGCCGCCCCTGCTACTGGCACTGGACCCAGAGCTTATAAAGTACATAACAGTAAATAGATACACAGGGATATTATATACCTAGTAACATCCAGGAACCTTCCATATCCCTTTAAGGTTAGGCATATAATGCTGGTGCCTGTTTTAGTTGACTTGACATATGAAACTAATTACGCTCTGTTTGCTTTCCTCTACAAACAATCTTTGTGTAGTAATCATTACTTATTCCTCAATGTCTTATTCTGTAGAACTGCTCCTTATACCATCATACATAATAACTGCATTGTATTACTTTCTGACGATTTGCACATTGCCAGTGTTTTCGTTTTTAACATATTTTATGCAATTCTTTTTTTTACAATCTTCCTTTTTTTTTCTGTCTGCTACTTGTCAGGAGGGTGAGTACTTGTAAACTAAACGCTTGCGACAAATAGCTGTTGACAACAGGGGAGGAAGTAGACAGAGGGAGAGACTCGCAATGAGCGCCAAAGGCGCTCATTGCGAGGCCCGTGATAAGTGCCGAAGGCGCTCATTGCGAGGCCAGCGCTCATCGCGAGGCCAGTAAAGTAGAGGGGGAGAGGCTCCCATTGTGTGGCAAACAGCATTGCCAGGCTTCACATTTTATTGCCGTCATTTTTCACGGGCAAGTTGCTAGTATATAATATATTCTAAACTTGTGAATCTATGTTTGTGTTTGCTTATCCCAAATATTAGACTACATCGGTGTATTCGGAATCTAGTTCCTTTCGTGGTTGAATATATGCTATGTTTTATGGCGTCATAGTCTCATTAACCCTATTAATCCAGTCTCATTAACCCTATTAATCCAGTTCTCGATGGCCATTTGTTTCCAATATTTTTGAATATTCAGTAAAATTGATTATTTAAAGCAAGGGTGTCCAAACTCAGTCCTGAAGGGCCGCACACAGGACTGGGTTTGAGGATTTCCTTTCTGTGCACAGGTGAGTCAATCGGGATGACTGAAGAAGCAATAGTCTCACCTGCTTGCAACAAGGATATCCACAAATCCAGGCCTGTGTGCGGCCCAGAAGGACCGAGTTTGGACACCCCTGATTTAAAGGGACATGGAAGGTTTCTGGATTTCACTACTAATGTAATATATCAGTATTTACTTTTATGTACTTCAAAAACTCATTTTTTTCTGTGTAAAATCATACAATTTTTACCTGTTTGAATTTGCTCATACAGCTCATGAATACACAGAATGTGAAGTGCAGTGTTTCAAATTAGCCTGTCAGTGACCTCTCTCAAGCAGCACGTTTGCAGAATGTTGCCACTGATTGGTTACTAAGAGAAAATGCTACCCCTTTATTTAGAAGTACACTGTCTTCATGAGCTGCAGATGAGAAAACCAGTTAGGAAATATTTGTAAGATATTAGGCAGAAATAAAAGCGCTCATAAGCACTTCTTAATAAAATAAAGTGCACATAAGTAAATAGATACACAGGGATATTATATACCTAGTAAAATCTAGAAACCTTTCATGTCCCTATACATTTTTTTGGAATTGGAGGAGTTTCTATATACAGGGTTGAGTAACATTATTATGACCACTGCCTACTTTTGACGCCAGCAACCTGTAGCCAATTAAATACGCCACATGTCGTGAGCTGGTTTGGTGGGTATATAAGGTGATATGTAGGCATTAAGATCAACCATCGCTGTCAAGAGAAAAACGTGCAACTTATCTGACTTTTGCAAACAGCTGGTCACTGCACTCATGCTGACGAGGGTTCATCATCAGAAACATCTTCAATTTGCACGACTGTACTAGAATTGGACCTCCTCTGATTGGCAAAGGGTTGCCTTCACTAATGAGTCACGTTTTCTGCTCCATTGACTGGACAGATGTGTAGGCATTCTGCAAACTTATCAACCATCGCTATCATGGGTAAAACGCGCAATTCAGATGGTCATTGGCTTTCGGGCAAAGGGTGGCAGTATTTCTGAAAGAGCGCAGTTTCCTGTGGTTAAAGTGTACCGTGATGGCACCGTTGCAAATAAATATTAAAGAAAACTGCAGAGTACCCCATGGCAGAGGTGAATGTCGGCTGTTAAGGTGTGTGAGTATCAAGTGACCTGCTACGGTTGAGCAACTCACCATCCAAATGAGCCAGAGGGCTACCAGACGTGTGTCTAAAACAACAGTACAGCCAATCCTGTTACCTATGGGGCTCTGAAGCAAACGGCTGGTCACTGCACCCATGCTGATGAGGGTTTATCATCGTAAATGGCTTAAATTCCCACGACCACACCAAAATTGGACCTCTTCTTATTGGCAAACGGTTGTCTTCCCTGATGAGTCACATTTTTTGCTCCATCCACTGGACGGTTGTTGGTGTGTCAGATGCGAAACCTCCAAGAACAAACACTCTGCTACCATTGTTGGAAGAACATTAGTTGGTAGCAGCAGCGTTATGGTCTGGGGATTTTTTTTCTTGGCATTGTCTGGGTCCACTCATACCTCTTGAAGGCACTCTGATTTGATTGGGTTATCTATCCATCCTTGCATGTCAAGTACACCCATACATGTTAATCGTCTTCCTTAAAGCGGTCGGGATCTTCCAGCAGGACAATGCAACATATCATACGGGCAGAATTGTCTGGGATGTTTGGAGGAGCATGACGAAGATGTCCAAGTACTTCCTTGGCCTCCATATTTCCCAGACTTGAACCCCATCGAGCTTCTGTGGGACCACCTTAATCGCCATGTTCACCGTATGGATGCTGGCAAGGCATATATATATATGAAGATGATATGAAGGTAGCCATGAATGTCCAGTAATCCAGATGAATAATCAGAGTATTGCAGTGTATAGTGATACCATTTTAATTGGGCAAACAAATTAATTGAAATGAAGAGATGCATAAATAAATGTAATAATGACATGCATGAAGGGTCTCTAGATGTATGTTGTATTACCCTGCCACTACTGAAGAGGGAGCTACTGAGTAATAGTTTAAGATTTACCTAGCGCAGATTTAGATTGTAAGCTCATAAGATCACATCATGGACCTTTTACATTGGTGTTACATGAAGTGGTAACTAACACCAAAATATGGGTAAAATGTGGATAACTATTAATTATAATAATAATGTTTGTGTTGTTATTTTAGTATTATTGTTAATTGTTACTAGCTATATTAATATTATTATCAGTATAAGGACTATTATTACTATTATTTACTTTATAATTATTAAAACGTTATGATTGACGGGTATCATTATTATTACTCTTATTAAATAATTATTGACTTATTATTATTGTCATTAGTACATATTTATAGACTATTATTATTGCTACTGTCATTATTATTATTATATATAATTATTGACTTATTATTATTATGATTTTCATTATTAGTTCACTTGTAAATGAATTGTTGTTACACGTTGTATTCATAATAACAATAAATAATGTTCTCACTCATTTTTTTTTTGTTATTAACAAATAAATGTATTTCCACGCTTTGTGTATTGTTATTGTTTTGCAGTTCAGCCCACACAGGGTTACTTTCATGCCGCGCATGCTCAGTACGTTCTACACTGTGACAGGACCCAACTGAGAGAGTTCATGCAAAGGGGCGGGGTAATCTCTGTTTTGCTCTAACTAATATTCTTGTCGTTATTTCATTGGCTGCGCCATTTTGCTTTTTGCTGTTATTGATGTTGGGAGACTTCAATCAAAACTTTAATTTCCGCCTTCTCTGTGAGGCGGAGGATACATACCACACTGTCATTGGCCAGCGGGGTTATCAATCACTCGTGGCTCTGCCCACATTCCATAATCCTCTTGCTGTACTCGTCCTAAGGGCACCGGGATATCAGTGATTGGCTAAAAATATTGAGGTAAGTAGCAGTGCTAAAGCTTATTGGTTGACCTGCTCACGGGGCGTGGTTTTCCTACTGGATGGGGGAGTAGCCCAGGTTTGCTAGTCAGTCTGATCCTGGACATAGAGGAGGGATATCTCTGGTCTGTGCACCCTGTAAAACTACCCTGACCTCCCAGTGGACCTTACAGCAATATTACATAGGAAGCAACTTATAATATAGAAACTTTTATTATATTTGCATCAGATTTGTGCATTTAACCCAAAAATAATACTACATTTTCCCCAAACTCAACTTCCTGCCTGTAGAAAAAGTCCCTTTAAACATCAGCTGATTGCACTGCCAGAGTATACAGCCAGAACTATTTGAAAGCAAATTATTATTTTTTGATATAGATTAATTAGTCATATTTTTGTCAGTTTTATTAATCAATTCCCTGTCATGGAGATATTGGAGAGTGGAGACCCTGTTCTGCAATGGGATCGAAAACTGAGCGAGTTATCTGAAGTGACAGAGAGTGATTCCCTATACAATACGGTGAGAAAACAAAAAAATATTAATATATATTTTTTCCTAGGAGTCGCTGACATCTTATCGTTAAAAAAATATTTACTGAATATTAAAAAAAAATACATTTAAATGGCTATTCTAGACCAGCTGTGGCGGTGCGTAAAGTATTGCAGATTCCTGGGAAGTAGTGGGTTAAATTGTAATTAGAGCAAATTAAAAAAAATGATTTAATTATTAGGACTTGCCCTGTTTAATTTGGAAGGAAAGTGCAGACTGCAGCTGTTTGGGTTCTGCACATCTGGATGGGGCCAGCACCAGTGCACAGCTGTGTATAGAGGATGACTTAAGTTGTATTGTGACTGTATAGAAATATTGCTTTGATTTGTGTATTTTAGATTTGTTTGTCTTGACAGTGGCGGTGATATGTGTGTGCGTGTGTATATATATATATATATATATATATATATATATATATATATATATATATGTATATATATACTATTTGGAAAATTCTCTGCAGCACGTTGTTGAAAAGTGAAAATATTTAATTTTAATGCAACATGTGGTATAAGAAAGGGCTACATAAAATGTGTATATATATATATATATATATATATATATATATATATATATATATATTTACCCCTTGTCTGTTTGTAAAGCGCCAACATATTCCATTGCATTGTCTATCTATATATCTATGTATATGATATATGGTGTGTGTGTGTGTATATATATATATATATATATATATATATATATATATATTTCTTTTTTCACATCTGGAGAGGCTTGTCCCAATATATAGAAAGACAGATATATTCTCATTCTCTCTCTCTCTCTCTCTCTCTCTCTCTATATATATATATATATATATATATATATATATATATATATAATTTGTAAATAAAGCGTGCATTTGTGTTCACATTTGAATGTCTAAAAATATTTTAAAAAAACTATTTTCATATATATAATGTATTTTTCACATCTGGAGAGGCCTGTCGCAATATTTAGAACCCCCTTCTTTATACAGAATTTAGGTAGGTGCACAATCACAATACACAAAAAAAAAAAAAGATTTGACACATTGCTGCGTTGCAACATGCAGAGTTCACGTGCAATCCATTGCATTTATTTGCATGCAAATACCCCTCTCCTTTCCTAAATTCTAGGGCCCTCATTCAATTGCGATTTGGCCAATTGAATAGGGGTCTAAATAAGCACATAGCATATTTTTTTTAAAGAAGTTTTTAGTTAGTAAAAACCTTGATTTTGGATAGATGCTTACTAACTAAAAACTTCTTTAAAAAAAATATGTTATGTGCTTATTTAGACCCCTATTCAATTGGCCAAATTGCAATTGAATGAGGGCCTGTGAATGCAACTCTGCCCACAGATGTGCAAACAGATGTGCAAATAAAGGCACAGACACCTTATTATTGGAAGTGTCAGTGTGACCCGGAGTATTGATCTTCTCAGTAAATCCTGTTTGTTTGCACCTCTATTTACTGTTCGTCCTGTTGCAGTTCCTCTTTCTCACTTCTTTTGCATCATATATAGTTCCCCTGGATTTTGCTGTATTTAAATATTTATTTCGGTGCAGTATATACTTAGTTAATTCTGCTGTCAGTTTAGTTGTGTGACTCATTCTTTTGTTTTATTCCTCATTTTATTGGCTGAAGCAAATCAGCTGGGCATGCTTTTCACTAATACCCTGTCATGCTTTTTGCTAATACCTGGGCATGCTTTTTCGTAATACCTGGGCATGCTTTTCACTAATACCATGTCATGCTTTTTGCTAATACCTGGGCATGCTTTTCACTAATACCATGTCATGCTTTTTCGTAATACCTGGGCATGCTTTTCACTAATACCATGTCATGCTTTTTGCTAATACCATGTCATGCTTTTTCGTAATACCTGGGCATGCTTTTCATTAATTCTGTCCAAGTGCAACTTGATAGCCTGTCTGCTTGGTGTAATGCTGTATGTACGTGTGCCTTATTCCTGGGAGTACAGATGTGATGTATATATGTCTTTATAACATTATATCTCATTGCACGCAGGACATGCTTGGTAGCATTGGTTAAAGAGACAGGTCATGCTTGGTAGAATTGGTTAAAGAGGGCGTTTTGATAATGTTTTCTTTTTTTCAAATGCAACTCTGAAAGCAGAAAAAACTGATTCAAGTGCATAACTGCCCTGGGGGCTTGCCCCTGTCACTGAGCAGTAATATAGATGTATTCGTCATACTTGTCTGCCAATGAGATCTACAGATGTACAAATGCTCGATGCATTTCTTGTTGGTTTCAGTGAAGTTTATACGGCTTTTATTTAATATTTTTTTCATGCAAAACAAAACTTTTTGGTAATGTTTGAAGCTGCTCTTTTTAAATGCAATACCTCCAATCATTGCAAAGCTACATATTGCATACCCAGTAAAAAGGATATACTGAAACCATTATTTTTACCATTATTCTTCATGCAAATTTGCATTTTTGGCATGCAAAAATAAGAAATGCACATTATTAAAAATAAATTCAACTGCATTTTTCATGCAACAAATGGTTGTAATGGTTAAACAATGTTATTTTAAATGCAATATTTGTAATTCTTCACAAAGTTGGATATTTAAAGCCCGTCCCAGGCCAGTGTCTGAGTTTCATGTAAATTGACATATGGTTCAGTAGGTGAGCATTGCTTAAAGGGAAATGAGAGGTTTCTGGATTTAAAGTATTAATTTTACTTTTATGTACTTTCATTTATTAAGAATTGTTTAAAAGCTTTGTTTTTTTTTCTGCACAAATCTTACAAATACTTACTAATTGGTTTCGTCCCTCTGCAGCTCATGAAGACAGTTTACTTCTAAGTACAGGGTGTGCAGCGTCTCATAGTGACCAATCAGCGGCAACATTCTGAAACATGCTGCTTGAGAGAGGTCATTGACAGGCTAATTTGAAATACCTACACTTCATTCTGTGTATTTGAGCTGCATCAGCTACAGAGGGCAGACCCATACAGGGACTATTTTTTTGATTTTTGGCAGTAAAAACAGAGCTTAATAAAATAAAGTACATAAAAGTAAATAGATACACAGAGATATTAAATACCTAATAATATCCAGAAAGCTTCCATATCCCTTTAATAAAGTAGCTCAGTCTCATCGTTGGCCTTTGCAGGCGGGTAACATTTGCAGATCTATGCGTGTGTATGGCTTGCACATGCCTCTTGTCTCTCCAGACTAGTCATTTGGCTAGTCTGTTTCCAAGCCCATGGGCTTCTATATGTTTGTGCTCAGCCGTGGCCTGGATTTCATAAGGAATGTATGTATTTTTTATGTACATTTATTTTATTAAAAAGTGATGAAATGCTCCAGTTTTTTCCAGCAAAAATCTTACAAATAGTTCCTAAGGGCACCCCGACTTTAGAGAGCACGCGACATGCGCCCCGACACCAGGAACCCTCTTCTCTTTCCTTTACTCCATGATCCATCTGTGAGAGCCGGCACCCTGACTTTAACCCTAACCCTTATACCCCGAAAACCTAAGCCCACCTTACCTCAACACCTGCGCGCATATGTCGGGCGCGCTTTTGTCTGTGCGCATATGCGTCGGCGCCTATTTGTAATGCGTGCAAAAGTCGTGCTACCGTTCTTAAGTGGTATATCCCCTCTGCAGCTCATGAAGATAGTGTACATCTAAGTAGAGGAGTGGCACTGTGTCATAGTGACCAATCAGTGGCAACATTCTGCTTGAGGGAGGTCACTGATTGGCTGATTTGAAACCTTGCATTTCACAGTCTGTGTATTCATAAGCTACAAAAAGCAGACCCAAACAGAGCTTATAAGCACTTCTTAATAAAATAAAGTACATACAAGTAAATATATACACAGGGACATTAATATGTTAAATAATGTGTTTATATGTGAGCTGCATAATTACTCACAGACAATACTATGGTATAATAGTAACATATCGTCTCATTATCACGTCCAAGTTCCAGACAGTTGATGCTGAGGTGCTCGGATGATCTTTTTTTGGAGACGGGTGAGAGCCCGGGGCTGCCGGCTGGGTGTTATACAAACTGATCATTTATCCCAGACGTTCTGTATCTCAGCCAGAAATTCCTCAACGGTGAATGAAGCTTCTCCACATCCATGAGTTGCACACGCAGGCTGCACATGCACAGGCGTGCACAATATACATGCAAGCCCAAAGCCAGACATACAGACAAATAGACACATAATCCACATCTGCAGAACTAATGGAAACCCACAGCAGATATGCCAGGCCACGAACACGTGTGTATGAGAAGCGCACAGAAATGTACATGCATTCTTTACCTATGTGCACAATCATGCACACTTACTGGGATATGGAAGGTTTCTTTATTTTATTAAGAAATATCTAAAATCATACAAATTGTACCAGTTTGGGTCTGCCCTCTGCAGCTCATGAAGACACAGACTCCTAAGTGCAGTGTTTCAAATGAGCCAATCAGTGACCAGCTCTTAGTGCTTATTAGCTCTGTTTTTACTACCTAAAATCATGTATGGTTCTGCCCTCTGAAACATATGCAGACACAGACTGTGTAGGGCTGGATGTGGAATGTAGTGTCCTAGCCTATCTTCATTTTATACTTCATTTTATAAAAAAAACTTTTTTTTAGTGTCCTAGCCTATCAGGGACCACATCTCATCAACATGTTGCAGAATGTTCTTGGGAGATGGTCACTGATTGGTTAGTACGAGGACTACCACATCTGCTGGGACATTATTCCTTGTATCCTAGTAGTACATCACAGCATAACATCTTGTTGAAGTTTTTTTTTATTTACAGAGTTTTCTAAAAGATTTAATGTGGCAAACTGGTGTCTTAAACAGGATTTGGTAAAGAAGGCCATATGTGCACAGCTGTGCGGTAGTTAAAGGGACAGGGGGTACAACTGTTTTTTCTTAAGCCTTTATGATAGCATGTTTTAAACATTACAGTTACTCTGGAGATTGTATTGGCTGGCAGAGGGCAAGGCCCCTTGCACAAATATCTTTAAATATGTTTTTGTGCTCTGAAACCTTTATCTAAAAAAATAAAACACCCTGTGACACATTATCAAATACCATTTATCTGTTGCAACAGTGAAAGCAATTCTTTCCATGTCCCTTTAATGACATAGCTATTCATATATAATGAGAATGTGACCACTGCCGAATGGAAATAGCATGTTTAGGGGTCTTTTTCAGCTGGCGGTCTGGTTTCCTTGCTCTACTCTGTAATCTTCCAGATTTGCAGAGCCTTTGAAATCTGAGTAGGTGCAGCTTGTGCCTGCAGCTGATTCAAGGTGCCCCGGACATGTCAGGGAAGTAATGGTAGGTTTGTACCAGGACAGAGCAAGTCGGACTCTTTACAGAAGTTACATATAGTTTATTAATTTTATAAGATGAGAAATTATATATTATACATTCTTTTATTTTTTTATATATATATATATATATATATATATATATATATATATATATACGTTCCCTGGTGGTCCAGTGGTTTGGATTCGGTGCTGTGCTGTCACCGTTGCGATCTGGGTTCAATTCCAGTCAGGGAACCAAGAGGTCACAACACCCTGGAGCTGAGCAGGGTTTGAGGCTGGTCAGTACTTGGATGGGAGACCAACGAGGAATACCAGGAGCTGTATGCTGTGGCCCACGGGAGAAGGAACTGGCAACCCACTCCAGTATCTCTATCATGAATTCCAAGTGGATCAGCATGACCATGGAGAGTCGGAACAACGCCAAAAAATAAATATATATATATATATATATATATATATATATATATATATATATATATATATATATATATATATATATATACCGTATGTCAGAGTATTGTGATATATAAACATATATATTTTTTATCTTTTTCAAGAGTTGCACCTCTCCTTATCAAGTCTGATTAAGATTTAATAACAAGAGCATTGGAATATAAAGAACAGGGATTCTTTTGTAATAAGAAACCCACGTGGGACAGAAAACTGGCATAGTAACCCACTTGATAACACCACATTCTTCATATATTTTGGTGTGTGTGTGTATATATATATATATATATATATATATATATATATATATACTGTAAAGTACATTTGTGTTTCCATTTGCATGTCTAAAAAAAAAAACGTATATTACCTGCTCAGGATTCCTAGAAATACAGTTATTGCACTGCACTCTGGGAAACTGGGCGGGACATGCAAATGAGCCCACAATGCAATTCAACTCTTAAAACCAAAAACCAATATATAAATCATTTTTTTTAATCTGTGTGTAATCATATGTAGCCCAAGGTTTAATTATAACGGCTCTGTCTGCATCCACGGTGCCAGCCATAAGCTCAGCGACTTAACATAGACCTCTAAATGCAGGAATAGAACCCAGCCGCCTGGTGAGGAGGGGGCAGCGGGTAGTACTGGCAGGCTTGGGGGGCTCACATTTCTATCACAATGATAAGAAAAGATCATTAATCTTGTGTCAACATTAATTATAGGCCTTTGGGAATATGAAAGACTACATACTCATAGCTGTTAGATTCATTATAGAAAACATTTTTATTGTTATATTATATATATATATATATTTATTTTATTTAGCTAAAATTTGAACACCCACATTTCAACCATTGGGTTTCTTGCAAATATGGTGGCCAGAAGCATGTCTAGTGTGAGTATTCAGTTAAAGGACTGCTCTTGTCATATATATTACATTTACTTGAAGATAAATACTGAAAACATATTTTTAAAATGTAAAAAAATAAATTACAGCCTCTAATTTATTAATTTTTTTTATAAGCACATATGTTGCCGTGGAAGCTGCCATTTTGGTTTCAGCAGTTCAACTTCCTGATGTGGGACGAGACTTTGAACACACAGGGACTTTGTATCTGCACTATGGAAATGGGACAACTACAACTGCTATCTCTCACAGCAGGGCTAATGGGGGCTCATTAGTTTACAAGGACACATCGCTCCATACAAGTAACTGCAGCAGGCAAGAAATCAACCCTGCCGTAAACAGTAAATGCACGTTTTTGCTATGTTTAAATGGAAATGACCCGTTCATGCATATTAATTAGCTACTTTGATGTGCTAATCAGGATTATCGGCGTGTTGTCTGTGTCTGTAGTGAACAAAATAAAGACCCCAATGTTATTTGGCAGTTAGACCCTTCGCCAACCCATATCAAGTATTCTGAGCCGCATATTAACATATAGGAGCCGCAAAATAAATTCAATATTTACTGTAAAATAAAACTGCTAGTACAATGAAGAGCCAGTTTTGAATTCTCTTTAAAATAAAATCCAACTTCCTTCTGAGGGTGGAAGAGTCTGAACCCGACTGGCTCCTAAATTTTATTCAACCTCTGCCATAAATCTCCTAGTAGTTTTTAATAGTAGTAATAGTTTTTAATCCAGACCTGGGCTTCGGAGGGGCCCGTTACAGGCCCAGATAACCTAAGGGTCTTTGCAGATACCAGAGCCTTTGTCTTGGATCATACTTCACATTGTAGAGATGGTTGTGTGCGTTCATCATCCAGTCACCTCGGATAACCTGCCCATGATCCCAGCGCTCTCCTCCCAAGTATTGTGCCAGATTCAGTTCTAGAGTATCTCTATTACTCTCTGTGCAGCCAATCCTGGGGTGGAGATCCATTTAAATCCTCTAATTGGTTTTGTGCATTTAAAAAAAAAAAAGTTCCAGTTATTTCCGTACTAAGTAAATATAATTGATTGTTAACAAGCTTTCAAGCTTAATTAATTTTATTTTAAGCATAAATGATCTAAACAGGACTTTCCTCTTTTTGTATCTCCTTATCTAGGGCTATTCATTAACTCTCACATGGGTGGTCATGGAGAAGAATTGTGTACCCAGTTGGATATATATAATAATATTAAGAGATATTTAATTGTATGTATTATATATATATATATGTATATTAATATTTTTTTTTTTAACTTTCATGCGTTTGCTGTGGCTCTGGTATTGAAAGGGTTAATAAGATTCTGACTTGGGCGTTTAGTTGTCCATATCCCAAGATTGGAGGCTGCCAGAAGAAGAAAAAAAATGGAAGCACAAAGAGGCTTTACTCCAGATATTTTTACCCTTTAATTTCTGGAAAGCGCTTCTGCCAATATAAAGGGTTCAGTAGAAACGTGTAGCGTGGGAGATCCAGCTGCTGAAAGGGTTAATTGTTGGTGTCCAGCCATAATAACACATTGCCTTGGATTTCAGGAATTCTTCCATATGACTCACAGCCGGCCGGGTCCCCAGATTTCTTTGCTTTTTCCCATGCTGGAAGCTATACCCCAGCGGCTGAGTTCTCACTTATAAATTTCATTGGAATGCATTAAAAATGGGTCCTTGGCCCGTAATTAGTTCATAGGAAGCCCAGCTGGGAGAGTTATTATGCAAAGTTTGTGTGTATGTATCATACTGCTATATATATATGTGTATATATATATATATATATATATATATATATATATATATATATAAAAATTAAAGGGATGTGGAAGGTTTCTTTATTCTACTAGGTATATAATATACCTTTGAATCTTTTATTAAGAAGTTCTTATAAGCTATGTGGTGTGTTCTAGCCTATCAGGGACCACGTCTCAGCAGCATGTTGTTGAGAGATGGTGACTGATAGGTTAGTATGAGGTACAGCAGAATCTGTATCTTCTTGAGCTGCAGTGGGCAGACCCATACAGGGACTATTTGATTGTAGGCAGTAAAAGTAGAGCTTATCAGCACTTATGACTAACATAAAGTACATAAAAGTAAATAGATACACAGGGATATTATATATCTAGTAAAATCCAGAAAAAAAAAATATGTATCATTTTAAAGAAACACTTTGTCAGTCTTATAAAGGGGTCTCTAATTAATCGTTTGGCTTAATTAGAAAATAAAACTTAATTATTATGAATTTAAACAATTACTTACTATTTTTCAATGACCCTCCAGGCTGATTAAGCTGCAGAACTCTTCACTTCCTGATTGAAGTATTGTGGCTGGAGTGGTGTCGCCCAGGGGGAAGTGTGCAATTGAAAACCACTCTCTGAAATGCTGATTAGTAGTAGGGTGCCGTGTAATCTGAGCTGCTGGACGTATAAAAATACACTTTGGTGGTAATGCTAATCAGTTATTTTTAGTGTAATTTTTCTCACAAAAGATCAACTTTTTTATCATAGTAAATTGAGAAGTGGGAATATATCTCTCTGTATATCTCATATTTTCTGTAAGTTTCTCTCTGACATTAGCCGGCTCTCCCAGCACAAGAACGCATTGTCCACATACAGCGCGCCCAGTGTCTGGTGGGGCCTGGCACTGACGGGCATTCAGGGCTGAGTGGGCAGCATTAAAAGGGCAAAACAAACAACAAAGGAGCTTTTACTGAGCGAGACGGGCGCGGAGAATAGAGTGCAGTTTGTGTGTATAAGCAGTGTCCAGATGTAAGATGTCATTGTGTGGGAGCAGGGAGTGCCCCTCTCTCGGGGTGTCCTAGGCAGGCGCACATCTGGAAAAAGATGTATTCCTGGCTCCTAATGCAGAAAGCAGCTTTGTGCTCCTCACTCCAGAGACCGGCCAGTTCCCGGATACACACACCACATCATTTTGTTTGCTTTAGTAGGATAACAATACGGGTCTTATTATAGGGAAGCCTATTTAATCATAATTTTTAGATGTGTAATTCCCCGATATTTTAGGAGAAGTGACAAAAATTACATAAAAACTGCACTACTATATATATATATATATATATATATATATATATATATATATTAATTCACTTATGGTGAGCCTCCATTGTACAGTAAAACAATTAGTACATTTGTGCTCACATTTTTAGATGTTTAGACTTATTTCCTGCTTAGAATTATTCTGAGAAATCCAGTTATTGCACAGCATTCTGGCAATCTGGGCAGGGACATGCAAATGAGCCCACAAAGACTTTGCTCTTTAATCCAATACCATTTTCAACATGACTCCTGGATGGATAAGGCACAAGCTCAGGATGGATTAAGCACAAGCCAGGTTCCCTGGCTATATGAAGAGTGGGGTAGCCATGAGTAAACTAGATGAATGCACTATATACTACAATACTTTTTTAAATTAATTAAATATATATATATATATATATATATATATATATATATATATATATATATATATATAAACAAATAATACATTTGTAAGCCCATCTGAAAGTCTAAAAATAAGTCAAACAACTTATCACCCGCTCAGGATTCCCAGAAATATAGTTATTGCACTGCATTCTGAGCCACTGGGCGGGGACATGCAAATGAGCAGACAATGCATTCTTGCTCTTAAATCCAAAATGCTGTTTTATACATAACCCCTTCAAATGCAGATGCCTGCCATACCACAGCTTTAAAGCAACGGATTAGATTTTGCACAAATCATAAACCCACTCGCATACAGTACTGTTTCAAGCTTAATGGCTATTCTCTCATGATGATCATCAAAGAATAAAAATAACCAGGTTTTTTTTTTTTTGTGCAGGGGTGGGGGGCTGCTTTTGTACCTCTATTTGACATAATTACTTCCTTAAGAGGGACCTTGGATGTAATGTAGTTATTTGATTGTATTTAACGAACATCCAATGATTTCACTAGGAATATAATATCCCTGTGTATCTATTTACTCTTGTATGCTTTATTTTATTAAGAAGTGCTTATAAGCTCTGTTGTTACTGCCTAAAATCATAGCATTTGTATATGTATGGCCTCTGTAGCTCATGAATACACAGACTGTTAAGTGCAGTGTTTCAAATTAGCCTGTCAGTGACCTTTCTCAAGCAGCATGATGTACAAGGCTACTGATTGGCTATTATGAGACAGTGCAGTCCCTGTAGTTAGAAGCACACCGTTAGGAACTAATTGTAAGATTTTAGGGAGAATATATATATATATATATATATATATATATATATATATATATATATATATATATATATATATATATATATATATATATAATATATATTATTATTTTTTTATTTTTTTATAAGCACTTCCTAATAAAATTATGTGCATACAAGACAGGGTTGTATATACCTAGTAAAGTGCAGAAACCATACAATGTCCCTTTACCAATATGGTTATGTCCCAGTAGAAGAACCTTCTCTATTATGCTCCGCCCAGCTATAATGGTCCAAAATGGATGCACCCAGACACAAGCTAATATTAATTAATGCTTTTATGCTGATGGTTTGCATAACTACAATTTCATGTTTAAGGGCTCCAGCTTATCACCTCTTTCTTACCCTCCTTGTCTTATCTTGTTTATCACCCCCGAGGGCCAGCGAATAAGGACCCCATCTAATTCAAACCACCTGGAAATCTTAGTCATGGATGTGGTACAGACTGATCCCCCTGGATCTACAGATAAATGCAAATATACATTTTCCAACTATGTAGTAGACATAGTGTAACTTTACCCCTGGGAGTATGACCCATTACACATTACTCACCATACAACTGCTTTTCACAGTAGTGGGACACAGGATTGAATTTATAGAAAATAAAAAAATGCTTTATTGCAAAAAAAATGAAAAATTGATATGAGAGCGCTGGGTTCTCTGTTTTGCTGAGCTTGCATAGTACTTGAATGACCCCATAGTGTACAGTCCAACCCAATGCATGGCGTGGGAAGCTCAATCCAAAGTTCAGGATGTGTTCTTTTATTATCATTATTACCAAAGGGCAGTGATAGCATCCTAATACAAATAACCTCATCTGTGGTAAATAAGACAGTACTAACATGCCCTGTACACCTACAATATAAATGGACTGATCCATGGCCTAGTAACAAGCTGTGCATTCATTCTAGATGTTGAGTGTACCATTTGGTTCTAGGGGGGGCTCTTGCCTTTTTTGTATGTGATAAAAAAAAATAGCTTATGGAAAATTAGTTCTGATATGTATTGCTATTAGTGTGATAAAATATATTTAAAATATAAATTACAATATAACAGTTTAATAAGAGTTTGAATTCCAAAAATGGCTTCACATTTTATTGGTTGCAGTCAGGCCTAGGTATATTAAAACAACACAAAGCTGAATCCCTAAGACACAACAAGAGTGGTGATATTTACTTAGAAATGTCATTTTAAAAATTATATTGGGCCGTGATTGAGCCAAATAACATGACTAGGGCTTTGTATCATTGAGACTGACCACTCAATTCACTATTAAGCTATTACTAATATGCCCTGTACCCCTAAAAATAAATGGATTGATCCATGGACAAGTAACAAGCTAGGCATTCATTTTAGATTTTGATTGAACCATGTGGTTTTAGGGGGGTTTCTTGTCTGTGCTTTAAAAAGAAAAGCTTTACATTGCTCATGGAAATATTTTTAATTTATTCATTACTATTAGTGTATTCAAATGGGCTTGTACCATTGAAACAAACCACTCCCTTCACTATTAAGCCTTTATTTTATTATATTCCTAATTATTTAAAGTTTGTGCATTCTGATACCTATTAGCAGTGACCTATTTAGCCTTCTGAACTATTTATATCTCTTTAAATCTACATACTTTTTATTATTTTTGTAGTTTTGTCTCTATTAGCTCCAAAAAGGTATAAAACACCAAAAAATAACATTTTAAGACTATAACCACCCAGCTAGAATTGATTACAGGCATAAAGTCTTTTACCAGACGTAAGGTTTGCCTCTTAATAGCGGTGGGCACACCACAGCATCCCAACATTAAAGGGGTTACGTTTATTTTCCGGCCCAGGTTCCTTGCAGATGTTTATTTGCTCCTTGTAGCCCAGTTTGCTTTGGACATCTGTCTTTGCAGTCTTGTAAACTGTCCCCCCTGGATCTTCCTGGGTGCTCAACTCCAGTTGGAGGATGGGGGAGATAGAGTTGACTGGCGTCCAAACCAAACACAGATGCTTGAAAGGCGGGAGGAGAGGGGGAGTCCCTGACATGGAGAAACTAATGTAGGCCAGATGTGAAATGGGAATTTATATGGAGGAGTGGGTCAGGCTGGCACTGCCAGTTTCTTGAGAAAGATGCCAATTTTTTTTTGATTGTTGGTGCAACACCTTACCTTGAAAAATGCTTTTCATTTCACATATTAGAGATCTTACAACAGATTATGTGATCGACCAGACAGTGGTTGGTTTAGAGACTACCCTGTACCCTCCATTGTGTGGTCTTAGTCTGTAAGGGTTTCACAGTGATATATATTTGTTACAATAAATGGAAAGCTTTAAAATCACTGCAATAATGGGGTAGCCAACGGGTGGACCTGGGTCTAAATCGGGGCCGCTGGTGCATATCTTCAAAACCTTTACATCATTATTAATTAAAAAAAATATATATATATATTTATATATATATATATATATATAGTAATTATTGATACATATATATATATGGATTAATAATTACTGGACATTCACGGCTGCTTCACTCTTCTATCTATCTATCTATCATATATATATATATATATATATATATATATATATATATATATATATATATATATATATATATATACATATATATATATATATATATGTGTGTGTGTAGTAAAAAGATAAGGAATCCTGAACTTGACTTAATGTTTACAAAAACCTTTGGAAGCCGGTGGATTTTGGTAATTAATTGACTTCCCCTGGACTAGATTCCATTTCAGATACACAGTTTATAAATAACTGACCCAGTAATTGGTGTAATTTAGTCATTTAAAATATAATTTATCAAGTTCTAATAATAGGAGATTTTAATTACTCTGAAATAAACTGTATGAATGAGACAAGCAGGAAGTTATTACAACAGATTCAATAAATAACTTTAAAAAGGTGTTGGATATATTTTTGAATGATAAGGGCATTCAGGGTTATATAGGATAACTACAGAAAGAGTATTGATCCAGGGAGGAATCCGATTACCCTTTATAAGACAATTGGCAATGTTTCAAGTTTTTTTTTTTTTTTTTCCCTCCTTGAACAATGAATTTACATATTACAAAGATAAAGGAGATCTAAAAAGGTTGGTCTAAAGGTATTTTTCTCAACCTCCATTACTATATAATTTCAACAGCTCTTCAGATTCTAGACAGACTTTACAAGCTTTCATAGGGTAATGACTGCCTCACACCTACGAAGGAGAAAGCTGCCACCTTTGTGAATATAGATCATTGTCAAGTCCCCAAAGAACCAGAAAAAACTGAACTCGGTACAACCTGGTGGACCATATAGGATAAGGAAAAAAGTCTCCCTCAAAACTTATATTTACCATAATTGGCAGAATATATACACAATGTAAATTGTACTTAATTTTTTTTCTAGACAAGCGAATGATTTAAATAAATAAATAAATAAAAAAATAAAATAAATAAATAATAAAAAAAATGAAAAAAAAAAAAAAAAAATATATATATATATATATATATATATATATATATATATATATATATATATATATATAAGGAAAAACAATGTATCATTTGTAACCTAACTAGTGAATGAAAACAAACTTGGGAGGCAATGTTATCTAGTGTGGCAGTCAGCACCTTATCTTCAATGTCCCTATGTCCAGTGCAAATTCATTGTGTATTGGAAGTGCTTGCATTGGACCCTTCCCCCATTTCTTCCAGTCGTGTCACTTTGTCACTTGCATCCGGTTCCTAAGCCAAAACATGACAGTAACTTGTCGCCCACACGCCCGATGGTTTGAGGTGACCTAGACCGGTCAGGCTGCTTTTCCCTGGTGGCCTGGTAGTCCTTCCCCGAGTGACCAACCTGATATTTATTCTTATTTTAGCATTAAATTACTGACCAGTTCCCTCCACCCCCATCATTCCTTAAGGATGTTTCTAATCTTCCAGGTGACCCTTTGTTTTACAGATTTACCACCAAAGACCTCCAGAAATCACCATTACATTCCTTTTGGATTTTTTCCTATTAATTAATTATACAAATGTGTAAAATCATTTATCACCAGTTATATCATTAAAAAATAAGCTTTTTAACCTCAATTGACTTTATCTCTTGTTGGAGTGTTTCCACATATTTTCATTTAAGTAAATCCCCTAATATATATATATATATATATATATATATATATATATATATATATATATATTAGTTGAATAATAAGAGTATTGCAGTGAATAGTGATACCTTTTTTATTGGACAAACGTATTCATAATAAAGCAACAAGCTTTCGAGAGATGCCTCTCTTTATCAAGTCAAAAAGCAATACTGATACACTTTATCGCTTACTTCTGAATACGTTTGTCCAATCAAAAAGGTATCGCTATACACTGCAATACTCTGATTATTCAACTGGATTACTGGACATTCATGGCTACCTCACTCTTATTTATTTATATATATATATATATATATATATATATATATATATATATATATATATATATTTGGGAATGTTTGTGAATTTTGTAACTTACTAGCACGAGCATAAATATATTTTTTAAATGATTATCAATTTGTCAGACTCCGCTTATCATGGACATAATTTTTAGTTCGTGAAGACCTTGCTTTTGTATAGATTTTCACTAACTAAAAACTTGTTTAAAAAAATATGTTGTGTGCTTATTTAGAGCCCTATTCAATTGGCCAAATTGCAATTGAATGAGGCCCCATGTATTTAAGGCTGAGGTTATCCTACTGTGGATTGTTCTGTATTCGGTCCTATTATCCAATGTCACTTTGTTTTGTCAGTTCAACGGAGCTGAATAGAGATGTTATCTGAATACACAGTTTCTCGCAGGTGTCGAATCCTGTTCAGAACCAGGTAAAATGTCACAATCCGTGCAAAATGTAATGTTTGTTATAAGTGGGACTGTATTTATTTTATTTTATCCAGTGGTCCAGACCTCAGACTGTCAGCCTTTGAGACCAGCACAGCTTGTTTGCATTGATTATCCGTCTCAAGTCTCCTGCATTGTTGCCTTGTTATTACGCATATAATTGCACCCGAGCATAGCCACGTAATGCCAGGGTACACACCAGGCTGGTTCCTGTGCCAGGGGCGTGGACCAAAATAAAACCCACAAAACCCAATGGAAATAAAGGGAAAAGATGCCTGGAGGGCGCCTCTCTTGTGTCAGATTTATGCTTTAACAAGGCAATAAAATGCAGGCCTCTCCTAGCAGGGAATACCACTCAGATGACTTAACCCTTTCCATGCTAGATGGAGGAAGCCTGAAAAAGCTGAAAGCACCCAAAAAATTATGTAGACGGACATTATACTCTTATATGTTCAGACTTGTATTTAAAGGATCATGTTTGCACTTTCATAACTTTTTAAAGTAGTAAATATCAGTATAAACAACTTTTTTGTGGATCTTTTGTGAGAAAACTTATACTAAAAACTGCTTTTTTTTTGTCAGGTGTGGAACTTGTTTCCCTTCACCTGCCTAATTGCCGTACAGCTTTTATAGCAGAGTATATAAGGAAATACATTCTATAATGCCACATTTTATAAAGTATACGTAAGCTTTCCTACTTAAACACCAGCTATTATCAGTTTGTTTTTAAACAACTTTTTAAATTGCAAGTTGTTTGTAGTCATTTTTGTTGCTTAAAGGGACATGGAATGGTATATAATATCCCTGTGTATCTATTTACTTTTATGTACTTTATTTTATTAATAAGTGCTTTTAAGCTCTGTTTTTACTGAAGCAAATTGTGTCTGTAGAGGGCAGACCCATACAGGGACTGACTCTGCTGTACTTGCTGTGCCTCATACTAACCAATCAGTGACAGCAACATTCTGCAACAGGCAGCTGAGACGTGGTCCCTGATAGGGTAGGACACTAAACTGCACATCCAGCCCTACAAAGTCTGTGTCTGCATACACTGCAGTGGGCAGACCTATGCAGGAACTATTAGTTGGATTTTAGGCAGAAAAAACAGAGCTTATAAGCTTAATAAAATAAAAGTAAATTGATACAGAGGGATATTATGTACTAGGAACTTGATTGTCAAAAATGACGGGAATAACATTGTAAGGCTGGCAATGCTGTTTTCCACACAATGTGAGACTTTTTTGTTCCTCTGAGCACCTTCAGCGCTCATTGCGAGCCTCTCCTCCCGTGTACTTTCCTGCTTTGCAATGATCACCTTCTGCGCTCATCGCGAGCCCCACGATGAGCGCCTTCGGCACTCATGGCATGGCTCATTGCAAGCCTCTCTCGCTCGCGGCGCTCATCGCAAGCCCTGCGATGAGCGCCTTCAGCACTCATCACGTGACTCAAAATGAGCACATTCGGCGCTCAATGCAGCCTAAGTCCTGTGTGCCACATCGTGACCAACATTGCAACGTGACGCACACTGACCACTATATATGTGATCTAATAACACGCAGGAACCTTCCATGTCCCATTAAAAGTTCTGAAAGCTGAGCCATTACAGTGGGCTTTAAGAGTTTATCAGGATGTTGTCTGCACCTCGCTTACCACTGATACACTTGACTAATTAGACATTTGTTAATTAATTTGCTGATGTACAAACTAGTGGGTGATATTGCCCAGAAGAGCTTGCAATCTAATTCATCTAAACACAGATACACTTGTGCTTTCTGTATCAGAATCCCAAAAGTCCAGGTAAATGCCTCGGGCTGCAACTCGATCAGGCTCCCATTGTGCGATAGAGGCGGGGGATATGGCTTTCCTTGGAATGCTGCTCTATCGTCTCCCCCCCCCCCCCCCCAGGTACAGCTCTCTGCAACATAGGACACACCCGCTTACATTTAAATAGAAATATATCAGATTAGGGTACTTTTTTTAAACATGTAACTGTTTAGAATAAATGCTTTACACATTGATATATCTAATAAATTAGATGTCTATTTAGCAGACCCGGCTTGTGTCATGGGCACTTGAAGTGCTAGTCTACCTGTAGCTTGAGGGGAGGGTTGTCCTAGCAGTGCTTCAAGTGGCAGCCTTTCCACAGAAATGAATAGAGCTCTTATCTGAATCCATGTTTCGTTACATTCCTCCTAGGTTTGTAATACTGTATATAATGTGCATAGTTGTACCCATAGTAATCATGTTAGGAAAAGGGGAAAAATGTCTGCTGGCATTAAAACAATTGAATACAATAGATAAGAATTAAAATGCTTGATATATTAAGAAAGTGAAGCTCCTCAAAGAATGTAATTAAGACAATTCTGTCGTCCTTGCATCAAAAATAAATATGTATAGAGAACAGAAGAAAGAGGGCAGGAAACCTTCAAATATATCAAAGAACTTAAGAGAGAAGTGTCTTCAAGGAAATGAGGAACAAGACGTCATAAGTTGAAATTGGAAGATGCAGGGTCAAACACAAGCATGCCCAAGATAAGCATAAGGCTTGAGGTTTAGTTAAGCCAAACGTGTAGGTAGATATAATAGGAAGAACATATGAGCATTTTCATCTGCCTTCAAACCTATGATTCAGCATTACAAAGGTGGCACAACAAGCTAAGAAAACAAATGGTATGTGTGATGGGTTACTGGAAGATTGTGTAGTCCAGAGGTATCTTGGTCCCACTCCCCACTAGGTCAGGACACTTAGAATTCCTGGTAACGGACATTGTGCAACAGTCCCAACTCTACAGTGGACTCCGGCCCAGGGAGTTGGGGTCACTCTGAACTGTAATGTGTTTGGCAACAAGGATTGTGTAGATATACAATCCAAGATAACCTCCCCGTGCCGAGATATCATGAGATGTCAGGACGCTCCGATATAGTCACTACAAGCATTTGTTATTGGTGCTCCCTAAAATGCTAAATATTCCAGCAAAGAATGCACAATTAGATAGGTCATACTAACCAATCAAACGGCATCTCTCAGCAACATGCAACCGAGACATGGTCCTGATAGGCTAGGACACTACACTGCACATCCATCTGTATTTGCTGCAGTGGGCAGAACCATACAGGGACTATTTGTTTGATTTTTTAGGCGGTAAACAGAGCTTCTTAATAAAATAAAGTACATAAAAGTGAATAGATGCTCAGGGATATTATATACTAGCCACTTGGTCTTCAAAAATGACGGCAAATAAATTTGAAGCCTGGCAATGCTGTTTGCTGCACAATGCGAGGCTCTCCCCCACCTCTAACTTGTGGGCCTTGCGAGGAGTGCCTTTGGTGCTCATTGCGAGCCTCTCCCCCCTCTACTTTACAGACCTTGCGATGAGCTCATGGCGGGCCTTGCAATGAGCTCCTTTGGCACTCATTGCGAGCCTCTCCCTCCCCCTGTTTTACTTAACAGGCCTCGCGATGAGCGATGCGCTCATGCTCAAGCCCATA
Source organism: Discoglossus pictus (assembly GCA_027410445.1). Taxonomy (NCBI): domain Eukaryota; kingdom Metazoa; phylum Chordata; class Amphibia; order Anura; family Alytidae; genus Discoglossus; species Discoglossus pictus. The sequence goes on from CM050167.1 coordinate 17,977,102, forward strand.
ACTTTGCAAGCGTTACAGACCAACACTCTCACCCCTCTGTCTCTTTGCCCCTCTCCCTCCCCTGTGTCTCTTTGCCCCCACACCCTCCCAAGTCTCTTTGCCCTGCTCTCCCTTCCCTGTGTCTCTTTGCCCCTCTCTTTGCCCTGCTCTCCCTCCCCTGTGTCTCTTTGCCCCCACACCCTCCCAAGTCTCTTTGCCCTGCTATCCGTTCCCTGTGTCTCTTTGCCCTGCTCTCCCTCCCCTGTGTCTCTCCCCCACCCAAATCCCTCCACTGTGTCTTTCTCCCTCCTCTCCCTTCCCTGTGCTGTGTGAAAACTTTTGCGGGCTTGGGGAAATTGATCCCGTAAGTGAGGTTGGTAGCTAATTTTCTATTCAATTGTCGTCTTTTGGTGGTTTCCCAACGGCTTCCAAGTTCCGGGCTTGAAAAAAAAGATGGCAGCATTTTTTTTTTCAGCCCGTAAATGGGAATCCGGTCGCAGCCTCATTTATGAGCCTCGAGTGGAGCGCCAAAGGCCTCGCGAGGAGCTCCGTCGGTGCTCATTGTGGATCGTGTCAAACACGGGACTTTCGGGCCTCGCCATGAGCACACATATTATTATTATTATTATTATTATTATTATTATTATTATTATTATTACTCTTTATTTATTAAGCACCAGAATTTTCAGTAGCGCTGTTATAGTAGGATAATGTGCAGTGAGTACAATTACGTAAGTAGAAATACAAGTACAGATACAATACAAATGGGTCCTCCGATAACTTGGTGAAGTTGAGGTCCCTACTATGAAGAGCTTACAATCCATGGTGCCAAGTACAGTGAATACATAATAACAAAAGGTTACATACTGATAATTAAGTTATAGAGGGTCCTGCTGTACAAAGAGCTTTCAACTAAAGTGGGTCGGGGCATTAGAGACAATAAGGCAACAGACAGTTGGGTGCATGTGGAGGTCCTTACTCTGGAGAGCTTCGAGCCTAGATCTTAGGGTTATGACCCTAATAATATTACTAGGAGTCTGGTCAGGTCACTGGATACATAGCCACTTTCAGCTATGTCCAGTCATGGCTGCAGGGTTACAATGTATCAATACAATACAGGGTCCCGTAGGCCAAGCGTCTGTTAAATTGGCCTAAGGACGTTGGAGACCTAGAGTTATTGTCCTTCTGTTTCCAGGACATATCTAACTGGTTCTTCTGTTTGTTTTGGTTCCTTGGGTTGTTGGTACAGATGACCATTAGACTTTGGTTTCAATTGATTGAAAAAGACCAACTGATCCTTTATTCATGGAGTAGATACGGGGGTCGAACACCATCAAACGTTTTGTCTTCAGAGACAAGCTTTGTATCAAATATATAGACTTTTCCAGTTGGTCTTGTTTGTGGTTCTCCAGGACAATGCAATAATTAGGGCTATGCTTAATTTTATCATTAGAGACTAACAGGGCCACTTAAGTTATCTGCCAAAAGTATAATGCAGTGCCATGTTACAGTTGTAGAATTTGACTTTTTTTGTCGACAGTTGGCCAACAGCCGCCATATTGGTTTCTTTCAATGTGCTTATGAGAACCGTAACTCACTGTGCATTGTTAACAAAATTATATAAAATCTGGTCCCAACCAAATCAGCTAGGGAATGGTTTATATAAGCTAGCAAACCCAAATTTTGGGTCTAGAAATACATTTTTAGGAACAATGGCTCCCTCTCTCCTAGGATTTTTGAAAATATATTTGCTCCAAAGACAATCCAAAGTAGGGTTTAACAAATCCCGGGAGCCACAGCTAAACTATATGTCCTTTCTCCTAACAGCCTGACTGGCTCCTAACAGCCTGACTGGCTCCTAACAGCCTGACTGGCTCCTAACAGCCTGACTGGCTCCTAACAGCCTGACTGGCTCCTATGTTCCATATAAACTCCAGATCTAGAGACACAATATGAAACGTTTGATAATCTCAGCACCAGTTACATCAAAGCCTTTGTTCAGGTGACACAGTTGTAAGACGGGTTCGTACTTTTCTAAGAGAGCAGGTTAAGCTGATAAGAGTTTAAAATAGATTCAACTACTTAACCAAACCCGCTTTTATTTATGGACCTAACAATGTACTGGAATTTCTTAATTAAACTGATTACCATTGAAATGAAACTCTCCGTGCTCGGGTCAGGACAGATGAACTTTTGGTTCTCACTGACGCCCAAGTCAATTTAGGAGCAGTGGATATAAGGTGTGTCCGTCTGTAGGATTTCATTATTTCTAATGAATTGACGCACGTAGATGGTAATAACGAAGGGACACGTCCTTTGTGTAAACTGCAGTATTTACAAAGGATTTTAATTAAAGGGATTTGGAAGGTTCCTGGAACTTACTATAATATCCTTGTGCGTCTATTTACTTTTATGTACTTTATTTTATTAAGAAGTGCTTATAAGCTCTGTTTTTACTGCCTACAATCAAACAAATAGTCCCTGTATGGGTCTGCCCTCAGCGGCGTATGCAGACACAAACTGTGCATTGTCCTAGCCTATCAGGGATCACGTCTCAATTTGCTTTATTCAAACACTGGTTTTAAATAAATTAATGAAAATCTATTGTTTGTATTTAAAGGGACATGCAACACAACTGTTTTTTTCATGCATTCAAAAGAGCAGCTTTAAACTTTACAAAAAATGTATGTTGCGTGAAAAAATTAAGTAAAAAATGGTTAAATTGACTAACATAAACAGGAAATGCAGAGAGAATACTTTAGACTATTATGGGCATTTCTTGCCAGGATTTGAGGATTTCCCCGCAGACTATTGCTCCTTCAGTCATGCTGTGCACAGAAAGGAAATCCTCAAATCCATGGCTGTGCGTGGCTCTCCAGGACCGAATTTGCCTACCCCTATTTTAGACTGTAGATCTCATTGGCTGAATTTTGACCTCCATTTGAAGACATTATCAAAAAATAATATCTTTCTGATACAACAAAGAACAAAATATGTGTGTGTCCCTTTAAGTCTCCTGTAAAATCTGCATTTCAGCATTCTTATGCTCTGACTCACCTGAGTAATCAATCGGTATACGAGGCTCTTGTTACTTTCTCGAGTAGCTTTTATCTTAGGTGACATTTACTTTTAACATATTTTCTTTTTTTCTGCTTCCTTGGAATCGTCTTTAAGTTCTTGTCAGAGCCATCAGAAGTTATTTCCTGCTCCTTGAGATGGTAATTGTGCTTTAAGACCTTGTATATATCATATAATAGTTGTGAGCGTACGAGTTGTTGCTAACGCTGCGGGCTCGCGTAGCGAGCCCGCGGCCCTCGCGAAGCGAGGGCCGCGGGCTCGCTACGCGAGTCGCGGCCCTCGCGAAGCGAGGGCCGCGACTCGCGTAGCGAGCCGCGGCCCTCGCGTAGCGAGGGCCGCGGCTCGCGCAGCGAGCCGCGGCCCTCGCGAAGCGAGGGCACTGCCCGAGGGTCTCAGTTGCTGGCATGGAGCGCCGAAGGCGCTCCATGCCAGCAACTGAGGACCCTCGCGAAGCGAGGGCCTCAGTTGCTGGCATGGAGCGCCGTAGGCGCTCCATGCCAGCACCTGAGGACCTCGCAAAGCGAGGGCCGCAGTTGCTGGCATGGAGCGCCGAAGGCGCTCCTTGCCAGCAACTGCGACCCTCGCAAACTTCACGTCGCAACCCAAACAGTACGACACACACATTACGACACTCGCAAACAACATACGACACACGTTCACACACATTACGGACTCGCAACACTCGGACGCAACTCGCGAACATTACAAAATGTCAAACACAATACATACACACACCACATACATAAAAAACTTACCTACACCAAGAGGGAGCACCCAGCACCTCAAAAATACAACTTACACCTCGATTTTACTTCAAATAAAACAGTTTAGAGACTAAAAAAAAAACGAAGCGAGAGAAAAAATGGCCGCCGAACAAAACGAAAACGAGGCTACAGCACTCTAAACTCGCAAAACACCACAAGAAACTCGCAAAACACCACAAAACACCTACGGATATTCCGATACAAACGTATAACACACATTACTCGCCATTTCTCGCCAATGCGGAAGTACACGACTACGCTAACGGTTTGGTCTCGCGCACGCACAGTGTTACACTGCACACATTCAGCACGCTTACACAGCAGATCCACACCACTAATGCTGCAGCAACATCAAAACACATTCACAGCTCTTCCACACAATGCTTTAAAATAGGTAAAGTATATTCATTTATTAATGTATTATATATTTCATTATTACACACTAAACAGCATTAGCTACCTTACAATTTCATTGCCGTCATTTTTTGACGGGCAATTCGCTAGTATCATATAATGATGGTAGAATAAAATGTAAAGTGAGTCTATAAGGGTTTGTTAAATGTATTTTATTGAAAAAAGGACTTGGAGGCTTCCTGAATATTACTAGACTAGCGACTTGCCCGGCAAAAAATGACGGCAATAAAATTGTAAGGCGCTCATTGGGAGTCTCGCGTAGAGTGCCTTTGGCGCTCATTGCGAGGCGCTCCCCTGGTGTAGTTTTGGTTTTGTGACCTCCTTCGGCGCTCATTGCGAGGCTCTCCCCTGGTGTACTTTTGGTTCTGTGAGCACCTTGTACGTTCAGTGTGAGCTCCGCGGTGAGCGCCTTTGGCATTAAACGGTCCCACCACTTCTCCTTTATCCCCAGATTGCATTGTATTAGCCTTTGAGGTGGGAGGGTAGTTTTTTTTTGTTTTTGTTTTTAGATTTGCTCCACAATTCCACGCACGATGACTAATTATTCACTATTGGCCCCAACAGTCTTGTTCCTGAGTATTTAATGCTCTGCGCTGGTATTAATTCCAGTCTGTCTTAAAGTAATACATCCCTGGAGCGCGCTCCTGCGTCAGATGGGGTAGTACCGGTCTGTAAAATTATTGTTTTTATTTAAATCCGGCACCCCCCCTCTGCATGGGGATATTTCTGCCGGCCGGGAGAGGTTCTACATGATGATGGAATCCAGATGTGCGCAGATGTTGGATGCGGCTCGGAGCAGGACGCCAAATCCCCCGCACCCCTCCCTAGATATTTCCAGAGGTTGCAGTTTTTTATGGCCTATTGCAGCATTTATTTTAGGGCCAATCTTCATCCTGAAGCTTAAAGGGATATGGAGGGTTCCCGGATTTTACTAGGAATTGATAATAATACTAATAATACTACTACTACTACTAATAATTTTATTAACATTTATTTGTAGCGCAAGGAAAAAACTATTTTAAATATAATATACTTATAATGTATCTGTCGACTTTTATATATTGTACCTTATTTTATTATAAAGTGCTTATGAGCTCTGTTTTACTGCCTGAAATCAAACAAATAGTCCCTGTATGAGTCTGCCCTCTGCAGCTCACGAAAACACAGACTCTAGTACTGACTGTGCTTTGTCTCTTACTAGCCAATCAGTGACCATCTCTCAGGAACATTCTACAACATGCTGCTGATACGTGGTCCCTACACTGCACATCCTGCAGAGTCTGTGTCTGCATACGCTGCGGTGGGCAGACCCATACAGAGACTATTTGTGTGATTTTAGGCAGTAAAAACCCACTGACACCAACTTTAGTGGGCGATAAATGGTCACTTACAGTAGTTACTCCACTGCTAAATAAAGTGTCCTTATCTCTGATCTCCAGCGTGATAAGAATGAGCTCCAGGAAGCTTGTCGGTTGTAGACGAGGCCGTTTAATACAGATAACTGATAAAACCACAAAGTAATCTCTATATTTAGATAACAGTTCACACGCAAGGACCACCACTGTGCTACAGTTGTTTGTTTTGTCATTCGGTCGTGTCCAACTCTCTGTGACCACATGGACAGTAACACACCAGGCACATCTGTGTGTCCATGGTCATTCTGATCCACTTGGTTTTCATGGCAGAGATACTGAAGTGGGTTGCAAGTTCGAGAGGTAGAGAGAGAGAGCCATATAGAGAGGGGAGGGAGTGAGAGAGAGAGGGGGGAGGGAGAGAGAGAGGGGAGGGAGTGAGAGAGAGAGGGGAGGGAGTGAGAGAGAGAGGGGAGGGAGTGAGAGAGAGAGGGGAGGGAGTGAGAGAGAGAGGGGAGTGAGTGAGAGAGAGAGGGGAGTGAGTGAGAGGGAGAGAGAGAGAGAGAGGGGAGTGAGTGAGTGAGAGAGAGGGGAGTGAGTGAGAGAGAGGGGAGTGCGTGAGAGAGAGGGGAGTGCGTGAGAGAGAGGGGAGTGAGTGAGAGAGAGGGGAGTGAGTGAGAGAGAGGGGAGTGAGTGAGAGAGAGGGGAGTGAGTGAGAGAGAGAGAGGGGAGTGAGTGAGAGAGAGAGAGGGGAGTGAGTGAGAGAGAGGGAGAGGGAGTGAGAGAGAGGGGGAGGGAGTGAGAGAGAGAGAGGGGGGGAGGGAGGGAGTGAGATAGGGGGAGGGGGGGGGTGAGGGAGTGAGGGGAGAGAGAGGGGGTGAGGGAGTGAGGGGAGAGAGAGGGGGTGAGGGAGTGAGGGGAGAGAGAGGGGGTGAGGGAGTGAGGGGAGAGAGAGGGGGTGAGGGAGAGAGGGGAGGGAGAGAGGAGGGGTGAGGGGGAGAGGGGGAGGGAGGGAGAGAGAGAGGGGGAGGGAGGGAGAGAGGGAGGGAGAGAGGGAGGGAGAGAGAGGGGAAAGAGTGCAAGAGAGAGGGGAGGGAGAGGGCGAAGGGGGAGGGAGAGAGAGAGGGGGAGGGAGGGAGAGAGAGGGGGGAGGGAGAGAGAGAGAGGGGGAGGGGAGGGAGAGAGAGGGGGAGGGAGAGAGAGAGGGGGAGGGAGGGAGGGAGAGAGGGAGGGAGAGAGAGAGGGAGGGAGAGAGAGAGGGAGGGAGAGAGAGGGGAAAGAGTGCAAGAGAGAGGGGAGGGAGAGGGCGAAGGGGGAGGGAGAGGGCACACAGAGAGGGACAGCACAGACTATAGGATAGCCTGGGCAATTACTAGTCATATACAATCTGCAATATGGTAATTGTTGTATAGATTGTATCTAAGATATATTTTTGTCACATTATTGACACCATTCTGAGCTTCGGTCTTCTAGAAGTGAGAGTTTGCTGGGAGTCCTGATCAGTGGGAGTTTGTTTCCCTATTTCATGACCATCCATTTATATATTGCACACAATTTTTATATATATATATATATATATATATATATATATGTAATGGGTGTGTACTGCGTGCCTCAACTGCTCGCCTCGCTCCGCCTTCGGCGCTCATTGCACCCTAAGTCCTGCATGTCGTCTCGCTTTGCGAGTCAACGGCTTGCCTTGCTTTGCGAGGCTCTCCGTTGCGGCCCTATGGTCCGCCTACGGCGATCAGTGCATGGCTTACATTCGCGTGCAACCTCTCTCCCAGATGTCCTGGCTGTCTCCCCGTGCTCTGTGTGTTTTTTGGTGTTCGCGGTTTGGGCGTTAATGTTGTATTTTTGCGTGGTTCGGATTTTTGTAACGGGCGACAACTATATACGTGATATAAATCAGAATAGTAAGCTTTCTTTAATATAACCTTGTAACCGATCTCGTTCTGTGGTTTCTGTATCGCAAGGTTCATGTCATCTAAATACTGTATTGTTCAAAAAAAAGTAAGTGAGCTAATGCCTTTAGGGCACAAATACTGCAGATGAAGCAAAGTCTTGACATTCCTGACTAAGATACCTTGAAGGTTTGCAAGATCGGTTTTTATTACAACTATATTGCACTATAAATTTGTATCTAAAGTAGTAATTTTAAAACATTTTAAATAGAGAAACCCCAAACTTACAACCAAAATGACCAACACAAAAAGGTGGGTGGCCAGTTTTTACTAGATATAATATCCCTGGGTATCTATTTATTTTTTTGTACTTTTAATTTATTAAGAAGTGCTTATAAGATCTGTTTTTACCTAAAATCAAACAAATAGTCCCTGTATGGTTTGTCTGCCCTCTGCAGCTCATGAAGATACCGTCTCTGCTGTTCTGTCTCTCTCATACTAACCAATGAGCGACCATTTCTCGGCAACATTCTGCAACATACTTCTAAGACGTGGTCCCTGATTGGCTAGGACATGCTGGATATGCTCCAGTGGTCAGATGTATAAGCACTTCTTGATAAAAATAAATAGATACACAGGTATATTATATTCCTAGTACTATCCAGGAATTGTCCATATCCCTTTAAACATGTGAAGCAGTTTATTATGCTCTGAGAGAATAATTTGATGCACAAATACCGACTGAGATGCAACAAGCAAAATGATTGTCCTGTCCCTTTTACTGCACAGGCATTTGATACCTAAATTATGGGGTATATTAAAGTGAATCCCCCAAATACAAAGTAACAATAAAGAGGGGGTTGGTATGACCCCCCCTACAGGAATGCGTCTGGATTCCTGCCCTGTACATCCACACAGGGACGCTTTGTGTCCTGCCCGTTAGCACCTGGGCTCACATTACTGCGCCTGGCTGTTGGGACTTGTCTGGGGAGGATAACCTGGGGGGGTAGGAAAAAAAAGCAAATAAACCTCACTGACAGGGACACACAAGACAAAGGAAATCTTGACATATTTATTTAAAGACTAATTTTTGGCGCAGTTTGCTGCTACATTTAAGTAGCCACCGGCTAGAGCATACTGTACATTAGCCATTTCACTAGTGGAGGGGCCACGAATACATCACCGGCCCCTCTGCCAGAGAAAGCTCTAAGGAATCTACAAGGAGGTTCTGGCATTCCCAGTGCAGAAACGGTTAATTCTTAGAAAACTACATTTACATTAACCCTTCCAGTGGCAGCCACCTTGCACTGCATTATCAGGAGTGCAAGGCATTGATGGCTAAACCCAGCAGCAAATGGGTTAATGCAGTTTAGTTTACCTTAATTTAGTAAAAGTCGGAATCACTAAATTCAAAAGCTACACTGAACTTATTTTCCTCAAATACGGATTTATTGCTACTAAATAAAGCAATAAAACCCGCAGTGTGAGCCCTCCAGTGACCTTTAATGTTTGTTTAGCGTAATTATGGCTACCATTGTCTCTGGGACAGTGTGACCCCGGGACATTTAATGGTCATTGTATCCTTACAGCACTATATATCAAATAATATATATTTTAATACTTTTGAAAGATTATATATATTTTTAGGAAACCGAACTCCGCAAAATTACAGTGGTTTAGAAATAAATACAGCCTTTAATTTACTCGAAATTATGTATAATTATGATTTCTTGTGGGCAGCCATTGTTTTGTCAGCTTGATGTGATATCTATACATTACACGGGGTACCCGGTACAATCAGGAAAATATATAACCAGTATAAGGAATAAATGCATATAATAACTAATAAATAATAGGCTGTATCTATTGTTTTATTATTTTCTCATTGATAGTAATGACGATAGCATAATGTGTGTGTGTGTATATATATATATATATATATATATATATATATATATATATATATGTGTGTGTGTGTATATATATATTTATATATATATATATATATATATATATATATATATATATTGAAAATGAATAGTACATTTGCTCAGGCTTCCCAGTAATACAGACGTTGCATTGCACTCTGGGAGGCTGGCTGGGCACATGCAAATTAGACTACAATGTATTTATCTGTGAACACAGATGTAGTATTTATTTACTGTACGGTGGAGGGCTTCTATCGCTCTTTTGCCCACCATATTATAAATGATTGTTGTGGTGAACTACCTACTCATAAAATACACAACACAAGCTGGGATCCTGCTCCATGCTGATGATAGCCAGTAAGCTTGAAACAGCTGTACATGGATAGGATTCTCAGCTTGTGTAAAATCCAGCCTTGGCTTTGCATTAAAGCTGTGTAATGCATCAGACATATGCTTAAAGGAAGCCATGTTTGATAATGGCTATGGATTGAAAAACGAGGCATTTGTGGGCACATTTGCATGTCCCAACTCAGCTTCCCAGAGTGCAGTGTAATAAATGTATTTCTCGGAATTCTGAGCTGAAAGCAGCTTACATATAAATGAAATACAGCAGGCAGCCATGCTTGAATAGGTATTGGATTAAAGATCAAAGCCTTTGTGGGCACATTTGCATGTCCCTGCCCAGGTTCCCAGAATGCAGTGTAATCACTGTATTTCTTGGCATTCTGAGCAGTCTTTTAACTTATTTTAGACATTCAAATGTGAGCACAAATGTACTATTTTTTTTCTGTACTACTGTACGGTGGAGGCTTCTATCTCTCTTTTGCCCATCATATATTAAATGATTATATATATATATATATATATATATATATATATATATATATATATATATATATATAGTACTTTTGCACATTACCAATAATCTTCCACCATCCAACTTCAGATCATGACCTCTTACTCTTGCACTGCTCTTTAATCGCTATATTTGCAGGGCTAACGTCTTATGAGGAGCTGCAGTCTGCAAAAAAATCTGAGAAAATCCAAATGAAATGGTAATTCCTGGTGATTTTATTGCAGGGGCCGCTGAATGTGCCGTTTAAACTCCAAATAAATGCATTGCAGATGAGTAATGATGTAACCCGCGTGCAACTCTCACTGGCAGCCAGAGGCTCCTCTAGCACAGCCTTGCACAGAGCCCTGGGCTCCCTTTGGTCCATGGCCAGTATGAGGGGCCCGGATCTTCCTGTACAGGGTATATGAGGGGTCCTGGCACCCCCTTATAGTGCAGGGGGTGTATATACTGTATAAGTGTTTGTGTTTAGCTCCTTGGCTTCACATTCCTGTGCACTTACTGACGATCTGTATGTAAATGATGCAACAAGCGCCGGGCTGCAGGACACTGGGCTTGGGAGCTCACATCTGGTTCGGGGCTCTCTGTTTCTGTCTCTCTGGGGAGATGTAAAAAGGCAAAAGTGGCGCAATCCTGATGCCCAATACCCCCCGCATCTGCACTGAGACAAGTCACACACACACAGCTGTGACGTGTCCCTTCTGTACATATACATCTCACTACTTCTCTCTTATTATTCACTTGGACTCTCTTGTTAGTCCTTTATCTAGCTCTCTCACTCTCTCTCTTTCGCTCTCTCTCTCTTTAAATTCTCTTTCTGTTCTTTTTTTTGTGTCTCCCCTTCCTTTGAAATGACTTATCTTAAAGTCGTACATCTCTCCCTCTTCCTTTTGCAGATTTTACCCCCCTCTCCTTACTTTTATCTGACTCCCTACTTCATCCTGCTGCTTATTCTTGTGCACTGTCTCTTTCGCCTCTCTTTCTCCTCTCCCCCCTCTTTGATTTTTCTCTTTCTCATCTCCCCCTTCTCTCTCTTTCTCATCTCCCCCCTCTCTCTCTTTCTCATCTCCCCCCTCTCTCTCTTTCTCATCTCCCCCCTCTCTTTCTCATCTCCCCCTCTCTCTCTTTCTCATCTCCCCCCTCTCTCTCTTTCTCATCTCCCCCCTCTCTCTCTCTCTCATCTCCCCCCTCTCTCTCTCTCTCATCTCCCCCCTCTCTCTCTCTCATCTCCCCCCTCTCTCTCTCTCATCTCCCCCCTCTCTCTCTCTCTCATCTCCCCCCTCTCTCTCTCTCTCATCTCTCCCCTCTCTCTCTTTCTCATCTCCCCCCTCTCTCTCTTTCTCATCTCCCCCCTCTCTCTCTTTCTCATCTCCCCCCTCTCTCTCTCTTTCTCATCTCCCCCCCTCTCTCTCTTTCTCATCTCCCATCCTCTCTCTCTTTCTCATCTCCCCCCTCTCTCTCTTTCTCATCTCCCCCCTCTCTCTCTTTCTCATCTCCCCCCTCTCTCTCTTTCTCATCTCCCCCCTCTCTCTCTTTCTCATCTCCCCCCCTCTCTCTCTCTCTCATCTCCCCCCCTCTCTCTCTCTCTCATCTCCCCCCTCTCTCTCTCTCATCTCCCCCCCTCTCTCTCTCTCTCATCTCCCCCTCTCTCTCTTTCTCATCTCCCCCCTCTCTCTCTTTCTCATCTCCCCCCTCTCTCTCTTTCTCATCTCCCCCCTCTCTCTCTTTCTCATCTCCCCCCTCTCTCTCTTTCTCATCTCCCCCTCTCTCTCTTTCTCATCTCCCCCCTCTCTCTCTTTCTCATCTCCCCCCTCTCTCTCTTTCTCATCTCCCATCCTCTCTCTCTTTCTCATCTCCCATCCTCTCTCTCTTTCTCATCTCCCCCCTCTCTCTCTTTCTCATCTCCCCCCTCTCTCTTTCTCATCTCCCCCCTCTCTCTCTTTCTCATCTCCCCCCTCTCTCTCTTTCTCATCTCCCCCCTCTCTCTCTTTCTCATCTCCCCCCTCTCTCTCTTTCTCATCTCCCCCCTCTCTCTCTTTCTCATCTCCCCCCTCTCTCTCTTTCTCATCTCCCCCCTCTCTCTCTTTCTCATCTCCCCCCTCTCTCTCTTTCTCATCTCCCCCCTCTCTCTCTTTCTCATCTCACCCTCTCTCTTTCTTTCTCCTCTCTTTCTCCTCTCTTTCTCATCTCCCCCTCTCTCTCTTTCATCTCTCTCTTTCTTTCTCTCTCTCCTCTCATTTCACACTCCCTTCCTATCCTGACTGCTCTGTCTCTATCCTCTTGACCTCCTCTCTCTGCCCTTTCTTTCCATCACTATATTTTCTCCCACTCTCCTCTTGCATTTTTCATCTCTCACTTCTTTCCTTTCTCTCTTTCTCTCTCTTTCCTCTTTTTTCCATCATTGTACTTGGATCAGTTTCTTGTATTTCTCTCCCCTTTCTCCTTTCTCCTCCTTTCTCCGCCTTTCTTTTTCTCTTTTCGTACTCCTAGATATAGATGTGAAATAAACCACCATAAATAAGCACCAGAAGTACAATTCTAGGAGCCGTTGTTATAACCTATCTCTTTCCCTTCTGCTTAGTGCATTATTTTCGTGTGACTGATACAATTCTTTATCTTAAACCGGCACCGCCACACAATACATTCCGATAACAGACTGTACATCTGGAGACACGCTGCCCCTTTAAGATGGCTTTTCCATATCCCATTTTTAATGTTTTTTTTTTGGTGGAAAAGAAACAAAACCCAGCGGTGACTCATGGAAAACTGATT
>CM050167.1:17995145-18046776 GCA_027410445.1 Discoglossus pictus
ATCACTTACCCCCCTCCCCTCCCTTTGCCCTCACTTACCTTCATCAGCTGTTCCTCTGCACGTCTTCTGGCTGTATCGGGACCCGGCAGATGCCAATGATGTGTCGTCACATGCGCGTCACTTCATTAGCATATGCCGGGTCCCGACATAGCCAGAAGACGCGCAGAGGAGCAGCTGATGAAGGTGGGGGGGGGAGATATAAGAGAGGGGGGAAGTGATGAGAAGGGAGGATGATAGGGGAAGGAATGAGACATGAGGGAGAGGGAAGGAAGGAGACACAGGGGAGGGAAGAGGAGGGGAAGAGACACGGGGGTGGGAAACACGGGGAGAGAGCAGCAGGTGCAGGGTGACTCTGGTATAAGCCGAGGGGGCTTTTTCAGCCTTAAAAAAAGGGGTGAAAAACTTGGCTTATACTCGAGTATATACAGTACTTTATTTTATTAAGAAATTCGTATAAGCTCTGTTTTTCTTGCCTAAATTCAAACAAATAGTCCCTGTGTGGGTCTGCCCACTGCAGTGTATGGGGGTGTAGTGTCTCAAACTAACCTATCCGTGACCATCCCCTAGCAACGTGCTGCAGAGATGTGATCCCTGATAGGCTAGCACACTACACTGCAGATCCAGCCCTACAGAGTCAGTGTTTGCATACACTGCAGTGGGCAGACCCATACGGGGACTATTTGTATAATTTTAGACAGAGCTTATAAGCACTTCTTAATAAAATAAAGTACACAAAATCCATAAATACACAGGGATATTATATACCTTGCAAAATACAGGAAGCTTCCATATCCTCAGGGTTTTGGCTTAAATGTATTTTAAGCCCTAGTGTAAACTTCAAAAAGTAGATGTGGCCAGGACACCATGATATATTAGATGTTTGAGGAAGACGAGATAAATTGTAGATTGCACAACATGGGAGATTTAGGATAAGAAATGGAGAAGATTTTAAAAGTTCACAAAAAAGAATTGAGACACAAAAGGATGGCGATATCTGGTATGATGGCGAGATTAACATGTCTTTCCTGGTTTATTTCCTTCTAAATGTCAGAAGTATTATGTGTATCTATGTTGTAACTGTTTTATTTATTTAACTCTTATTTCTTCTGGGACATATAAGGGTTAATGGTCTCACACCCAGAGGTTCAGATCACAGGTTCCAGTTAGGGGTTAAAGTCTTGACAGTTCTCTAAGGTGTTCTCAGATACCAGGAAGCTGCGGGTTATGTTCTCCTCCTGACGTCAGCAGTGAGATCAGCTCCAGGCGAGCACTTAACCCTCGGCAACCAAGGAACTTTCACTTAAAAATGTAAAGACGTAATGATTGGGATCGTCTAAGTAATGACGGATGTCCTGATGCTTTTGCAAGGTCCTACAGTGGACTTCCTTCAAGCAGTAAGGGTTAATGTCCTAAATACCTTTGAAATATCCAAGGAGAAAGGGGGAAAAAAACAAACATAACATTGGATCTGGCTGTCTGTCTATACGGCTGTCGGTTTCTCTATAGGTCTGTCTGTAGGTATTCCTTTATTTCTGTCTGTCTGTCTCTCTAAAGGTCTGTCTATCTATCTATCTATCTATCTATCTATCTATCTATCTATCTATCTATCTATCTATCTATCTATCTATCTATCTATCTATGTGTCTATCTATGTGTCTATCTATCTATCTATCTATCTATCTATCTATCTATCTATCTATCTATCTATCTCTCTACCTACCTACCTATAGGTCTGTCTCTTGGTTTGCCTATATGTCTATCTATCTATCTATCTATCTATCTATCTATCTATCTATCTATCTATCTATCTATCTATCTATCTATCTATCTATCTATCTCTACCTACCTACCTACCTATAGGTCTGTCTCTTGGTATGCCTATATGTCTGTCTGTCTGTCTGTCTATCTATCTATCTCTACCTACCGGCCTATAGGTCTGTCTCTCTATAGGTCTGTCTCTCTGTATGCCTATATGTATGTCTGTCTATAGGCCTGTCGGTCTCTCTATAGGTCGGTCTCTATATATACAGTAGGTCTGTCTCAGTCTATCTATCTATCTATCTATTTCTACCTACTGACCTATAGGTCTGTCTCTCTATAGGTCTGTCTCTTGGTATGCCTATATGTATGTCTCTCTATAGGTCGGTCTCTATATATCGGTCTATCTATCTATCTATCTGTCTATCTATCGGTCTATCTATCGATCGATCTACCTATAGGTCTGTCTCGTATCCTACCACTAATACACACCTCCACTTATCTTTTACCTTTCTCTAAAAAGAAGTACAAACACATGAAGTAATTTGCTGGAAAGATAGGACGGTTTTTCCCATATATTAACAGATTAACTCAGCGTCACATGGGCTGCGATGCACTTAGCAGAGGTTGCAATGTCTTTCTCCTGTTTGGACATTGCAGCCCCTGGTGCAGCTCAGTGACCCTACCCCATTGTGCATCATGCAGTTGCGGGTCCTGCTTCATATCCATAGGGTTCCTACATACTTTGTCAGGGAAGGGTTAAATGTTCATGATTATTTTCCGTATACCTTTTATCTCCAGGTGTGGAGAGTAATGAACCATAAAGCTGCAGGTACCACTTAAAGGGACAGGCCCTTAATTTATGACAAGAAACTGAGTTCATTGTATTTTTTTACCATGTGCAGTTATGTGCCTCCCAACCAACAGAAACGTCTTAATATGAGCTCTGAATAATGAATAATAAATCACTGTGTGAAATAATAATTTATCCAAAATTGTAAAACGTTTTCTAATGCACTCTGGCCCCCTCCCCACCCCCAAAGCAGATAATAAAACACTACAATTGTCGATCCCTGTACAAAATAATTGTATATAATAGTTAATGGTTGTACAAAAAATATGTCACCCTTTTATTTTTTTATTATTATTTTTTTTTAACCCTTACTAAAATTATTGGAGCCTTTTGTCCTGTGGGTACAGTTAACTCTTTATCTCCTGGGCACTAGCTAATCTGTGTCAGCTGTGATAACTGCTCCTGTTTTATGGTGTCGGAGGTTGACACCGCCCCCCTCCCCCCACTATCACCAGGCTGTCAGTGTGTGAAGAGAGAGATGGAGATAAAGTATCTGACCCATTTAATTTACTTGGAAATGTAAGACGTGAGAGGGTGGGGTGTCTGGTACAGCTACACAGTACCCTCTGGTGGCTGAAGAGGGTCTTACACCAGACTATCATGCGTGTCACATGTATGTATTATGTATTTTAATGGTGACCTAAAATAGATTTATCATTGAAAAAGCTTAAACTGGCCCTTTAATTTACTTTAAAATCACTTAAAAATACTGAATTTAAAGACTAAATTAATCTTAAATGAAAGTGATCGTCTTGAAACTGCTCCTCGTGCTAATCTGTAACCTTCTGTTTTCAGGGGACTTGACAGGTGAAGACTGGTGTCTTGGAGGGGATCTTCCAGCATCCAAAATTAAGATGGAGGTTGCTCTTGATGAAACTCCTGGGCTTACCCCTTCTGTAACTTTAATAAACAGCGCGGTACCTGCGCCATCAGAGGTGGAGACCCCAACACAGCCCCAGCCAGTGCCGGAGAAGGTAACAGCCCACCCAGAGAGAAGGGACATAGAGTATATTAATGGAACTTGTTCTAATACAATGTGAACATTCAGCCTATACCAAAGGTAGGCGAGTTCGGGCCTGGAGAGCCGCACATAGGCCAGGATTTGAGGATAACCCTGCTGCGTACAGGCGAGACTGTCATTTCTTCAATCATACTGATTGACCCACCTGTGCACAGATAGGAAATCCTCAAATCCAGGCCTTTGTGTGGCGTCCAGGACCAAACTTGCCCACTCGTTTTGTTTATAATTAAGTTTAAAAGTGATAGAAAATGCAGAGCCGTGCCCAGCATATGCAGATAGTTTTGTGATATAATGGGTAACAACATGTTGCATTTTTTGGCAACTAAGATATTAACTAAATAGGCCTCAAAATGAATGTAATGTAGCGATATCCACCTGACTATTACTCAGGCCTGTGCTGTTATCTCTTCTCCAGGCTAAGCCACCGAGTCCCCAGGCGTTACCAGAGATCAAGTTGGAGCCACATGAAGTAGACCAGTTCTTGAACTTGTGCCCCAAGGAAGGTGTGTACTCCTCCCATTATGCACCCATTGGTACCCACTGAGCATCTGGTGACAGTCTTAAAGGGATATGGTAGTTTCCCTGTTTTTAATATTAAAGTAAGTTTTTTTCTGTTAATCTGAAGTTCTCTTTCCGGTCTCGCCCCCCCAGCTCCCACAACGGACACTCTGCAACTGCCCCCCACCCCACCTAGCAGCCACGGGAGTGACTCTGAGGGAGGCCAGAGTCCCACCAGATCACTGCCACCCTCCAGCCCAGTCCAGTCACAGTCTGGGGGCAAAATGACATCTCGTAGCCCGTCTGCGCTGTCTAACTCTCCTCTGCTGACCGCTCCACATGTGAGTCTGTTTTACTATCCGTACTCTAGGATCTAACAACACGGATCATGGTAAAAAGCCATTTGAACTTAATTACCTATATACTAAAATTAATAGTTACCTCTGATTATTATGAAATATAATTATTAATTTACTAATTTATTATATGGACATATTGCCATAACATTTATTTTTGGTCTATAAATAAAACGACTTGAATTTGCGCCTTTGTACTGCTAAAGCTCGTGTTCTTGCTTTTATCTATGTGTTAGAATGTAATGATTGCTAATAATTGCTAATTACTCCCCAGATGGTCTATACAATCAGATTTCCACAAGCAATTGTTTTTGGACAATGTGAAGATTTCCAAATCATAAATAGCAATTTTTAGTAATTTCTCTTCCTTTTTCCTTCTTCTTCTTCTTTCTCCTTCTTCCTTTTCCTTCTTCTGCTTTCTTCTTTCTCCTTCTTCTTTCTCCTTCTTCTTTCTCCTTTCTCCTTTCATCTTTCTCCTTTCTCCTTCTTTCTCCTTTCTCCTTTCTTTTTCTTTCTCCTTCTTTCTTTTTCTTTTTCTTTCTCCTTTCTTTTTTTTCCCCTTTCCCTTTCTCTATCTTTTTTCACAGCACAATATACAGAGGGAGCATATGCTCAATGTATTGCGTTTGTGACACACAGTACATAAGGAGTAGAGGTCCCTTTCCTGAGAGCTGTAATTCATTAAATTATAGCACATAGATAAAAGAACATTCCATTTATAAAATATTTATTATATAAGGTAATAATAAAAATGATTATTATATCAGGTAATAATTATTATTACCTATAATTTGTAATATTTGGAACCTTTGCTGTGTCCTTTTTAAGTGGGTGGTAACCTGCTTACTTAGTTTTCGGCTGTCTTTGCTGACCAATCTGCAACCTCCAACACCGTTTACATTAATTACAATGTCGCTAATGATCCTTATTTGTATCGCCGACTCTGCAGAAACTGCAAGGTACCGGTCCCCTAATGCTAACGGAGGAGGAGAAGAGGACCCTGATCGCTGAAGGATACCCCATCCCCACCAAACTGCCCCTCACCAAAGCCGAAGAGAAGGCGCTAAAGAAAATACGCAGGAAAATAAAGAACAAGGTGAGGAGCCTAATAACTGCACATCACCAACTCCCAGGATAAATAAACACAGCATGGCTGGTATTTAAATACAGTCTTAAGTCACTAACCCTCATATCTATCTCCAGATCTCTGCCCAAGAAAGTCGCAGGAAGAAAAAGGAATATATGGACAGTCTTGAAAAGAGGTACAACTTATTATTCGCTCTATCTATCTCACGCTCTATCTATCTATCTCACGCTCTATCTATCTATCTCACGCTCTATCTATCTATCTCGCGCTCTATCTATCTATCTCGCGCTCTATCTATCTATCTCGCGCTCTATCTATCTCGCGCTCTATCTATCTCGCGCTCTATCTATCTCGCGCTCTATCTATCTCGCGCTCTATCTATCTCGCGCTCTATCTATCTCGCGCTCTATCTATCTCGCGCTCTATCTATCTCGCGCTCTATCTATCTCGCGCTCTATCTATCTCGCGCTCTATCTATCTCGCGCTCTATCTATCTCGCGCTCTATCTATCTCGCGCTCTATCTATCTCGCGCTCTATCTATCTCGCGCTCTATCTATCTCATTTTAAATAACTAGTTCACATAATTATTTAATTTATATATATATATATATATATATATATATATATCAATATAGATTTTCCACCCTGTAACTGATGGTGCAGAGTGGCCCAGACTAGTCTGGACATCACTTGACCGGCTTTCTGACCATCTTTGTCTCCTACAGGGTCGAGAATTGTTCCTCTGAAAATAGCGAACTACGTAAAAAGGTGGAGGTGCTGGAGACCACCAACAGGTGAGAACTGGGACCTTTAACTATTTAATTGCCAATGAGCTTGCATTACTCTATAGTCATGGGTGTTATCAAATGATGGGTGCACCCTGAGCATGATGCATCACAAAAGCTTACAGTCATATCTGTTTGTTGTCCACAGAACTCTGCTCCAGCAGCTTCAGCGTCTCCAGGCCATGGTAGCCGGTAAGGTGTCCCGATCATGTAAAGCAGCGAGCACTCAGACCGGGACCTGTCTAATGGTGAGTGCCGGTACCTTAGTACTACTGATACATTTCAACTGAGTTAATATTAATTAGGCTGTCTTGAATATTGTTATTACAGTTTAAATCTTTGACTTCCTTTCATTAGTGCCCAGAACAATGAGAGAGCTTGGGTAGGGGTAAAGCAACATCCATTGTGTTTTTAAACTATATTTTCTGGCTAAGCTTTGAATTTTTCCTATTTTCATATGTATTTTGTATGTTTATTATTGGTGAACTAACAAATAGGTTTAACATGAAAAGTGCGTACACCGACCCTTTAATGCTCATGTTCCTGACCGTGTGCTCTGACCTCTGACCCTTTCATGTATTTCTCTCCCCCGCAGGTGGTGGTACTTTGCTTTGCCGTTATTTTTGGCAGCTTCACACAGAACTTTGACCCCTACCCATCAGCCACCAAGACAGTGCAGGAGCCCAGCCGGCATTCGGCGCAAGAGTCGTACGCGGCTTCTATAGGTAATTAATTACCTTGCGCAATTCAAAATGTGTCATCTAAAACTGCCAGTGCTTTCATTAGGACGAATAAGGAACTTGCCTACAAAGTCAAACCCTCCCCAGAAAGTGGTAGAATCAACTAAGACAAAACATGCAGCTACACAGAATAATTGTATATAATAGTTATAGATGTAAAATGTGACCCCAGCAGTCCTGTCACACTTGTATGTACACAGTGTTAGTGTATTTCTGTATATATATATATATATATATATATAACAAGTCATGTAATCAGTGTCAAATTTAGTCTAGCGTTGTACATTATACCAGGAAGACCCTTAGTAGTATTCAAGACCCCAGAGAACTTAAAGGGATACAGTAAAGGTCCCTCTTTTTGTAGTAATTAAAAGTACATATATGAATAAAGACAGTTACAATTGATTATTTTGAGTAGAAGTGCCAGACCAGTGGTGGAGCTACTACTGGTGCAGCAGGTGCAATGCACCAGGGCCCACAACAGGGTAGGGGGGCTCTGCTACTGGCGCTAATGACGGAGTCTAAATGTATTAAATTAAGTTGGCAGATAATTACCTATAGGAAGTTGATCTGATCACCATAGGGGTGATCTAACCATCTAGGTTTATTCTTGCCATTTTTATTGACCCTTATAGGGGGGATAGAGAAGTTGTGTGTGTGTGTGTGTGTGGGGGGGGGGGGGGGGGGGGTGGTTATTTTGCCCTGAGGCCCTCCATGCAGTATCTCCATCACTGCACTAGACAACTGAAGAAAAATATGAAATGGGGACACAATTAATGGTGAATTTAAAAAAATAGGCTTATGAATAGCATGTACAATGGCCCTTTAAGAGGAAAAGGGGGAATTTAAACAGAGAAAGGGAACCTAATGGGGAAAAAGATGGGCAACAGTGAAATATTTTTGCTGCCACTCTTTATTTTGTGGTACCCTAGGCCCTTGCATGTGATAGTATTTTATATATACAGTATCAGACGCTGTTGTATTACATTAGGTGTATCATTGTGTCCGTGCAAGTCACCCTGTCTGTGCGAGTCGCCCTGTCCTTGCATATTATTGTGCCTGATGTATCATTGTGTCTCTGTGTCTTTCCTAGTGCGCTCCAGGAACCTCCTCATCTTCGAGGAGCATCACACCCTGGATGAACTGCACAGCTCAGCAGTGACCATCGACACACAGGATGCCTGGGAGAGGCACACAGAGAGCATGTCCCAGCACAGAGCTGCGGTGCTGGAGGTGCTAAACCAGCCTACAGAAAAGACATATGCAGTGTCCAACAACCGTAACAGGGACCATGCACTGAGGCACAGGTGAGGAAGAGATCATTTCATCTGTCCAGCGAAGGGGCAGCCTTCCAGCAGAGGTGGTAGAATGTAATGATTTAATGGAAACATATTACACATCATAATAAATGAACCATATGTTGTGCAGCAGTCCACATTATAAAATAAATATATTACTTCTAGTATTAAGAGGTCTCTGAATAGATACTGCTCAGAGCAGTGGACAAGTTGTAACTACTTTTTTCCATTTTAAAGCTTTTCTTTTTAATTGTTTTCAAATTGCTTTTTAAATGCTGCAGTGTTAGCTTTTGCAGCACTCAAACTGTTCACTTACCTTGAGTCTATTGTGTGGTTCAGATGCACTGGCTAATATTCTGAGCATAGGCACTAAATTGACCATAAAATATCAGAAATCACCCAAATGGCCCTGATCAAAAGCTTACATACCCTTGAATGTTTGACCGTGTTACAGACACACAAGGTGACACACACAGGTTAAAATGGCAATTAAAGATTAATTTCCCACACCTGTGGCTTTTTAAATTGCAATCTTTGTATAAATAGTCAATGAGTTTGTTCGCTTTCACGTGGATGCACTGAGCAGGCTAGATACTGAGCCATGGGGAGCAGAAAAGAACTGTCAAAAGATCTGCGTAACAAGGTAATAGAACTTCATAAAGATGGAAAAGGATATAAAAAGATATCCAAAGCCTTGAAAATGCCACTCAGTACTGTTCAATCACTCACTAAGAAGTGGAGAATTCGGGCATCTCCTGATACCAAGCCAAGGTCAGGTAGACCAAGAAAGATTTACCCACAACTTCCAGAAGAATTGTTCGGAATACAAAAAAAAACATTCATGTTTTGGGGGTGTGTGAGCTCTAAAGGCACGGGGAATCTTGTGAAAATTGATGCCAAGATGAATGCGGCATGTTATCAGAAAATACTGGCAGACAATTGCATTCTTCTGCACGAAGGCTGCACATCTGGGACTTTCCAGCATGACTGACCCTAAGCATAAGGCCAGGTTGACCCTCCAGTGATTACAGCAGAAAAAGGTGAAGGTTGTGGAGTGGCCATCACAGTCTGACCTTAATATCATCGAGCCACTCTGGGGAGATCTCAAACGTGCGGTTCATGCAAGACGACCAAAGACTTTACATGACCTGGAGGCATTTTGCCAAGACGAATGGGCAGCTATACCACCTGCAAGAATTAGGGGCCTCATAGATAAGTATTACAAAAGACTGCACACTGTCATTGATGCTAAAGGGGGCAATACACAGTATTAAGACCTGAGGGTATGCAAACTTTTGTTCAGGGCCATTTGGGTGATTTCTGTTATCATTATGATTTAAAAAGGAGCCAAACAGCTATATGATAATAAATGGCTTCATATGATCACTATATATATATATATAAGATTTGAGACCTAGCACTATGTTAGTTGCTATGGCAACACCACACAGCATATACAGGAAGCAGGGATGAGTCATATCCCAGCAGTGACTGGGAGGCTGAGCAAGCAAGAGCAGCTAAATAGTGGGTTAATATTTCTCGCCGGATGCTGCATGCTGATTTGGTGGGGATCAGGAACTTGTGTAGACACCCCCTGGGCATGTCAACACAATCATTAGAGGGATTTTTAGATATTAATAAAAATAAAATGTTTTATGAGATGTGCTGTGTGTGTTTTTAGGAAGACTTTTATTTAATAACTATTATATGCAATTATGCTGGTGTTTTTTTATTTATCTGCTTTTACTCGCTTTCAGTTCAGTTGTGTTGTATTGAAATGTGGCAATTTGTAGTGCCAGTGCTTTCAATATTAACTTCTCTTCTCTTCTCTTTTCCAGGTTCAGTTCAGATTTTGGTCATAACGATACTACGAAAGTAATAGAAATAGACAGAACAGTAAATGCCACGTCCTAATGGGGCGCTGCCCACCCCCTCCACGTACCCCCGCTCTACAGCGACTCTCTTTCTCAAGCTGATGTGACCTCCCTTCAATCTCCCACAATCAGCCAGCTCTTTGGACTTGTCCTGTCCTGATTGGTGAAGGCGGCTGCGACTTTAATGGTAGATGATCGACGTGTGATGATGATCGCCGTGGTCTCCAACTTCTAGCTGGACCACCAAGCTGACCATTCATAGAGACTGTTGATGGAAAGTCCCCACCTCCTTACTTGTTTCTAAGACAACAACCTACAAGATGCAAGAAGCACCCAATAGTGTCACTTATGGACTATTAAGAATATTTCAAGAGTAAAGTCAACTGTCCCCAATGCCCTGCTGGGAAGGGCACAACCCAACCCAAATTTTAGATCAATCTTAGAAGCCATCCGGCTTATTAGATCCTTCGCTTATAGTATTTTTGCCAAAAAAGTGTATTTTGCTATTTCTCGCTTCCAACACATTTATGAAAAAAATGGAGGATTTAAATATTTCACTATGATTATTTTTTTTTACCAAATTGGTCTATTTTAATAGTGAAAAAAGCTGTGTGCGGCCATTAGTGCTAGTGAAGCAGAATGTTATGGAGATGATTATATTATTGCCAGTGATTTATTCTGTAGTTTTAAAGACAGGATCAAATCCATAAAATTGGGTTTTAAAAATATGTATCCCATCAAATAGTCATTATTCCATGTTTGAGTGCCTTATTGTATTAGGAAGTTTTGGGGTAATAAGGAAAAACAATGGTAAACATTTATACTATATCTTATATTATAGATATATAAGAATGAATCATAGGACTATATTCTCTAGGCGAACTCCTTCCTGGAAAGTCACGCACAGGCCAGGATTTAAGGATGTCCGAGGAAGTGATAGTCTGGCCTGTACGCAGCAGGGATATCCTCAAATCCTGTCCTGTTTGTGGCTCCGCAGGACCGAACTTGCCTACTTTTGCCCTAGGCCATGAGTTTATTCCAGTTCCTATATTATTACATGGAACATGTTCATTAACGTTTAATGAAAATTTTCCTTGGAGACGTCTTTTAAGTATGGGGGGGAGGAGGAATATGGACCCCCACCCCAATAAAACTCAAACATCAGCATACAATCTTAGTCGCTACTCTCTGTATATTTACATATTTGCCCCTCATTTTTTCTGTTGTAAATAGTATTTATTAGTTCTGTCTATTACTTTTCCTCGGCAATGGATTCACTCGATATATCCATCAAAATAATATTTTTAATTTTCAGTACTGTCGAATAATTTAACTTTTTATTTCCTAGTACTTTAAGAAAGTTAACCTCTTCCTTTCCTCCACGAGCCAGCACTGTGGCACTCTGTGGCAATTGAGGGGTTAATTATTTATCCGTTTATCACCAGCATATTAAAAAATAAGGGGACAGCACCCATAACCCAAGACTTATCATTATTTATATTAAGACATTCCGAGACCAGGTTAATTGCGAAACATTTCCACTATTTTTGAAGATAAACAACCAATTTTAGTGATTAATAATGGAAAATGAATATTTGGCTTTTTAGGAAGTTCAGAAAAAGTGACCGTGAATGCACCTGGGTCTTTTGTGTATTTTTATTTTTTTTTGGCTGCACACCAGCACTGAAGATGTTAAAAACAAATTCACGTGTGTACCGCACCCCTCCCCCCGCCATGATCCATACCCGATAGACGGTGCCACTTGTCCTGGTACTATAAGAGCGTCATTTTTCTTTTCTATTCTCTGTTTCAGCTTCTATATTTTTGGTATATTATTTTTTATAAAACTAAAATTGAAAAAAGTCAAATAAAAATGCTGCATAGTAACTGATCTCTTTGTGTATTATTTCTATAAATGTAATCATTATTTCAAAGAAAATATTGTGTTTTTTGTGTGTGGTCCGACTACTAACAAGTGCGTAATTGGATACTGTAGACACTCAATATGCACAGCACCATCAGACGGAGGGTGGAAAAGTGTTTTCTTTTTTGAAATAGATACCAAATGAATTGTCCTGTCCTGAATAGGCAGAATACATAATAGGAGGTGCTGACCAGTAACACTAATTAGAGCCAACTGTGCATGCTGAGTAACAAAGTGTTATTTTTCCTATGTGTTATATCTGTTGATAGTCATGTAGGAGCATAGTGTAAAGGTTAAAACAATTGAATAGAAGTTGCGAGTTCAAATCCAACCAGTTTCCTTCCTTTTTTTTTTTTTTTTTTTAACTTTTGTTTTTAGTTATAGGTTAAAGCAGAATTTTGAGCAGGAAATACATTGAGATCTATACCTGGTCATGTGTGTTTGGGTATGGTCATGTATCTTTGATTATATGTATGTCTCAATACCTGGACATGGATGTTTGATCGTGTGTATATATATATATATATATATATATATATATATATACACACATACAGTGGATATAAAAAGTCTACACACCCCTGTTAAAATGTCAGGTTTCTGTGCTGTAAAAAAATGAAACAAAGATAAATCATTTCAGAACTTTTTCCACCTTTAATGTGACCTATAAACTGTACAACTCAATTGAAAAACAAACTGAAATCTTTTAGGTAGAGGGAAGAAAAAAAAAGAAGAAAAATAATGTGGTTGCATAAGTCTGCACACCCTCTTATAACTGGGGATGTAGCTGTGTTCAGAATTAAGCAATCATACACCTGCCATCATTTAAAGTGCTTCTGATTAACCCCAAATAAAGTTCAGCTGCTCTAGTTGGTCTTTCCTGAAATTTTCTTAGTCGCATCCCACAGCGAAAGCCATGGTCCACAGAGAGCCTCCAAAGCATCAGAGGGATCTCATTGTTAAAAGGTATCAGTCAAGAGAAGGGTACAAAAGAATTTCCAAGGCATTAGATATTCCATTGAACACAGTGAAGACAGTCATCATCAAGTGGAGAAAATATGGCACAACAGTGACATTACCAAGAACTGGAGCTCCCTCCAAAATTGATGAAAAGACGAGAAGAAAACTGGTCTGGGAGGCTACCAAGAGGCCTACAGCAACATTAAAGGAGCTGCAGGAATATCTGGCAAGTACTGGCTGTGTGGTACATGTGGCAACAATCTCCCGTATTCTTCATATGTCTGGACTATGGGGTAGAGTGGCAAGACGAAAGCCTTTTCTTACGAAGAAAAAAAATCCAAGCCAGGCTACATTTTGCAAAAACACATCTGAAGTCTCCCAAAAGCATGTGGGAAAAGGTGTTATGGTCTGATGAAACCAAGGTTGAATTTTTTGGCCATAATTCCAAAAGATATGTTTGGCGCAAAAACAACACTGCACATGACCAAAAGAACGCCATACCCACAGTGAAGCATGGTGGTGGCAGCATCATGCTTTGGGGCTGTTTTTCTTCAGCTGGAACTGGGACCTTCGTTAAGATAGAGGGAATTATGAACAGTTCCAAATACCAGTCAGTATTGGCACAAAACCTTCAGGCTTCTGCTAGAAAGCTGAACATGAAGAGGAACTTCATCTTTCAGCATGACAACGACCCAAAGCATACATCCAAATCAACAAAGGAATGGCTTCACCAGAAGAAGATTAAAGTTTTGGAATGGCCCAGCCAGAGCCCAGACCTGAATCCGATTGGAAATCTGTGTGGTGATCTGAAGAGGGCTGTGCACAGGAGATGCCCTCGCAATCTGACAGATTTGGAGTGTTTTTGCAAAGAAGAGTGGGCAAATCTTGCCAAGTCAAAATGTGCCATGCTGATAGGCTCATACCCAAAAAGACTGAGTGCTGTAATAAAATCAAAAGGTGCTTCAACAAAGTATTAGTTTAAGGGTGTGCATACTTATGCAACCATATTATTTTATTTTTATATTTTTTCTTCCCTCTACCTAAAAGATTTCAGTTTGTTTTTCAATTGAGTTGTAGAGTTTATAGGTCACATTACAGGTGGAAAAAGTTCTGAAATTATTTTTTTTTGTCTCATTTTTTTTACAGCACAGAAACCTGACATTTTAACAGGGGTGTGTAGACTTTTTATATCCACTGTATATATATATATATATATATATATATATATATATATATATATATATATATATATAATATAATATAATATGATTTTCTTAATTTTGATTGTAGTTTCTCAAAATATTATATTTTAAATACAGGAGGACTGTGGTCATTTAACCCTTAAGAAGGAGCTGCTTTCAGCTTTCCCCATCAGCTAGCTCACCTGTTTGATGTCTTTTTCATGAGATATAATTACCAATAGTTGCTAATTCCCTCCTGGGGCTCTACATTGATTGTATTTGGTGTCCTTCATCTGCAAGACAAAAGACTGGGAATGCTCCCTGGACTTTTTTTGTTTGGAAGATTGGTAACTCTCAAGAAAACCCATTCAGATTCATGAACAATTATTGGTAATTATTTCTCATTAACGAGCTATATGACTATGTGGGTACATCACAAAGCCTGTAGATAACAATTACAAATGTCAATGCAAGTTTCCTGTAGGAAAACACATTTTTAAAGTAATATTCAATTCATAAATTACTTATTAGAACCTATTATTTTAAATTGTATCCTATTTGGAATCTTCACTAGTTTTAGACAATCTATTGGCAAAATAACCGCTGTATGCATTTATAATTAAAGCCCCTGTTTGTTTGTTGGACATAGCTGACTAGCATGCAATTTAGAATAAATTAAAAAAATATATTTAAATGCTTATTATTCCCCAGGGCTTTGAATATATTGTATTCAGTGTTCACCCATGTGGAAAAGAAAGACTGAGCATGCTTAAACCCTAGAGAGTATCCAGCCTGATTAGATAAATTACTCCCAGGGGTATGAACATGTCCTGTTTTTTGTATGTTTACATGGCTATATTCTGGGGACAATAAATTCAAACTGCATTGGTGTTAATAAACGACTATTTGCCGTTATGTGTCCATTATGATGATATAACAGACTGTCTTTAGTGTGTGGATCAGAAAGGCTGAGTGGAAAAAAAGCCAATCTTCATTGCAGAAACATTTTACTAACATTCAATTGATAAAGTACTTGTTTATATCTATGGTTTTACCATGTCTGGAACCTCTGTTGCATCATTTTAAGTCATACAATAACTAGTCGCATGACCTGATCATATATAACCCTCACACTTGTACCTGCCCAGGAAGCTGCGATTCAAAGATAATCCCAAAGCTCAGAATCCCTCCATCCAGTTTTATTCTCAGTATAATCCTGTCTAATCTTAGAAAGAAAAACTAGGCAGGAGCTGGATGTCCTGTGGCTCCTATAGTATATATACTGTATATATATGTATTTATACCAAATTACAATAACTAGTATAGGTGTTAGATCCCAGGCCTCTTGGCCTACAACTTGGACCTAATTACCATCACTAGTACTACCTCCAAACTCTATTATTAGTACTGGTTGTAGATCTAAGTTCTCTGGACCTATACCATTGCACCAAACTTGATCACTAGTACTGACTAGATTACAGGTCTCTAGGGCAGTGACATTGGATCCAACCTTATTACTAGTACTAGCTGTACACCCAAGCCTCTAGGCTTGTGACATTGGACCAAACCCAACTACCTTACTAGTAGTGACTGTTGATCACAGGCCCCTAATTCAGTGATATTAGACTAATCCCTAATACTAGTACTGGCTGTAGATCCCAAGCCTATGGACTTACAACATTGGTACAAACCCTATTACCATTACTTGTACTGACTCTAGATCACAGGACCCTAGTTCAGTGACATTGGACCAAACCCAATTACTAGTACTGATTCTAGATCCCAAGCCTCTGGACCTACGACACTGGACCAAACCCAATTACCATTATTAGTACTGACTCTACATAACAGGCCCCTATTTCAGTGACAATGGATCACACCATATTACTAGTACTGGCTATAGACCTAAAGCCTCTGGGCCTACAACATTTGAACAAACTCTTTTGCTAGTACTGACTATATCCCAGGCCTCTGGGCTTACGACATTGGACCAAACCCTATTACCATTGCTAGTAATGACTCTAGAACACAGTCCCCTAGTTTGGGAACATTGGACCATAACCTATTACTAGTAGTGACTCTAGATCCAAAGCCTCTGGGCAATCTCAACTACCTTTACCATTACTGACTCTACAACCCAGGCCTGGGTCTGTGACCATGGACCAAATTATTACTAATACAAGCTGTAGATCCTAGGCCTCTGGGCCTACAACATTGGACCAAACCCAATTACCATAACTAGTATAGGTGTTAGATCCCGGGTACTAGTACTGACCCTAGATCCCAGGTCAGTGACATTGGACCAAACCGTATTACTATTACTGCCTGTAGATCCCTGGCCTCTGTTTCTACCACCTTGGACCAAACCTAATTACCATTACTAGTATAGGTGTTATGGGTACTAGTACTGACCCTAGATCCCAGGTCAGTGACATTGGACCAAACCCTATTACTAGTACTGCCTGTAGATCCCTGGCCTCTGTTTCTACCACCTTGGACCAAACCTAATTACCATTACTAGTACGGACTCATCCTGGGTCAGTGACACTGGACCAAGCCCGATCACTAGTATTGGTTCTAAACCCCAACTGTCTAGACCTAAACCTTGGACCAAACTCAACTACCATTATTAGATTTGGAGCCAGCCCACATTGCACTGATCCCATTTAAAATACCATCTAAAAAAAAAAATGTTTCCTGTACAATATATATTTTTTTCATATTTTACAAAAGACATGTCATTATGTATATCATTTTATATAGCTTTTTTGTTTAAAAAAACAACCTTTTCAAGCTAATTTAAAAATTGTATTTTCTATGGTTTGTTTTAATAAAAAGTCTAGAGGTGCGATGAGTCGATGAGGTTTCCACATTGAAAGGTTTTATAATTTAACAAGATCAGCTGGGAGCTGCCAATTACACCATTAATTAGTGGCAGCGACTTAGCAAGGTGTATTGCTGCTATAAATGGCCGTGCCCTCGCACATCACTAACAAATCGCCTCCCGCGGCGGCCGTGGGTGGAAACGTATTCTTGAGAAAAGAGGTTCTCCGAAAGCAAGTCTCTGCGTGGTTGTATAGCGGTGCCTCTGATGCTGGGAATCCTAATCTGTGTTCATTACTAGGATCAAAATACATTGATCATTAACTCCGAAACAGGGAAATATGGCAGCCATTTTCAAAATGGTGGTCTGAAGTGTATCTGGTGGATAACCACTCAAATATGCATTGAAAAGATATTTGTGAAGTTTAGCAATTGTGAAGATTATCTTCATATATGGACATTTTCCATCTTGTTCGGTTACTTCCTGTTAGCTTGGAGCCACATGCGTGTGCTTATCTACTAAACTGCGCAGAGGTGAATGGTGGAGAAGGGAGAGAAGAGAAGTTCATGGGTGTAGGAACTGGGGGGGGGGGGGGGGGGGGTTATCTATCTTGTATGTATGTATATGAGCTGTTATACAGTCTGTGTATACAATGAGCGGTGTCCCCACACCCCTGGGGAGGTTGTCGAATGTTTAGAGCCTTTAGTGTCTGACATCACCCACCTTTCTCCACAAGCTCAGAAGCAGGAAGTTTGCAACAATAAATGCAAGCCCTGACTCTGCTGTGTCACGTAGTGTTACTGACTCTGCTGTGTCACGTAGTGTTACTGACTCTGCTATATCACGTAGTGTTACTGACTCTGCTGTGTCACGTAGTGTTACTGACTCTGCCGTGTCACGTAGTGTTACTGACTCTGCCGTGTCACGTAGTGTTACTGACTCTGCTGTGTCACATTGTGTTACTGACTCTGCCGTGTCACGTAGTGTTACTGACTCTGCCGTGTCACGTAGTGTTACTGACTCTGCCGTGTCACGTAGTGTTACTGACTCTGCTGTGTCACGTAGTGTTACTGACTCTGCTGTGTCACGTAGTGTTACTGACTCTGCTGTGTCACGTAGTGTTACTGACTCTGCTTTGTCACGTAGTGTTACTGACTCTGCTGTGCCACGTAGTGTTACTGACTCTGCTGTGCCACGTAGTGTTACTGACTCTGCTGTGTCACGTAGTGTTACTGACTGTGCTGTGTCACGTAGTGTTACTGACTCTGCTGTGCCACGTAGTGTTACTGACTCTGCTGTGTCACGTAGTGTTACTGACTCTGCCGTGTCACGTAGTGTTACTGTCTCTGCCGTGTCACCTAGTGTTACTGACTCTGCTGTGTCACGTAGTGTTACTGACTCTGCCGTGTCACGTAGTGTTACTGACTCTTCTGTGTCACGTAGTGTTACTGACTCTGCTGTGTCACGTAGTGTTACTGACTCTGCCTTGTCACGTAGTGTTACTGACTCTGCTATGTCACGTAGTGTTACTGACTCTGCCGTGTCACGTAGTGTTACTGACTCTGCCGTGTCACGTAGTGTTACTGACTCTGCCGTGTCACGTAGTGTTACTGACTCTGCCGTGTCACGTAGTGTTACTGACTCTGCCGTGTCACGTAGTGTTACTGACTCTGCTGTGTCACGTAGTGTTACTGACTCTGCCGTGTCACGTAGTGTTACTGACTCTGCTGTGTCACGTAGTGTTACTGACTCTGCTGTGTCACATTGTGTTACTGACTCTGCTGTGTCACGTAGTGTTACTGACTCTGCCGTGTCACGTAGGGTTACTGACTCTGCCGTGTCACGTAGTGTTACTGACTCTGCTGTGTCACGTAGTGTTACTGACTCTGCTGTGTCACGTAGTGTTACTGACTCTGCTGTGTCACGTAGTGTTACTGACTCTGCCGTGTCACGTAGTGTTACTGACTCTGCCGTGTCACGTAGTGTTACTGACTCTGCCGTGTCACGTAGTGTTACTGACTCTGCCGTGTCACGTAGTGTTACTGACTCTGCCGTGCCACGTAGTGTTACTGACTCTGCCGTGCCACGTAGTGTTACTGACTCTGCTGTGTCACGTAGTGTTACTGACTCTGCTATATCACATAGTGTTACTGACTCTGCTATATCACATAGTGTTACTGACTCTGCTGCGTCACATAGTGTTACTGACTCTGCTATGTCACGTTGCTGGGACACATTACAGACCCAGCGCAGAGTGACACAATTACCCACCACATCTTGTCTTAGAGACTCATTACTGAATCCCAAGGACGCTCAGACTCCCAGGTGCTTGTCAAAACTTGTCTTAAAAAGAAAACTATTGTACTCCAGGCAATATATAGCATCCTAATTAATATATAGCACCCTAATTAATATATAGCACCCTAATTAATATATAGCATCCTAATTAATATACAGCACCCTAATTAATATATAACATCCTAATTAATATATAGAACCCTAATCTGAAGTTTCTCATTCCACACAATGAGAGTGGGGCGCCAAAGAAGATTTAACATAGAAATACAGACTTGCAGGTGGATTCAAATCATCAGGCCCTTATATAAAGCCAAATCAACCTGGATAATAAATAGTATAGAGTATGGCGGGAATGCAGGAATATGTCTTACTGTGATTGGCCCGACCCATTGATGTATTTAGATTTTAGGCTCCTTTCTATATCTCAAATCATAAGTTTGATTTTAGTCCGTAAAAACACAGCTTATAAGCACTTCTTAATAAAATAAATCCAAATGGTTTTTGCTTGTGGCATATGAAAGGTTAACAGCATATTCCAGTTGGTATTTGTTGGCCCAGTGTAAATGATAAGGTCCCTTTTAATAAGCTCCTGTCCACCCCCTCGCCCTGAATCAGCGCTGCAGCTGTGAGCCAAAGGAGGACCATGACTGCTTACTAATGTCTTATATTGCACTAAATACACTATACTATACTGTGTTATATTACACTATATTATACTCTACTACACTATACTGTGCTATATTACACTATACTCTACTACACTATACTGTGCTATATTACACTATACTCTACTACACTATACCATACGCATGGCCGGATTACCCATTAGGCCAACCAGGCAGATGCCCATGGGTGCTTCCCTGTGAGGGGTGCCACTTCTAAAAAAAAATGGTTCTTGGCTTAAAAAAAAGGAAATGTTGCAGTTCATAGACTGGCTACTAGGGGGTAACCACCTAAAACACGACAGTTACAACAGAAAAAGGGAACTTACACGTACAAAAAAAGGCAAAAATGGGTCTGTGCATACCTGGCATACTAACTTGCAGGGGCTCCTCCACTTCACTGCCTAGGGGCTCCAGAAAGGTAGAAACAGCCCTGGACATTCACAGTGTCAGAGCTAGTGAATGGAGGGCCCCCTTTTCTCAGCACTGGAGGACAAGGGGAGAGAGAGAGAGCAGGGAAGATGTAGAGAGAGAAAAATGGCGGAGATGTGGATAGAGTATGGAGAGAATGGGGAAGAGAGAAGGAAGAGGAGAGAAATTAAAGCAGGAATGAGAAACTAAAGGGAGAGATTTAAATGGGAAAGAGATTGACATGGGGATAATGATAGAGGAAAGTGGGAGAAAAGGAATAGAGAGAAAGAGGGAGAGAGGACAGAAAAGAAAGAGAAGAGAAAAAGTGGAAGGGAGAGCGAGAAAAAGGTGTAAGGTGATGTAGAGGGTGAGAAAAAAGGGGTAAGTAGTAAGTAGTAGAGGAGAGGTGAGAGAAGAGAGAAGAGGAATTAGAAGGGGGTGAGAATAAAAGAGAGAATGGGAAGAAAAGGGGGAATTGTAAGGGTAAAGTGGATAGTGGGACAAAATGGGGGGGGGGGACAATTAGAGAATGAGAGGAAGAAGAAGAGAGAAATGGCAAGGGAGCGTTTGGGTAGATAGGTGGAAGTTATAGAGAAATAGGGACAAAAGACAGAGGAGAAATTTGAGAAGTGAGAAAAGAGCTGAAGAAAGATATGGGATAGACAGAGAAGGAGGAAAGATACAGAATGGGAAATGATGAGAGAGATAGAAGGGAAAAAAGAGCAGTAGAATAGGGGGAGAAAAGTATGGGGAAAAAAGAGGAGAGGGAAAAAAGAAAGAGAAAAAAGAGAAGAAGAGAGATGAGTGGAGGAGGGAAGGAGACACGATGCGGACAAAAATGGGGAGAGGGGACGGTGAAGAGAAATGAGGGAGAAGGAATGAAAGAAGGGGAAAATGAGGAGAGCAGGAATAGGGAGGGAAGGAGAGGGGGGGAGAGAAATGGTTGAGAAAGTAGAGGCTAATATTAGAGGATGGGAGAGTGAAGGGAGAACAGAGAAAATTAGGCCTCTGTGGTATGATTGTGGTCGGAGCCTTCTCTCTCCTAGTGGGTAGCTTTGAGGCACGAAATTTTTTGCTACGCCATCCTAGCCTGATTAGAGGGCCAGGGAGAATGTAGAGTGAAAGAGAGAAGGAAAGGGTGGGTGGGTATGAAGAAGGGGCGATGGGAGTGGTGCTCAGGTGTGGTTTAAGTAGTGTGTGGAAGATCCAGCTCCTCCCACAACTACAGGTCCATTACATTACATGTGGTTGGAGCCTTCTCTCTGCTAGTGGGTAGCTTTGAGATATGGCATCTTTTGCCACGACATCCTAGCCTGATTAGAGGCCAAAAAGTACATGAGAAATAGGTAAGGTAATGAGTGTTTTATTGTGAGATAGTCATGAAGGCTTTGCGGTGTTCAAAGAATGGTTTGTGAATATACCTGTTGAAGCAGTCGGACTTCCATCTACCCAGGGATTTGATGATGTGTTCGGGAGTCTGGTTACGGGACTCTGAGGTGGCTGCGCCGATGCAGAAAGAATAACCGGAGTATGCATATGGATCGAGTCCTAAACGCGTTAGGCATAGGCGGATGTAGTGGCCGAAAGTTACTGTAGACAGAGCTTGGATGGAAAGGGATGGTTTATAGATCAGTCTGGACATCAGGTGGTTGATGATGAGGACAGGACACCAGAGATTCTTAGTTGGATAGTAAAGAGATGTTTACAGGGACTTTTCTTGGTTGGGTATGAGGAAGCATGAGGATATAGTGGTTGTTCTGTAGGGTGACTGACTGTTTGGTGAGATATCCGGGTTGGCGCGGGGATGTAGTTATTTCCTCTAGATGTAGGAAACCGTAGAAAGCCATGGTGGCCGCAGCCAGGATGGTGAGGGAGGTATCGTCCCCAAAAGGAATGGTGTGGAGCAGCGTGTACAGGCGTCAAAACAGTGGTCCGTCTATGGGGAGGCGTTGTCTGGGTGGAGACGTAGATTGAGCTGTCAGTCCTCGGAGATATGACTTCACGGGTGGAGATGAGAGGAATGTCCGGTGAGGGTCAAGATGTAATGAGTAGTGGACCTGTAGTCCGGACAAGTAGGTCTTGATGGTGCGGTATTGGAGTCCCTAGGTGGGTGTTGCAGTGGGCTGCGAATGCCA
The DNA here is from genome assembly GCA_027410445.1 of Discoglossus pictus. Lineage (NCBI taxonomy): Eukaryota > Metazoa > Chordata > Amphibia > Anura > Alytidae > Discoglossus > Discoglossus pictus. Next base: position 18,017,812 of record CM050167.1, read on the forward strand.
GAATGGTTTGGATGTCGTATGGTGGTTGAATCCGATTGGAGGTGATGTAGTTCTGGGAAATCTGCCAGGCTCTGTCGTACATTCGTTTGGTGCTAATGGAGATTCCGTCTAGCATCGTTGCTTGGACTGTAGGCCATAGTTGGGAGACCGCTAGATTAGGGGTATGTCGGGCGGTGAGGGAACAATGAAACCCGTGGGGGTCGATGTGAAGTCCTGTGGACGAAATGATGGGAAATTGTGGGTTAGTGAGCTAATGTGAGGAAACAGTTGGAATTGCTTGGTTAGAGATAAGAGGGCAAGTTTTCTTAGAAGGGTCATAGTTAGTGAGTCCGCTGATCTGAATGTTTTGAAGGCTTCATAGGAGAGAGAGTCAGAGGTTTTGACGAGAATGGAGTAACTGTGCCATTTTGGAGCCCACGCCATGGCTGTGGTGAGGGAAGGAAGTACGGCTCTGATAGATCCTCCTTCTGGAGCGATTGCTGGCCTCTTCTGGGTTATTATTTTGTCCTTTAATAACACTTTGAAGTGGACTGGCAGGAGATGCAGTATGAGACATGGCGAAGAGATACTGGGTCAATCGTGCTATATTGATGAGGCCTAGTCACTTGGGGTGCATTACCTGGGGACACACATGTTTGGCATGGGCTTTTCTGCACTGAGAGCAGACGTGAAGTAGCCTACAGGCATTAAAGGTACAGCCCCGCGTATTAAAGTTATTGCATATGGGTGTGGCACCCAGATAATGCACCTGGCGACCTAGGCAGTCTTTCTGAGGACTTGTAGGAAGTGCAGCGTTGGGGTTGAGGAGTAGGGCTATGTGAGAAGGCCCAGGAAAGGGATTTGTGGGATTGGGGCAGACATCGGTGGAATGCAGAGGTGATGAGCAGTGTTGGCATACTGCTGCCTTGACTCCGGCAAAGCGACGGCAAAATAGCTCATGGACCAGTCTATTGCGTAGTTGAATTGGGCTTTAGCGGCGGTATTGGGTTCAGCCGCCTTGGCTGAGAAGGACCGATGGTAGTCGTAGTAATTCTGGCCTCCGTACTTGTGAGACAAGTCCACCACCAGGTACATGTAATCGCCCAGTTCTTGACGTCTGGTGGGATAAGCTGAGCAGGTGATGTCTCGATATACGCTGAAAGCGAGGACGAACTCCATCACCGACAGCTTCCTGTTGAGCAGTGGATCCTTAGACTTTATGACCACTGACACATCTCCTTGGGACATGGTCTTGTTTTCAGCGGTGTCGTATGATGGGAGCAGGAAGGCCACAAGATTGACGTCTTTGCCTTTGATTTATATCCTTGCGGATGTGGGCAGGGACTAAGTGGGCTGGTAGATCTCTCACTTTGGATTTGAGTCTGGGCCTCATCAACTTGCATGAACTCAGATGTCGCTGGAGTCTCAAGACGACAGACACAGGTTCGGAGAGTGGAAACTGAGGATGGATTTCGGTCATCTGGTCGGTTGTTGCTTACGTGTGGTCGCTGTGCTGGACATAGATCTGGTAATGCTCTGTCTTGCGGACGGAAGCAGGAAAGGGGACGACTCTGTCCGTCAATTCTTGGGCTAGACGGGCACGGTCCATGCCCAGAATGAGGAATGGCTACTGGCCAGGGATGGAGGCCTGGATGGTGAAGACTGAGCTTGGGAAATGACGCTGTTGACATCTGAGTGGGCCTGTTCGGTTATAGATTTGGCTGCAGTGGCCTAGGGGAGTAAACAATGGTTATAATGAGAATGACGGCAGGGGAAGTGGTGCTTGTGCTGCTAGAATTGAGGCGCTGGTAGCCTTGGTATGTCTTACATTGGTTTGACGGGTTCGAAAGAAAAGGAAACGTGTCTGCAGAGTTTAGGTTTGAAGGGAGGTGAATGTCGAAGTGTTATGAGGCGGATGGTGGCTGATAGGCCTGGTAGGGGAGTAAGGGCCATGCCAGGAGTGTGGAGACGATGGCGGCCTGGCAGTGAGATTGGCCGGCTGGGATGGTGATGTGATAGCAGGATGGGCTGAAACGAGGGCATGGTTGGAGCAATGCGGAACCTGGTCATGCTGAAACGGCTTTTGGATGTAAGAAAGGGTATGCTTGGGAATTGATAACCTTGGTTTGGTGCTCTGAAAACTTTAGCTCCACTTGCCATTGATCTGGCCAGCGGGGGAGCTACAGATAGAGCAGCGGTGCAAAGCACCGGAGGCCTATTGCATGGAAAAGGTCCTTGTATCAAAGTAGGGAGGAGGAGACATAATGAATAATTAGTAGGTTATGGAGAAGTGATTTGGCTGACCTGGGGGCGTGAATTAAATAGGAGTTAATAGCCAGGCAGAAGGATCCTCTAGCGAGGGAATAAAACATATAGGGAAGGCCAAAAAAGACATGGAAAATAAAAATGGGGCAAAAAAGGAACAAGAGGGGCAAGTGACACCATGACTGGAGGCAGCGGCGGCCCCCGGGAGCGAAAGGCAAGGTGACCCAGGCAGGGGACGCAAGCATAGCGGAAGCACTACAGGGCAGGCCAGTACATAGAAATTCGTATATAACCAATAGTCATCACATGACTGCAGGGAGAATAAGCAATCCCGATAAGAAGCAATTCCCATCAACCAATACAATGATGTGACCATATGGAGGAAAACTAAGCATGATATGATTTAACACAGGTAGCCTTACTGAGCCACCCAACAAGCCTGTGATGTTACAACCGTAATAATTGGTTGCAAGTGCTAATACCTCCCCGGGGTTCTACATTCGGTATAAGCAGCCAAAAGATATCAAACATGGAGAGGAAAGGGCGTGCTTAGAGCTGGGGAGTAAGCAGCCCATGTTGTGTGATAGCACAGGACATAAAATCCCCCTCCCCCCCCTCCCGTCAAACTCAGGGGCAGCCCGGGGTGGCAAAAGCACACCGACACACACTCACAGACACACACACTCAGACACACTCACAGACACATACAGACTTACTTTCACTCAAAGAAACACACACTAACTGAGACTGACAGACACACACACACACTCACTCACAGAAATACTCACAGACACATACACTCACTCAGACACACACAGACACACACTCACACAGACACTCACACACTCACACAGACACACACACTCACACAGACACACACACTCACTCACAGACACACACTCACTCACAGACACACACTCACTTACTCACAGACATTCACTCACAGACACTCACATAGATACACTCACTCACAGACACACTCACACAGACACACTCACTCAAAGACATACACACACACACTTACTTACTCACAGACACACACTACACTCACATAGACATGCACACTCACACAGACACTCACTCTCATACACACACACACACTCACACACACACTCAGACACACACACAGAGTTATGCTCAGACACACACACTCACTCACAGACTTACACAGACACACACTCATAGACACTCACTTTCAGACATACACTCACAGAAACCTACAGACTTACTTTCACTCAAAGACACACACACTTACTCCCAGACACACACTCACTCAGACTTACTCACAGACACTCACTCACAGACATACACTCTCTCACACAGACACACACTCACAATCACAGACACACACATACACACACTCACTCACACTGATTCACACACGCACTAACACAGACACACACTCTCACAGACACACACGCTCACAGACACACTCACATAGACACAGACACACACACTCACATACTTACACACCCACAGAGGAACACACTGACACAGATGTCCACCTTGATGTCCTCATGCCCCATCCTGATGCCTCACACTGGTAACCCCATGTCCAGCTTGATGCCTTCATGCCCACTATGGTACCCTCATGCTCCATCCTGATTCCACCATATTGATATCCCACCCTGATGGCCCCATATTGACATCCCATCCTGATGCCCCCATATTGATATTACACCCTGATGCCCCCATATTGATGCCCCATTGTTCACTTGATCAGAGGTCCCAGTTGCAGCAGGGCAGCAGCACCACCAGTGATCTGTCCCTGCTCAGGTCCAGGTGGATAAAGATGAGGCTCAGCTGCACCAGTACACAGGGCAGGAGGTAGAAGAGGAGGGTGAGGGACTGCCAAGCACATCATGGCCGGCGGGGGTTCCTCAGCGCAGCGTGTGTGAGTGCAAGCAACGCTGTCCCATCCTCTACCAAGATGGCTGCTGCATTTTTCCGTGCAGCCTCTCCTGTAAGATGGCCAGCAACGTAGCGCACCCCCTCCCCCTTTCCTATGCTACTGGCGGGGACAGAGGAGGGCACGGCATGCAGGGGGAGAGGAAGAACATAGAGAAGGGAAAGGAGAGACACCTGTGGGCCTTGCAAGCCATTAACGCATGTGGGACTTAGGCTGCAATGAGCGCCAAAGTTGCTCATTGCACTGCGAGCCTCGCGAAGCGAGGCGAGCAGTTGAAGCACACAGTTCATTCAAAAACGTAACTACAAAAAAGGCCAAAACAAGCAAAATAATTATAAAAAAATATTAACACTCACACACAGCACAGGGGGAGAGCCAGGAAGCCTAGGAGTGAAGTTGCAAATGAATTGGAGCCATATTTGCCATTTTCTGCCACGCGGGACTTAGACTGCAATGAGCGTCAATGAGCCTCGCGAAGCGAACAGATGAGGCAGGTGGGACTTAGGCTACAATGAGAGCTGAAGACGCTCATTGCACTGCTCGCCTCGCAAAGAGAGGCGGCAGGTGAAGCACATGGTTCGTTCAAGCGCGTAACTACAAAAAAAACAAGCAAAATAATTATAAAAAAATAATAACGCTCACACACAGCATAGGTGGAGAGCCAGAAAGCCTATGAGTGAAGTTGCAAATTAATTGAAGCCGCTTGAAAATCGGCACAGAGAGGGAAAAAATGGTGGATGAAAAACTTAAAAATTCTGATGAAAACTTAATGAAAACGAGGCTCTGCAACTCCAGGCATGCGGAACTTAGAAAAAACACAATGGTGAAAACAGTAACACTTACACTAACAACGCCAGGCAGGTAGGACTTTCAAAAAAAAGCCAACGAGGACCAAAAGCCTCACATTGTATGCCAACCAATTGGGCAATTTCCTAGTTATATTATACTCTTTTGAAGAAATAGATTTGGGCACAGTCTTTCATTCATTACCTATCTGTTTATGAAAGCTGGATGATGGGAGGGGGGGGGGGGGATTCTTGTAGACTCTTTGCATCAAGGATGGAGCCACAACTCTCCAGAAATGTAAATGCCCCTTTCAGATTACCGCAAATCAACTATTTGCGAGTTTTCAATCTTGTAAGGTGCTTTGGGGAAAACTCTATGGACACCGGATTCTACGCTTAAAGACAGGGCCCTCCATCTTTTGTAATCTCAGATTTTTTTCCCCAATTCTCCCCAATATTTCAGGAGAAAGAAAAATTTCAGGGATTTATTTAGTAAACTGCAAAAACACCCTCACAGAGGGTCCCAAACTGGGGACCACAGACCATCAGTGACCTATGAGCTTTATGTAGCGTGTCTTCAAAAGTAGTAGTATTACAAAAATCAAGGGACATAATTAAGATATGTTAATAAAAATGCATAACAAGTAATAAATAAATACCTAAATAATATATGTTTGTATTCATAACTGTAACTTTGATTGATAAATGATGCTAAAAGTAAATTATTAAGAGGTTCAGCCACTCCCCAGGGTACCCTTAGCCACTCCCCAGGGGTCCAGAGGACTTTCAGCAATTTTTCCTGTAGGTGTACTTGGGAGAACCACTGTACTAGCAAATAGCGCATGTCCACCTTTGCCTATTTGGAATGGTAGGGAGTATGCAGTTGGTGTCAATAAAGTATAATTATTATTATTACTCTTTATTTATAAAGCACCAGCATTTTCTATAGTGCTAATTACAAATCAGAATAAAATACAGTGGGAACAAATAGCAAATTTCAGAGGTGTAGACAAATTTTAACGTAAGTATAAATACAAGCTAAGGTACAGTACAATACAAATACGAAACAAAAGGGTCTGTAGAAGGTTTGGAGGCAAGTGAGTTGGTCTAAGGTTGAGGTTAGTACTCGGAAGAGCATACAATCTAGAAGGTAAGGGTGAGGTGTGAGCAGGGTGACAAATGCAAGATGGCAGTGATCACGGTAGCATACTGATGCAAGTGGATGTGACGGTGTGATTTTGGAGAGTATGCAGTCGGACATATTAAGGATGAAAGTGATAAACTTCTTTATACAAATGCATTTTTAGTTAATTTTAGAAAATCCTGAATGGAGTAGTGAGATGAGACAAGAGAGGAGAAAAAAGGAGATCATTAGTAGAGCGAAGAGGGCAGTTTGCAGAGTTTTGTGAGACATAGGCTTAAGGATGTTAAATATTATTCCGGAAGCTATGAGAAGCCAGTGGTGTAACTGACAGAGAGGTGCTGATGACACTGAGTGTTGTATATGGTAGACGTGTCTAGAGGATGCGTTTAATATGGGTTGGAGTGGAGATAGACAGGTGATGGGGAGGCCAGCAAGGAGAGAGTTGCAGTAGTTGAGGTGAGATGTGATGAAGGAATGGTTTAGAATTTGTGTTGTATCTTGTGTAAGATAGTGACATATTTTGGAGATGTTTTTCGGTGAAGATAACAGGATTTAGCAGTTTATTGTATTTGAAGAATGAAAGAGAGTCCAGGGTCCGAAATAAGCATAAGACAGCAGGCCTGAGAGGTGGGAGTGTTGAGCTTACAACAACAACCTTTAGATTGTAAGTCTGCGAGTTTCAATCCTGCGCAGTGCTTTAGGGAAAGCGCTATAGACACCGGATTCCAAGCTCAAAGACAGGGCCATACACTCTTTGCAATGTGTGAATCTTTAACTTGTCATTGCCTGTAACTTAACTTATGTATAGCGCTACGGAATATGTTGGCGCATTACAAATAAACGATAATAATAATAATAATAGCTTTGTCAACAGTGAGGGTTATTTAAGGAGTGGGAGCTGTAGTAGAGGGTGGGAAATATTAGGAGCTCAGTCTTTGAGATGTTGAGTTTGAGTTGATGGGGAGGATCTGGAAGGACATGCTTGAGAGTCAACTAGTGCTAGAAGAGAAGGGGATAGATATGGTGCTGAGAGGTAGATTTGAGTGTCATCTGCCTATAAATGGTACTAAAATGCAGGAGGGGGGGGGGGTACGCCAACAGACAGAGGGAGTGGGAAAAAGAGCTACTAGAGAAGGAGACACTAAATGTTCAATTTACTAGATAGGATGTAAAAACAATACCAAGGGAATGGAGAATGTGGGTAAGAAGAGGGTGGTCAACTGTGTCAAAGGCAGCCAAGAAATCCAGGAGAATTAGTAGAGAGAAGTCACCCTTTCACTTGACTGCAAGCAGGTCATTAGTGACTTTAGTAAGGACTATCTATGGGTTGTTGGGATTGGAAGCAAGACGGAAGGGGGTCACGAAGAAAGTTGAAGTAAATTAACTGGGTTAGGTGATTATAGAAGAGCCACTCATAGTTTTAAAGCTAACGATAGTAGAGAGATAAGGCGATAGTTGAATGCAGAAGTCAGATGAGGATTTCTTAATGGTGGGTGTAATTAATGCATGTTTTAAATGGTATTGATGGAAATTTGAGGATGTTTGGGGAGATGTTGATTAGGTGTATAATAGTTGAGAATAAGTGTGGGTAATTTGTGAGGTTGACAGAAGACCAGAGACTTCATCCTCACGTAGTCAAAGGTGCCCATTGTAGACATGGCAGTGGGTAAGGGCAACGCCTGGGTGTTACAGGTTTGTTGAGAGCAGCTCCTTTTGGATGTTAACAATTTGATTTTATTTTTAAAGTGTCTGGCAAAGACTTCTACTATGAAACAGGAAGGGGTAGGAGATGGCGGTTAGCAGAGAAGAGCGCTAAATGTAGAGAACAGGCAAATGGGGTTGAAGACAAGTTGATATTATTAATAAAAAGTAGTGTTTGGTAAGATTGAGGGCAGAGAAGTAGGAACGCAGAATAAACGTGTAATGTAGGAACTGAATCGTGAGACTTGCTCCTCAGGTCAGAACGGAGTGCCTGTAGCAAACATGACATTTTTCTTGTTTTTGTTTCAATTTTTTTGTTTCATTTATTCTTAGTATTATTGTTATTTATTTGTTCTAGAAATAAATACATAATACATTTTGAAAAATAAAGATATATTAACAAATTCTGCTAAACTATTTAATAATATATTCATTATTAATTTTATATACTAATGAATAATTATTAATAATAATATATTGTAATATATAAATTATTAATATTACATACTTATATATCAGTTATTAATAAATTATTGTAAAAAACTAATTAAACATAACATTTCCTAATATATTTATTATTAATAATATTTAATAATAATTTATTTCAGCATAATTAATAATTCAATAATTAAAATACTCCTATTGTACTTTTTACTTTACAGGTTAACTTTTCCTCTGTTTCCTTCTGTAACTGCTATATAAAGTAGAATAGTACTGCTATCTTATGATTATAGTATCGCTGTATTTTGGCTAAAAATAAAACCTGACCTTGGTTTTAACCACATTAAAATGATTTTTCTAAGCAACCCCAACATTTTCTGCATTTTTGTGTACAAATAAAATATACAACACTAGGGGGCAGCACTAACGCAAACATTGTTAACAAAAGGTTATACTACATACTTACCTATCACATATTAAGCCGGCATCAATCAGAGACAGTATATTGGTCAGAAATGTATTATATATGTATATATGTATATATATATATATATATATATATATATATATATATATATATATATATTTATATTTGAATTTATATATGTATGTAATTATGTATATATATATATGTATATATATAGTATATATATATATATATATATATATATATATAATTATATATGTATACATATTATATATTATATGTGTATATATATATATATATATATATATATATATATATATATATATATATGTGTATATATACATGTGTATGGGGATGTAGCTGTGTTCAGAATTAAGCAATCACATTCCAAATTGTGTTAAATAGGAGTCAGCATACACCTGCCATCATTTAAAGTGCCTCTGATTAACCCCAAATAAAGTTCAGCTGCTCTAGTTGGTCTTTCCTGAAATGTTCTTAGTCGCATCCTACAGCAAAAGCCATGGTCCACAGAGAGCTTCCAAAGCATCAGAGGTATCTCATTGTTAAAATGTATCAGTCAGAAGAAAAGATATAAAAATAAAATAATATGGTTGCAAATGTATGCACACCCTTAAACTAATACTTTGTTGAAGCACCTTTTGATTTTATTACAGCACTCAGTCTTTTGGGGTATGAGTCTATCAGCATGGCACATTTTGACTTGGCAAGATTTGCCCACTCTTCTTTGCAAAAACACTCCAAATCTGTCAGATTGCGAGGGCATCTCCTGTGCACAGCCCTCTTCAGATCACCCCACAGATTTTCAATCGGATTCAGGTCTGGGCTCTGGCTGGGCCATTCCAAAACTTTAATCTTCTTCTGGTGAAGCCATTCCTTTGTTGATTTGGATGTATGCTTTGGGTCGTTGTCATGCTGAAAGATGAAGTTCCTCTTCATGTTCAGCTTTCTAGCAGAAGCCTGAAGGTTTTGTGCCAATATTGACTGGTATTTGGAACTGTTCATAATTCCCTCTATCTTACCTAAGGCCCCAGTTCCAGCTGAAGAAAAACAGCCGCAAAGCATGATGCTGCCACCACCATGCTTCACTGTGGGTATGGTGTTCTTTTGGTGATGTGCAGTGTTGTTTTTGAGCCAAGCATATCTATTGGAATTATGGCCAAAAAGTTCAACCTTGGTTTCATCAGACCATAACACCTTTTTCCACATTCTTTTGAGGGACTTCAGATGTGTTTTTGCAAAATGTAGCCTGGCTTGGATGTTTTTCTTCATAAGAAAAGGCTTTTGTCTTGCCACTCTACCCCATAGCCCAGACATATGAAGAATACGGGAGATTGTTGTCACATGTACCACACAGCCAGTACTTTCCAGATATTCCTGCAGCTCCTTTAATGTTGCTGTAGGCCTCTTGGTAGCCTCCCAGACTTGTTTTCTTCTCGACTTTTAATCAATTTTCAAGGGAACTCCAGTTCTTGGTAATGTCACTGTTGTGCCATATTTTCTCCACTTGATGATGACTGTCTTCACTGTGTTCCATGGTATATCTAATGCCTTGGAAATTCCTTTGTACCCTTCTCCTGACTGATACCTTTTAACAATGAGATCCCTCTGATGCTTTGGAAGCTCTCTGTGGACCATGGCTTTTGCTGTGCGATGCGACTAAGAAAATTTCAGGAAAGACCAACTAGAGCAGCTGAACTTTATTTGGGGTTAATTAGAGGCACTTTAAATGATGGCAGGTGTATGCTGACTCCTATTTAACACAATTTGGAATGTGATTGCTTAATTCTGAACACAGCTACATCCCCAGTTATAAGAGGGTGTGCAGACTTATGCAACCACATTATTTTTATTTTTTATTTTTCTTCCATCCACCTAAAAGATTTCAGTTTGTTTTTCAATTGAGTTGTACAGTTTATAGGTCACATTAAAGGTGGAAAAAGTTCTGAAATGATTTATCTTTGCCTCATTTTTTTACCGCACAGAAATCTGACATTTTAACAGGGGTGTGTAGACTTTTTATATCCACTATATATATATATATATATATATATATATATATATATATATATATATATATATATATATATATATATATAAACATAATTTTCTTAATTTTGATTGTAGTTTTTCAAAATATTATATTTAAAATACAGAAGGACTGTGGTCATTTAACCCTTAAGAAGGAGCTGCTTTCAGCTTTCCCCATCAGCAAGCTCACCTGTTTGATGTCTTTTTCATGAGATATCATTACCAATAGTTGCTAATTCCCTCCTGGGGCTCTACATTGATTGTATTTGGTGTCCTTCATCTGCAAGACAAAAGACTGGGAATGCTTCCTGGACTTTTTTTGTTTGGAAGAGTGGTAACTCTCAAGAAAACCCATTCAGATTCATGAACAATTATTGGTAATTATTTCTCATTAACGAGATATATGACTATGTGGGTACATCACAAAGCCTGTAAATAACAATTACAAATGTCAATGCAAGTTTCCTGTAGGAAAACACATTTTTAAAGTAATATTCAATTCATAAATTACTTATTAGAACCTATTATTTTAAATTGTATCCTATTTGGAACCTTCACTAGTTTTAGACAATCTATTGGCAACAAAGGGCTTCAGTGCTTTATGGCAGCTGTCTCTTTTTTTTGTGGAACAGGCGGTGGGAGGAAGAGACAAGGTGCAGGCGAGGACAGGGAGGGATCCAGGTTGGCTCACAAATCCCATTAATTATTTATATCACCTCCAATTACATAGAGTCCTGTCTGTGTTACATTAGTACATAATCAGTACTCGGCCCCCATATTGCTGTAATAATATAATTATCAGACATACAATTGTGACATTTCATTATTATTGCACTTACTCTCTGGCCATGGGACATTTAAATGTATATGTCAGTCTGACTGATTGGACGTCTCGTATCAAATTAGTTTATTGAGGAATTATATATATTTTTAATTCAAAGAACATTTGACCTTATGTGGGCTCCACCCCCCAAGGCAACTATGTAGGCAGAGCATCCTAGCCAATGAGCTGTGCAGAGTTGTGTCCTAGCGAATCAGCTGTCAGTATCGTGGCTGCCTCCTGAGTAGCTTTGTCTCAGCCACTGAAAGGTAAACAGATACATTGCTGCACATGCCTGTGATTGGCCACAAGTAATTATGGATTTTATGCTAATTCAGGGGATTTTCAGGGGCGTTCCTTCTTAATATCAACTGAAGATATTTTGCAAACTTTAGGGAAAGTTTATTTTGCCATTTTTTCACATACTACTGATTCTCCTCTATAAGATCCATGACACGTCCGTGCATTTTACCTTTGCGTCACTCATTTTCATGCAAACAAAAACTTTTACAATGTGGAAAATCTGCTCTTTTTATCTTCACGATAGAAGGTTTGCGCAATGATTAGTCGGTATGTGCCCTTGCGAATAAATTGTCCCCTATATTGAAATGTTTGGATAGCTCAGTGCTATATAAATATATACACCGCTTTACACGCACTAACGAGGAGCGCGCTGGCTTATCAACCTCTCTATAGAATGATGTGGGCACAAAGTGTGTGGGCAGATGGAGTGGGCACAGGGCGGTACAGGGTCAGTTATTAAGAAGGGGATGCTAATTGGATGGAGTGAGAGGATGGCGAGGTGTCTCATAGGAGTGGGTGCTGTAGGATCAGGTATTAGTTGGTGGGCGCAGAGGAGGATGTTTAGGTGACCGGTGCCGGGGAGATATCCAGTGGGTGCTGCTAAAAAGAGAATTAAATCTGTTACTGAGTATAATGGGGGCCGTGAAACAAAGGACCGCCGAGTCTTATATTTGAAATTAAATGTTGGGGTAATATTATTATTAAAGGGCCGCTGCAGTCTAAGAAAAAATGCACATTTGTGAAGTATGCAACAAACTAGTAACATTAGCAGCAGGTGCATGAGGGATGTATCTTTTTTAATCAGTTGAGAAAGCTTTGGTTGGGGATTTAGATCTATCTATCTATCCCTTATCTATCTCTTCCTCTCTCCCGCTCTCGTTCTCCTCTCTTCCGCTCTCTCCCTCTCTCTTTCTCTTCTCTCTTCTGCTCTCTCTCTCTCCCTCTCTCTCTTACTCTTCTCTCTTCCTCTCTCTCTCCTTTCTTTCTCTCCCTATTTCTCCTTTCTCTCTCTTTCTCCATCTCTCTCTGCCTCTCTCTCTCCTCCTCTCCTTTATCTCCCTCTCTATTGCTCTTTCTTGCCCCTCTCCGTTCCCTCTCTCTCCTTTATCTTCCCCTCTATCTCTCTCTTCCTCCTCTCCTTTCTCTCTCTTTCCTTTATCTCCCCCTCTATCTCTCTCTCTCTTCCCCCTCTCCTTTCTCTCTCTCTCCTCTCTCTCCCTCTCTATCTCTCTTTCCCTCTTCTCTCTCTCGCTCTCTCTCCTTTCTCTCTCTCTTCCTCCTCTCATTTCACTTTCTCTCTCCTTTATATCCCTCTCAACCTATCTTTCCTTCTCTTCTCTCCTTTATCTCCCCCTCTCTCTCTCTCCCCCTCTCCTTTCTCTCTCTCTCTTCTTTACCTCCCTCTCTATCTCCCTCTCTATCTCTCTCTTCCTCTCTCTCTCTCCTTTATCTCTCTTGCTCTCTTCCCCCTCTCCTTTCTCTCCCTTTCTCTCCTTTCTCTCCCTCTCTATCTCTCTCTTTCCCCTCTGTATTCTCTCTCTCTCTCATCTCTCTCTCTTTCCCTCCCTGTTCTCTCTTTCTCTCTCTCTCCTTTATCTCCCTCTCTATCTCTCTCTTTCCCTCCCTGTTCTCTCTTTCTCTCTCTCTCCTTTATCTCCCTCTCTATCTCTCTCTCTTCCTCCTCTCTTTTCACTCTCTCTCCTTTATCTCCCTGTCATCTCTCTTTCCCCTCTCTTTCCCCTCTCTTTTCTCTCTCTCTCTATTTTATCTCCCCCCTCTCTCCCTCTCTCTCTCTCTTTTATCTCTCTCGCTCTCTCTCTCTTCCCCCTCTCCTTTATCTCTCTCTCTCTCTCTCTCTCTCCTTTATCTCCCCCTCTCTATCTCTCTCTTCCCCCTCTCCTTTCTCTCCCTCTCTCTCCTTTCTCTGCCTCTCTCTCCTTTCTCTCCCTCTCTATCTCTCTCTTTCCCCTCTGTATTCTCTCTCTCTCCTTTATCTCCCTCTCTATCTCTCTCTTTCCCTCCATGTTCTCTCTTTCTCTCTCTCTCCTTTATCTCCCTCTCTATCTCTCTCTCTTCCTCCTCTCTTTTCACTCTCTCTCCTTTATCTCCCTGTCATCTCTCTTTCCCCTCTCTTTCCCCTCTCTTTTCTCTCTCTCTCTATTTTATCTCCCCCCTCTCTCCCTCTCTCTCTCTCTTTTATCTCTCTCGCTCTCTCTCTCTTCCCCCTCTCCTTAATCTCTCTCTCTCTCTCTCTCTCTCTCCTTTATCTCCCCCTCTCTATCTCTCTCTTCCCCCTCTCCTTTCTCTCCCTCTCTCTCCTTTCTCTCCCTCTCTCTCCTTTCTCTCCCTCTCTATCTCTCTCTTTCCCCTCTGTATTCTCTCTCTCTCCTTTCTCTCCCTCTCTATCTCTCTCTTCCCCTCTGTATTCTCTCTCTCTCCTTTATCTCCCTCTCTATCTCTCTCTTTCCCTCTCTGCTCTCTCTTTCTCTCTCTCCTTTCTCTCCCTCTCTATCTCTCTCTCTTCCTCCTCTCTTTTCACTCTCTCTCCTTTATCTCCCTGTCATCTCTCTTTCCCCTCTCTTCCCCCTCTCTTTCCCCTATCTTTCCCCTCTCTTTCCCCTCTCTTCTCTCTCTCTCTCTCTCTTTTATCTCTCTCGCTCTCTCTCTCTTCCCCCTCTCCTTTATCTCTCTATCTCTCCTTTATCTCCCCCTCTCTATCTCTCTCGTCCCCCTCTCCTCTCTCTCTCTCTCTCTCTCTCTCTCTCTCTCTCTCTCTCTCTCTCTCTCTATATATATATATATATATATATATATATATAAATATATAGTTCTATAACTATTCTGTGAAATGATGCTGTAGTAAAGCCTACAATTTTGTTTCTGCTCATCTGGATCTACAGGAATAAACTGTAGAAATGTGGTAATCCTTATTGTCAGTGCTTTCAACAGGACTAATATAAATCTCATTACATTATAAGGCTCAATCAAGGCAATAACTGCCCACAGGAGAGGCAGAGCTACCGAAGGTGCAACCGGTGCAGGGCAGCAAGGCTCCTGGCCTCTGAGGGGCCCTTGTGGACCTCCCGCGGGTCCCCAGTGGCCCCTGTATATTATATAGGGGCAGTGTACATATATTGGGGCAGTGTATATATTATATTGGGGCAGTATATATATTATATTGGGGCAGTGTATATATTATATTGGGGCAGTGTATATATAGGGGCAGTGTATATATTATATAGGGGCAGAGTATATATTATATTCGGGCAGTGTATATATTATATTGGGGCAGTATATATATAGGGGCAGTGTATATATTATATTTGGGCAGTGTATATATTATATTGGGGCAGTGTATATATAGGGGCAGTGTATATATTATATTGGGGCAGTGTATACATTATATTGGGGCAGTGTATATATAGGGGCAGTGTATATATTATATTGGGGCAGTGTATATATTATATTGGGGCAGTGTATACATTATATTGGGGCAGTGTATATATAGGGGCAGTGTATATATTATATTGGGGCAGTGTATATATTATATTTGGCAGTGTATACATTATATTGGGGCAGTATATATATTATATTGGGGCAGTGTATATATAGGGGCAGTGTATACATTATATTCGGGCAGTGTGTATATTATATTCGGGCAGTGTATATAGTATATTGAGGCAGTATATATATTATATTCGGGCAGTGTATATAGTATATTGGGCAGTGTATATATTATATTGGGGCAGTGTATATATAGGGGCAGTGTATACATTATATTGGGGCAGTGTATACATTATATTGGGGCAGTGTATATATAGGGGCAGTGTATATATTACATTCTAGAAGTGTGTATATTATATTCGGGCAGTGTGTATATTATATTGAGACAGTGTATATATAGGGGCAGTGTATATATTATATTGGGGCAGTGTATATATAGGGGCAGTGTATACATTATATAGGGGCAGTGTATACATTATATTGGGGCAGTGTATACATTATATTGGGGCAGTGTATATATAGGGGCAGTGTATACATTATATTGGGGCAGTGTATATATTACATTGGGGCAGTGTATATATTATATTGGGGCAGTGTATATATAGGGGCAGTGTATATATTATATTGGGGCAGTGTATACATTATATTGGGCCAGTGTATATATTATATTGGGGCAGTGTATATATTATATTGGGGCAGTGTACACATTTTATTGGGGCAGTGTATACATTATATTGGGGCAGTGTATACATTATATTGGGCCAGTGTATATATTATATTGGGGCAGTGTATATATTATATTGGGGCAGTGTATATATTCAGGCAGTGTATATATTATATTGGGGCAGTGTATACATTATATTGGGGCAGTGTATATATTATATTGGGCAGTGTATATATTTGGACAGTGTATATATTATATTGGGGCAGTGTATATATTATATAGGGCCAGTGTATATATTATATTGGGGCAGTGTATATATTATATTGGGGCAGTGTATATATTATATTGGGGCAGTGTATATATTCGGGCAGTGTATACATTATATTGAGCCAGTGTATATATTATATTGGGACAGTGTATATATTATATTGGGACAGTGTATATATTATATTGGCCCAGTGTACACATTATATTGGGGCAGTGTATACAATATATTGGGCCAGTGTATATATTATATTGGGCCAGTGTACACATTATATTGGGGCAGTGTATACATTATATTGAGCCAGTGTATATATTATATTGGGGCAGTGTACACATTACATTGGGGCAGTGTATATATTATATTGGGGCAGTGTATATATAGGTGCAGTGTATATATTACATTCGGGCAGTGTGTATATTATATCAGGCAGTGTATACATTATATTGTGGCAGTGTATATATAGGGGCAGTGTATACATTATATTGTGGCAGTGTATATATTATATTGGGACAGTGTATTTATTGGGGCAGTGTACACATTATATTGGGGCAGTGTATATATAGGGGCAGTGTATACATTATATTGGGGCAGTGTATACATTATATTGGGGCAGTGTATATATAGGGGCAGTGTATACATTATATTGGGGCAGTGTATATATTACATTGGGGCAGTGTATACGTTATATTGGGGAAGTGTATATATAGGGGCAGTGTATATATTATATTGGGGCAGTGTATACATTATATTGGGGCAGTGTATATATTACATTGGGGCAGTGTATATATTCGGGCAGTGTATATATTATATTGGGGCAGTGTATACCTTATATTGGGCCAGTGTATATATTATATTGGGGCAGTGTATATATTATATTCGGGCAGTGTATATATTCGGGCAGTGTATACATTATATTGGGGCAGTGTATATATTACATTGGGGCAGTGTATATATTGGGGCAGTGTATATATTATATTGGGGCAGTGTATACATTATATTGGGGCAGTGTATATATTCGGGCAGTGTATACATTATATTGGGGCAGTGTATATATTACATTGGGGCAGTGTATATATTATATTGGGCCAGTGTACACATTATATTGGGCCAGTGTATATATTACATTGGGGCAGTGTATATATTATATTGGGCCAGTGTACACATTATATTGGGGCAGTGTATACATTATCTTGGGGCAGTGTATATATTCGGGCAGTGTATACAATATATTGGGCCAGTGTATATATTATATTGGGCCAGTGTACACATTATATTGGGACAGTGTATATATTATATTGGGCCAGTGTACACATTATATTGGGGCAGTGTATACATTATCTTGGGGCAGTGTATATATTCGGGCAGTGTATACAATATATTGGGCCAGTGTATATATTATATTGGGCCAGTGTACACATTATATTGGGCCAGTGTATATATTATATTGGGACAGTGTATATATTATATTTGGCCAGTGTACACATTATATTGGGCCAGTGTATATATTATACTAGCGAATTGCCCGTCAAAAAATGACGGCAATGAAATTGTAAGGTAGCTAATGCTGTTTGTTGTGTAATAATAAAATATATAATACATTAATAAATTAATATACTTTACCTATTTTGAAGCATTCTGTTGAAGAGCTGGCAATCTGTGTTGATGTTGCTGCAGCATTAGTGGTGTGGAGGTGCTGTGTAAGCGTAATGAATGTGTGCAGTGTAATAGTGTGCGTGCGCGAGACCAAACCCTTAGCCTAGTTGTGTACTTCCGCATTGGCGTGAAATGGCGGCCAATGTGTGGTATGCGTCTTAGCGGAATATCCGTAGGTCTTTTGTGGTGTTTTGCAAGTTTCTTGTGGTTTTTTGCGTGTTTACAGTGCTGTAGCCTCGTTTTCGTTTTGTTCGGCGGACATTTTTTCTCTCGCTTAGCGAATTTTTTAGTGTCTAAACTCTTTTATTTTGATTTAAATGAAGGTGTAAGTTGTTTTTTTGAGGTCCTGGAGGCTTCCTCTTGCTGTAGGTAAGTTTTTTATGTATGTGCTGTGTGTATTTCTTGTGTTTTAAATGTTTTTATGTTCGCGAGTTGCGGACGATTTTTGCGAGGCCGTAATGTGTGGTAACATGTCTCATATGGTGTTTGCGTTTGTAGCCTCGTTTTCGTTTTGTTCGGCGGCCATTTTTTCTGTCGCTTAGCAAATTTTTTAGGCCCTCATTCAATTGCGATTTGGCCAATTGAATAGGGGTCTAAATAAGCAAATAACATATTTTTTTTAAATAAGTTTTTAGTTAGTGAAAACCTTGCTTTTGGATAGATGTTTACTAACTAAAAACTTCTTTAAAAAAAATATGTTATTTGCTTATTTAGGCCCTCATTCAATTGCAATTTGGCCAATTGAATAGGGCTATAAATATGCACATAACATATATGTTTTAAAGAAATTTTTAGTTAGCAAGCATCTATCCAAAAGCAAGGTTTTAACTAACTAAAAACTTCTTTAAAAAAAATATGCTATGTGCTTATTTAGAGCCCTATTCAATTGGTCAAATTGCAATTGAATGAGGGCCCTAGGGCCTCATTCTATTATCGTCCGTAAATCGGCCGCAAGGCTGTGATTCCTTGCGGGGCTCCCGTTACCTTGCAATTCAATTATACGGCGCCGCAAGGCTATCCCCTTACGGCCGGCCCTATATCTTGCAATCGGCCGTAAGCTCAGAAATCTTTAAATGCAAAAATAAATTCAAGACGGCACTGTAAAGCTCTGTAAATGCTAGGGATCATTATGGGGGACATGAGGATTAATAGCAACCCACTCTCAAGCTTGCACATCAGCCCAAATCCGAGATTACATTAACTGTTTATTTTCCGGCCGCAGCCTGGGCGGGTCTGAGGTGCTCCAAGCCCTCTGGACTTTTTCCACGGATATTTGTCATAAATTTAAAAAAAAAATATTTACGGATTTGAGTGTAGGGGAATGTTGTGCTATTTTTGCTAACACCTACAATCACTTTATAGTCTTCTCAGAGTGCAGGATGGCTTTATTATGGCTTTATAATGTGCTTAATTATGTGCCTGCGGGACCTTTTTGCTGCAAGTAAGCTGCGGCTCGCTTTTAGCCTTGCAGAGAGGGGTTCCCGGAGCAATTGAATAGCAAATAGGATTTTCTTGCGGCCGAAACTCTTGCGGACGTTTTAGATCAAAGACTTTCCTCCGGCGCGTGTGGCCGCAAGGGATAGCAAGGCGCCGGCCGCAAGCCTGCCGGAATCGCCGGCCAGAAGGGAATAGAATAGGCAAATAGCTTGCGGCCGGTCCTTGCGGCCCCGCATCTCCTACGGCCGATAATAGAATGAGGCCCCTAGTGTCTAAACTCTTTTATTTTGAGTGAAATGAAGGTGTAAGTTGTTTTTTTGAGGTCCTGGATGCTCCCTCTTGCTGTAGGTAAGCTTTTTATGTATTTGTTGTGTGAATTTATTGTGTTTTGAATTTTGTAATGTTCGCGAGTTGCGTCCGAGTGTTGCGAGGTCGTAATGTGTGTTAACGTGTCTCGTATGTTGTTTGCGTTGCAAAGTAAAGTTTGCGAGGGTCGTAGTGGGTGTGTCGTGTTGTTTGTGTTGCGACGTAAATTTTGCAAGGGTCGCAGTAGCTGGCAAGGAGCGCCTTTGGGGCTCCATGCCAGCAACTGAGGCCCTCGCCCGCAGCCCTCACTACGCGAGCCCGCAAGCTACGCGAGCCCGCACTTGATTCGGCCAGTGTATACATTATATTGGGAAAGTGTATCACTATAATAGTTGTCAGTGTTGGTCACACTTTGCGAGCCTCGCGAAGGCAGAAACACTTACATCAAGGCAGAAATACTTACGATGTTGGTCACACTTTGCGAGCCTTGCAAAGCCTTACTTGCAAGCCTCGAGAAGTCAGTAACTTTTACGCCATGGCCCTCATTCAATTGCAATTTGGCCAATTGAATAGGGCTCTAAATAAGCACATAACATATTTTTTTTAAAGAAGTTTTTAGTTAGTGAAAACCTTGCTTTTGGATAGATGCTTGCTAACTAAACACTTCTTTAAAAAATATATGTTATGTGCTTATTTAGAGCCCTATTCAATTGGCCGAATCGCAATTGAATGAGGGCCCAAGGCAGCAACACCAACACTTACACCAAGGCAGTAACACTTACACCAAGGCAGCAACACCAACACTTACACCAAGGCAGAAACACTTACACCAAGGCAGTAACACTTACACCAAGGCAGTAACATTTACACCAAGGCAGAAACACTTACACCAAGGCAGTAACACTTACACCAAGGCAGAAACACTTACACCAAGGCAGAAACACTTACACCAAGGCAGTAACACTTACACCAAGGCAGAAACACTTACACCAAGGCAGAAACACTTACACCAAGGCCAAAACACTTACACCAAAGCAGTAACACTTCCACCAGGGCAGAAACACTTACACCAAGGCAGAAACACTTACACCAAGGCAGAAACACTTACACCAAGGCAGTAACACTTACACCAAGGCAGAAACACTTACACCAAGGCAGTAACACTTACACCAAGGCAGAAACACTTACACCAAGGCAGAAACACTTACACCAGGGCAGAAACACTTACACCAAGGCAGAAACACTTACACCAAGGCAGAAACACTTACACCAAGGCAGTAACACTTACACCAAGGCAGAAACACTTACACCAAGGCAGAAACACTTACACCAAGGCAGAAACACTTACACCAGGGCAGAAACACTTACACCAAGGCAGAAACACACCAAGGCAGTAACAGATACCAAGGCAGAAACACTTACACCAAGGCAGAAACACTTACACCAAGGCAGAAACACTTACACCAAGGCCAAAACACTTACACCAAGGAAGTAACACTTACACCAAGGAAAAAACACTTACACCAAGGCCAAAACACTTACACCAGGGCAGAAACACTTACACCAAGGAAAAAACACTTACACCAAAGCAGTAACACTTACACCAGGGCAGAAACACTTACACCAAGGAAGAAACACTTACACCAAGCCTTACTTGCGAGCCTCGCGAAGGCAGTAACTTTTACACTAAGGGCCTCATTCAATTGCAAGTTGGCCAATTGAATTGGGCTCTAAATAGGCACATAGCATATATGTTTTAAAGAAGTTTTTAGTTAGTAAACTTCTATCCAAAAGCAAGGTCTTTACTAACTAAAAACTTCTATAAAAAAAAAAAATGCTATGTGCCTATTTAGAGCCCTATTCAATTGGCCAAATCGCAATTGAATCAGGCCCTTAGGCAGTAACACTTAAACCAAGGTAGAAACACAAACACTTACACCAAGGCAGTAACACTTACACCAAAGCAGAAACACTTACACCAAGGCAGTGACAGACACCTAGGTCCTCATTCAATTTGAATTTTGTCAATTGAATAGGGCTCTATATAAGCACATAACATATTTTTTTGACAGAAGTTTTTAGTTAGTGAAAACCTTGGTTTTGGATAGAAATTCAGTAACTAAAAAGTTCTGTGAAAATTTTTTGTATGTGCTTTATATAGAGCCCTACTCAATTGGGCAACTCGGAATTGAATGAGGCTCCAAGGCAGTAACTTTTACACTAAGGCAGTAACACCTAAACCAAGGCAGAAACACAAACACTTACACCAAGGCACCAAGGCAATAACACTTACACCAAGGCAGAAACACTTATTTCAAGTTAGAAACACTTACACCAAGGTAGTAACACTTACAATGTTGGTCACACTTTGCGAGCCTCACAAAGGCCCTCATTCAATTGCAATTTGGCCAATTGAATAGGGCTCTAAATAAGCACATAACATATTTTTTAAATAAGTTTTTAGTTAGTAAGCATCTATCCAAAAGCAAGGTTTTCACTAACTAAAAACTTCTTTAAAAAAATATGCTATGTGCTTATTTAGAGCCTTATTCAATTAGCCAAATCGCAGTTGAATGAGGCCCAAAGCCTTACTTGCGAGCCTCACGAAGGCAGTAACTTTTACTCCAAGGCAGTAACTTTTGCACCAAGGCAGTAACTTTTACACCATGGCAGAAACACTTACACCAAGGCATTAAGGCATTACCAATTACACTTACACCAAGGCCGAAACACACCAAGGCAGAAACACTTATACCAAGGCAGAAACACACCCCAATGCAGTAACACTTACACCAAGGCAGAAACAAACACCAAGGGCCTCATTCAATTGCGATTTGGCCAATTGAATAAGGCTCTAAATAAGCACATAGCATATTTTTTTTAAAGAAGTTTTTAGTTAGTGAAAACCTTGCTTTTGGATAGATGTTTACTAAGTAAAAACTTCTTTAAAAAAAATGTTATGTGCTTATTTAGAAACCTATTCAATTGGCCGAATTGCAATTGAATGAGGGCCCAAGGCAGTAATACTTACAATGTTGGTCACTAGTCTCGCAAAGCCTTACTTGTTAGCCTCGCATAGACAGTAACAGTTACACCAAGGCAATAACACTAACACCAAGGCGGAAACACTTACACTTACCCCAAGTCAGTAACACTTACACGAAGACAGAAACACTTACACTTATACCAAGGCAGAAACACTTAAAGCACAGCAGAAACACTTACACCAAGGCAAAAACACTTACACCAAGGCAGAAACACTTACACCAAGGCAGAAACACTTACACCAAGGCAGAAACACTTACACCAAGGCAGAAACACTTACACCAAGGCAAAAACACTTACACCAAGGCAGAAACACTTACACCAAGGCAGAAACACTTACACCAAGGCAAAAACACTTACACCAAGGCAAAAACACTTACACCAAGGCAGAAACACTTACACCAAGGCAAAAACACTTACACCAAGGCCAAAACACTTACACCAAGACAGAAACACTTACACCAAAGCAGAAACATTAACACCAAAGCAGTGACACTTACACCAAGGCAGAAACACTTACACCAAGGCAGAAACACTTACACCAAGGCAGTAACACTTACACCAAGGCAGAAACACTTACACCAAGGCAGAAACACTTACACCAAGGCAGAAACACTTACACCAAGGCAGAAACACTTACACCAAGGCAGTAACTCTTACACCAAGGCAGAAACACTTACACCAAGGCAGAAACACTTACACCAAGGCAAAAACACTTACACCAAGGCAAAAACAGTTACACCAAGGCAGAAACACACACACACACCAAGGCAGAAACACTTACACCAAGGCAGAAACACTTACACTTAGGCCGAAACGGCAGTAATACTTACAATGTTGGTCACACTTTGGCCCTCATTCTATTATCGGCCGTAAATCATCCGCAAAGCTGCGATTCCTTGCGGGGCTCCCGTTACCTTGCAATTCAAATAGACGGCGCCGCAAGGATATCCCCTTACGGCCGGCCGTATATCTTGCAACCGGCCGTAAGCTCAGAAATCTTTAAAAGCAAATATAAATTCAAGACGGCACTGTAAAGCTCTGTAAATGCTAGGGATCAAAATGGGGGACATGAGGATTAATAGCAACCCCCTCTCAAGCTTGCACATCAGCCCAAATCCGAGATTACATTAACTGTTTATTTTCCGGCCGCAGCGTGGGTGGGTCTGAGGTGCTCCAAGCCCTCTGGACTTTTTACATGGATATTTGTCATAAATTAAAAAAAAAATATTTACGGATTTGAGTGTAGGGGAATGTTGTGCTATGAATGCTAACACCTACAAACACTTTATATCCTCAGAGTGCAGGATGGCTTTATTATGTGCTTAATTGTGTGCCTGCGGGACCTTTTTGCTGCAAGTAAGCTGCGGCTCGGTTTTAGCCTTGCCGAGAGGGTTCCCGGAGCAATTGAATAGCAATCAGGATTTTTTTGCGGCCGAAACTCTTGCAGCCGTTTAAGATCAAAGGCTTTCCTCCGGCGCGTGCAGCCGCAAGGGATAGCAAGGCGCCGGCCGCAAGCCTGCCAGAGTCCCCGGCCGGAAGGGAATAGAATAGGCAAATAGCTTGCGGTCGGTCCTTGCGGCCCCGCATCTCCTACGGCCGATAATAGAATAAGGCCCTTTGCGAGCATCGCGAAGGCAGTAACTTTTACACTATGAGCCTCATTCAATTCCGAGTTGCCCAATTGAATAGGGCTCTATATAAGCACATACAAAAAAAATTCAACGAACTTTTTAGTTACTGAACCTCTATCCAAAACCAAGGTTCTCACTACCTAAAAACGTCAAAAAATGTTTTATGTTCTTATATAGAGCCCTATTCAATTGACACATTTCAAATTGAATGAGGACCTAAGGCAGTAACACTTAAACCAAGGTAGAAACACAAACACTTACACCAAGGCAGAAACACTTACACCAAGGCAGAAACACTTACACTAAGGCAGAAACACTTACACCAAGGCAGTAACACTTACACCAAGGCAGTAAGACTTACACCAGGGCAGTAACACTATAAAGTACACAGGGGGAGAGGCTCGCAATTATGTGGTCATTCCAGTGAATGTTGAGGATGGCAGCGTTGATGAAAGCGATCAAGAAGTTGTACGTGGTGGCGGTAGGTAACCCAAGACTCAGAACCGTAGAGAAGGGTGGTCAGCACAACAGCTCTGTACACGTTGACCTTTGTGCACCTGTTCAGATGCTTGTTTTTTCCAAACTCTTTTTGGCTTTGCCTTTGCCAGTCTGTTGTCAATTTCCTTGTCAATCTTTGCGTCCGAGGAGATGATGCAATCCAGGTAGGTAAACTGTTTGACTGTTTTCAGCTTAGACTCGCCAATAGTGCTGTGAGGAGGACAGTAATCTTCCTGAGGTGCGGGCTGGTGGAGAACTTCAGTCTTCTTCAAACTGACTTTTAGACTGAAGAGCTCGGCAGCCTCGGCGAAGCAAGATATAATTTGCTGCAAAGCTGTCGCCATATGGGAAACAAGGGCAGCATCGTCGGCGAAGAGTAGCTATCGAATGAGTCATTCCACTGTCTTGGTGTGGACCTTTAATCGCCTCAGGTTGAACAGACTGCCATTTGTGTGTAATTGGATGTAGAGTCCATCCACATCATCAAGGTCTGTTGTGACCCTTTGCCGCATCATACTGAAGAATAGCGTGAATAGAGTGGGTGCAAGAACACAGCCCTGCTTCACGCAGTTGCTTATTGGGAAGGGCTCAGATAGGTCATTGTTCGCCTAACTTGGCCACGCTGGTCTTGTGTAACTTGATGATCATTTTGAGGAATTCGGGAGAACATCCTATAAGTTCCAGTATTTACTACAAACCCTTCTTGCTCACAGTGTCGAACCCTTTGGTGAGGTCGATAAAAGTCACATAGTCCCTTGTTCTGTTCTCTGCCTCAGAGGGAGAGGGAGGAGGAGAAGGTTAAGGGGGAAAAGGAGGATGATAAGGGGAAAGGGAGGAGGAGGAGGAAGATAAGGGGGGAAGGAGGGAGGAGGATAAGGGGGAAAGAAGGAGGGGAAGCAGGGAGGTGGATAAGGAGGAGGATAAGGGGAGGGAGGAGGAGGGGAAGGGGGAAAGAGACACAGGGGGGAAAGAGACACAGGGGAGGCGGGAAAAGACAAAAGGGAGGGAGAGGAGAGGGGAAATAAGACACAAGGGAGGAAGTACACAGGGGGAGAGACTCGCTATGAGCGCCAATGGTGCTCACATTGGGTGGCAAACAGCATTGCCAGGCTTACATTTTTGACGGGCAAGTAGCTAGTATATTATATTGGGTCAGTGTATCTATAGGGGCAGTGTATGTATTATATTGTGGCAGTGTATATATTATATTGGACAGTGTATATATTATATTGGGCAGTGTATACAGTATATTATATTGGGCAGTGTATATATAAGGGCAGTGTATATATTATATTGGGTAGTATATATATTATATTGGGGCAGTGTATATATAGGGGTAGTGTATATATTATGTTGGGGCAGTGTATCTATAGGGGCAGTGTATATATTATATTGGGCAGTGTATATATTATATTGGGGAAGTATATATATAGGGGCAGTGTATATATTATATTGGGGCAGGGTATATATAGGGGCAGTGTATATACAATGTATGACAGTGTATATAGTGTGCAATATAATATATGTGGTATGTACAGGGTAATACAGGGGCTAGGGGTACATACGGGTTAATACAGGTGAGGGGCTGGGGGTATGTATAGCGGAGGGGCTGGGGCTATATACAGGGATTAGGGGTATATACAGGTGGGGGCTTGGGCTATGTTCAGGAGTAATACAGGAACTGGGGGTATATAGAGGGAGAATGGTGTTATACAGAGAGGGTATATTGAGATGTGGTGGTGCTATACTGTGGTGGGGTATACTAAGGTGGGTTGGTGTTATACTGAGGTGTGGTATACAGAGAGGGTATACTGAGGTGGGGTATACAGAGAGGGTATACTGAGGTGGGGTATACTGAGGTGGGGTATACTGAAGTGGGGTATACTGAATGGCTTATGTTATACAGAGGGGATAATGGCATACAGGTGATGGCCTTGGTGTTATACAGAGGGGGTAATGACACCCCAGAGAGGACCTGGGGGTGTAATGGTGTTATATGGGGGAAGGGCAGTAGTTATTGCCCTGGGGATCCTGTACTTATTATCCTGAGGGTCCTGTACTTATTACTCTGGGGTCCTGTACTTATTACTCTGGGGGTCCTGTACTTATTATCCCGGGGTCCTGTACTTCTTTCTCTGGGGGTCCTGTAGTTATTTATCTGGGGTTCCTGTACTTATTATCCTGGGGGTCCTGTACTTATTATCCCGGGGTCCTGTACTTCTTACTCTGGGGGTCCTGTAGTTATTACTCTATGGATCCTGTGCTTATTTCTCTGGGGGTCCTGTAGTTATTATCCTGGGGGTCCTGTACTTATCACTCTGGGGGTCCTGTAATTATCACTCTGGGAGTCCTCTAGTTATTATCCTGGGGGTCCTGTACTTATTCCTCTGGGGGTCCTGTACTTCTTACTATGGGGTCCTGCATTTATTATCCTGGGGGTCCTGTACTTCTTACTCTGGGGTCCTGTACTTATTATCCAGGGGGCCCTGTACTTCTTACTCTGGGGGCCCTGTACTTCTTACTCTGGGGGTCCTGTACTTATTACTCTGGCGGTCCTGTAGTTCCTATCCTGGGGGTCCTGTACTTATTCTTCTGGGGTCATGTACTTATTCCTCTGGGGGTCCTGTACCTATCTCTGGTGGTCCTGTACTTATTCTTCTGGGGTCCTGTACTTATTCCTCGGGGGTCCTGTTCTTATTCTTCTGGGGTCCTGTACTTATTCTTCTGGGGTCCTGCACTTATTACTCTGGGGGTCCTGTACTTATTCCTCTGGGGTCCTGTACTTATCATCCTGGGTTCCTGTACTTCTTACTCTGGGAGTCCTGTAGTTATTACTCCGGGGATCCTGTAGTTATTATCCCGGGGGGTCCTAGACTTATTACTCTGGGGGTCCTGTTTTTCTTACTCTGGGGGTCCTGTAGTTATTATCCTTGGAGTCCTGTTCTTCTTACTCTGGGGGTCCTGTACTTATTACTCTGGGGGTCCTGTAGTTATTATCCTGGGGGTCCTGTACTTCTTATTCTGGGGTCCTGTACTTATTCTCATGGGGGTCCTGTACTCATTACTCTGGGGGTCCTGTACTTATTATCCTGGGGTCCTGTACTTATTACTCTGGGGGTCCTGTACTTATTATCCTGGGGTCCTGTACTTATTCCTCTGGGGGCCCTGTTCATCTTACTCTGGGGTCCTATACTTATTACTCTGGGGGTCCTGTTCTTCTTACTCTGGGGGTCCTGTAGTTATTATCCTTGGAGACCTGTACTTATTCCTCTTGGGGTCATGTTCTTCTTACTCTGGGGTCCTGTACTTATTACCCTAGGGGTCCTGTACTTATTATCCCGGGGTCCTGTACTTCTTACCTTGGGGGTCCTCTACTTCTTATTCTGGGGTCCTGTACTTATTCTCATGGGGGTCCTGTACTCATTACTCTGGGGGTCCTGTACTTATTAACCTGGGGTCCTGTACTTATTACTCTGGGGGTCCTGTACTTATTATCCTGTGGTCCTGTACTTATTCCTCTGGGAGCCCTGTTCATCTTACTCTGGGGTCCTATACTTATTACTCTGGGGTCCTGTACTTATTACCCTAGGGGTCCTGTACTTATTATCCCGGGGTCCTGTACTTCTTACCTTGGGGGTCCTCTACTTCTTACTCTGGGGGTCCTGTAGTTATTACTCTAGGGGCCCTGTACCTATTATCCTGGGGGTCGTGTACTTCTTACTCTGGGGGTCCTGTAATTATTACTCTGGGGGGTCCTTTAATTATTACTCTGGGGGTCATGTACTTCTTACTCTAGGGGTCCTGTACTTATTATCGTGGGGGTCATGTACTTCTTACTCTGGGGGTCCTGTACTTGTTATCCTCTGGGTTCTGTACTTATTACTCTGAGGGTCTTGTAGTTATTATCCTGGGGGTCCTGTACTTCTTATTCTGGGGTCCTGTACTTATTCTCATGGGGGTCCTGTACTTCTTACTCTGGGGGTCTTGTACTTCTTACTCTGGGGGTCCTGTACTTATTATCTTGGGGTCCTGTACTTATTCCTCTGGGGTCCTGTTCTTATTCCTTTGGGGGTCCTGTACTTCTTACTCTGGGGTCCTGTACTTATTCCCCTGGGGGTCCTGTACTTATTCCTCAC
>CM050167.1:18046874-18086874 GCA_027410445.1 Discoglossus pictus
GTACTTATTCCTCTGGGGGTCCTGTACTTCTTTCTCTGGGGTCCTGTACTTATTCATCTGGTTGTCCTGTATTTATTACTCTGGGGTCCTGTACTTATTCCTCTGGGGATCCTGTACTTATTCCTCTGGGGGTCCTGTACTTCTTACTCTGGGGTCCTGTACTTATTCCTCTGGGGGTCCTGTACTTATTCCACTGGGGGTCCTGTACTTATTCCTCTGGGGGTCCTGTACTTCTTTCTCTGGGGTCCTGTACTTATTCATCTGGGTGTCCTGTATTTCTTACTCTGGGGTCCTGTACTTATTCCTCTGGGGATCCTGTACTTATTCCTCTGGGGGTCCTGTACTTCTTACTCTGGGGTCCTGTACTTATTCCCCTGGGGGTCCTGTACTTATTACTCTCGGAGTCCTGTACTTCTTACTCTGGGGGTCCTGTAGTTATTCCTCTGGGGGTCCTGTACTTCTAACTCTGGGGGTCCTGTACTTATTCGTCTGGGGGTCCTGTACTTCTTACTCTGGGGTCCTGTACTTCTTACTCTGGGGGCCCTGTAGTTATTCCTCTGGGGGTCCTGTACTTCTTCCTCTGGGGGTCTTGTAGTTATTCCTCTGAGGGTCCTGTAGTTATTCCACTGGGGGTCATGTACTTATTCCTCTGGGGGTCCTGTACTTCTTTCTCTGGGGTCCTGTACTTATTCATCTGGTTGTCCTGTACTTATTCCTCTGGGGTCCTGTATTATTCCTCTGGGGGTCCTGTACTTCTTACTCTGGGGTCCTGTACTTATTCCTCTGGGGGTCCTGTACTTATTCCCCTGGGGGTCCTGTACTTATTCCTCACAGGGTCCTCTACTTCTTTCTCTGGTGTCCTGTACTTTTTCATCTGGGTGTCCTGTACTTATTACTCTGGGGTCCTGTACTTATTCCTCTGGGGTCCTGTACATATTCCTCTGGGGGTCCTGTACTTCTTACTCTGGGGTCCTGTACTTATTCCTCTGTGGGTCCTGCACTTATTCCTCTGGGGGTCCTGTACTTATTCCCCTTGGGGTCCTGTACTTATTACTATGGGAGTCCTGTACTTCTTACTCTGGGGTCCTGTACTTATTCCTCTGGGGGTCCTGTACTTATTTCTCTGGGGGTCCTGTACTTATTCCTCTGGGTGTCCTGTACGTATTACTCTGGGGTCCTGTACTTATTCCTCTGGGGGCCCTGTACTTATTTCTCTGGGGGTCCTGTACTTATTCCTCAGGGGTCCTGTACTTATTCCTCACAGTGTCCTGTACTTATTACTCTGGGAGTCCTGTACTTCTTAATCTGGGGGTCCTGTAGTTATTCCTCTGGGGGTCCTGTACTTCTAACTCTGGGGGTCCTTACTTATTCCTCTGGGGGTCCTGTACTTCTTACTCTGGGGTCCTGTACTTCTTACTCTGGGGGTCCTGCAGTTATTCCTCTGGGGGTCCTGTACTTATTGCTCTGGGGGTCTTGTAGTTATTCCTCTGAGGGTCCTGTACTTATTCCTCTGGGGGTCCTGTACTTCTTACTCTGGGGGCCCTGTAGTTATTCCTCTGGGGGTCCTGTACTTCTTCCTCTGGGGGTCTTGTAGTTATTCCTCTGAGGGTCCTGTAGTTATTCCACTGGGGGTCATGTACTTATTCCTCTGGGGGTCCTGTACTTCTTTCTCTGGGGTCCTGTACTTATTCATCTGGTTGTCCTGTACTTATTCCTCTGGGGTCCTGTATTATTCCTCTGGGGGTCCTGTACTTCTTACTCTGGGGTCCTGTACTTATTCCTCTGGGGGTCCTGTACTTATTCCCCTGGGGGTCCTGTACTTATTCCTCACAGGGTCCTCTACTTCTTTCTCTGGTGTCCTGTACTTTTTCATCTGGGTGTCCTGTACTTATTACTCTGGGGTCCTGTACTTATTCCTCTGGGGTCCTGTACATATTCCTCTGGGGGTCCTGTACTTCTTACTCTGGGGTCCTGTACTTATTCCTCTGTGGGTCCTGCACTTATTCCTCTGGGGGTCCTGTACTTATTCCCCTTGGGGTCCTGTACTTATTACTATGGGAGTCCTGTACTTCTTACTCTGGGGTCCTGTACTTATTCCTCTGGGGGTCCTGTACTTATTTCTCTGGGGGTCCTGTACTTATTCCTCTGGGTGTCCTGTACGTATTACTCTGGGGTCCTGTACTTATTCCTCTGGGGGCCCTGTACTTATTTCTCTGGGGGTCCTGTACTTATTCCTCAGGGGTCCTGTACTTATTCCTCACAGGGTCCTGTACTTATTACTCTGGGAGTCCTGTACTTCTTAATCTGGGGGTCCTGTAGTTATTCCTCTGGGGGTCCTGTACTTCTAACTCTGGGGGTCCTTACTTATTCCTCTGGGGGTCCTGTACTTCTTACTCTGGGGTCCTGTACTTCTTACTCTGGGGGTCCTGCAGTTATTCCTCTGGGGGTCCTGTACTTATTGCTCTGGGGGTCTTGTAGTTATTCCTCTGAGGGTCCTGTACTTATTCCTCTGGGGGTCCTGTACTTCTTTCTCTGGGGTCCTGTACTTATTCATCTGGGTGTCCTGTACTTATTATTCTGGGGTCCTGTACTTATTCCTCTGGGGGTCCTGTACTTCTTACTCTGAGGTCCTGTACTTATTCCTCGGGGGTCATGTACTTATTCCTCTGGGGGTCCTGTACTTATTACTCTGCTGTCCTGTACTTATTCCTCTGGGGGTCCTGTACTTATTACTCTGCTGTCCTGTACTTATTACTCTGGGGGTCCTGTACTTATTTCTCTGGGTGTCCTGTACTTCTTACTCTTGGGTCCTGTACTTCTTACTCTGGGGGTCCTGTAGTTATTCCTCTGGGGGTTCTGTACTTATTCCCCTGGGGGTCCTGTACTTATTCCTCTGGGGTCCTGTACTTCTTTCTCTGGGGTCCTGTACTTATTCATCTGGGTGTCCTGTACTTATTCCTCTGGGGTCCTGTACTTCTTACTCTGGGGTCCTGTACTTATTCCCCTGGGGGTCCTGTATTTATTCCTCACAGGGTCCTGTACTTCTTTCTCTGGTGTCCTGTACTTATTACTCTGGGGTCCTGTACTTATTCCTCTGGGGTCCTGTACATATTCCTCTGGGGGTCCTGTACTTCTTACTCTGGGGTCCTGTACTTATTCCTCTGTGGGTCCTGCACTTATTACTCTGGGGGTCCTGTACTTATTCCCCTTGGGGTCCTGTACTTATTACTATGGGAGTCCTGTACGTATTACTCTGGGGTCCTTTACTTATTCCTCTGGGGGTCATGTACTTCTTACTCTGGGGTCCTTTACTTATTTCTCTGGGGGTCCTGTACTTATTCCTCTGGGGGTCCTGTACTTATTCCTCACAGGGTCCTGTACTTATTACTCTGGGAGTCCTGTACTTCTTTCTCTGGGGGTCTTGTAGTTATTCCTCTGGGGGTCCTGTAGTTATTCCTCTGGGGGTCCTGTACTTATTCCTCTGGAGGTCCTGTACTTCTTACTCTGGGGACCTGTACTTATTCCTCTGGGGTCCTGTACTTTTTCCTCTGGTGGTCCTGTACTTCTTACTCTTGGGACCTGTACTTCTTACTCTGGGGGTCCTGTAGTTATTCCTCTGGGGGTCCTGTACTTATTCCTCACAGGGTCCTGTACTTATTACTCTGGGAGTCCTGTACTTATTACTCTGGGGGTCCTGTACTTATTCCTCACAGGGTCCTGTACTTCTAACTCTGGGGGTCCTGTACTTATTCCTCTGGGGGTCCTGTACTTCTAACTCTGTGGTCCTGTACTTCTTACTCGGGGGGTCCTGTAGTTATTCCTCTGGGGGTCCTGTACTTATTCCTCTGGGGGTCTTGTAGTTATTCCTCTGAGGGTCCTGTACTTATTCCTCTGGGGGTCCTGTACTTCTTACTCTGGGGTCTTGTACTTCTTACTCTGGGGGTCCTGTACTTATTCCTTTTGGGGGTCCTGTACTTCTTACTCTGGGGTCCTGTACTTATTCCCCTGGGGGTCCTGTACTTATTCCTCACAGGGTCCTGTACTTCTTACTCTGGGAGTCCGGTACTTCTTACTCTGGGGGTCCTGTAGTTATTCCTCTGGGGTCCTGTACTTATTCCTCTGGGGTCCTGTACTTATTCCTCTGGGGGTCCTGTACTTCTTACTCTGGGGTCCTGTACTTATTACTCTGAGGGTCCTGTACTTATTACTCTGGGGGTCCTGTAGTTATTCCTCTGGGGGTCCTGTACTTCTTACTCTGGGAGTCCGGTACTTCTTACTCTGGGGGTCCTGTAGTTATTCCTCTGGGGTCCTGTACTTATTCCTCTGGGGTCCTGTACTTATTCCTCTGGGGGTCCTGTACTTATTATGCTGATGCTGCGGGCGGCGCTCGCTCCCATTGGTCGGGGAGGAGTTTCCCACAATGCCCCGCTCCCATGGATGCTGCAGTCTCTCCATTGCAGGGAGCGGAGCTGTGACTGTGCCCGGGACCCCCGCTAAGGGCCGGCACAGACATGAACCCCCCGCCCGATGGAGCCCGGAGCCCGGACACGAGGTGCAGGGGAGCCGAGGGAGGACAGGACACACCCGGGAGAGCAGAGACATCCGAGACTGGAGCCGGGCACCGAGAGGACACCATGGAGGACAAGCTCAGGAGCCTGACCTTCCGGAAACAGGTGTCCTACAGGTGAGGGGGTGATACAGGGGCTGGGATATGTGCAGAGGCTGGGGTATGTACAGGGGCTGGGGTATGTGCAGGGGCTGGGGTATGTGCAGGTCCTAGGGTTTGTGCAGAGACTGGGGTATGTACAGGGGCTGGGGTATGTGCAGAGGCTGGGGTATGTGCAGAGACTGGGGTATGTACAGGGGCTGGGGTATGTACAGAGGCTGGGGTATGTGCAGGGGCTGGGGTATGTACAGGTGAGGGGGCGATACAGGGGCTGGGGTATGTACAGAGGCTGGGGTATGTGCAGGGGCTGGGGTATGTACAGGTGAGGGGGCGATACAGGGGCTGGGGTATGTACAGAGGCTGGGGTATGTGCAGGGGCTGGGGTATGTACAGGTGAGGGGGTGATACAGAGGCTGGGATATGTGCAGAGGCTGGGGTATGTGCAGAGGCTGGGGTATGTGCAGGGGCTGGGGTATGTGCAGGTCCTAGGGTTTGTGCAGAGGCTGGGGTATGTGCAGGGGCTGGGGTATGTACAGGAGCTGGGGTATGTGCAGAGGCTGGGGTATGTACAGAGGCTGGGGTATGTGCAGAGGCTGGGGTATGTACATGGGCTGGGGTATGTGCAGGTCCTAGGGTTTGTGCAGAGACTGGGGTATGTACAGGGGCTGGGGTATGTACAGAGGCTGGGGTATGTACAGGTGAGGGGGCGATACAGGGGCTGGGGTATGTACAGAGGCTGGGGTATGTGCAGAGACTGGGGTATGTGCAGGGGCTGGGGTATGTGCAGAGACTGGGGTATGTACAGGGGCTGGGGTATGTACAGAGGCTGGGGTATGTACAGGTGAGGGGGCGATACAGGGGCTGGGGTATGTACAGAGGCTGGGGTATGTGCAGAGACTGGGGTAGGTGCAGGGGCTGGGGTATGTGCAGAGACTGGGGTATGTGCAGAGGCTGGGGTATTTGCAGAGGCTGGGGTATGTGCAGGGGCTGGGGTATGTGCAGGGGCTGGGGTATGTGCAGAGACTGGGGTATGTGCAGGGGCTGGGGTATGTGCAGGGGCTGGGGTATGTGCAGAGACTGGGGTATGTGCAGGGGCTGGGGTATGTGCAGAGGCTGGGGTATGTGCAGGGGCTGGGGTATGTGCAGGGGCTGGGGTATGTGCATGGGCTGGGGTATGTACAGAGGCTGGGGTATGTACAGAGGCTGGGGTATGTGCAGGGGCTAGGGTATGTGCAGGGGCTGGGGTATGTGCAGAGGCTGGGGTATGTACAGGGGTAATACAGGTAAGAAGCTGGGAGTATGTACAAAGGTAATACAGGGACTAGAGGTACATATGGGTTAATACAGATGAGGGGCTGGGATATATACAGATGCTGGGTGTATGTATAGGGGTAATATAGGTGAGGGGCTGGGGCTAAATACAGGAATTAGGGGTATATACAGGTGGGCGGCTGGCACTATGGGCAGGGGCTGGGAGGGAGAATGGTGCTATACAGAGAATATAATATAGGTGATGGGATGTTGGTATACAGGGGCTGGTAGAGTTATACAGAGAGGGTGATATCATACAGGTGAGGGATTGATGGGTATACTGAGGTGGGGTGGTGCTATACTGAGGTGGGGAATACTGAGGTGAGGTATACTGAGGTGGGGAATACTGAGGTGGGGTATACAGAGGTGGGGTATACAGATAGGGTATACTGAGGTGGGGTGGTGTTATACTGAGGTGGGGTATAAAGAGAGGGTATACTGAGGTGGGGTGGTGTTATACTGAGGTGGGGTATAAAGAGAGGGTATACTGAGGTGGGGTGGTGTTATACTGAGGTGGGGTATAAAGAGAGGGTATACTGAGGTGGGGTGGTGCTATACTGAGGTGGGGTATACTGAGGTGGGGTATACTGAATGGCTTATGTTATACAGAAGGGATAATGGCATTCAGGTGATGGCCTTGGTGTTATACAGAGGGGGTAATGACACCCCAGAGAAGACCTGGGGGTGTAATGGTGGCTGTGTTATATGGGGGGGGGGGTAGTTATTACCCTGGAGGTCCTGTACTTATTACCCTGGAGGTCCTGTACTTATTACTCTCTGGGGTCCTGTCGTTTTTACTCTGGGGGTCCTGTAGTTATTACTCTGGGGGTCCTGTACTTATTATTCCTGGAGGGGGGGTATTATACAGAAGTAGATAATAGCATAGAATTGAAGGGCAGATTTTAAGTAGGACTTGTGTTAATACTGGGGATTAATGTCATACATGTGATGGGACAGAGGTGGGATGTGATGATGGGTGGGGATACTGAGGACCCTTGTTATACAGAGGCGGGGGGGGGGGTTACTGTAATACAGAGGATGATAATGATATACAGATGAGGATCTGGTGTTATAAAGAGGGGTAATATACAGATGAGGGGGGGGGGGGCTCCTGTTATACTGAAGGACTGCTGTTATACACAGAGCCTGGCATTATAAAGGTGTGCTGGCCTTATACAGAGGGACTGGAGGTGGAGCTGTGCTGGGGGGTATTGTTATATTGGGGTCTGGTGGGGGATAATGCCATACAAGTTAGGGGTGGGTGTTATATGGAGGGGACTGGTATCACACAAGGCGCTGGTGTTATAATGAGCCTGGCGTTGTATAGCAGGGATGCTTTTATATAGGGGTGCTGGTGTAATACATGGGACTTATGTCTCATGTGAGGGGTCTGCCATTATACAAAGGTACAGGTATCCTACAGGTGAGGGGGCTGGTGTAATACATGGGACATACAGGTGAGGGGGCTGGTGTAATACATGGGACATACAGGTGAGGGGGCTGGTGTAATACATGGGACACACAGGTGAGGGGGCTGCTGGCTTACATGGGACTTGTGGTATAGAGATAAGCAGTAATGGTGTTATATGGGGGGGGGGGGGTGGTGGCTGTCAATCAGTTGCAGTTGGACAGGTGTTGTGTAGTTGGTCAATAATACGGACAGGTGTCACCCACAGGAGCCCTGAGAAATACAGGTGAGAGGGCTGTTGTCCTTTTGCTGAGAAGGGGGAGGGGTGTGGTGTCATACAAGTTAGAGGGGCAGATGAAGAAGACAATGTAGGAAATAGGCTGTCAGGTGTCACATTGGTGGGGTCTAGAGGAGACTGAAGAGGTCAGATGTCATGTAAGTTAGGGGTTGGTACAGGTAAATGGCTGTAGGTTGTGTCACAGGTGAGGGGCGTCCAAGAAGGAAACGTCATATGTGATGTACATACCAGGTGAGGGAGGGGCAAGGAGTATACTGTAAGGGGGGGGGGGACAAACAGAAACATAGATAGATACAAGCTGAGACCACCCCAATGTATTAGAGAGATGGGAAATATGTGGAATTGCATAAAGAAAAAGGGGTCACACAGTGTCTTAGGGAGACAAATTATAGTTGATGGGTAAATCTAGTGACATTTAACACAGGCAGCTTGATATAGGGGAGATATGTCTAAGCACCTTAAGGAATACCAGGAGGAACTGGACTATCCATATGTGCCAAAAACAGAGATTGTAAGAGGTGATGAGAGATCATGGCTGGTAGGAGAGATGATACTATGTGATATAAATAAATCAGTTTGTGCTTGTGTGTGAAAAGGGGATGACTGTCATGTAGATAAAGAAGAGAAAGAAGAGAGAAAAGTTGTGACCTAGAGAAAGATTGGCAGCTGAGGCAGAGAGATGTGTCATACAGATAAGCGACAGGCAGAGTCAGGGAGTATGTAAGGATATATATTTATTTATATATATATATTTTTTTTTTATATATATATTTATTTATATTTATATATATTTTTTATATATATATATATATATATATATATATATATTTATTTATATATATATATATATATATATATATATATATATATATATATATATAAATATTTATATTTATTCATTTATTTATATATATATATATTTTTTATTTATTTATTTATTTATATATTTATTTATATATATATATATATATATATATATATATATATCTTAGAAGCCCAAAATATTCTCTGATACATTTTAGGCGCCAGTATTTCTAATAGTACATTATAGTTCATACAATGTTTAGGAGCCAGAAATAGAATTTTAGAGCCCCGGCCTCCTGGGATACATGAATGTGATGGAGGGGTGAACATAATTCCTACAGATACGAGACATGTGAATGCCGAAATTAATCAAAATATAGAAGGGGAAGCACCTGAGAGCAAGAGAAGGAAAATATTAAATGGTCTATGGGATGAGTGGATGATATTACAAAGAAAGAGACGGGCAGAGAGGTGTCTAAGAGAGAGTCCGAGACAGCTAGGGAGAGCAGCCACAGGACAGAATGTGGAGGCAGGTTACTTGGGGAAAGCTGTTGGAGTAGGGAAGGTTGTTATATGAGACATATCCGAGGATACAAGAGACTGTCTTACATCCAGTATTACTGACCAGTGAGACACATCAAAGTATGGAACAAGGATATGCAAGGAAGAAGCTGTGAATACGCTAGTAATATAAAGTATTTTAGCCTTTATGTCCAGGACCATATATGGGGGATGTAGTTAAAAGCTGCAAAGACTCATTTTTATACTTAATTTAAGGTATATAACAAAGTAAATAAACATCCCTAACCATGTACATTAATGATGCTTATCAAACTTACATGTGCCATCATTCAACTTCTATATAGTTAGCTGGTGATATGATATTAATATTTCTCTCTATTTCTGTGTGTAATTTCTTTAATATCAATAATATTTGCTGATCCTAATGCTGTTTTATATCCAAGATTCATCTCTAGGCTGAAAAGATATCCATTATGCATCTGCTGGCTCCATAATAACTCAATTACATACAAATTTGCTCCATGATTGAATATAATTGGTGGTATATTAAAGGCTGTTTCTATTTTGCCTATTATTAAATCTAGTTCTTTAAAATACAGCATTGAAAATATGGTACTACAGTGTCTCTTTAAGAAGTAACTAGGCAGTCTCTATATATTCCCATCATGGCATGCAGGCTTGCAGTGCGTATTTACAGCTAGGCACAATCATGCCACCATTTGTTGCTGGCTGTTCTGGCAGACAAAGGGTTACGTGCTTGGTGATGTCACCCCATAATGTTGTTTTTGTAGCCCAAATCCATAAAAGCAATGCGGTTACAGATAAGCAAGATGTTGTGTCTTATCATTTGTGAAATGCATCCCTCCAGGGGGATATCAGTCTGCCGGAGTGCACATTATACTCAACGTCTTTAGCCGGTATAATATTCTCCAAGGCACAGCCTACTGCGCTTAACCCCCTCGCTGCTACCCCAGTGCGGGCGACGCTTTGTTTAGTCGTTTGGGACCCTATCCAATTTCCAAACATTTCCTAAAATGTAACGAGAATTTTGGAATGAGTTGTCATTGGTATATTGACATGTACAATATATGTGAGTCAGGTTATGTGAAGTATTCTCTGGATGAGCTGGATTAAGACCTGTAGAGCCCTAAGCACTTAAAGATTTGGTGCCTCCTTATATATAATTCAAAATATAAACAATAATAAACCTTTACCAGATTCTTATTTTGTTGTATTCCCAAGATCAATGTATATTATTAACCTCTATTATTACTATTTTACTATAATTTGTATTATATTTATGTAATGTTTCATGTATTTTCATTTCTGTGGTGTCCCCTTCTCTTGATGCCATAAACACGTGCTTATTTTGCTTAATGGTTAATTCAGCCCTGACTCTAGGCTAAGGGATTCTCGGTATTAGTGGGACCGTGTTCAGCTCTGGGTATATTCACTGTACTATAGAGCTGGTTCTTTCACTGAGTGCATTGTATTTGTAAGTAACCACTTTCTATAGTGGTTATATTCATGTTAAACATGCTTGATATCTATATGTATTGTCTTATAAGCTATACTGTATGGGAGTGTAATCAAGTTATTGTTTGCAAAGAAAGATCTAAGAGATCCTTTGTTGAGCTGAAACAATACTTTATATAGGATTGATTATCATTGCATTTATCTAGTGGAGAAGGTACAAACAGATACAAAACTATGTTCTATTCATGGATGCTGGGATTTCTATGCTCTGTTTGTGGCTGTCTGATCTGATGGGAAGCTACCAACATTCAGCTGCCTGCTACAACTGGTGATCTGTGCAAAGGAACCCCAAATAAACCTTGTGTCATGACATGTAGCATGAAAGAACAGACTACTGTACTGGTCTTGTAGTGTTATTTAGTGATATGCCCCTTATAAGGTCCACTAAGGTGTCATATATATATATATATATATATATATATATATATATATATATTTATATATATATATATATAGTATGCTCCTTTTAAAGGACTTGTTTTGATAAGGGGCAAATAGTTTTTTTAGAAAGTATAAAAAATACAGTCTTTAATGTGTATATTGTGTTCAATTTTGCTTTATTAACATGATTAGTCACCTGGGAGGGACGGTTGAGACAGATAAGATCTCTATTTAGTTCTACTGAGTGATTTGCACAATCATGTGAGGTATTAAATGGAAGAGCAACTCCTAGTAGAAGCATCTTCCACCTCAGGCTCTAAGAAAGCAAGTATTTCTCTAGCGTTACAATCCAGGTACAAGCAGAGCCAGCTAAGATTAACATTTTCACCAAAAATATTTTATGCTCATGGGTTACATAGCTGTTAATATTGGGATGGGTATATACAGCATAGCAAATGTGCATCACTGCATTTACTATGCACTATTTCCTATCAGAAAAACTGAGATCACAACCCTTTTCACTTCTTCTTGAGATGCTTATTAAATCCTTGCCAGTGTTATAAGCTTGTTACAAACTGCACAAACATGTGCAGTTTTTCCAAAACTACAACAGTCCCTCAAACAGTGACACTAGGCTTATAGTGGTTGTCTAATGGCTACTAATGTCAAAATTAACTGGATTGCGAGTTGTACAGCGACAAGAGATCATTTGAATTAATGTAGA
Source organism: Discoglossus pictus (assembly GCA_027410445.1). Taxonomy (NCBI): domain Eukaryota; kingdom Metazoa; phylum Chordata; class Amphibia; order Anura; family Alytidae; genus Discoglossus; species Discoglossus pictus. The sequence continues at coordinate 18,058,525 of CM050167.1, forward strand.
TTCACGAAGATTCTCGGAGAATACCAGGAGTCGGTATTTCTCGGAATTCTGGACAGAAAATAAATTTTTTACTTATTTTTAGACTGAATGTGCACAGAATTCCCTAACATAAAATAAAATAATGGGATGGGCCTATAATCTCTTATCTGTTTTATTTTTATTAGTCACCATCATATCAGTTTTTGCTCTTTTAAAAGGATACTGTAGTATTATATTTTCAGTGCTTTAGTTTAAAGATTTAAATTATTCGCAGGCAATGTCATCAATATTGTTTTCTTATAAAGTGTCTCCCTGCCCATTCCTGCTTGAAGGGTAGATAAGCAAAGGCAATTATCTGTTATACAAGTGCAAATGGCAGTTCACTGTATGGCAATGGTTTCTACCAACTTGTTGGTGGAAGACAACATTGACAATGGCTAGGATAGTTGCATTAATAGGTAATACATTAAAAGGTGTCCGACTCTCAGTCACCATATGGGCAAAGCATGCCGGGCATATCTGTCTGTGTTTCTGGTGTTGCTCATACATATGGCTTTCTAGGCAAAGATACTGGAGTGGGTTGCCAGTTCCTTCTCCAGTGGACCACAATTTGTCTGACCTCTCTGCTATGACCTGCCCATCTTTGGTGACCCTACATAATATAGCTCACAGCTTCATTGAGATATACAAGCCTCTTCACCATGACAAGATAGTGATCTAGAAGGGGGAATAGCAGATAAGCGGAGTAAAAAATCTGGTATACAAGTGCAAATAGAAGTTCCCTGCATGGCAATCAGCCTTCAACTTGTTAAGAAACATTGATTGGAAGACAATGATGACGATAAGTAGGATACAGGATCTATCCTGTTATGGTGTCGGGACAGGTCCGCCATTGCAGTGTGGCCTCCAACCACTAGATGGCGCTGCCAATATTTTGCAGCGTGGCCTATATGTTAGAGAAGTTCTAAGCTTATAATGTAACCCCCAACCCTAACTCTCACCCTAACCCTTACCTTAACCCCAACCGTCACCCCAATCCTAACCCTCACCCTAACCCCAACCCTCACCCTAACCCCATCCCTAACTCTCACCCTAACCCTCACCCCAACCCCAACCCTAACTCTCATTCTAACACTCACCCTAACCCCAACCCTCACCCTAACCCCATCCCTTAACTCTCACCCTAACGCTCACCCCGACCCTAACCCTCACCCCAACCCTAACCCCAAGCCTCACCCTAACCATCACCCCAACCATAACTCTCACTCTAACCCTAACAGTTTACCTAAGCCTTGACTCTATGAAATGTCACCGGAATATCGGCAGCGCCATTGAGCGGATCCTCACCGCCACTCTGGCTGCCTCGGGCTGTGCTACCATAAGAGGATAGGACTGGACAGCATACAATTGCAATATTTTTAATTTATTTATTTATTTACCATAATTGCCGTAAAATATTATCAATAGTCTTTCAAATAAAATAATAATATTCTTATTGGACTAGAGTGTCCCTTTAAGAGCGCACAGAAATTGAAAGCAGCTGCGCGCCAGCTCACTAATAACAACACAGCTTTATTATTGTAATAAAAGTGCAGATTTGCTCAGTCCGTGTGGGTTTGTGTGTCCCACATCCGGGAGCCCTTATATACACACCCTGCTATTAGCCGTACCGCGCACACGTACATGCGCTCGCTGGGGTCAGCTGTCATAGATTACACCCTCCTCCCAAACACCCCCCTCACTCCCAGCGAGCAGAGAAAGCAAAGAAAGCCGTGGGATGTCGTACTGCGCCATATATGGTAGCGTTGCTATAAATAGTAAGCAGGCGTTCTATAAATAGCGCAACTTATCTTATAGAAACATCTCATAATCCCGGTAAATAAATCTCCGGCTCTCGGCTCCCAGACGGCTCCGGCTTTTACTCAATTGGAAGATTTTGTGGATTCCATTAAATTGTAGATTTTTGATTGATTGATTCATTCTTAGGAGTACTTCACTATAATAAAGAAATTCACATTATTATTCTTCATTATAAATCATAAAATGACCTTAATAGCATTATTTTAGGGGGAATTTGTAAGTGCCGCGGTGTGTTTTCTTGTTTGATATTAATCTCTCAGTGCAGAGTAAATGTATTCAGGACCACTGAACAATGCAACAGAACATGTGTTTGATTAAGAGCGTAAAAAAACAGGGAAATAGTCATAAAGCTAGTTTTTGCCTATGCCGGACCATAGAGGCATCCATGACACTTTGTTGAGATTGAATGTGTGAAAGGAGCATTTACATTTCTGCAGAGCAGGGCTTGCATTGTTTTATGCAAAATGTCATTCTTCTAAGCACTGAGATGAGATGAGAAGGGTATTTTTTTCCCTATAGGAAATAGTGCTTAGTAAATCAAGAGATGATGTGAGATTAATTTAAGATTCTCTATGCAAGTGATGTTCCTGTGTATATAATATCCCTGTATATCTATTTACTTTTATGTACTTTATTTTATAAAGAAGTGCTTATAAGCTCTATCTTGCTGCCAAATAGTCCCTGTATGGGTCTGCCTACTGCAGCATATGCAGACACTGCTTAATGTGCAGTGTAGTGTCCTAGTCTATCAGGGATTACATCTCTGAAGCATGTTGTAGAGAGATGGTCACTGATTGGTTAATATGAGACATAGCACAGCAAGTACAGCAGAGTCGGTGTCTTCATGAGCTGTAGAGGGCAGACCCATACAGAGACTATTTGTTTGATTTTATGCTGCAGACACCGCTTAATGCACAGTGTAGTGTCCTAGCCTATCAGGGATTACATCTCTGCAGCATTTTGTTGAGAGATGGTCACTGATAGGTTAATATGAGACATAGCACAGCAAGTACAGCAGAGTCGTTGTCTTCATGAGCTGTAGAGGGCAGACCCATACAGGGACTATTTGTTTGATTTTAGGCAGTAAAAAAAGAGTTTATCATCCATTCTTAATAAAATAAAGTACATAAAAGTAAATAGATACACAGGGTTATTATATACATAGTAACACCTGGGAACCTTCCATATCCCTTTAAGCTGCTTCTAATGTTGTTAGTTATTTTTTACATACTTCACAAAACGTACAGTATTTCTTTAACAACTTTGGTCCTTTAACTGCTCTGGTGGGCTTGTACCTTTCAGCCAATGAGCAGTCATATAGATGTATGTGTCATACTTACCTGCCAACGAGACCTAAATATTATAGTATGCTCTTTGCCTCATTTTCACGCAAAAACAACTTTTATAATACATAAAACATGCCCTTTGTAATGCATGAGTACATTTATTCCATGTCCCTTTAATACAAAAGTGGCAAGGGTTGCCCGTTCCTCAGGGACACCGGGCGCACAGGTCTTGGAGCATTCTGATTGCCAGCCCCCGGGGGGATGCCCTCATTTTCCATCCCAGAGAGACCTTTAATTAACTGTATTTGTATTTTTCTGATCCCTGAAGAAGTCTAAATCTCTGCTCTCTGGAGAAGTCTAATTCTCGGCTTCCTGCTGAACGCCCTAATTGTGAGTATTAGAGGTTACTGATATTCTCTGGCTTAGAAAATGCTCTGGTTCTCTGCAAATTGGAGTGCAGATTTTAAGAAGTGATTTATATCCCATATACCGTCATAAAACAACACATTGTTACCAGTGAGAGTGCTCTGACAGTGTCTCTATGAGAGTGCCTTGATTGTGCAGTAACCAGTAGTGCACTCTACCAGTGACATATCTTAAAGAGAGACACGCTTTACAAAAAGAGAGCTGTGGTTTAGAGAGAGGGATGTCCTTGGGATGTTATATCTGTAGTACCTGGGGAGCTCTTATTTGACAGCATCTTAGAGAATGCTCCCAGATATCTTGAAGTGCATTCTGACAGCATAATAAACTAGAGTGCCCATTGGGGAGTTTTTTGATACTTTAGTTCCTTGGGAAATGTTCTGATACTTTGAAACTATTCTCTGGAAATTGCTGTGATACTTAATTATTTTAGACAGTATTCTAATATATCACATCAGCCTCCTGAGAGTAGCCCAGTACCGTAAAAATTGCTTTGTCAGTGCATTGGGTCAGATGTACTAAGGTGTGAAATCTAATTGACATTTTCCATATTAGTCAAAATCCCCCATAGCATAACTTGGAACTGGAGAGGTTCCCCAAACTTCACACCTTAGCACAGCTGGGCCATTGGATTAGAAGTCACTGTGATTGTCCAATAACTGTAAAAGTACTCTCATATGAATCTTGAGCATGCTTTGATACTGCACCTGTGCCCGATAACTAGGCTAACAAGGCAGCCGCCTAGGGGTGCCTATGTGGGTAAGGTAACTCATTTGCATAAAAATACATTTAAATTTTAGTATTTTTATCTTTCATACATAGCCCCTGCCTTCTCTAACCAGCGCCATGTGCAAATTCTTTTGTGGGGGAGGGGAAAGAGATGGGTATGAAGTTGCAGGTTTGCAGTATGCTGCACTATAATATATATATATTGGTGGAGCTAAATGGTGGCAGAGAAATAGACAAGCATGTGGCTTGTGCAGCCAGAGACAGCTAAGGAGTTTGTGCCTAGGGGCACCAGGTATGTAAATCTGACCCTATGCAGCAGTATATGGAAGATATAATTAATCAAGCTCTGATATCTACTACTTCAGTTAAAAAATATTTGCTGTTATTAAAGCAAAATTAAATGCAATAATTAAATTAAAGGCTGTATTTATTAATTTTCTGAAAAATGGCTTTTATCAGGCCAAGTTCTTCAAAAGAGTCGTAAATAAACCTTTAGACAGAGCACTGATTGTATGTACAGTATACTCAGGTGCACTCTGTATAGAATAGATACCCAGTATCTAGTAAGACATTCTGACTATATATATATATATATATATATATATATATATATATATATATATAATTTCATGACAGCAATAAAAGTGATACCTGATTGTATAATATTCTGGATTGTGTCTTAGAGTACAACATCTTATCAGACACTGCTCAGTGATGTTTTTTATCTTATTAGGCAGCACTCTGATGATTCTGTATATTACTGTTACAAATATGTGTCTTGGAAGGTGCTCTGTCCAGTGCCTAGAAGACAACTTTGATACTTCAGTACTATGGACAGCGCTTTGCTCTGACATGAAAGGGATATGGAAGGTTCCTGGATGTTACTAGATATATACAGCCTTATTAAATTGTGATTCAGCCAATTGAATAGGGCTCTATATAAGCACAGAGCATATTTTTTTAGTTAGTGAACTTCTATCCAAAAGCAAGGTCTTCACTAACTAAGGCCCTCATTCAATTGCAATTTGGCCAATTGAATAGGGCCCTAAATAAGCACATAACATATATTTTTTAAAGAAGCTTTTAGTTAGTGAAAACCTTGCTTTTGGATAGATGCTTACTAACTAAAAACGTATTTAAAAAATATATGTTATGTGCTTATTTAGGGCCCTATTCAATTGGCCAAATTGCAATTGAATGAGGCCCTAAGAATTTCTGTAAAAAAATATACTCTGTGCTTATATAGAGTCGTATTCAATTGGCCGAATCGCAATTTAATAAGGCTGTATATATATATATATTTGTTTATCCATTTACTTTTGTGTACTTTATTTTATTAAGTGTTTACTGCCCAAAACCAATACCTGCTTGGGTCTGTCTTCTGCAGCCCTTGAAGACACAGGCTCTGCAGTACTAGGTGACCATTTCTCAGCAACATGCTGCTGAGATGTGGTCCCTGATAGGCTAGGACACTACACTGCACATCCAGCCCTGCAGAGTCTGTGTTTGAATACACTACAGAGGGCAGACCCATATAGGTACTATTTGTTTGATTTTAGGCAGTAAAAACAGAGTTTATAAGCAATTCTTTTTAAAATACAGTACATAAAGAAATAGATGCACATGTATATTATATACTAGTAACATCCAGGAAATGTCCATATCCCTTTAAATAACAAAGCTCTCTGGTGGGACAGTTTCCTGAAATCCCCCCACAATCCTTCAGTGCTCCGGAGACAGTACTTATGCTACTTTGCTGAGATTTGTCACTGTAGTTTGGTAAAACTTAACATGTTTGTGATGTATGTAACACACTAACAACATCATCAGCCGTAAGACATGACCACAAAACATCTTACATTTTGCAGACTTTGGTTTTGTCATTCATTCTTCAATCCTCTACTTCAAGTTGGTCTGGAGCATGAGGGGGAGGATTATCCCACCAGGGTTTGCTCTATCATTTATTCCTAGTGTAAAGTGACACTTCATTGTAACAGGCTTTTAATAAAGACTCACAGGTGTCTTTCCTGTCTGCTGCCATTTAACATAAAAGTGAATATAAAAGTTTAAAATTGAAGCCAATATTTAATTATTTTAGACTTTCTAAAATGTTGCTCAGTATCAAGCCAAGTTCTTTATTAAAGCATAATATAAATATGACATGTTGTTGTCCTTCAGTCATGTCCGATTCTCGGTGACCATATGGACGCCGATTGCCAGGCACATCTGTATGTGTTTCTGGTTGTGCTTATCCATATGGTTTTCATGGCAAAGACACTGGAGTGGCTTGCCAGTTCCTTCTACAATTGAACCACAATTTGTCTGACTTCTCTGCTATGACCTGCCCATCTTTGGTGACCCTACATGGTATAGCTTCATTGAAGTACACAAGCTACTTCAACATGACAAGATAGTGGTCCATGTTAGTGCTCCTTTAATAGTGTAGTACCATGGATAGAGCTTTGATAATACAGCATCTCCATTAGAGTTCTGATAGATCCATTTAAAGGGATATGGACGGTTCCCCTTTTTTCAATATTAACATAAACTACCATAAAGTGTTTGCATCTAAACATCATTTTATTACCAAGTGTTTAGAAGCTCTGTTTTTACTCATTGAAGCCCTCCAAACAGCTTCTGCACACAGTGATGCTATTGGTACAAGATGTACTAGCCAATCACAGACTGTTTCTCAATAGTATGTTTTTAAATGCTGCTGAGAGACTATCTGAGATTGTTTAGTACATCTAGTTCTACAGCCACACTGTATGCATGAATTACAGGAGGGCAGACCTTTGTTGGGACTATTTGGAAGGTTTCTGCAATTGGTTAGTACATCTAGTACAACAGCCACACTGTGTGCATGAATTACAGGAGGGCAGAACTTTGTTGGGACTATTTGGAAGGTTTCTGCGATTGGTTAGTACCTCTAGTACTACAGCCACACTTAGTTCATGAATTACAGGAGGTCAGACCTTTGTTGGGACTATTAGGTTTTAGTGAGTAAAAACAGAGCTTTGAAGCACTTGTTTAAAAAATGGTGTTTAGATATAAAAATAAACACTTTATTTTAATATCAAAAACAGGGAACCTTCCATATCCCTTTAATGGGTAGTGTTCTGATACTTCAGCACCTTGGACAGTACTACTTATACATTGCCTTGCAGCGTACTTTGGTGTTTCAGCATCTTAGTAACATGGAAAAGATCTTATGTGTCACAAGTGCTTCGGGAGGGAGATCTGTCAGAATAATATATAAGGAGTTCACTAAAAAGTGTAGTATTTTCTATAGGAATCTGGCAATATAGAATGTTGGAGAACTCGCTGGTAACAAAGTATCACAAAGCAATGCAGAATTCTATAGTATGTTCAATAATACTCTTCTAATACAATTCCATAGAGAGTACTATTATGTGGAGCTTCTCATATATATATATATATATATATATATATATATATATATATATATATATATATACAATATTCTTCTATAAAACATATGTTTAGAGATTACCCTGAATGTACAGAATCTTATAGTACTCACATTATATGATATCTTATAGAGAGCTCCTTAGGTGAATACATATATATACTTGGACAAGAATAACATCACTTAGTGCTTAACAAAGAACTGTATACAAAAAAAAAAAAAAAAAGAAGGAGGATACTTTATTTTAATACTATTTCTTAGGGAAAAATGCTACATTAGTAAGAAATTAAATATACATGATACTCAATACTTGAAGTGACACTTTAAATATTAAGTATCATGTATATTTAATTTCTTACTAGTATAAGCGTATACATGACCAGTTAAGAGAATATTTCGATCTTGGAACAAGTATTGCTCATAAACTTACTATTTGAGCCTTTTTAATGCAGTGTTTTTTTTTACCTAAGAAATAGTAATAAAATAAAGTATCCCACTTTTTTGTTTTTTTATATACATACTAGCGACTTGCCCGTCAAAAAATGGCGGCAATAAGATTGTAAGGCAGGTAATGGTGTTTGGTTAAGACATTCATTTTGTTGGTGTTCCGAGATCCTTCGGCGCTCATTGTGAGCCTCACGCTATGCGCCTTCATCGCTCATTGCGAGGCTGTTGGTTGTTTGAGCAGCGTTGGCGGTCGTTTTTTGTATGGGAATGTGTGCAGTGTGTAGTGTAAATAGTGTGCGTGCGCGAGGAAAATCCGTTAGGGTAGCTGTGTACTTCCGCATTGTGTAAGTTAGTGTTGTAAAATGGCGCCTAATGTGTGTGGTACTCGGCTGTGGCTGATTTTGCGTCCTTGTTCTTGGACCTCGTCCAGCTTTTTCGGAAAATCCATATGTGTTTCGTGGTGTTTTGCGTGTTTAGGGTCCTGTAGCCTTGTTTTCGTTTTTTCGGCGGCCATTTTTTCTCTCGCTTAGGGGATTGAATTTCTACTTAAATTGAGGTGTAACTTCACTTTCCAAAGGTCCTGGGTGCCCCCCCATGCTTTGGGTAAACTTTTAAAAGATCCCATAATTATTATCTTAAACAGAGTTTCTTCTCTTTGGGAATAATTTACACGTTGGATAATTTTCTATTCATACAGTACTTTGTGTGACAAGTTACCCGTCTCCTCTGGGTGTTACAGACACAAACCCACAAACTACATAATACAAGAGGCTGTGATAATTTTCCAAATTTTACTAAAACATAGCCAGTGATACAAAAATAACAAACAGAATAAATCCAAGAATCACCAGCTCTCATGCAGCTAAACCTGGGTGGAGCAAAACAAACAGTTCAATAGTTTGAAAAATCAATTGCCTGTAATTTCCAGGTCTCCATTCTGCTCCAAGCTGTCATAAGCCTCAGGCTGCTGTCTCACTGTGTGTGCGTCTTTTTCCAGGTCAGACATTCTGCAAATCAGCAGTTCATAAGCAGCTCATTCCTTACTCCAGGAGCAGTCTTAAATCAGGGCTGCTCAGATGCAACTAGTTACCATAGCAGGAAAGTTAAGCCCTGCAGCCCTACTGGGGGATGGGAGCATTGCAATGTCTGTGGCTCACATAAACCCTTTGGATAACTTGGTACTGACCATGCACTCTCCTGGAAACTTCTGATAGAGTATTTGGAAAAACTATTTTCTAGTACAGTAATTTGCACAAAACACTCATATCACACAGTATATTGGACAGTAATGTAATAATATAGCACTTTAATAGTGATAACTGTAATTAAATACTGACAATACTATGCTTTGGAGGCTTCAAGCAGTACAGTACGTGGAGGGTGAAAGCGGTGCGTCTCAACCTTCTTGGTCTGGGGATGGGCTGGTTCATGGTCACCTGCTCTGAGATCCATATTTCCCCAGTCTGGTGCCACATGATACACATTACATTTTATTTAGTTTTGCACTAATTTGTGTAGAGTGTATTTTAACTGCAGATGCCTTCATCAATTATCTATAACTAGGACTAATGGTAGTGGCATGCTTAAAGTGCCAGGCTCTCCTAATCCCTCTTTGTTCCTGAGGACCAGCAGATAAGATCTCAGGGATTAACACTGGTCCCAGAGAAAGCCTGATCTACTGTACAAAACTGCTGAAAGCATTCCCATCATGCAGTATAGATTTTTTTTCTGACAGCGCAATGGAGGAAAATAATTTTTAAGCACTAATAAGAAAAAGAGAAATTAATGGAAAACAGGATACAAAGATGGTACAGTATCTTGGTGAGCATCTAGGGAGGAGTACCTTGGAGAGTGCTCTGTTAGTACAGTACCTTGGAGAGTGCTCTGTTAGTACAGTACCTTGGACAGTGAACCGTTTGTGGAGTTCCTTGGAGAACGCTCCATTTGTGGAGCTCCTTGGAGAACGCTCCATTTGTGGAGCTCCTTGGAGAACGCTCCATTTGTGGAGTTCCTTGGAGAACGCTCCATTTGTGGAGCTCCTTGGAGAACGCTCTATCAGTAGAGTACCTTGGAGAGCGCACCGTTTGTGGAGTTCCTTGGAGAACGCTCCATTTGTGGAGTTCCTTGGAGAAAGCTCCATTTGTGGAGTTCCTTGGAGAACGCTCCATTTGTGGAGTTCCTTGAAGAACGCTCCATTTGTGGAGTTCCTTGGAGAACGCTCCATTTGTGGAGTTCCTTGGAGAACGCTCTATTTGTGGAGTACCTTGGAGAATGCTCCGTTTGTGGAGTACCTTGGAGATCCCTCTTGCAGTATTGTACTTTGGTACTGACAGCACTAAGCCGTGGAGAGCATTCTGACAGTAGATTACCCCTGGGAGTGTTCTGACTGTTCAATACTTTGGAGAATATTGTATATAAAGACTTACTTCATAGAACTTTAAAAATAGAACGGAGTATGAAAATACAAATGACATAATACAAATACACAATAATAATGTAACACACTCTATATGTGCGTGTGACATGCGTGTCCTGTCTAACCTCACATGTATGTACATTTTATTTTTCTCTTATTTACTTTTTCGTTCTTTCTATCTCTCTCCATATTTATTTGTGTTTATCTCAGCCGGAAACATTGTCCTCTCTCTTTCTCTTTCTCTCCCGTCCTCTCTCTCGTCCTCTCTCTCTTGTCCTCTCTCTCTTTTCCTCTCTCTCTCCTTGGAGCTGGTCCCTGCACCCCTCTGATTTGAGTTGTGTTCCTTTCAGGGATTATCATGTCCTCTCTCCCCGGGGGGTATCAGGCGCTCCCAGCATTCCCTTTATCAGTATCGGGCTCAGCCATAAAGTGAATATTTTCAGCTAACAAACTGGATTAAAAATCCCAGATGCCACTTCCTAAAAAAGCCTGAATTACAAGTAATTTCATTTAACTCATTCGGTGCCAGAAAACAAACAACTATACCCCTGAACCCAGTGACAGAACATGTTATTATGCGCACGTGTGATGTCTGCATGTTTGTACTGAGTGTCATTGTATAGATACTGCCTTAAATCGGTGGTTTATATTTAAAGGTATATAGACTTTTCCTGGATTATGAAGCATCTGAGGATAATCAGTAGTGCATGAAAAAAAAAATTGCATGAAAATAAAGATTAATAAACTTACACTAGAGTTTACCAATTTCTTTGGTTTTCTGGCAGTTGGTTTTGAGAAGGAAACCCATGAAAGTCCAAGCTAAATTAGCATAAAATTCATAGTTCATTTTGGCCAGAGGCAGCTACAACACTGTAGCAATGTCTGGGGATCAGTCTCTGCAGCAAAGCATCATGCACTGTGCTGCTTTTGGCTTAAAGGTTAGTATAGGGTTAAAAACTTGCAGTGTTTCTATTGGATAGTACCAGGTGCCTATGTAGGCACCTCTGGGGGTGTGGAAACCATTTAAAAAAAATGGTGTTACACACACGGAAACGTATATGTACCTTTAAAAGCAAAAATAGGGGAACTATTTTTAGAATGTAAAAAAGATACAGCGTCTATTTTTACCTTTTTTCTATTCAATGTTTCTACAGTGATCAGTTTGATTTATTTTGATTGGCTACCTGAGGTGGAAGGAAACCATGAATGCATAGGGAGTTACTATCTGCACAATGGGAATGTGACATCTGAAACTGCCAGCACATTCCATATGACTTATATAAAGCTCATTAGATCAAAAGGACACATCAACATGCGAAAGCAATAGAGGGAATCAACTGATTTCTTAAGTAATGCTACCAATTATCAAGCTTAATTATTTCAGAGAATATATACTATTGACCACAGTGGTCTTTTAACAACCTAATTCTGCATATAGGTCTCAGAGCAGAATGAAATGACCAAAATGTAATTTAATCTATCTATCTATCTATCTATCTATCTGGTATCTATCTATCTATCTATCTATCTATCTATCTATCTATCTATCTCTATCTATCTATCTATCTATCTATCTATCTATCTATCTAACTGTCTGTCTGTCTGTCTCTTGATCTGTCTGTCTCTCTGTATGTCTCTCTATCAGTCTGTCTTACTGTCTCTCTCTCTCTGTCTGTCTCTCTTGCTGTCTCTGTCTGTCTATCTGTCTGTCTCTCTCACTGTCTGTCTGTCTATCTGTCGGTCTGTCTCTCTCTGCCTATCTGTCTGTCTCTCGCTGTCTGTCTCTCTCTCTCTCTCGCTGTCTGTCTGTCTATCTGTCTGTCTCTCGCTGTCTGTCTGTCTATCTGTCTGCCTGTCTATCTATATATATCACATATATAGTTGTGAGCGTACGAGTTGTTGCTAACGCTGCGGGCTCGCGAAGCAAGCCAAGGCCCTCACGTAGCGAGGGCACTGGGCCAGGGTCTCAGTTGCTGGCATGGAGCGCCACAGGCGCTCCATGACAGCACCTGAGGACCTTGCAAAGTGAGGGCCGCAGTTGCTGGCATGGAGCGCCGAAGGTGCTCCATGCCAGCAACTGCGACCCTCGCAAAATTCACGCCGCAAACCAAACTCCACGACAAACACATTACGACACTCGCAAACAACATACGACACACGTTCACACACATTACGGACTCGCAACACTCGGACGCTACTCGCGAACATTACAAAATTAAAAACACAATACATACACACAGCACATACAAACAAAACTTACCGACAGCAAGAGGTAACATCCAGGACCTCAAAAATGCAACTCACACCCTCATTTCACTACAAATAAAAGAGTTTACACACGAAAATATTTGCTAAGCGAGAGAAACAATGGCCGCCGAACAAAACGAAAACGAGGCTACACACGCAAACACCATACGAGACACGTTACGACACATTACGACCTCGCAAACATCGGACGCAACACGCCGACATACAAACATTTAAAACACAATAAATACACACAACACACACATAAAAAGCTTACCTACAGCAAGAGGGAGCACCCAGGACCTCAAAAAAACAAGTTACACCTACATTTAAATACAAATAAAACACTTTAGAACAAAAATGGCCGACGGACAAAACGAAAACGAGGCTACAGCACTCTCCACACGCAAAACACCACACGAAACTCGAAAAACACTACGAGGCACCAACGGAAAATCCGCTAAGACGGACAACACAGAGAAACCGCCATTTTACGCAAATGCGGAAGTACACCACTACGCTAACGGTTTAGACTCGCGCACGCACACTATTACACTGCACACATTCACCACGCTTATACAGCAGCTCCACACCACTAATGCTGCAGCAACATCAAACAAGGTTCACGGATCTTAAACACAACGCTTCAAAATAGGTAAAGTATATTCATTTATTAATTGATTACATGTTTACTATTACACACAAAACAACATTAGCTCAGTTACAATAACATTGCCGTCATTTTTTGACAGGCAATTCGCTAGTCACATATATAATAAGCTGCTATGATGTCTTTACACTCTGTAACATAGGCAGATAGTCGGTGCCGGAGCCAGTATCTGCAGAGGGCTCTTTGAAAATAATAATAATATTATGGAGGTATAAAGTAATGTAGGTCAGCGATTCCCACATGTGGTCCCGGTGCTCACCGAGAAGCTGACAGCTGGATATTTCTGTATTTCTGCCCCTGAGCTATATATATATATATATATATGTGTGTGTATATAGGTACGCTCTTTTCTATGTGCATTAAAGGGACCCTATCATCACAAATCAAGCTGTTTTTAAGTTATTTTTAAAGAGCATAACAACTGTGTTGTGTTATCCATTTTTTACTAAAGTGAATCAATCCTGGTAAATTCCATGTTGTTGCTGTGTTTGTAGTTGTTGTTGCTGTATTTATATGCAAATGAGCAGCTCTTGCATATTAATTAGCTGCTTTGATGTGCTAATTAGCATTACAGTCTGTCGTGCCCAAAGTAAAGATGCCCCATGTTATTTGGCAGTTTGACCCATCTCTCACCCTTATCATGTACTCTGAGCTGCACGTTAGCATACTGAGCCACAAAATCAATTCTAAATATTTCAGAAATTATTTACTATAAAGAAAAACAGCTAGTACAATGTATAGATTGATTTTAAAGCTCTTTAAAATTAAATCAACGTCCTGTTGGGGTGACGGAGCCTCGAATTGTTTCTGTTCCTTCATATTTATACATTTTTTTGCCATGTACTCAATGTATATGTTGGCGCGTTACAAGTAAAGGATAATAATAATAATAATAATAATGCATTCAACTGTTAGTGTTATTTTACTATACGGGTTCCCTGGTGGTCCAGTGGTTAAGATTTGGTGTTTTCACCGCTGCGACCTGGGTTTGATTCCAGTCATGGGACCAAGAGGTCACACCACCCTGAAGCCAAGCAGGGTTGGGTCTGGTCAGTACTTGGATGGGAGACCACCTAGGAATACCAGGAGCTGTATGCTGTAGCCCTCTAGAGAAGGAATTACCAACCCACTCCAGTATCTCTGCCATGAAAACCTAGAGGATCAGCATGGTGAGTTACGGTTCACGAGGTCACGGAGAGTTGGACACGACTGAATGATGCAAAACACAATTTATTTTACTAGGTATTAGGTGTGATGTTGATTTCTGATTATTCTCCTGGCTCGTTAAGTATTAATTGGTACATCAATGTCTGTCTTCAGTGCTTCCTATAATCTGCTTTCTCTGTAATATGATAGAGGCTCGGTCCCGGCTGGATTGGTGGTGGGGGTTGTTGGGCTGGTGGGGGGGCGTCTGCCATGTCTGGTGATGTGGGCAGTTGGACAGCTCCCCTCCAAGAGCTCCTTTTACTTGTAAATATGTTCAACCAGATATAACATCCTCTGTCAGCTCTTGTCAGGCCGACATCTGGGCCTCGAGTGCTGGGACTGCGAGTCGCTGTGATCCCCCCGGAGCCGGCGTCACCGACATCGCACTGGAGGATCCTGTATATGGGTCTTCACTAGAAATATCCATAAACATGAAATTCACATAAATACACCCAGATTTCAAATTTTTGTGATTTATATATATATATATATATATATATATATATATATATATATATATATATATATTTTTTTTTTTTTTTAAAGACAGTTTAAGGTGGTTTTGGGATTGCCAAAAATGGTGGCAAGTGACGCGGCAGAGGTTCCAAATATTTAATTATATAATTATTATCACCAACTTGGTAATAGATGCAAATAATTCCCTATAATAGTTATAAGTTGTGAGTAACACCTGCGAGATGCGTCCTGTGGGATTGTCCCTTATTCACAGGGATTTGCGCAGTTGCAGAGAGGCGGAAGGGGAGAGAGAGGGAGGGGGAGAAAAGGAGGGAGGGAGAGGGGGAGAAAGGAAGGGAGTGAGAGGAGAAGAAAGGGAGGGAGGGAGAGGGGGAGATAGGGAGGGAGAGAGAGGGGAAGAAAGGGAGGGAGGGAGAGGGGGAGAAAGGGAGGGAGTGAGAGGGGAAGAAAGGGAGAGAGATGAGGGAGAGGGAAAGAGGGAGGGTGATAGAGGGAGAGAGAGACGGAGAGGGAGGGCGAGAGAGGGAGAGAGAATGGAGGCAGAGGGAGGGGGAGAGAGGGAGGAGGAGAAAGGGAGGCCGAGAGGGGGATAGAGGGAGAGAGAGACGAAGAGGGAGGGAGAGAGAGAGGAGGCAGAGAGAGAGAGGGAGGGAGGCAGATAGGAAGGGGGAAAGAGCGAGATGGGGCAGGAGATGTAGAGTGTGAAGATGGCAGAGGGAGAGAGAGAAAGGGAAGAAGAGAGAGAGAGTAAGGAAGGGACAGACAGAAAGGGAGGGAGTGGGAGAGAGAAGAGGGAGAGAGAGACACAGCACACAGAGAGACAGAGGGCTCACAGAGAGAGAGAGAGAGAGAGGTCTCAGGGAGACATATAGAAATATAATGACATAGTGTGCTATTTGGAAGGGGTGATAAGCACAAGAGCATGCCCAGCTGGTATAGATCAGTGACTCTCAACAGCCAGCCCTAGGACCAGTGCCAATCCCCCAGGGACCTTATCCTGGATGAGGAGAGTCTAACACTATATACATATTCACTGATTTCTCTGCCAATGAAAGAGTTAAATAAAACTGGGTCTGCCCACTGCAGCTTACGAAGACATAGACTCTGCAGGGCTGGATGTGCAGTGTCTCACATTAACCAATCTGTGACCACCTCTCAGCAACTTTAGGCAACCTGCTGCTGAGACATGATCCCTGATAGGCTGGGACACTACACTGCACATCCAGCCCTACAGAATCTGTGTCTGCATACGCTGCAGAGGGCATACCCATACAGGGACTGTTTCTCTGATTTTAGGCAGGAAGCACTTCTCAATAAAATAAAGTACATAAAAGTAAATAGATTTACAGGGATATTATATTATATATTATACACCTAGTAACAAAGCCGCTGTATATTTGTGTTTAGTGATAGGAGGTGACATCGGTGACAAACGCCGATCTTCCTGGTCATCTCCCTGTGCAGAGATTCAGGAGAGCACGTGACTATATAGCAGGCAGCGCCGTGTCCCAGGCAGCGCCGAGTCCCAGGCAGCGCCGTTTCCCAGGCAGATGGTTTTTCCATCTGTCCACAAGTTTGTTCCAGACTGTAGATGAGCACATTGGGGGGATTTATTAAGTATCGCAAGTGGCTCCGATGTGCATCCCTGTATTTATTAGGCAATATTTCCTATAGAGAAAAGTGAGATCACAGCCCTTTTCAAATCATCTCAACCACTTGAAATGCTTAGTACAACTATTGCTGCGAGCTGCACATGCAGCGCTCTACCTTGCAATGCACGACCACTCGCAGCGCGCAGCTCTTTACGGACTTAGGAAGTGTGTACTCTCCCATGGTGCGTTACACTTACGTCAATTATGTTATTGATTAAAAACAGGAAACCTTCCATGTCCCTTTGATACGGGGCCTCTTGTTAGGAGCAAAAGCAAAATGTCCAGCACTCTTAAAGCAAAATTGAATAGAATAGTTACAGATAAAGATTCCATGTATGTCACATTATAACAACCTTTTTATAAATATAACACAACAATGGCCCATTAACCACAGAATACAGATAATATCAGTCATTTCTACCTGGTGTGATAAGATAAAACAATATACATGTTGCACAGCAGGGGGGACTACCAGTGGTGCAGGTGGTGCAGTGCACCAGAGCCCTCCTCTGTGTCATTTTTTTACTTGCATTTAGTTTTTTTTTGTAGTGTAGGGGCCCTCCTGGTCCCCTCTGGGCCTCATTGATCGTACACCATCCCTAGCCAAGTATTGGACAGTGCCAAAAAGAAGCATTTCGGCTAAAGCTCCAAGAGGTGGCAGTGTGGAGAAGCTCAGCATGCTGGGGATGTGTATCAGGGAAGAGGTGAGGGAGCAAGATCTGGATGACAGGAAAGTACAGTGGGATGGGTTCTGTTAGGGTGGAGCATAGGAGCAAAGGCGATAGGGGTTATGTGAGGTGGCTACTGAGAGTGTCTTGGCACCTTGCGGGATGGATGCTAAGAGGGTGCTGTGTGGGGGTGGATGTTGAGAGAGACTGGATGCTATGTAGAGATAGTATATATATATATATATGGGTAGGGGCCCCACCACTCTGTCCCCATCTGTACCCCTTCACGCACACCAGGCAGGAGGTAAGGGAAGGGGAACAGATATGGAAAGGGGTCTTGGAGAGGGGCACTGACTAAATTGGTACCGGGGTGGGCCAGTGTAAAAAACCTTTTTAGAAGCCCACATGGGGGCACATTTCTTTGCACCAGGGCCTTCCATTCTCCGGGTTTTTTTTTTTTTTTTGCAAGTTCTAAAATAAAAAAAAAATAGCAGCTAAACAAATTCTGTGTTTTAAAAGCTGAATGAAAGTCTCTAATTTCTCGCACAAATTAACAGCTTTTTACTAATTAGTCAGAAATAGAACTGAACACGTTACTAAGAGAGGTGCCACATAGCATTTATATTAAAGGGACACGGATGTTACTAGGTATATAATATCCCTGGGTATCTATTTACTTTTATGTACTATATATTATTAAGAAGTGCTTATAAGCTCTGTTTTTACTACCTAAAATCAAACAAATATTACCTGGTTGAGTCAGCCCTCTGCAGCTCACAAAGACACAGACTCTGCTGTACTGTAATGTGTCTCATATTAACCAATCAGTTATCATCTTTCAGCAACATGCTGCTGAGACATGATCAGTGATAGGCTACGACACTACACTGCATATCCAACCCTACAGAGTCTGTGTCTGCATACGCTGCAGTGGGTAGATCCATACAGGGACTATTTGTTTAGTAAAAACAGAGCTTATAAGCACTGTTTAATAATATATAGTACATAAAAGTAAATAGATACACAGGGATATTATATACCTAGTAATATCCAGAAAACGTTCATATCCCTTTAACATTGGGTCAATTCATACAGGAAAAATAATGAAGAATTTTTCTACTTTTTTTGAATGGCATAGACACCTATTAAAAGCTAACAGGCACATGTAGTCTGTCCATTTTATCAGCTACTTAAAGTACTCAAAGTGATTCTTCAGGCAATTTATTAAATTATTATTTGTCCTGGTTTTCTGGTATACTGCCATGCATGCTGCCAGACTGTAGGCTAAGATAAGGCCACACCCACAAGGGGGTGGGGTTTCACACTGCCAGTGTATCATACGCTTTCTTCCTCCAAACTGAACATAGCGATGGTATTCTGTACATGCAATGTGTTATTGTATAATGAGTTATTAATATGTTAATGAGTTTATGTGGCATTATTATTAGTCTGGCATCATGGGGCGATAGGAAGCTGTGCTCCTCTGGGTCTGATTCATCTCATAAACCGACGAGCTGCTAATTTGGTGACTTGTAATTCATGTTCCTGGTGGTCCAGTGGTTAGGATTTGGTGATGAAACCTGGGTTCGATTCCAGTCAGGGAAGCAAGAGGTCACACCACCCTGAAGCCGAGCAGGGTTGGGCCTGGTCAGTACTTGGATGGGAGACCACCTAGGAATTCCAGGAGCTGTATGCTGTGGCCCACTGGAGAAGTAACTGGTAACCCACTCCAGTATCTCTGCCATGAATACCCAGTGGACATTGTGTGTTACAGTTCATGAGGTCAAGGAGAGTCAGGCACGACTGACACACACAGTACAAGAAGACCATTTTATATGATAATATAAAAAAATGTGTTGAGAACATTCATATCAAGTACAAATAAATGGTAGAAGACTCCTTTTAGGGATATGGAACTTTATATGTGTGCAAGTTCTCTGACGGAGCACCTTTTTGTTGTTGCTTATGCAAATTACCCATAATACTTAGTCTCCTTAAGGGAGACGTTGGCTCCTTGCTCACTGTGCCATAGGGAGTTCAGCTACACCCTACTGATGAGGCCCAATGAAGGCTGAAACTTACATCTGGGGTTTGCTGATTCTCCTGCTCTGGGTAGAATTGCCTGGTATTTTGGGTCTGGATCACTCTAGTGAGTGGGACCAAACTGATATACTGCAGGATATTTCTCCCTGTGAAAGCACAAGTGGCTGAAAGAGGAACGTCTAAGTGCCTGTGCGTGTATAAGTGCGTTTTAAAGCACCACTCCCATATTATGCAAATTAGTGGAAGTGTTAAAGGGATACTGATGTCAAAATATTTATATAACATTATGTATTAAATATTAGCCTAGTACCAGCAGAAACACTCTGCTGGGGATGGAGCTTTGTAGAGACTATTTGGAAGGTTTCAGTGAGTAAAACAGAGTTTTTAAGCACTTGTTAATAAAATAATGTTTAGATCTGCAAACAAACACTAAGTTAGTTTACTTCAATATTAAAAACAAGGAGCCTTCCATATCCCTTTAGCTGTAACACTGAGCTATCCATAAAACAAGGTTTGGATCCAGTCCCCGGGGATTCATGTTGGGCAAGCATGTGTTAAATGTGAATGTAAAACAGTTAACTGTGTTAATAATTTAAAGGCGGTCTCCCTTTATGAATCATTTAGCAGTTTATTATAGGAGGAGGACACTTCCTGCTGCATTTTTTCTAAGCTTTGGATCATAGAGAGTATTGATCCAGGGAGGAATCCGATTGCCAGTATCTGGGGTCAGAAGGAATTCATTTTTTTCCCTTTGAGTTGGCAAAGTTTCACTTATTTTTTTTTCTGTTTACTTCCTCCTGATTCAATTAATTAACAACTAATCCGCATATTGCCGATCAGAGGAGAGCTTAAAAGGTTGAACTTGATGGGCAATGTAACTATTTAAATGTTTACTTTTGTTTTTATTAATGCATAGTTGAAAAATTGAGACTTAAATACAATTAAAGAAAAATTATAGTCAAATATTTACAATATGTTATTTTTAAAAAATATACTGGATATTAAGCAAAATATTTTTATAAAATTAAAAAAAACAAATACAAATGTAAATTTATTTACTATAATATACAACTATGATGATCGAGAGATTTTGTATTTTTTGTGATTCTCATGCCGTTAACACACAAATACATGCTATGTGTCTGAGCAGTATGAGACACTGGTAGTGTGAGCCCCGCCCCATGTGGGTGTGACCTTAGCTTACATCTGTGAAAATGGCACCCTACATGAGAAAGAACAGGAAGAAAGTTGAAGATGAGACTCTGTTACTCAGGGGGCTACTTATAAGTGTTTTATATGCTCCTTCTGGATAGCTGCCTTGTCATGGTGAAGATTTTGTGTACTTCAATGAAGCTGTGAGCTATACTATGTAGGGTCACCCAAGATGGGTAGGTCATAGCAGATAGGTGAGACAAATTGCGGTCTACTGGAGAAGAATCTGGCAGCCCATTCCAGTATCTTTGCCATTAAAATCATATGGACCGATGTACCTGGCGTGCTGCCTCCGTATGGTCACAGAGAGTCGGACATGACTGAAGAACAGAACAACAACAACAAAATAGTCATCTAGTTAAAATATTTTTTATAAAACTTGCTTATTGCACCTAAAGAATCTCTTTAAATATCATAATGGACCGATGTACCTGGCGTGCTGCCTCCGTAGGGTCACAGAGAGTCGGACATGACTGAAGAACAGAACAACAACAACAAAATAGTCATCTAGTTAAAATATTTTTTATAAAACTTGCTTATTGCACCTAAAGAATCTCTTTAAATAGGAAAAAATGCCATAAAGCTAGTATTTAAGTTGCAGAAAATAAAATATTTTTATGCCCCTGTTTCTGGGCCTGTGAATGGGAATGGATGTGATGTCAATTTCAATCCTATCCAATTACATAACAAAGCCTCCTGACCTCTCCCTGTTCCCTCCTCCCCCATACCTTCCAGTTATCACTGGCCAAGAAGCAGGAACTTGCTTCATTAAATGCAACCAGAAATGTAAATGCCAGTCTCACACACAACCAATGTATCATGGATCCCTCCAGGGTCTTGCAGAGGCATCACATTATTTGTTATTATTATTATTATTATTATTACATAAACATTATGCATATTAACGGATTAAACCCATTTGTGTGCCCATTGTAAAGCTACAGGGATTAAAAGAAAGTGACAAACTGTTGGAATAATCCATGAAATAAAATAGCCAGTTTCTCTTTTGATCCTGGGCATTTGTACCCTGTGCCAGCTCTATTCCCCTCATGCCTCAATCCAAGTCATGCACTCAGCCTGCCAGCCCCATGTGACCACTCGCAATGCCCTGGGGTGGGTAACAGGGAAGATGTTGTCTTCTTGAGAGAAACCATCATGCAATGAACCATGGCAGCATGAAATAGTCAGCAATGTGTGCCCCGTGGCATGTAACCCCTTAGCTTCCTAACGGTACATCGGTAATATGGAATATGCATCTAATGCTAGTGATGGATACATTGCTAATAGGTGGTGTTCCCTTTAAGTCTTCAGAGAAATAATTAAAATAAATGATTTCTTACAGAGCACGTGGGCTACACACCCCAATATTTATAGTGTGCTAGAATGTAAGACATTAATAAATACAGCCTTATGTTTATCACCTATAGTTTATGTTACACTGAGAGACCCTGTTACTGCCTGTAATCCAACCTTACTTGCCTTGCAAAGTCAGACCTTGTATGGGACCTGCCTATTCTATCTACCAAAAGCTTGACTTGATTAATACTCAAGGTAGCCTTAAGATTATCGCAGAAATGCTAGAATTCCTTTAGCGTATTTGTCCCTACTACTTCCATTGTGCACATTATCCCTACATTTTCTACCTTCTAGCTTCAAATCATGACCTCTTGTTCTTGCATTTGTCTTTTTCTTCCTGTACTTTATTTTTCCAATATTTTTATTGCAGACAATTTGGTAATATTCTTACAGCAGTTTGTATCACCTGTTAAGCCATACATTACATATATTTGATGCAGCTTGTATAAATTTCCCTTAAGAAAAGAGAAATAAAATGTCTGTCTTCTTTTTTTTTTTAAATGTTATTCATATTCGAATTTGCAAAAAAAAACAATTATTAACTTGATTAACTTATTAACCTTTTAACTTTAATTTCCCCGCTCTCAATTACATTCTTAAGTTATACAGTTTGCCTATACCAAATTTCCTGGTATAAGAAAGGGTAGATCAGATTATTCTGGTAATATATATGCAGAGCACGGTGAATCTATGTTAAAATATGGTGAATTATAACTTGGGAAGGTTGATTAGGATAGCCACTTATTGTAATTATGAAATTGTCCAACGTAGGCAAAACATTCAAAGAAATATTGTATTTATGAGTTAATGCCAAAGGTGGCTATACATACAAAAAGCAACTATATACATGAGAAATCTAAGTTGATGAATTATGTGCAAAGTCTCAATTTAGTTGGTGGAAATATAAAGTAAACTGTGCATTTGAGAAGTTGAGTATTTTAAAAGTATATTCTACTATTATATATGGTATGAAACTGCATATACATTAACAGGCTTAACTTCAAAATTAACAGGAACGACTGTTATATGTGTAGAGTCTCAGGCAGAGTCCATGATGTGCGTAAGTTCCTGAGAGGGCAGGGATCCAGATACAGGGCTACTTGGTAATATAACTTTGGAGAAGGATGGTTTCCTCAATCTCTTCTGTGTAGGAGCCTCTGTCCATTGTTTGCTAAGAAAAGGAACACTGGGTAGATCTTGTCTACCTCAGGTAAGAGGTCTAGTTGCCCTAGCAGGCGAAGGCCGTCTTCCAGAGAAGTAGATGAGTAGAATGACCCTTTGAATTGGAACGATAGGGCGAACGGAAAGTTCCATTTATATTGGATATTGTGTTCCATCAGGATAGCCAGGGCTGGCTTCATTGATCTGTGTATATATTTGACGTAAGGCGTTGTCTGGCCCACTGATTGTCTTTATCTTCCTGGAGGCTGCCAGGACCCGGTCCCTGGTATTTTGCCTTAGAAATCTGACAATTACATATTTTGGGAGCTCTTGGTTCCAGTGCTCTTTGAGCCCTTTAGATCTCCCAGGTGCTTTCAGGTTGGTCAGTCAGGATGCTGTCTATTGTGACTTTCAGGTAGTGAGTTAGATCTTGCACAGCTTTTGGTATGCCGCGAATCCTAATGTTATGCCTCCTTGAACTATTCTCCAGATCTTCCAGTTTATCTTCAAGACCAGAGATACGGGAGGTATTTTGCATAATCTCCACTCTGTCTCTATCTTGACCTTCCACTATTTGACCTGCGGTTTCCTCCAGGAGGTGAGTTCTTTGTCCAGGATCACTCATGTCCTTTTTGAGGACTGCAACAGCTTGGGTTAAGTGAGTTTTAAGCATTTTTTCAATCCTGGCCATAGACCAATCTGACAGATCTATGTTTTGTTGTGAGGATTTCATGTTGCCTTCTGTGTCTGAAATGTCCGATTGGCCAGACAATAGAGTCTTTTGCTAGGGTCAAGCTTGATTCAGAAGATTTAAAGTTTTTTGGTATGTTTTTTGTTTCTACACTCCGTTAAGATTTCCCCATTTCGGATAATTCCACTTTTAAATGCAGTCTGGAAGTTTTGTTCTGTTTAGAATTGAGTGGAAGGCTTTGGGAAGGGACCTGTCTTGCGTTAAATGTCAGAGAGCAGGAGCATGGTCTTGTTAAAACGGGTTAGAGAGTTTAATCATCTTATCTTTGCCGGTTTAGAATGTCCCATGAGGGATAATTTTATTCCATGGCTGTTGTGTAGTTTTTTTCCCCTTTGGGGAAAGGTCAAGTTATAATTGTTTGCAGTTGGATATTGCTCTGTGTTCGAGGAAGGGGCCGTTTGATTCTAGAATAATATATTATCTTTAGCACTTTGGTCATCTCCAAGCCCTTTGTAGAGATTAGTAATTATGTTTTAAGATAAAGCCCATATAATTTGTGTTAGAGGAGGGTTAGTTGAGACAATATCACGTAGCAATTTTTTTTGAGTAGGCCTCAAAGGGTTAATGGCAATCATCCAAATTGTATATGCTTTATAGGTTGGTTAGGATTGTAAGTTGGGTAACTTAATTGAATAAAAGTTATATGATTTTAAAAAGTTCTTGAAGGGTGTATTTCCCAGAGTTGGACACAAAACACACCTCTGTTTTATTAAGCAGTCGTTTACTATTTACTAGGAAATTGCCCGTCAGAAATGACGGCAATAAAATTTGAAGCCTGGCAATGCTGTCTACCACACAATGCAATGTTCTGAGCACCTTCTGCGCTCATTGCAAGCCTCTCCTCCCATCTACTTTACTTTCCTCGCAATTACCGCTCATTACAGGCCTCGGCAACCTGCAACTTTTGTGCTTGGGAATGCCATGTGTCTCTTTCCACCATCTCTCCCCTGTCTCTTCCCTGTGTCTTTCTCCTCTGTGTCTCTGCTTTGCGTGGTCCCCGCTGACTGTCGTTGGTTTTATTTTCAAAGTCCTGTGTGCCTGGCGTTGTTGGTGTAAGTGTTACTGTCTTTGCCGTCATGTATTTTCTAAGTTCTGCGTCCCTGGCCTTGCTGAGCCTCGTTTTCATCCTGTTTCAGAAATTTTAAGTTTTTTCGGCCTCCGCTTTTTTCCTGTTTCAGCGAATTTCAATTGTTAAAAAAGACAAAATATGCCTCAAATTAACTTGCAACCTCGCTCACAGGCTCCCTGGCTCTCCCCCTGTGCTGTGTGTGAGTGTGTAAATTTATTAGAGGCATATTTGTGTTTTTGACGTCTTTTCCAGTTTGGAGGTTCGGACGTTAAAGTCGTATTTTTGCGAGCCCCGCAGTCCATCATACGGACCGTAATTTTGTGTCCGTTTCTCAATCCATGGGCCTCACGGTGAGGCCTCATTTCAGCTAAGTGCCGCGTGTCTCGGGATAAGTGCCAGCTAAGTCCTGCGTGTCCACCCCTGCAATGAGAGCCTTCAGCGCTCATTGTAGCCTAAGTCTCGCGTGCCTCAATGGCTCACCTTGCTTTGTGAGGCTCACAAAGCGTGACGACAACTCACAGTATGACAACGATATATGTGATCACAAGTTTAAAGTTCTTCCATGTCAGAGTGTGCTAGTTGAGTCACTGTTTTTTTTTCAAGTTTTATTTCTTAGAGGTTTTGCATATAGATCCCTTCCCAATATTAGGGATTATTCAACATTCCCCTGTCTAGTAGCTTGGTCCATATCCCCTTAAACACTCAGCACATGGCTCACTTTAATGTGTGACACAGGGTCAGCAGGCAAAAACACAATATTGAGACCTAGGAGTGTTTAGGACAAGTACTTTGTAGCAATGCAAAAATGCAGTCAATTATGACATACCAAGAGGAAGGGGAATTAAACAGGCAGAGACACTGAAAATTGAGTATCCCCAGAGACAACCAAAAAATAAAATAAAACGTGAGCAAACATTTTTAACACATTTTGGGATGGTGGTGTGCTTTCATGTTTTATTATCATTACTCTAACATACATTCAATTTACTATTCCACTGTCCCTTTAAGTGCTGTGCTTGGCTTCTCCTCTGCCTGTTCCCCTTTGTTACGGTTCCTCTTCCCTTGACATTTACATGATTATGTTTGGCAACTTGTAATTTTTACAGCTACTGATTATAATCCAGAGGAATAATAGAGCCATCTGCCCCCCCCCCCAAAAAAAATATAATATGATATAATACAAATCCTAACCACTGTACCACCAGGGAACATATATATAGGATTCAGTGCTTTCACCCCTGCGACCTGGGTTCAATTCCAGTCAGGAAACCAAGAGGTCACACCACCCTGAAGCCAAGCAGGGTTGGGCCTGTTCAGTACTTGGATGGGAGACCACCTAGGAATACCAGGAGCTGTATACTGTGGCTCACTGAAGAAGGAACTGGCAACCTACTCCAGTATCTGTGCCATGGATACCAAGTGGTTCAGCATGGTGTGTTGTGGTCCATGAGGTCACAGAGAGTTGGACATGACTGAGCGACACACACACATATATATATATGTATGTATATAAAATGAGCTTGCACCGGAGGGGGCCCAACACACAAAACATTCATTAGCTCGGCCACTGCACTGAATTATTTCTAATGAATGAAACTAATTAGTCTATATCTGTGTGTGAGTTGCATTGGGATCTTCTCCTGTTATTAAGAGCTTACCTTTATTGTCCTCATTTGGCTATCCCCATTTAGTAGATGTGCCCCGTTGGGTGTGTAGTTCTGAGACACGTAATCCAGATTATTGGTTGGAGGTTTCGGATAATTGAGGATTTTTCTATGCAAACAAGCTTCCCTCTAATTTGCCTAAAATGACAAGTTGCAAACATCATCACGTAAATAAAGGAAGAGGAGAAGCCAAGCACAGCACTTCAAGGGACAGTGGAATAGTAAATTGAGTGTATATTAGAGTAATGATAATAAAACATGAAAGCACACCACCATCCCAAAATGTGTTAAAAATGTTTGCTCACATTTTATTTGATTTTATTTTTTGGTTGTCTCTGGGGATACTGCATTTCAGTGTCTCTGCCTGTTTAATTCCACTTCCTCTTGGTATGTCATAATTGACTGCATTTTTGCATTGCTGCTTTCCTTTTCTCCAGAACAGTGCAAATAGACATGAAACGCTTTGGGGGTCATTTATTTTGCAATTTTTATTTAGCAATTACTCCAACTAGAACAAAAATAAACCAACCCATCCAATGATTAAACAATAGTGCCTCACAAGGAGTGCCAAGGGAGAGCAAAACTACACCAGGGGAGAGCCTCGCAATGAGCGCCAAACAGCATTCCCTGACTTACAATTCTATTGCCATCATTTTTTGACGGGCAAATCGCTAGTGTATAATAAGCCCCCAAGCTTCCTTCCACTCTGCGTCTATAGGGATCAGGAGAAAGTGATCCCACCTGTCGCTTTGTAATGTTTGGCATTATAGTGTCCTTTAATCCTTATTATTTAGTTTAAAAAAGGATAGACTATCTATCTGTCTGTCTGTCTCTATCTATCTACATATATATCTATAAAGATGTGTATATATATATATATATATATATATATATATATATATATATATATATATATTAGTAACTTGCCATCATAAATGGTGGTATCATGTGTTATGTTAACTTGTCTGTTCTGTCTCTCTCTGTGCATCCTCTGTCTCTCTTTCTGTGCTCTCTCTCTGTGTGCCCTCCCTCTCTGTGCGCCCTCTCCATCTCTCAATGCACCCTCTCTCTATCTCTGTGATCCCTCTCTCTCTCTGAGCCCTCTCTCTGTGCCCTTTGCCTCTCTCTGTGTCCTCCACCTGCACTCTTTGTGGTCTCTGTCTCTCTCCCTCCCCTCTCTCCTCTCTCTCCCTCCTTTTCTCTCTCTCTCTCTCGCCTCCCTCTCTCACCCTCGCTCTCTGCCTCCCCCCCTCTCCCCATCCCCCCATATTTATCTATAAATATATATACAATTGTGCTCAAAAGTTTGCATACTCTGGCAGAAATTTTGAAATTTGGGCATTTATTCTGAAAATATGACTGATCATGCAAAACAAAATATATTTTATTGAAGGATAGTGATCATATGAAGCCATTTATTATCACATAGTTGTTTGGCTCTTTTTTAAATCATAATGATAACAGAAATCACATAAATGGCCCTGATCAAAAGTTTACATACCTTGAATGTTTGGCCTTGCTGCAGACACACAAGGTGACACACACTCGATAAAATGGCAATTAACGGTTAATTTCCCACACCTGTGGCTTTTTAAATTGCATTT
>CM050167.1:18091874-18154374 GCA_027410445.1 Discoglossus pictus
AAAGCATTATTCCACCTCCAATGATAGTAAATTAGCAAATTAGTCAGCTAAAATGTATATGTATACTTTTTCTCTGATATATTTTACGTCATTCAGTTGTTTCCGACTCTCCGTGACCTCATGGATCATAACACACCAGGCAAATCTTTATGTAGATGGTCATGCTGATCCACTTGGTATTCATAGCAGAGATACTGAAGTGGGTTGCCAGTTAGTCCTCCAGTGGGCCACAGCATACATCTCCCTGTTTTCCTAGGTGGTCTCCCATCCAAGTACTAACCAGGCCAAACCCTGCTCAGCTTCAGGGTGGAGTGACCTCTTAGTTCCCTGACTGGGAATTAAACCCAGGTCGCAGTGGTGAAAGCATTGAATCCTAAACACTGGACCACCAGGGAACCCATGATATATTGTGTAGTGGTCCTTGAATATATGCTGCCTCCTTCCCTGCCGGGTTATATGATGGTCATTTAAATTAATCATTCAACGCTCCAATGTCGCAAAGTCAAAGCAGAAGCAAAGAGCTTATTGGTAATAGGATATAACTATTCATAATTGGATATGTGCAATATATGTATAAGAGGATATGGATTTGTATAATAGGATATGGTAATAGGATACTGAGACTGACGAATGTAATAGAACTTGCTGGCAGTGTATATGGCACTGATATTGTATGACTCCTGCTGTAACGTATCATCCTATAGGTATCACACAAAAAGATAAGTGGTCATTTGGTCCTCCCATGCTCCTATCTATCTAAAATATCAGACTGAAAGGGACAAAACTGCTCTACATTATCAAACAGAGCACTGAAAAAAATAGTATTTTTAAAATTCATGCAACAGTCACTGTTTTATAAGAAATTTGCACCTGTAGCTTCTGAAATGGTAGCGAAAGGGTTGAGGACTCTGGTAAGAGATTATATTGTAAGCGGGTTAAGGTTAATAAAGACAAGGTTATTAGTGGCACTGCAAGATCAAGGTGGAAGGCTTCTCTAAATAAATGGTTTTCAGAAATAGGATATTACTTCATACATACAAATCAGCCAATCAGAGAGGAGCTTTGTTATCCCCACCATCAAGATGGAGTATTTCCTACAAGGAGCTATATATGTCCTAAGTCTGTCGAAACGTACGTATGGTATTTGCTGATTCTCCTGTTCAGGGTAGAATTGCCTGGTATTTCGGGGCTGGATCATTCCAGTAAATTACATCATACTTAGAAATCAGCCAATCAGAAAGGAGCTTTGTTATCCCCACCATCAAGATGGAGTATTTCCTACAAGGAGCTATATGGAAAGTACAATGTATGTCCTAAGTCTGTCTAAACGTACGTCTGGTATTTGCTGATTCTCCTGTTCAGGGTAGAATTGCCTGGTATTTCGGGGCTGGATCATTCCAGTAAATAACTTCATACGTAGAAATCAGCCAATCAGAGAGGAGCTTTGTTATCCCCACCATCAAGATGGAGTATTTCCTACAAGGAGCTATATGGAAAGTACAATGTATGTCCTAAGTCTGTCGAAACGTACGTCTGGTATTTGCTGTTTCTCCTGTTCAGGGTAGAATTGCCTGGTATTTCGGGGCTGGATCATTCTGTGTGAGACCAGACTGATATACTACAGGATATTTCTCCATGTGAAGGGCACAAGTGACTAAAAGAGGTTGCTCTCAGGGTGGGTTATCATGTCTATAGAACTAACCTATTAACGTTAGTTTGTTCTCTGATTGAGCTCCTCTATTTTGGTTTTATGTCCTAAGTCTGTTTTACTACATGTTGAAGTGTAAAAACATAGCTCCACTGCATGCAGGTGCCCCTAGGCGCTTGCCTACTCTGCCTAATGGTAAATCCGGACCTGAGCATGAGTGTATTTCCAAAAAAAGCTCCCAAAATGTCTTTAGCTTTCTCTTCACTTGCTGTGAAATAACACAAGCTTTATACTTGATCACACCTCTTCTCCTCTCAGTGTAGTTTGTTTCAGCTATGTATTGGGATATGCATTTTACAAGGTCCATTATTCAAATAGATATTTTAGAGTCGTAAACTGATGTACATTCATGATCTGTCCTTGTTTAAAAAGGCATTGACCGAGGGCAGAAAATTTAATTGTGGTGGCATAGAATTGTGTGCCCGTGCAGATAATTGTATACATGTCTATATGAAGATACATTTTAGGGTGTGTGGGTGCATTATTTTGTGGTATATTTAGACACATACATATGTATATATATAGATAGATATATTCAGTTGTGTATGTCATGAGAGGTGGATGAAAGGAAGGATGCCTATGTGGAAGCGGCACTATTATATAGGGTAATAATATAATAAGACGTCTCTGGATAGCTATTCACAGATTGATGTAAGTTTTGTGCAGAATCTGACTCTCTGACACACTAACGAGCCGCTGTAATTCGCACACAGGTATGTACGGGATGCTCTTGTGATGTATTTCTGCAGGTGAGATTGTGAGTGAGGGCGAAAGTGAAATGAAGTGCGAAAACAAGTGGAATCATGGGGGATATTTATACACTAGTGTGAAATGTGTACGTGGGTCATATGAGGCTGAGGCCATATATAAATGCTATGAATGGTAATGATGATGATACGTCTTTTAGATCTACCAAATGATCTAAAACACCACGTTACATAGTAAAATCTGAGAGGCAGATTAAAAATAAGCTTGAAGAATAAAAAAGGAAAAAGCAGATCATCCCATGTTTTTTAATGGTGACCACTGACGTTGTGGGCACTTGTCTTGCGTGGCTCAATTCCTATCTGACTGGTTGCACAGCAGTTATTGTTGTTCAGGTGGTTCAGTTGTGTCTGACTCTTTGTGACCCTATGGACTGCAGCATGCCAGGCACATCTATCATTAGGTCTCTGGTCATGCTTATCCATAAGATTATCATGGCAAATTTACTGGAGTGGGTTGCTAGTGCCTTCTCCCGGGGACCGTTATTTGTCCTATTTGACCTATCTACTATGACCTGGCCATCTTTGGTGCTCCTACATGGGAGAGCCCACAGCTTCATTGAGGTACAAAAGCCCCTTCACCAGGACAAGGTGGCGATCCAGAAAACTCCTTTTTTAAATTGGGAAACGTTGTCTACAAATCCCTACATGACCTTGTTTCCCATCACACCTTGTCCCTACTTCTGCTTCTGGTCTTTCTTCCATCTTGTACCCTTTCTTTGGAATTAACTCCCACTCACATAAGACAGCCCCCATTGGTCTACAAACATTTTGCAAACCCATGATAACCCACTCCTTGTCTATTCCACCCCACAATTTACATTCTCCCACCCTACCTCTCCCAAGGTCTCATGTTGACCTACTGCCTCCATGACCCTGATCTGGCCTCTGGTCATTGCACTATTTCAGCAACAAACCTCACTTTATGCCCCGCCTATATGTTCGTTCAACAAAATGCCAACCTATTCCACTTAATGGTAATTCCAGGCCTGAACATGACTGTATTTTCCAAAAAATCCTCTTTTTTTGAGAAAGAGGATTACATCATTTTAGAACTATACAAAAATAAATAAATACAGTTTTAGGTGTTGAAAATCTTCTATGTATGGGGTATAAGTTTGTGTATTATGTTTTAGTATATATATATATATATATATATATATATATATATATGCCATTTTGTTAAATGAAAAGAAAGAAAGGTGAAATGAAGCTAAAGGCTTGTGGCCACATATATGAATGAGTTTGGGACATTATAACAAATGTGTGTGGATGCTGATTCACAGATTGACGTAAAACTAAATTTTGTGCCAAATCTGACTCGCTGACACACTAACGAGCCGGTGTAATTAGCACACAGGTGTATATATATACAGGATGCTCTTGTGAGGTATTTCTGCAGCTGAGATTGTGAGTGAGGACGAAAGTGAAATGAAGTGTGAAAACAAGTGGAATCATGGGTGGTATTTATACACTAGTGTGGGTGGGAATCATGAAGCTGAGCTCCTATTTATAAGTGCCATTAATTGTAACTTTTTATTCATATTGTATTGTCAATATATCAGTCTGCAGTAACACGGTACTAAGAATATATCATCCTGCATTATGTCTGACAGCACTATGTGTGTGTGTGTGTGTCTGTGTGTGTGTGTGTGTGTGTGTGTCTGTGTGTGTCTCTGTGTGTGTGTGTGTCTGTGTGTGTCTGTGTGTGTGTGTGTCTGTGTGTGTGTCTGTGTGTGTGTCTAGTGAGTCTTTACTGGGTTTAAATGATCTCTACTAGTAATGACAGTATGTGTTTTAGAAACTGTTTGCACTGACTGATCTTTAACCCTATCTACCTTTCTCCCTCTTTCCCCTCTCTCCCCCTCTCCATCTCTCTCTCTCTTGTTCCCCTTCTATATCTCCCCCCTCTTTATCCCTCCCTCTCTCTGTGTGTTTCTCTCTCCCTCTGTCTTTCCCTCTCTTTTTCTTTCTCTCTCTGTCTCTCACTCTCCCTTTTCCTCCCTCTCCCCCCTGCAATCTCTTTCACCCTCCCCCTATCTCTATCCCCTCTCTCTATCACGTCCTCTCTCTCTCTTGTTCCCCCTTCTCTCTCCCCCTCTTTATCCCTCCCTCTCTCTGTGTGTCTCTCTCTCCCTCTGTCTTTCGCTCTCCTTTTCTCTCTCTCTCCCTTTTCCTCCCTCTCCCCCCTACAATCTCTTTCACCCGCCCCCTATCTCTATCCCCTATCTCTATCACGTCCTCTCTCTCTCTCTTGTACCCCTTCTCTCTCTCCCCCTCTGTATCCCTCCCTCTCTCTGTGTGTCTCTCTCTCCCTCTGTTTTTCCCTCTCCTTTTCTCTCTCTCCCTTTTCCTCCCTCTTCCCCCTACAATCTCTTTCACCCTCCCCCTATCTCTCTCCCCTCTCTATCCCCTCTCTCTATCACGTCCTCGCTCTCTCTCATTCCCCTTCTCTCTCTCCCCCTCTTTATCCCTCCCTCTCTCTGTGTGTCTCTCTCTCTCCCTCTCCTTTTCTCTCTCTCTCTCCCTTTTCCTTCCTCTCCCCCTACAATCTCTTTCACCCTCCCCCTATCTCTCTCCCCTCTCTCTCCCCTCTCTCTCACGTCCTCTCTCTCTCTCTCTCTCGTTCTCCTTCTCTCTCTCCCCCTCTTTATCCCTCCCTCTCTCTGTGTCTCTCTCTCCCTCCCTCTGTCTTTCCCTCTCCTTTTCTCTCTCTCTCTCTTCCTCCTTCTCCCCCTACAATCTCTTTTACCCTCCCCCTATCTCTCTCCCCTCTCTATCCCCTCTCTCTATCATGTCCTCTCTCTCTCTCTCTCGTTCCCCTTCTCTCTCTCACCCTCTTTATACCTCCCTCTCTCTGTGTGTCTCTCTCTCTCCCTCTCCTTTTCTCTCTCTCTCTCCCTTTTCCTTCCTCTCCCCCTACAATCTCTTTCACCCTCCCCCTATCTCTCTCCCCTCTCTCTCCCCTCTCTCTCACGTCCTCTCTCTCTCTCTCGTTCTCCTTCTCTCTCTCCCCCTCTTTATCCCTCCCTCTCTCTGTGTCTCTCTCTCTCTCCCTCCCTCTGTCTTTCCCTCTCCTTTTCTCTCTCTCTCTCTTCCTCCTTCTCCCCCTACAATCTCTTTTACCCTCCCCCTATCTCTCTCCCCTCTCTCTATCATGTCCTCTCTCTCTCTCTCTCTCTCTCTCTCTCGTTCCCCTTCTCTCTCTCACCCTCTTTATACCTCCCTCTCTCTGTGTCTCACCCTCTCCTTTTCTCTCTCCCTTTTCCTCCCTCTCCCCCCTACAATCTCTTTCACCCTCCCCCTATCTCTCTCCCCTCTCTATCACATCCTCTCTCTCTCTCGTTCCCTTTCTCACTCCTCCTCTTTATCCCTCCCTCTCTCTGTGTCTCTCTCCTCATCTCTCTCTTTCCCTCTCCACCTCTATATCCCTCTCCCCTTTCTCTGTGTCTCTCCACTCTTTATCCCTCTATCTTCCCCCTCCCTCTCTCCCACACTCTCTCTCCTCCTCTCACTGTGTCTCTCCCTATTTTTCTTTATCCCTCTTCCTCCCTCCCCTCTCTCTCCCTCCCTCTCTCTCTCCTCCTCTGGCTGTGTCTCTCCCTCTTTTTTTCTTTATCTCCCTTCCTCCCTCCCCTCCCTCTCTCCCTCCCTCTCCCCCACTTTCTGTGTTGCTCTATCCCCTTTCCCTCTCTTTTCCCCCCTATCTCTCTCAATCCATCTCTGTCTCGGTCTCTCTCTTCATCCTCCCTCTCTCTTTCTATCTTTCCCCCCCCCCTCCCAATCTCTCTCCCTCCCTCTTCCTCTATCTATGTATCTATCTATATCTATTCTTAAGAAAGGAAAAAAACAAGCAAAAAGAAAATGATAGTAGAGGAGGTTTGGGGAACAGTAAAAATAATAAATCTAGGGGAAGGATGGATTGAGATAGGATTGTAAATTTTAGGTGTTGAAAATCCCCAAGCCAGGCACTTCCACCAGCAAAGAGGCTTATGGGAATTGCTATGCAAATCTTAAACACTGCACAGAATAAATCTCAGTAAATCCCAGTCTGCAGGAGCCATGATCTGCTGCCTATCTGCCCTCCATTGCTGGCTCCTACACCGCCACTGTGTCTGGGAGCTCCATACCTTGGGAGCAGGACCCTGGAGCAAACCTCTTGGGTTTGCCCCGACCCCATTCTCACGCACATCTTCTGTTTTTTTTTTTGGGGGGGGGGATAAGGTGATCCATGTGCCAGATTGCTTAGCAGGAAAAGAGGATAAAGATTAGAGTAACCATGGCAACCGCTTCCTGGCAGGAGCTAAGTTGTGATGGGAGTTGAGATGGGAGGCTGGGTGCATGTGCGCTGCAGGCTGTGTGTATGTCGTATGAGGTGACAGAGACACGTATCATGTGTGTGCCAATCTAGGGGGTGCCAGGTCTTTGCTTTTAATCTTTGCAGTGACAATTTGTCTCTGAAGGAATCCTTTTTTTATTTTTTTGCTGTAGTTTTGTACTGTATATATATATATATAATGCTACATACAAACCAAGAAATGTGGTTATGTTGACAGGGCATGATAACCCACTCTGAGAGCAGCCTCTTTTAGCCACTTGTGCCCGGGGAGAAAATATTATGAAGTATATAATTCTGGTCCAGCCCTGAAATACCAGGCAATTCTACCCTAAACAGGAGAAACCGCAAACGTACATTTTGTCCTTAGTTGGGCCTCGTCAGTGGGGGGTAGCTGAACTCCCTAAGGCACTGTGAGCAAGGAGAGAGATACTTGTATTTACAATATCCAAGCATCCACTGGAGCACCTAACCCCACACACTATGATTTTTATATAAAATAAGGGTTAATAAGGAAATGTAGCACAATATAATCTCATAAATTAAAAATATCCAAACCCTCAACAAAGCCTGCCATTTTTACTTCTACAATATTTACCAGATATACCCTAGCCTAACCAAAGATACAACAAAAATCTTAACCCTAAGGAAGCCCCGGATTAACAGATTCTCGCCTTTCGGAACTTCACACTTTATTCCTGCTCTGTCTCATGAAGGTTGCCATGTACCTGATTTGTAATCCAAGGCTACACCCACAGGTCAGGGACGTACTGTATACCTGCATGCAGCATTATTACACTAGTAGAGTCCATCTGAAACGGGTGTGGTCTTAGGTCACAGACGTAAATCAAGGCACACTGCATGAGAGAGAACAGGAAGAAAGGGGGATGTTACAGAATCTAGGAACATATTACTCCGGGGTCTTCTTAGAAATAGCCTTTATGATCATTGTTTACATAGATGCTAATCTTGTTAAACCCTTTGCAAACATGTGAAGTGTTTCCCAAACTACAGGGATCCTTTAAGGTGCAGCCTTATTGTGGGCAATGCAGGCAAGACTGGCATCCTGGCATTAGTGGCCCTTCATTCCATATCCAGTAAAACTTGTCTTGGACAAATGTTACCAACTGAGTGTAAAATAAGTGTGAAGATTGTGGATCGATGCTTTCAGTTACTTTATACATCACGTGAGCGGTACCCACAGGGCTGTATGTGGCATAAGCCATTATCACATCTCTATTTATGGACTTCTGACCCATTTTAGAGTAACACGTTGCTTATTCATTAATATTTAGTCTAACAAGATGCTAATGAGGTCTCCTTATAGTGAAGTTACGTACGCTCAGATACTGGGATTGTTTCAGAACAAGATAATACAGTAAGTTTCATCTATATATTTTGTAAAAATAACAAATCTTGCAATCTTGTATAATTATCAGAAACTAAAAAAAAACAAAAACACAATTTTGTGAATTTTTGATATCCAAAGAATATTTATATATTTTCAGAAAACATTTACATTTGTGTTATTTTTGCATTTTGGACCCTATTATGCACACACAGAATACCCACTGATTAAACGTTTTGAATTATTTGTATATAAGCACCACTGTCCTCCAGTTTTTATCCTATGCTCTTTTGAGAAATAGGATTTAAGAGCAACTAATATTTTTTAGAAAGTAGAAAATAAAACAGGCTTTCATTTGTTTAACTATTAAATACAATTATGGTGCAGTGGATGAGGTAATTGCTGTGCTGTTTAACCTTTAGATGCAGATAAGGTTTGCACAATGCAATGCAAACTTACAACAGGGTCAGTGGAAACTTTAAAGGGATATGTACGTTTCCTGGGTTTTAAATGTTTCCTAATAAACAGCTACTGATTAGTAGAAAAATATGTGTTATATTGAAAAGTTGAATGTACTTATATATTTATATGCTAGATACTGATTTGTGGATGTGCACACCCGTAGGAAGCCTAAATAAAGTGTACCCTGCAGGGTACAGTGTGTGACCTCTAAAGGAAATGATGCTTGCTGGGGTCACAGAAGAAATTGCCCATAAGGAGACAGACCGAGAGAAACAAAATACAGCATTTGATACAAATGTTTCAGTCTTTACTCCCTCCTGATTGGCCCAATTTTTTTTAAAGTTGTATACCAGTTTAGCCTGGGTTGGGAGGGTGTTAACCCTAAGTTTCAACTGACAGAAAATAAAATATATTTTGCTAACTCCAAAGTTAGTGTTTAAATGCTTATTTTTGGTATTTTTTCACGCAAACATGTTTTCATACACTACTAATTCTCTTCTGCAGATGCACTCACAATCCAGCTCACTTACATTTCCCAATAAATGTATCCAGGCTCTCCTTCCAGTTACCTAACCAAGAAAAAAAAGAAATACATAAATAAAGCTATGACCGCACAGCTAGAGCATAATTGAAAATTATAGTTAATAAATTAAAGGTTGCATTTCTTTCTTATGAAAAACCTGTGCCCATTATCATCTATATTCCTTCAAAGTAGCATACTGTAAATATGGGACCAGAGGTTGTTTAATTTTGGAGAGAATAGTTGTAATTAGGAAACAGAAATATACAGAAATTAGATATTTTTTATTATGTAAAATGAAGAGTCAAAATTGCCTTATTTCAATTTAAAGTAATTTGGTACCTAGTTCATTGGAGGATATAATGGTCTGCAGTGCGCTGTAAGTATATGCATGATACCCCTCACAGTATTCCCTAAGCTCCTAGTGACAAATACTGTTATGAGGTATCATGACCCATTGCATTTTAAGGCATGTTGTATGTGAAAAAATTAGCGTGATCACTGTCTGTCCTGTAATTATAACTAATTTATTACAGTGAAATTCGCAAAAAATTTCTGAATATGTATAAAATTGATTTATACTTTATTAAATGACACATGATTCCTATGTCAATAGACGCTATAAGGTTGAAATCTTTTTACCTCACAGACTTTTATCAAAATAGTAATAATATATATAAAATATATATATACATTACTGTTCTTGTTCAGTCCTTCAGTTGTGTCCGACTCTTAGTGACCATGTGACCTCAGCACCCAGGCATATTTGTCTGTGTTTCTGGTTATGCTCCATATGGTTTTCTTGGCAAAGATACTGGAGTGGGTTGCCAGTTCGCCAGTTCCTTCTCCAGTAGATTGTGACTTGGCCTGCCCATCTTGGGTGACCCTACATGGTATAGATCCCAGCTAACAATCCAGAAGGGGGTATATATATATATATATATATATATAAGTAATATACAGTGGTACCTCGGATTACACCGGACCGGACAGTGTAACCCGAAAATGCAAGCTTTTCCCATAGGAATCAATGTAAATTCAATTAATCCGTTCTGGGCCCCCGATTTTTAACATTTTAGTTTGAACTGATGGTTTTTGGATACAAACCCTTAAAACTAAACAGACATTAATAAACAACAATAATTGCATCAAATAACTTAGAATTTAACTTCACTTTACCTATACTGAGAGTACTTGGTGGCCCAATGGGATGGTGGGGATGTAGAGTAGGAGAAGGAGGACACAGGGGATTGCTTGGAACTTTGGCTCTTATAGGCACAGTCTGGGCACACTGTCTGGCACCGGCTGGGCACATTGGCTGCCACAGGGTGGGCACACTGGCTGTCACAGGCTGGGTACATTGGCTGGGCACAATGGCTGGCACAGATTGCGCACATTGGCTGCTGCAGGCTGGGCACACTCACAGGCACACTCGCAGACACTCATAGGCACACTCGCAGACACTCACAGGCACACTGACAGGGTATTACCTTCATAGAAATACTGCACAGTCTCACCGGGTGTCACGATCAGTCTGTGTGTGCGCATGCGCAGACTTCCATCATTGCGTCGTAACCCAAGGTCAAAATTTCCGACAGAGAGGCATAATGTACCCGAAAATTACGTAAACAGAGGTACCACTGTATATACAAATATAACTAAATAATAAATATTTACATAACTTTTGTGCATCTGCTGGTGATAAATAAAATCCTAATCACTGCACCTGCATATTAATAAATGTAAACGTGGTGCAGGAGCAAACATCGCTGATGCAAAACACAGCAGGTGGATATTGCAAACCTTAGTTGAATACATTAGTAAATAGCATGAAGGGGTCCTCTGTAATGAGCTGTGATGAACTGCAGATCATTTTTAGGGAATGTCTCCCATTGTATCCCCACAATAAATTAGATCTGGTTTTGCCAGTTAAAAAAAATCCCCCTGAACTGCAGCTTCTTACTAGAGTCGATAGGCCATCCTCATGTGCCTGTATTGGGGGCTGCTGTGGTCAAGTGCAAGATTCAAGTGCCAAAACAAGTCAGCTTCAAAATAATCCAAACAGTTTTCAGATGTCTCCCTTTAGCTATTTATATTACAAAGCAATCAAAGAAAAATTCTGAACCTAATTTTAAAGCCTAACAAGGCGACGAAACAGCTGCAAATCCAGATGTTTCATAGAATTCTATAATAACTTGAAATGTGATAATCTTTGCATAAATTACATTAAATATTTAAAAACATTGTGTTGTATTTGTATGTATTGAAAGCTCACCAGAATGATACATTACAAACAAAAAATATTTATATTAATTAATTTCTGGATCCTATTATCTCTGTTACTGGTACATCAAATTTAGTGGGAAACATCTTTTCCCTCTTTTTTGCCTATTCTTTCTTTGTTTTGTCCCCCCGCCCACTTCTCTTCTTTGTTTCCCTATTCTTTCTCCTTCAGCTATTCTTTGGACATTCCTTATGGTGTAAACAGTAAACTGCAGTGAAGTTCCTTGAGCTGCTGCGTGTTACTGAGGAGATTTAAACAAAGATTATATTTAATGGCTCCTCAAATCCTTCTGTCGTACCCCCCATTCCCATAACCTCTCTTTCTCTCTCTATTCTCTCTTTCTATTTAAATACTTTTTCTATATGTTCCCCTTTTAATCCCACTACTTTCCCATCTATACCAGGCTTGTCCAACCTTGTTCCTTCAAGACTGGATTTCGGCCACATTTTCAATATATCTCAGTGTTCGTGAACCAGAAAGATCGAGCTACTGGTTGAACCACCTGTTCTCAGACAATACATCCTGAAAATGTAGCCTTGAATCTACTCGCTGGGGCAAACCTTGGACAAGGGTGCGCCATACCATTGAGGGCTAGTTTCCAGGAAATCCTGTTCCAGTATAGATGGGTCAATCAGTGGAGCAAGACATTTGTTTTACTTATGTGCTCATACATGAACATCTTAGAAGATAATCCGTTTTTTGAGACAGAGATGGGAAAAAAGAGGAGAGAAACAAGGATGGAAATAAAAGTATATGGCATGACTTAGGTTTGCAAGATCTTCAAGATGTTCATGTATGAGCACATAAGTAAAAAATGGTCAAGGGTAGTCAATGGGAGTCCTGGGTCTGACCAGGGTCTTTGGGGCCTTTCTTCTGGACCTATTTAATGTATTATTTAATGAAGGGGCTTGTGTACCTCAGTGACGCTATGAGCTATACTATGTAGGGTCTGGGCAGGTAATGGTGGAGAGGTCAGACTATTTTCGGTCCACTGGAGAAGGAACTGGCAATCCACTGCAGTATTTTTCCCATGAAAATCTTATGGACTAGCACAACCAGATACAAGAAGTGTCTTTCATGCTGCAGTCCATAGGGTCACAGAGAGTCAAACACGACTGAACGACTAATCAACAACCTCAAGTTCATGCTCAATTACCTAACACATCCATGCAACTTTTTTAACAACAAGTCATTGTTATTATATTTATTTTTATTTGCATATTTAATTTCTGTAACAACAGTGGTGCAATGGATACCAGTGCTGATAAACATAAGTACATTTAGATATAAATCCCTTGGATGACTCTGCAGCAGCTCTACTTGTATGAAGATTCCTCCTAGCTGAGGGAGAGAGAACGAGGATTTGTGTGAGATATAAGCCAATCAGCCGTGTTTTGTTACAGCTAAGGCTTCTACTTCATGGAAAAAATGCTCATAGAATATTTATGGACTTGAAAAAGCTTTTGACACCGCTCCTCACTCACTAAGCTGAGAGAAGCGATCAGATATAATGCTGTGATTGGGTAAAGAGGAGGGGGGGCGCTCCCCCGGGACGGTGAGGCACTCCGGCTTCCTATATTATTTACAAATATGTCCTTTATCTGGGGCAGAGCGCAGCTCGAGGCTTCACAAATAGGTGGGATAAGAAAGTAATGTTTGTTATCAAGTATTCTGTGACAATAAAACATTGTTGCTGTTCAGTCATGTCCAACTCTCTGTGACCCAGCCAATGCCCCTCATAGATCCATCAAGCTCACATTCATTGCTTCAAGGATCTATCCATTTCCGCCTCTGCCACCCCCTTGTTCTGGTTCCTTCAATCTTTCCAAGTCTTCTCTAGGGAATCCTGTCTTCTCATGATATGGCCATAATATTGTAGCTTTAGCCTCATGATCAAACCTTCCAGTGAACAGTTTGGCTTAATTTCCTGCAGTGTTGATTGATTAGATCTTCTTGCAGTCCAAGGACTCTAAGCAGTTTTCTTCAAAACTCTTAATGCCTCATAGTAAATTAATGTTGTAGTGTCTGGTGTGTAAGATTACAGTGTATCTCCTGTAGTACGGCGGTACATGCAGGAACACTATTCAGGCACAGTGTTTTGGTAATTATTTCCAAAATAACAAACATTGTTATGGTCCAAAAATGATAGGGGCATGGATGGAGAAGGATTTGTCTTATTGGTGAGTGAGTTCAGTATTCAGTATTTGACACCTTCCCCCTTCCCTGCATATGCTCAGAAGCAGACAGCCAGACTGCAAACTGCAAATCCAGCTCTGTGCCTACTCCTCATGCACTGGGTAGGAACGGTAATTTGTCAACTCAGGGGCGTGTTTAGGTTTTATTCTGCCCTAGGCCATTCAGATTTGACGCCCCTCACACTCCACTTGCAGCTCCTCTTTCCCCCTTTCTATATATGAAATCATAACTTCATGTATGTTTATATTTGCACTTAAATATAGAAAAATCTCTGCAAAGACATAGAAATTTCTGTCCATATACAAACATATAGCAATGTACTGCACTGTATCTCCAGACAACCTGCAGCCCCCTGAAAATGTGCTGCCCTAGGCAGAAACACACCCATGTATAGACTTCGAAACTCCCATACACTAGCACATTATGATATTATCAGTATTATATATATATATATATATATATATATATATATATATATATATATATATATATATATGTGTCCCTTCTAGATCACTACCTTGTACTGGTGAAGGGGCTTGTGCATCTCAGTGAAGCTGTGTTCACTATATCAAATCTCATTCCACTGGAGAAGGAACTGACAACCCACTCCAGTGTCTTTGCCATTAAAAACCTTATGGATTGGCACAACTGGACACAAGATATGTCTGACATGCAGCAGTCCATGGTGTCACTGAGAGTCGGACATTACTGAACGACTAAACAACAACAAGATGTGAACACAGATGTCCTATTTATTTACTGTACTACTGTACGGTGGAGGCTTCTGTCGCTCTTTTGCCCACCATATATT
Source organism: Discoglossus pictus (assembly GCA_027410445.1). Taxonomy (NCBI): domain Eukaryota; kingdom Metazoa; phylum Chordata; class Amphibia; order Anura; family Alytidae; genus Discoglossus; species Discoglossus pictus. The sequence continues at coordinate 18,106,304 of CM050167.1, forward strand.
AAATGATTTTTGTGGTAAACTACCTGGCCACAAAATCTACTACACAAGCTAGGAATGGGCCCCACGCTGATGACAGGCACTAATCTCAAAACAGTGCTGTCTGTGGGTAGGTTTCCTGGCTTGTTCCTTATCCACCCTGCACTTTGCTTAAAAGCTGTGTAATACAGCAGGCATATGCTTACATTAAGCCATGTTTGAAATGGTATATGGATTAAAGCGTAAAGCTTTTGCAGGCACATTTGCATGTCCCCGCCCAGGTTCCCAGAATGCAGTGTAAGAACTGTAATACTCAGAATTCTGAGCAGGAAGCAAGTTATTTTTTTTAACTTATTTTAGACATACAAATGTGAACACAAATGCACTATTTATTTACTATATTTATATATATATGCTTCTGTCACTCTCGAAAGCTCTTCATTTATATGTTTGTCCAATAAAAAAGGTGTCACTATATACGGCCATACTCTTATTCATCTGGATTACTGGACACTCAACAGCTACCTCACTCTTCATAATTATCTATCTATCTATCTATCTATCTATCTATCTATCTATCTATCTATCTATCTATCTATCTATCTGTCTGTCTGTCTGTCTGTCTGTCTGTCTGTCTGTCTGTCTGTCTATCTATCTATCTATCGCTCTCTCTGCCTATCTATCTTTCTATCTATCTATCTATCTATCTATCTATCTATCTATCTATCTATCTATCTATCTATCTATCTATCACTCTCTCTCTCTATCTATCTATCTATCTAAATATCTATCTATCTATCTATCTATCTATCTATCTATCTATCTATCTATCTATCTATCACTCTCTCTCTCTATCTATCTATCTATCACTCTCTCTCTCTATCTATCTATCTATCGCTCTCTCTGCCTATCTATCTATCTATCTATCTATCTATCTATCTATCTATCTATCTCTCTATCTCTCTATCTCTATATCTATCTATCTATCTATCTCTCTATCTCTCTATCTATCTATTCCTGTCTGTATTCCAGTGCTTATTCTCCTCTTGCCACATTGTGTGTGTTTGCACTCAGTGTGTTTAGGAGCCTGTAAATACCCCGATGCCCGCTGTGCCCACGATCCGCTTTCATAGGAAGGAAAGTGATCCTGCAGCTGTTGTCAGTCTCTTCCTCTCGTAAATTCTCCCCAGGGGGCACACATTGTTGGAGAGCCCTCTGTGCACGATCACTGCACCCCCCCTCCCCCGCCCCTGGGTTAATCTCCCCACACCTATTCCCTGATGGTTAAACAGCCGCACTGGTAAATCCGGGTGTAATCTGCTCACTAGCAACCCGAAATAATCTACTTAAAGGGCCAGCATACAATGGAAAAAAAAATGTGTTTGAAAACATAATTAGGAAGGAAAAAGTCGTGGTTGCAGTAAATGATGCAAGGTGTCTACTTACTGGTCAGTGGGAGGGAATGAACTCTGTGTCTATTTCAGTCTTATCCAATTTTATTTACAATAGCTCTCTGTTCCCTCCCTGCAACTGATAACTGAACCCCCCCCCCCCCCCCCATGACTCAGTTTTGAGGATGCCGTGTAACAAATGCAGAATTGATTCCTGTACTTTGAATATTCTGATAAAAAGAAAGTTTTATGCCCATGGGTTACACAGCTCCTAATATTGTTAGTTTGGTACATACATTTTTTTAACTGCAGTGGCCCTTTAATATAACTTAGTGGCGGTTCCAAATAAAGTATAATGTAAAACTGAATGTTATTGCAAAAATTTAATTTTTTCTACAGAAACTAAATTAAAATTTTTGATTCACCTACAAATATTAAAATCTTTTGTTAATGAGAGATCATTGCCTTAATTACTGATAAGCCACTGAGGCATTAGATACATTGTGTTGAGTCCAGTCACCTGTGTCTGAGCATGTCTAGTTTTTGTGTATATTAAGAAGTGCTTATAAACTTTACTGCCTAAAATCATGCAATATGTACCTGTTTGGGTCTGTCCTCTGTAGCACATGCAGCTCACGAATATACAGACTGTGAAGTGCATTGTTTCAAGTTAACCTGTCAGTGACCTCTCTCAAGTAGCATGTTGCAGAATGTTACCATTGATTGGTTATTATGAGACGCTACAAACCCTGCACTTAGGAGTACAATGTCTTCATGAGCTGCAGAAGGGATAAACCAGTAAGGAACTATTTGTAAGATTTGAAGCAGAAATAACAGAGCTCATAAGCACGTCTTAATAAAATAAAGTACAAAATAGATACAGGGATATTATATACCCAGTAACATCCAGGAACCTGCCATATCACTTTAACAACAATGGTCATTCATTAACAAAATATTAGAATTTTGACTTGTGGGTGGATCAGAAAGACTGACTGACAATGGCAGACATCAGTGTTAGTTTGCTGTAGGAAAGTACTTATTAATACCTATAGTTTAAATACAAATAAGAAAAACTGGAAATTCCCCTTTAATAAAACGGACCTTTCCAACAATTCTATATTATTCCGCTTTGTAAATAAAAGGTTTTTCTTTCAGATTATTGAGTTTGTTTACAAACAAATAACACTTGTTTTCCAATTCATAATTGTGGCAATTAGCTAATTGTTATTGATATTAAGAAACGCGCCTTGCTGCCTGGAAATGACTGGCATTGAGACAAGTGATAACGGCTTTGCTGCAGAATTAAGGTTTGATAACGAAGCTCATTTGCATATTATTTGTCAACACAGGAGTCGAGGTTTGGTTTGTGCTCTGGCTTTGGGATTAGGCCCCCCCGCCCGGCTGGGTGCCTGTGGGTCAGTTTCGTTGTGTCTCCCCTGGTGATAGATATTATCAATGATTGATGATGGTGGGGGGCTTCTATAGGCTGATTAGTTTTCTATTCATTTCAAAGAAGCAGATAAAAGCTTCCCTGTACTCAAGATCCTCTCTCACTTGCAGAGCTATATACAGTATATATATATATAAAAATAGGTTCCCTGGTGGTCCTGTGGTTAGGGTTCTGTGCTTTCAACGCTGTGACATGGGTTGTGATTCCAAGTCAGGGAACCAAGAGGTCACATCACCCTGGAACCGAGCCTGGTTGGGCTTGGTCAGTACTTGGATGGGAGACCACCTAGGAAGCTGTGTGCTGTGGCCCACTAGCGAACTGGCAACCCACTCCAGTATCTCCTCCATGAATCAGCATGACCATGGACTTAATGATGTCCTGGTGTGTTACTGTCTATGAGGTCATGGAGAGTTGGAAACAACTGAACAACGCAAATATATATAATAATAATAATAATACATTAAAGGATGTTGAATGTTTCTGGATGTCACTAGGTATATAATATCCCGGGAGATCTATTTACTTTTATGTACTTTGTATTATTAAGAAGCGATTATAAGCATTATATTTACTGCATAAAATCAAACAAATATTACGTGCCGGTGTCCTCCTTCTGCAGCTGACAAAGACACAGACTCTGCTGTACTGCATACTAACCAATCAGTGACCATGTCTTAAAAACATTCTGCAACATGCTGCTGAGACGCGGTCCCTGATAGGCTAGGACACTACACTGCATATCCAGCCCTACAGAGTCAGTGTCTGCATACACTGCAGTCGGCAGACCCATACAGGGACTATTTGTTTGATTATAGTTAGTAAAAACAAAGCTTATAAACACTTCTTAATAAAGTACATATAGGTAAATAGATACAGAGGGATATTATATAGCTAGCATAATCCAGAAAACTTCCAAATTATTTTAAAGTATTAAAGCATTACTGTAGTTCAAGAAAAACTGTGCATGTTTGTGACGTATGCAACAAACTAACATGATCAGATCTGTAAGTGAGTGAATGGAGGTCCCAGCTTTTCTGTGTGTCAGTGCTGTCAGGCTCTAGTGTAGGGGGGCACTTTATTATTAGATTGTGAGCTGATGGGCCAGATTTATATTGGCTAGAGATACAAATGTAATAATTGAACAAAAATGAATATCTAAATTGACAAATGAATATATTTATATGGAATAACTAAACATTTGGGGATTTATATATGATACCCCAAGGGATTAAAATTCCCAAGTGGTTTGGTTGTCTGTGGGCCATAGAAATCTTATAATTAATTAATTAATTAATTTATTTATTTATATAAATGGGGGGAGATTAAGGAAGCCAACAAATAAAGCTAATTTTCTACCCATCTCTCCTCCTTCCAAAAACTGTATAGTCCCACTGTCCTCCACACCTGTAGTGAATTCTGGTAACAGATGTTTGTATTAGAGGGGCGTTTATATTTCTGGAGAGTGGTGGTTGCATCCATTGATGCAAGCTGCCAACTTCTAGGCCAATGTGGTGCCAGAACAGACAACCAAGTGCCATCCTTCAAATATAGGACTACAGTGGCCCTTTATTTCCTGCATTGGCCCAAGGACGGCGGTAGCAGGAAGGCCAGGCTAATAAAGGGCCACTGAACTATGAAATAAGACATATGTGACAAAGTGCAGAATTAAGCAGAAAAAAAGTAATATAAGTAGTTTTAATTAAAAAACAAATGAATAAAAAAACAAATGTTGATGCATATGCAGGACCTTGGAGGGATCCATGATACATTGGTGGAAGGCTTCATTGAGTAATGCACAATGCTTGGTTCTGGGCTAGTGAGGGTGAAGGGGTGTGGTGTCATCTTCAATCTTATCCAGTGATCAAACAAATACTATGAACTTCTGCTTGTTCTCTCCTCCCCCACCCATACAAAAACACACACACACCATGATCCAGCTCTCATGAAGTGATGTAACAAACACAAAATGGATTCCTGTACTCATAAACAGTCAAAAATTCAGATAAAAAAAAAAGTATGTCCATGGCTAATATTGTTACATTTCTTTTTTCTTGAACTGCAGTGGTCCTTTAATTGGATTTCCACCCCTACTCTACCTGATAGAGGCCTGGCAGTGATATGATTGCCCCCACGCGTCCCGCTTTAGGTAACAGAACAAGAAATAATAATGAGAAGTCACGAAAAAAGAGCAATAAACGCGCACCACGCCAACACCCCCAGCCCCCCCCCCCCCCTTCCCATTTAAGCCTTTTCACATTACTTGGTGCTTTTTAAGTATTGCTGGGAAAATTGCCCATTAAACCCCTCAACGCTAAGGAGCTTGCACAGATTTAGACGCCATGTTGCAGCGTGGCAGCGAGGGCAGGGAGCGCGCTGGCTTCCTTGGCTCTCAAATAGCCATGTCTTGTCTTAGAGATACACAGGCTTTATTTCTTGAGACTTCAATAGGAAGCCAGGGAGCTGACCTACAAACCTGAGACAGTCTCTCAATGTGATGCAAGAGCAATGCCGGAATATCATTAGCAGACAGGAGCTTCCACATATTGTATCATTTAAAACTTGCAACAATGTATTTTCTTACATCAAACTTATACATTGTACCCATCAATCAGCCTTTCTGATGCACCCCAAGCATAGTCTGGTATCTCATACAGGTTGGTGATTATTGCTGATAATTGCTAAGTCTGGCTGTATTATTTTCAGTCTAAAGTGGAGTGGGTAACACTATGAGGGCCATCAATGACCAGGATTTCTGGATCTCTCTGTGTATTCAGATTCCTACAGTTTCATTCACTTGGGCGCTCAGTTTATGACCTGTTAAAATCCTGGACTGTTGGAGACATCATTGAACTGAATTACCCATTACTGGACTAAAGCCATATGAAATTGAAAAGACTGAACATGTGTAGACCCAAGGAATTACAAGTTTGGTTAAGCTCAGGGGAGTAGGAACTAGGGGGGATGGGGGGACAGATCCTTCCCCCCCCCCCAGATTAAATGAATAGGGGACACAAAAAATAGTAAAATTAAACTTAATCATTCATTACCAGACATAGAGCAGTATGTCTTTCCCATGAAAGCTTTGGCCCATAATGTATGTATAAGATATGACTATGTCTGGTGGGTGGATCAGAAAGGCTGATTGAAGAGTGAACATTAAAACTTCAATGGAAGTAAGTGAGAATGCAAATTTAAAATATAATTCAATTAGTTAAAATACTTGCTATGGCATAGAGATTTAAATTATACTGTATTTGGTACCATATTTGTTTATGTCGATCTGCTTCTACAGATGGGAGCAGATCTTGAATGCACAAAAAACTTAAAGCGCTACAGAGGAGTTGTGACAATACTAAGAGCCAGGGCTTTCAAAACCATTCCTGTTAAGACAGTAGCTCAGTCAATTCAATGGCTATCCGGTACCCTTTTACAAAGTAAAGAAAAAATAATAAAAATGATTATTAATAATAATAATTAACTAAGATTTATTACGTCATGCAAGTTCTCATAAATGATCTACCTTTTTATCTACAATAAATTCTAAGTCTGTCTGTTATCTTATTAATGTCTATGGACTTTATTAACTTTATAAATTAATAAAATGCATACAACTTCAGTGACCTATTTGTTGTTGCCGTGTAGAGGAGATCTCATTTTTCCTCACCTCTTATAATGGGGTTTAGTTTCTTCACATACACATAATACCTATGTATAGATTCTGATTGGTTATGGAAAATCAAGTTACTTTGTCATGGAAGCGGTGGCCGAGCGCAACCTGATGGGGGCCCTCTGCTAGTGCCAGTAAACGATGAATGAGGATGGAAAAAAATCCAGTGCATCCTTGGTACTCGACTACCTCCAAACTCAACAATTTCAATATTCAATGCATCTGGATGAGCAAAAAAACCTTGGTACTCGTCACGCTACCTTGGTACTTGTTTCACTTGCTAAAACCAATTTACATTACTCCTTATGGGAGTCTGGTACTTATCGTTTGTATCACTCGTTGTGCCTTCTTGAACCAATTAACGGCGAGTACATGTGTCCGGGCTCCCTGGTGGTCCAATTATTAGGATTTGGTGCATTCATTGCTGCAAATTGGGTTCGATTCTAATCAGGGAACTAAGAGATCACACCACCCTGAAGCCAATCAGGGTTGGAACCGGTCAGTACTTGGATGGGAGACCACCTAGGAATACCAGGAGCTGTATGCTGTGGCCTGCTGGAGGAGGAACTGGCAACCCACTCAGTATCTCTGCAATGAAAGCCAAGTGAATCAGCATGACCATGGACATAAATATGTGCCTGGTGTGTTACGGTCCATGAGGTCACGGAGAGTCGCATACAACTGTACAACCTTATAGAAAGGTGATCTGGTCACCATAGGTTTGATTTGATAATCTACATATATTCTTGGCTTTTTTTATTGTCCCCAATGGATGTACAGGAAAGTTGCAAGGGGGACCCCAAATTATTTTGCACCGGGGCCCTTGCACGTTACTGAACTGTACTATAGTAGAGCAGTTGACTGGTTAAATTGCCCCATATATAGTAAGTTCCTATACTCCAGATCACTCATTTCCATGAAAAAAAATATTTTTTTAATGATGCTTAAAAAGCTTATTTAAAATGGAAATTTCTGACTTTCCACTAAATAAACTGGATTATGTTTCTTTGAAATGTAGATTGGCTTTTACAGGCAGTGCTGGATTCATTTACTCTGTTTCACAGTAAAGACAGTCCTGATGGATACTGTATACGGGTACAGCGGCCATGTCTACTAAATAGAGAGCTTACTGCTTAGTAGATAACATAGACATGGAGTCGTTTTCAAGCTCACTTTTTAGTTCCTCTATCTCTAATTCCCTTTACAGATCATTATTATAGTCAGGAAAATGATGTTATTTATGTTCCTATTAGTGATTACAATTCTTAATGTTTAAAAGTTACATGATCCATGGTTACTCTCCCAAAGAGCTTACAATTAAATTATAAACAGTCTTGGTACAGTCTTTATGTGGTATTAGCTAGTTGATAAAGACTTATCAGATTTCTCATACATTTTTCATCTAATATATATTTTTTTGCATTTGTAATTTATAATTTATTGGTCAATAATGTATTATTTATGAGTAATTAATATCTTGAATTAATATATAAGATATTTTGATACTGAGAATTGGCCTAAATAATCATGATTAATGACCAGTGCACTGAATATAATTTAGATGTTTGAACTTGTGTTTTAATTCAGTCTTGTTGGTTTTGTTTTCAAGTGTACGAATTTACAAGAGCGCAGTATTTCTTGGGGTACCCCTGTATGTTGTAGTCAGTAATGGAGCTAGTGAACGGAGGGCCCTGTGGCAAGATTATTTCTTTGTGTTGGCCCCCTGCAGTTTTATATATATATATATATATATATATATATATATATATATATATATATACACACATACATACATGTAATATAAGATAACAGTGGGGTCCTAATGAGGCTGAGGGGGCATGGGCAGAAGTAATGGGGCATGGGCCAGTGTGAGGGTGCATGGGCCCGCAATGGGGGCTACGGGGGGGGGGGGGACTACACTATGAAAAAATAAGAAAACATAATTAGATCGTACTGGTGGCCGCCCAGAGGGCAGCGCAGGGCCTCTGATATCACTTGCACCACCGATATCTCCGCCCCTGGTTGTAGTATTTAAGTCATCGGTCAGTATTTATAATCCTCATATTGTTCAGTTTCTAGTCTTTAATATTTTATAATAAGAAGAGGAATATAAATAATAAATAAAGTGCCGTGTTCAGTGCTCGCTGTGTGTTATGTATTGTTGCTGCAGAGCATCACTGGGGCAGTAATGGGAGGATGGGGCGGTGAGAAGGTGCCACTAAGCAAGGGATAAGGGTAGGTAGAGGAGGCCCAGCCAGACTCTCCTTCTTTGCCTCATCAATCATTGGCAAACACAGACTGTGCACTTGGTCTATTTATAGCGCCGGTGTCTGTCAGAACACCTTGGAGTCTTTTCTTAGAATGGCCCGGACACGATATCAATTATCCATGATGTTAATGCTAAGAAAAGGAAAGAAACAGAATGTGAGACAGGGGCTGGGGAGAGCAGGGAGCGATGGGAAGAGAAGGAGGGAAGAGAGAGAGATGGGAAGAAAAGGAGGGAGGGAAGAGAGAGATGGGAAGAGAAGGAGGGAGAGAAGAGAGAGAGATGGGAAGAGAAGGAGGGAAGAGAGAGAGATGGGAAGAGATGGAGGGAGGGAAGAGAGAGAGAGATGGGAAGAGATGGAGGGAAGGAAGAGAGAGAGAGATGCGAAGAGAAGGAGGGAGGAAGAGAGACATAGGAAGGGAAGGAGGGAGGCATGAGAGAGAGATGGGAAGAGAAGGAGGGAAGGAAGAGAGAGAGATGGGAAGAGAAGGAGGGAAGAGAGTGAGATGGGAAGAGAAGTAGGGAGAGAAGGAAGAAAGAGGGAGATGGGAAGAGGAGAGAGGGACGCAGGGAGGAAGGAGAAGGAAGAAGGGAAGAGAGAGACAGAGATGGGAAGGAGCGAGGGAAGGAAGAGAGAGAGATGGGAAGAAAAAGGAGGGAAGGAAGAGAAAGAGAGAGATGGGAAGAGAAGGAGGGAGAGAAGGAAGAGAAAGAGAGCGAGAGAGGGAGATTGGAAGGAGGGAGGGAAGGAAGAAAAAGAGGGGAAGAAAAGGAGGAAAGAAGAGAGATGGGAAGAGAAGGAGGGAAGGAAGAGAGAGGGAGATGGGAAGAGAATGAGGGAGGAAAGAGAGAGATGGGAAGAGAAGGAGGGAAGGAAGAGAGAGATGGGAAGAGAAGGAGGGAGGGAAGAGAGAGAGATGGGAAGAGAAGGAGGGAGGTAAGAGAAAGAGATAGGAAGAGAAGAAGGGAGGGAAGAGAGAGAGATGGGAAGAGAAGGAGGGAGGGAAGAGAGAGAAATGGGAAGAGAAGGAAGGAGGGAAGAGAGAGAGATGGGAAGAGGAGGGAGAGACGCAGGGAGGAAGGAGAAAGAAGAAGGGAAGAGAGAGCGAAGGAGATGGGGAGAGAAGGAGGGAGGTAAGAGAAAGAGATAGGAAGAGAAGAAGGGAGGGAAGAGAGAGAGATGGGAAGAGAAGGAGGGAGGGAAGAGAGAGAAATGGGAAGAGAAGGAAGGAGGGAAGAGAGAGAGATGGGAAGAGGAGAGAGGGACGCAGGGAGGAAGGAGAAGGAAGAAGGGAAGAGAGAGACAGAGATGGGAAGGAGCGAGGGAAGGAAGAGAGAGAGATGGGAAGAAAAAAGAGGGAAGGAAGAGAAAGAGAGAGATGGGAAGAGAAGGAGGGAGAGAAGGAAGAGAAAGAGAGCGAGAGAGGGAGATTGGAAGGAGGGAGGGAAGGAAGAAAAAGAGGGGAAGAAAAGGAGGAAAGAAGAGAGATGGGAAGAGAAGGAGGGAGGGAAGGAAGAGAGAGGGAGATGGGAAGAAAAGGAGGGAAGAGAGTGAGATGGGAAGAGAAGGAGGGAAGGAAGAGAGAGAAATGGGAAGAGAAGGAAGGAGGGAAGAGAGAGCGAAGGAGATGGGGAGAGAAGGAGGGAAGGAAGAGAGAGAGAGATGGGAAGAAAAGGAGGGAAGAGAGTGAGATGGGAAGAGAAGGAGGGAAGGAAGAGAGAGAAATGGGAAGAGAAGGAAGGAGGGAAGAGAGAGAGATGGGAAGAGGAGAGAGGGACGCAGGGAGGAAGGAGAAGGAAGAAGGGAAGAGAGAGCAAGATGGAGATGGGAAGGAGGGAGGGGAGGAAGAGAGAGATGGGAAGAAAAAGGAGGGAAGGAAGAGAAAGAGAGAGATGGGAAGAGAAGGAGGGAGGGAAGAGAGAGAGAGATGGGGAGAGAACGAGGGAGAGCAGGAAGAGAAAGAGAGAGAGAGGGAGATGAGATGGAGAGAGGGAAGGAGGAGAGGGAGATGAGAAGAGAGGGGGAGGGAGGGAGAGACGCAGGAGGAAGGAAAGCAGGGAAGGAAGGGAACGAGAGAGAGATGGGAAGAGAAGGAGGGAGAGAAGGGAGAGATATTGGAAGAGAAGGAGGGAGATATGGAGTGAGACAGGAGGAAGGAGAAGGAAGAGAAGGAGGGAAGGAAGAGGGAGAGATGGGAAGAGAAGGAGAAGAGAGGGAGAGAAGGAAAAGAGAGGAAGATGGGAAGTGAAGGAGGGAGAGACGCATGGAGGAAGGAGAAAGAAGAGAAAGAGAGAGAGATAGAGGGAATTGGGAAGGAGGGAGGGAATGAAGAGAAGAAGGGAGAGACACAGGGAGACAGGAGGAAAAAGAGCAGGGAAGGAAGAGAAAGAGAGAGAGATGCCAATAGATGGAAGGAGAGAAGGAAGAGAGAGATAAATGGGAAGAAAATGAGGGAGAAGCACAGGAAGGAAGGAGAAGTAAGAGAAAGAGTGATAGATGGAAAGAGATGGAGGGAAAGATGGAAGGAAGAGACATGGGGAGACAATAAGGGAGAGATGGAGGGAGATAGGAGGAAGGAGAAGGAAGAGAAAGATGGGAGGAGAAGGAGGCAGGCAGGAGGAAGGAGAATTCAAAGATGTAAGGAAGAGGGATAGAGATGGCAAAAGGAGTTAGAGATGCAAGGAGACAGTAGAAAAGAGACGAAGGAGGGAAGGAAGGAAGAGAAAGAGGGAGAGACACAGAAAGGCAGGAGGAAAGAGAAGAAAGGATGGAAGGAGGGAATCGAAAGAGAGAGATGTTAAGAGGAAGGGAAGATGCATGAAGGCAAGAGGAAGGAAGAAAGATATAGAGAAATGGGAAGAGAAGGAAAGCAGGAGGAAAGAGATATGTGTGATGAGAAGGAGGGAGAGATGCTGGAGGAAAGGGAAGAAGATGGAGAGGGAAGGAAGGAAGAGAAAGAGAAGGAGATTGGAAGAGAAGGAGAGAGAAACAGGGAAGTGTAACTAAATAGAATGAAGGAGGGAAGGGAGGAAGAGAAATATGGGAAGAGAAGGAGGGACAGATGCAGGGAGGATGGAGGGAAGAGAAAGAGAGTGAGAGATGGAAAGAGAAGGAGCAAGAGACACAGACCAGATAAGAGGAAATAGAAGGAAGAAGGGAAGGCAGGGAAAAATAAAAAGATGGGAAGAGAAGGAGTGAGAGACACAGTGAAGTAAGAGGAAGAGGAAGAAGAAAGGAAGAAAAAAAGAAAGAGTGAGGGAAATAAATGATAATATAGATGGAGAAACTGTAAGAAAAAGGGGATGAGATGTAGAGAGAAAGAGAGAAATAAATAAAGGATGAGAGACATAAAGCAAGAGGCGGCGTGATAGTAAACATGTCCGTACTCCGGCCAGCAAGCTCAGTTGGTCATTCTGAGCAGGACGTTGGAGCCGCTCACTTTTTATATGAAACAAAGGCAGAGCTAACAGATGGCTACAATGTGGCACCTTAGAAGCCATACGCAAAAGGAAGCCATTAATCAATCATGAGATAATTAGGTAATGATAAGGATACCAGTCTGGTGGGAGGATCTCTTGAGATGAGTGACAAATTGTAGTAAATTCAAAGCTGTTTTTCTATTACTAAATTAAATATTTTTTAATAACTTCCAATTACAAATATCCATATTTTACTTCTACTGTCCTTTATCCTTTGCTCTGCATTGTGTTTCAGGCCACTCTGCCAGTGAAAGGGTTACAGCAGTATACAGACACCAGGACTGACTTATTTGCATTGCTCGTGCCACTTTGTGTGATATTTGCACATATTTGCGTAGTACACGTCCTGATTTGTTTGTCCATACACAAAGCCCCAAATAAATCCCTCCTTACTTGTGTAGGATCATGTGTCACACACGGCAGAGATTTAAAGAGACACTAACGTCATCAATAACCTATAAAACATTTTTGTTAATATATATTATATATATATATATATATATATATATATATAAATCCTCCAATTAAAGTGTTTACATAAAGCTGGGGGATGGTTCAGGCAATCTCAGTGATTTGATCTATTGATCTGTTTGTACGCACAAAACAAGGTAATAAAACACGTTGCAGCCCTTTGTAGGCATTTACAGTATTTCAGAGAGTGTACATGTGTATAATTTGTATCACAACTTCTTCTGCAGGGCCCTGGAGGGATCCATGAAATGTTGGTACATTTTTATGAGAGCTATAGTTGCATCATCTGATGCAACATCCTGCTTCGGGGCCAGTGAGAGGGAGGGGGTGTGGTGTCACTATCAATCTTATGCAGTTATCAAACAGAGGACTTCTGCCTGTTCCCCCTCCCTACACTGATAACTACAAACACACACCCTGAAAATCCAGTCCTCAGGATGTGATGTAACAAACACAAAATGGATTCCTGTACTCATAAACAGCGTCTTCAAAAGTACAGATTTCCCCCAAAAATGTTTTATGGGCTTAACTTGTATGTGTGTTTGCGTCACTCAGTTGTTTCCGACTCTTCTTGACTTCATGGACTGCAACACACCATGATAAGAGAGTTTTTTTTTTCTTTTTGCATCGTTCAGTCATTTCCAACTCTTAGTGACCTCATGGACCGTAACACACCACGCTGATCCACTTGGTATTCATGACAGAGATACTTGAGTGGGTTGCCAGTTTCTTCTCCGGTGGGCCACAGCATACAGCTCCTGGTATTCCTCGTTGGTCTCCCATCCAAGTACTGACCATGCCCAATGCTGTTTGGCTTCAGGGTGCAGATATATATATATATTGTATATATTTGCGTCCTTTTCGTGTGCGCTGTTTCCTTTGCTTAACCCCCTAAACGCATTTTGTAAATATCCGTGTTTATCATTGACGACTAATCCCCCGCGTGTTTTCGTATTGGCTGCGCCGCTATTACCGATTGGATAATATTGGAAGAGCTGCACAAAAGCTGTGTTTGTTGTGTTGAGTCCGGCAGATAATATGTATTGTGTGGATCTGTAGCCTGAGCACACGGCGTCCGCCACAGGACAACCGCAAAGTTATTACCAAATCACAGCTGGACAAGCGGCGGTGACATCATGTGTTGTGATCCAAATATAGCATGTGCCCTGGGGTAGGGAAAGGGTTAAAAGAGAAAGTTCCAAATATGGTAGATCTTAAATATACAGTAATAGCAAGTACTTTATCATTTGAATATCATTTAAAAAACGCCATGTTCTTACAGTGAAGTCACCAATTATTTTATTATAATAAATCCAATCTCAATATATATAGTTTATCATTTTTCTTGCAAATACACAGTTACAGATTTATATATACACACACATGTCTTCTGGATCACTACCTTGTCATGGTGAAGGGGCTTGTGTACTTCAATGAAGCTGTGAGCTATACCATGTAGGGTCACCCAAGATGGACAGGTCATAGCAGAGAGGTCAGACAAATCGCAGCCCACTGGAGAAGGAATTGCCTATTCACTCCAGTATCTTTGCCATGAAATCCATATGGATAAGCACAACCAGAAACAAAGATAGGAGTGTCCATATGGTCACTGATAGTCGGACACGACTGAAGAACTGAGCAACAACAAGAATACACAAAAACTATTTTCAACCAAACTATTTTTCAAATACATCATTTATCAAGTACATGAATACATATATACACACATATAGTCATGTAACTGGATTTAGGGGAAAATTACAAGTTTTTTGCAAATTGTCTCTTTTCTGTTCGTTGCAATGTCTCAGTAAAATGGTACTGTATGATTAAAGAAAGTTTGTCCAGTCATGTCCGACTTCCCGTAAGCTCATGGACCATAACACACCATGCTGCTCTACTTCGTATTCATGACGGAGATACTGTAGTGGGTTGCCAGTTCCTTATCCAGTGGGCCACAGCATACAGCTCCTGGTATTCCTAAGTGGTCTCCCATCCAAGTACTGACCAGGCCCAGTCCTGCATGGCTTCAGGGTGCTGTGACCTCTTAGTTCCATGACTTGAATCAAACCCAGGTCACATTAGTAAAAATACCAAATCCAAACCACTGGACCACCAAGGAACCCTTTCTTTATTTCTTATTTGTTTATATATATATAGTTTTTTAAATCTATATCTACAGAATAAGTGGGGCCGGTGACACGCAGTAAAGCTCTGAAGTTTGCAGTAAAACCACTTTTTTCTGTAAATTGCAGGCCTGTCAGTTTATTATTATGATTGTAGCTGATGTCTTTAGGATTATTGGATATTTTATGGCCATTTTATTGTAAATCACTTGGTATCATCAGGGTAATAAAGACAATTAGCAAAGACCACTGCAGTCAAAGAAAAAAGACACTTTCAGGTATGTATCAAACTAACAATATTGGCAGCTGTATAAGTCATGGACCTAAAACCTTGTTTTGGGGGAAAATCTGAGTTTTTGAAGACTCTTTATTTGTTACATCACATCCTGAGAAATGAATCATAAGGGGGTGTTTTGCAGGGAGATGTGGGGAAGGAGGGAACGGAGAACCTTTGTAAAGATAATTGGATATGACTGAATTGACACCACACCCCTCCCCCTCACCGGCCTAGAATCAGTCTCTTTACTTCAAGAAATGCAACTACATCTCTCCAGAAATAAAATTACTAATTTTAGACACAGAGCTTCCACCAATGCATCATGGATTCCACCAGTGCCCAGTATATGCATCAACATTTATATTGTCTAAGTAAAGACTAACTGCTTATTTATGCTCTTGTTAGTTTACAAACCTTTTTTTATTGCGCAGTGTTCCTTTAAAGGGCTGATATGGCCACTATGTGGGCTGTGTCCATTAAACTGGGCAGTTTCCTGCTATTGAGGCTAAGCATGCCCAGCACCCTATACTATTTTACAGTGATCAGGCTGCATAGAATAACATAGGACTAATAGAAATGCACTGTGTATGTAGACAAATCCCGGTCTACTGGATAAGGAACTAGCAACCCACTGCAGTATACATTAAAGATAAGCGGAACCAGAGACATAATTGTGCCAGATGTTCCGCAGTCCATAGGGTCACAGAGAGTCGGACCCGACTGAACAGTAACACATTATATAATTATGATTTTGTTGCTGCAGACAGGAGTCACACATATTGTGCACCATCGCGCGGTATGTAATTGTAGTAGTGTCTGCCCTCTCAGCTGTCACAGATTCCTCCTGTACTTAGTCTCACTCTGTGTCTGCGCCGGCCCTGAGCAGGACGGGACATACTCAGTCACACTCTACTCTCACACCTCGGATGTGGCTGATCACTTGGGGTCCTTAGTTTGTAGTGATGGAGTCTTACCACCGGACACGTTGGAGGGACCAGAACTTAAAGCTCAGCAATAGTTTCTCAGAAGGAGTATTTTGGGATAGAGGGTAAGTGGCTGTGTGTGGCCCCTTGGGGTCAGGGGGCTGAATTTAATAGGTGGATGTTTACAGATTTCATTAATTAAATCATTTATTTGCAGAAGAGCTAGCGATTTTGTCAGTGAAAGGGTTAAAAGCAATATTGTTACCCCAAAAGAATATTAAAGGGACACTGCCATCCCAACAACAAAGTGATTTCATCTTAAAATTGTGTGTACAATACATTTCCATGAGATATTCATTATTGTGTGTGCTAACGTGCTCCTCTCCCCTTCTGGATTGCTACCTTGCCATGGTGAAGGGGCTTGTGTACCTCAATGAAGCTGTGAGCTATTCCATATAGGGTCACCAAAGATGGGCAGGTCGTAGCAGAGAGGTCAGACAAATTGTGGTCCACTGGAGAAGGAGCTGGCAACCCACTCCAGCATTTTTCCCAAGAACACCTTATGGATAAGCACAACCTGAAACATAATGATATATATGTGCCTGCCTTGCTTTTGTCAGTGGGGTCATGGAGAGTTGGGCATGACTGAACAACAACTACTCCTCTACATACTAATGTGTAGCTCAGAGTATTTCTGATCCACCCATCAATTCTGTGCGTTTATGTTTATCTTTAGTGCAATGATTACTAATTATTGCTGATTACTCCGCACAGGCTCAGATTTGTCCCATACAGTTATTATTACACAGAAGGTTGTGCATACAGAGCCCCATGATGTAATTAGCAATAATTAGCAATCATGACTCTGTGGGTAGATCATAGAGGTTTGTTGTAACTTTATAAATAACATCCAATTGATAAAGTGGTATTGTCTATAATTTTTTATTTATTCCATATTTGGCACCTCTGCCACATACCTGCAAAAGAAAGTTACTGATGAAATGACCATAAATCAACAAGCTGTTATCTGAGTGATGAAAACCTGGGGCGGAGCTACCAGTGGTGCAGGCGGTGCAATGCATCAGGGTCCTCCTCGCGGGTGAGGGGGGGGGGCAATTCTGTGTAATTTATTTTTGCTTTTTTTTTTTTTTTCTGTAGAGCATTTCTACTGAAGCTCCAAGTGGTGGCAATGTGGAGCAATTCAGCATCCTGGGAATGTGTATCAGGGAAGAATGAGAAAGAACAAGGGCTGGATGACAGCAGACAACAGGGGGGGGGGGGTTCTGTGAGGTGGGCGCTGAGAAAGATTGGGTGCTTTGTGGGGATGGATGCTGAGAGGGGAGGGTGCTGTGTGGAGGTGGATGCTGAGAGGGACTGGCTGCTATGTAGAGATAGTATATGTATATATGTGTGTATATGTGTGTATATGTGTGTATATATGTGTATATATGTGTGTATATGTGTGTACATATGTGTGTATATGTGTGTGTGTATATGTGTGCTTCACTCAGGAGTTAAGGGAAGGGCTGCAGTTATAGAATGGGGTCTTAGGGGGAGTAGCTAAGGGAAAGGGTCTTGGGGAGGGGTGCTGTTATGGGAAGTGCTCTTAGGGAGAGGTACCAAGTGAGTTGGTAAAGGGGGGTCTCAACGCAAAATATTTCATACAACCCCTCATGGGGACAGGGGGCGACAATTTTTGTTTTGCACCAGGGCCCTCCAATCTTTGGCTCCACCCCTGGTACCCACAAGTCTTGGTGTAATATTGTTACATTGTTACATGGCTAAGTGTCTCTCTGTGTTGCCAAGTTGTTAAAGAGACACAACCGAGGCTCTGATATTGAATCATTTAAATCTATAGGTAATAATAAGAAGGGTATCGATTGAACATCATTGTTAAAAAAATACTGAATTAACAATACTGCAATTTTTGGCCGTCAGTCAGCCTTTCTGATCCAAGCAGAGAGTGGTAGCTTTTGATAATGGGAAATCATTGACAATAATTGCTATTTGCTCCGAATGTATTGTTTTCAGTGTAAGTGCTCAGAGTAATCCTGGAGTCTGAGCATGCTCAGTCTTTTCATTTGCACATCACATTATACTAAATGATATTGTTCAGAGCCCAAGGGAAAAGATGTGCCATTATAGGTAATAATCACTGCATTAAAAAGAGATATCACTCTTTGCATGGTGGGTGGATCAGAAATTGGATTTTTCTGCACTATTGGTCAATTATTTCTTATATAAAATGTGTAAGAATTGCTTGGGCTGCCGTGTCCCTTTAATGATGACTACCCCTCTTGCCAGGAAGGCTGCGCTGTGTACACAGATATGTGGGCTTGGCACTGATGGTATATTCCTGGGCACTATCCTGATCCGCAGCTGTCACCGTCCTGGGCTCCTGGGAATGCTGGGAATGTCACAGCTGCCGGAAACAGACTCAGTACAATGACAGCTGAGCTTCCCATTCGCTGATCTCACTCCTTTGAAGACTTTTCTATTGACTTAAATTGTCAAGTGCCAGTTTACAGTGTAAGTCTTTCAACAAAGCTGAATAGATGCCTTATAATGAAATGCATGGTTCCTCCCAATCCTCCTAGGTTTATAATCCTGTTAGGAACAAAGACAAAGTGGCTGCTGCCATTAAACTGAAATGGAATACAATAGCTATATATATAATATTATAAAGAGCTTCAAAAGAGCATACTATAGATGTGTCATGTCAGCTGTCCCTTATATTCATATGGATAGAAATATATGTGAAAGTAATACAGCCTTGCATTCATTAACTAGTATATGAAATTATTATTTATTGTGGGTGTATATGTGTGTTTGCGTTGTTCAGTCATGTCCTACTCTCTGTGACCTCATGGTCCATAACAGATAATTTTGATCCCCTTGGTGTTCATGGCAGAGATACTGCAGTGGGTTGCTAGTTCCTTCTCCAGTGGGCCACAGCATACAGCTCCTGCTATTCTTAGGTGGTCTCCAATCCACATTCTGACCAGGCGCAACCCTTCAGCTGCTTTGTAATGTGTCCCTATATAACTGCGCACAAGTCTATTAAATACGGGATATTTAGCAAAAGCCTAATCCAGCCGGTCACAATATGTTGTTTATTCGTTGGGTGTAGGAGCCCCAAAAAATACGGGGGGGATAAATCAACTCAGGTCCCAGGACAGGAAGCAGGGGCGGATCTACCATTGGTGCACCCGGGGAAATGCATTGGGCCCTGCTCTGTTATATATATAAATATATATATACACATTTATATAATATATGTCATAATGTATATGTCTATACACCAACTTATATATATATATATATATATATATATATATATATATATATATATGAGATAAATTATGGGTCAAAGCTTTCATGGGAAAGACATACTGCTTCATAGCTCTAGTGGTCAAAACTTTTCTATTGAGTTATATTGTCAAATGCCAGTTACCTTCATCTGAAATACATTGTTCTTCCCATTCTTTGTAGATTTCTACTCCTGTTAGGAACAAAGATTTTGTTTAATTTTGCTATTTTTTGTGTCCCCTATTCATTTAATCTGATAACTTCCCATCCCCCCAGTTTCTACACCTCTGTGACACTATGGACCACAGCGCGACCGAGCACATCTGTCACTATACATTGGCCTCTGTTTACTAAATAATATTAATTCACACACCATACATTTCATTCTGTGACCTTGTACAAGGTATAATAGCACAGCTTAGTAGACATGAGCCACTTTTATTGTTACGCCCGTGATCCAGTTACATTTGCAATATCTCTGCTCCAATTTTGTTAATTAACATTTTAAAAGTTTAGGTTTTTTTGGCACAGCTCAGAAATAAGAAACTGCTGTGTCTTGGATCAGGAGATAAAGACTCTGCTTTAGATGCCTTCAAGCTGTTATATGGTGACTTACAGTGAGGAGATTAAAAGAGTACAAAAAAAGCAAGTTCATCATTTCCGTGATAACTGAGTACCAGAGGAACAATCATTATTTAGACCACTGGTAAAAGCTTTAATTTCTGTGTTTGTCTTTGATTATTTTCTGCTTAAAGGACCAGTGAAAATCTATATTTTTTATCTAAAAGACCACTGATGTCCTATATTTATACTATATCTGTGTCCCCAAAATCCATATATTTTTAAAGGACCACTTTACAATTAATGGGTTCCCTGGTGGTCCAGTGCAGAGTTGGGCCTGGTCAGTACTTGGATGTGAGACCACCTAGGCATACCAGGAGCTGTATGTTATGGCCTACTGGAGAAGGAACTGGCAACCCACTCTAGTATCTCTGCCATGAATACCAAGTGGATCAGCATGGTGTGATGTGGTTCATGAGGTCACAGAGAGTAGGACACAACTTAGCAACTCATGCACAAAAAAAGAAATATTTGAAATCTCTGTGTGACTAAAAGCATTATTACACAGGGAAAATGCCATAAATCTAGTTATCAATCCAATTAATTAAATTAAAATATTTTAATTAAAAAGGGAGATATTAAACTGTGGAGCTATTTGGCATTTGACACCTACCACCTTCCCACCAGAAGCAGTAATACTTGCAATACAGCTTTCAAACATATTGCAAATCCTGCTTTGCAGAAATTCAAACTAAAGTATCATGGATGCCACCAGGAACGAGAAGAGGCGTAAAGTAAATTTTTTCATATACAAGCAAGTATTTCATGTATTACGATCTTCTAACCTGGTTTGCCACACGTGAGGGAAACAGACAAGGTTTCAGCAAACTCATAACAACACCAACTGAAACCTTACTTTTAACTTTTGTTGTTCAGTCGTATCCGACTCTCCATGACCCTATGGATTGCACCACGCCAAGGACATCTTGTGTCTGGTTGTTTTTATGCATAAGATTTTCATGGCAAATATACTGGAGTGGGTTGCCAGTTCCTTTTCCAGTGGACTACGATTTGTCTGACTTCTCTGCTATGACCTGTCCATCTTGAGTGACCCTACATGGTATGGCGCACAGCTTCACTAAGGTGCATAAACTTCTTCATCATGACAAGGTATTGATACAGAAAGGGACTTGTAACTTAGACAATATATATTAAGGTATGTTATTTTCTATATTGGGGAGGCAGTGACAGATTTTATTTCTCTGGGATCCAGAGATCTCTGTAGATAATGAAAGTTGCCATGGAATTAAAAGATTTTTGCTTCTGGGGAGGAAAGATGTGGCAAGTCTGGACAAGCTATTAAAAAGTAAAGGTAATACACGATTGATAAAGGTCCGCATAGTTTGGTCTCTGGTATTCCCAGTAATAACATTCTAATGTGAGAGCTGGACCATCAAGAAGTCTGAGCGCCGGAGAATTGACGCCTTTGATTGTAGTGTTGGCGAAAACTGCTTAGAGTCCCTTGGACTGTGAGAAGATCCAATAAATCCATACTATCGGAAATGAAGACAAACTGTTCACTGGTTGGTTTGATCATGAGGCTGAAGCTCAAATATTTTGGCCAGATCATGATAAGACAGGATTCCCTAGAGAAGACTCTGATGGTGGGAAAGATTAAAGGTACACAAAGACGGAGATGGGAGTGGTGGAGATCAGGTCATTAAAGCAATGAGAATGAGCTTGATGGAGCTCAGATGTGCATGGCATACAGTGGTGCATAGGGAAACGGAGAGTTGGAGAGAACAGTTAGGGTTGCCTAGCATCTTCCATCAGTGTATAAGGGCACTGCTACAATGTTACAAAGAGGCGTTGAACATGGAAGATGATAACTTCACATACAATAGCTCATTGTATTTAGAATTTATATTTATTTTGTATGATTATAGTAAATATGGTCAATAATTACAGTAAATATGGTCAATCTCTCTTGATTTTATAATATAATTAAATAAAATGTTATCACAATTTGAATATCCTCTCATATATATATTACAAGGAATTGAAGGATATCTCCTCGTCTTCACATCACCAGCTACAAAAACACCAGTGAAGTCTGACTCATCAAAATCAGTACTTTTCCATAAAAATATTATTTTCAGTCCCGAGTGCTCAAATCTTATGTTTTTTTTTTTGTAAATGGTTCACGTGAGTTTTATAGGAGATTTATTTGTTAACTGTATGAGATTATTCAACTTGCTCCTAAGTTATTTCATTTGCTTTTGATTTACAATCTTTGATGAAATTAAATTGAAAATGTTTTTAGAATCACTAA
The DNA here is from genome assembly GCA_027410445.1 of Discoglossus pictus. Lineage (NCBI taxonomy): Eukaryota > Metazoa > Chordata > Amphibia > Anura > Alytidae > Discoglossus > Discoglossus pictus. Next base: position 18,128,533 of record CM050167.1, read on the forward strand.
TATAGTTTCCGTAAGTGCGTAACGCTCCAGTGGGAGCGCATGAAACTATTGTACGATTCTGTACATGCCGCACTGCTCAAAGCGTGGCGCTCATTGCTGTGCAAGGAACAGGGGGAGGGGGAAAGAGACAGAGAGGGGGAACGGGGGAAAGAGACACAGGGGAGGGAGGAGGGGGAAAGAGACACAGGGGAGGGAGAGGGGGAGAGATACAGGAGAAGGGGAGAGACACAGGGGAGGGAGAGGGGGAAGAGACACAGGGGAGGGAGATGGGGGGAAGAGACAAAGAGGAGGGAGAGATGGAAGTGACACAGGAGAGGGAGAGGGGGAAGAGACATGGGAGGGAGAGGGGGGCAAAGAGGCACAGGAGAGGGAGAGGGGGGAAGAGACACAGGGGAGAGAGATGGGGGAAGAGACAAAGAGGAGGGAGAGATGGAAGCGACACAGGAGAGGGAGAGGGGGAAGAGACATGGGAGGGAGAGGGGGGCAAAGAGACACAGGCGAGGGAGAGGGGGGAAAAGACACAGGGAGAATAGGGAGAAGAAACACATGGAAGGGAGAGGGTGGGAATGAGACATAGGGGAGGGAGAGGGGGAAGAGACACAGGGACACACACGTTTCGCACATAGCTTCAATGGAGGCCGAGTTGAAGCCTTATGTGAAAAGCTTATCAGGCCGTTAGGATGCACAGGGAGAAGGGGGGGGAAGAGACACATTGGAGGGAGAGGGCGGGAAAGAGAGTAAATAAATAAATGAATAAATACATCATAATTTATTAACCAATTATTGACATCTGTTGTTGTTTTCCCCCTGATTTGCCACCTGGGAGGAAACTTTTGGTGTGAATAAGATATCCATCAGTTCTACTGAAAGAGTCCCCATGACTGAATGCAATTTACATTAGGAATAAATGGATCCAAAAAGTAGTCCCACTTACAATAGGTTTTCACACCCAGGGGAAATCCATGTAAGCAAAACAAAACAAAGGCTTCATGTTTTTTTTTACTTTCTAAAAACATTTACCAGGCAGCTTGCATCAATAGATGCAAGCACTGCTATCATAAATGTAAACATCCTTTTCACACACTACCCCTTAACCAAAGTCTCTTGGATTGCCCACAGGTTCCAGCAGTGGTATCAAGTAGCAATCATGCAAATATAGGAATTCTGCTAGATGCCCCTGCTGGAACCTGTTGGCATCCATGATACTTTGGTGAAAATCAGAGGGGCAGATATACTAAAGGGTGAAGTGTAAGAGTAGTCATGTTATCCAACTGGGCATATGTACTATATTATCTAACTTGCACTGTGTGTAAACCATGGACATATAACAGTTCTGATTTTTTTTTAAGACTCTTTATGAGAACAGGAATCCATTTGGTGTTTGTTACTTCTCTTCCTCAGAGCTGGAGCATTTTAGTACATATGGCCCAGACATTTTTATTCATAGGTCAGCTAGGCTGGGCCTAAGGAAGCAGATATGAAGGGGCCACAGGCAATGAGCTTGGATACTTTTCAGCCTATGCATAAGAAAGGAGTCAGAGAGAAAGAGAAAAAAAAATGGAGCTTTTGAATCAAGTGGAGAAGAACAAGTAAAAAATGTGTAAGAAATAAGAGATGGTGGGAGAATTAGTTAGTGAGGGGCTTATATGCAAATGAGCCATCTCAGAGCAAAATTTTTATCATGCCCTTATTAAGTAATCTTTAATGTCCTGCAGCAACGCAGCATATAAAGATGGTAATATCCTGAAAAGGTCTAAGATCTGACAAACCTCATAAATACAGAATAATATATATATATATATATATATATATATATATATATATATATATATATATATGTGGTTTTGTGTCTGTTGTATGGAAATACTGAATGAGAAGTTGATAAATGCTTTTTGGTGATCCCTTTATAAGGTTTATTAGAGAAGCATCTTTAAAAAAAAACAGTGGTACAGGTAGAAGATGCTAGAAGGTATAGGGTTGTGTACATAAGTAGTACACAAGTGGCAGATAAGTGCAACAGCCTTCCAGTAGAAGGAAAAAATAGTAAAGGGATATAAGACAAAGCATGTTAGGTAGATAAACATTAATTGTACTTATGTTCCTAACATCCTGACACACGTTTCGCATACAGCTTCAATGGAGGCCGAGTTATGCGAAAAGCTTATCAGGCCGTTAGGATGCACGTATATCATCTAGCATGGCGACATCACACATTGGAGGTTAGTGAGCCTCAGGAGAGTAGCACGAGCTGTCGTTACTCTGGTACAAATATTTCATAGCACACCAGTTAGCGACTGGGTGTTTTGGGGTAACAGCAACCCAACTTTTCTATTTTCATTACCCCCGGTTTCTAGTTAGTTTACCAGCAGTTACTGTTTACGTTGTAAGGAGTTTTCAAGGTATACTTATAGTATTTTGTTCAATAATTGTGTGTTTTTCCCTTTAATTTATAGATAAACGTGAGTTACCCATATGTGGGGAGAATTTTGGAGGAGGAATGGAGAGGTCATGTGTGTGATATTTAGACATGGAATTGAAGGGTTCTTGGGGGTGGGGAGCATATTTGGAAGACAAAGGGAGAAGTTTGGAGAAATTAAAGCAAGATATGGAGAGGAAGTGTGGGCAGTATTTGGAGATAGGAATGAGGGGTCTTGGAGAGAATTTGAAGGTGGAATGGAGGTGTCTTGGCATACATATTTGGAAGAGGAATGTAGGAGTTGTGTGAGGATATTTAAATTAATATTTGAGATGTCCCCTTTTTAGATCGCATGTGTACTTACCATATACCTTGTAGGGTTACCCAAGATGGGCAGGTCATAGAAGAGACGTCAGACAAATTGTGGTTTACTGGAGAAGGAATTGGCAACCCACTCCAGTAAATTTGCCAAGAACACCTTATGGATAAGACACAAGATGTGCTTGGAATGCTGCGGCCCATAGGGTCATAGAGAGTAGGACACGACTAAATGACAACAACAACTTGAGATGTATAGGTTCAATATAAGTAAAAACTGTGTAGGATTATAGGTTCTTGAATTTATTTCTGAGAAACAATGGGAGTCAGTGTACACCGGTATATTAGTAATACTTTTTTAACATATTAGTCCATTGTCATAGTGTCTCCTTTCAACACAAGGACACAGTGTGGGGGCTCTCATGGCTCAGACACTGATCTGACCTAAAGGGTTAAGCTTGTTTGATATAAGGCTTCCAGCCTCTGCAGGAGCTGAGATGACTAACCAAACCACAGCCTGTCAGTGAGTAATCAGATCTGGCCTGAAAACAAACAGGGCGGGCACTGCGCAGTGCCCCGGTCTGTGCCACAGATGGCCCGTCACAAATGCAAAGCATCATCTTCTCTGAGGTTTGAGGAGCACCAAGGGAGACTCGGCCCAGAGACGAAACATCACATCTACCCCCTATGTATCCGTCCTGGCAGGAAGGGGGCAAATGGAGCGTTCACAGGAGATTGGCTTGTGTACTCTCCTCATTAGGGATTTGTGCTTTATCAGTAATGTCACTGGGACGTGAAGGTTTATAAACAGACCTGGGTAGGAATTACAGAGGAGGCTTGAAATGACTATCAGGCACAGTGCACACAGGAATTATGTACCTTAATAGTGTCAGCTTAAAGTGATTTTCATGATAATCTTATTTTTAGTTCACAAAAAGCAGCAAATCAAATCTTTAGCCACAAAATATAATATCAAAAGTATTATTATTATTTTTGTAAGTCTCCAACATATTCCGTAGTGCTATACAGGGGTTAAGTACAAGGCAAAAAACAATATTACCATGTTGCAAAAGAATGGAGGGCCCTGTCTTTGAGCTTAAAATCAAACGTAAATAGAGCTTTCCCTAAAGCACCGACACAAGATTGAAAAATCGCAAGTTTGCCATTTAATTAATGGTGCTTCCCACCTCTCTCATTGTCCTGAGCACTGTTGAAAGGAAGTGGAAGACGTCAATTGTGATAAATCATTCACATCTTACCAAAACAGCCTAATCAATTTAATTGCAGTTGGCATCTTCCACTTCCTTTCAGTAGTGCTCAGGACAATGAATGAGCTGGGGAAGGGTACGGCAGTGGCCATTAAATGTGTTTTTAATTATATTTTCTGGCTGATGATTTTCTTTAGGCCTTTTTGCACATGTATATTTAATCTTAATGTTTAACTAAAAAATAGGTTTAACGTGAAAAGTGCGCCCTTTAAAGCACCGACTGTACTGCCGTATTTTTAATAGGTTATTTTGACCAATTTCCCGTGATAAAGGGCAACATGTATACAGAAATTAAGGAGAAATTGCAGCCTTTAATTTATTAACTATTATTTAGCCTGAGCTGCTATTTTTGTTTCTGTGGTTTTACACCTACAAGTTGAAAGTAAAAAAGCTTTCAGCTGCATTAGTTGAAATGTGGCAAGTGCAATTCAGTGAGACTAATGGAAATCTCGTTAGTTTAACAGTTAAAATGCTAGTAATTGTATGAAATATGGTGCAGCTGTAGGAGTAATGAGATCGTAGATTCTGGAAGCTCATGGAAGGAGATATTTTTTCAGTTTTCTTCTGCAGTATTCAAGATACTCAAACAAGGAAATTTACTGGAGTTAAATACTGGAACAGGAGATTTTGACTGAAATCCAGGCACATTTTTTTTAGAGACTGGTGGTGCATGTAATAGATGTCAAAACTGTATTTTACATAACAATAACTATAAAATAAGTGCATCACATTTTGCAATATATTAAACTGTTCCTTAACTGAGCAAAGGTTGAAAACAGTTTATGTGGGGACATTGCAGCCATACGGCATGATTCCCACATACTTTTGTGTGGTGTTTGCTGTAAAATGACAAAGCCCATGATTCACTAAGTTTCACAGGAACTTAGTGAATCATGTGTTCACTGACTTTTCCATGAGAGAGTTAACAGAAAATAGCCATCACATCCTTAGTGAACTCCATTGCACCCCCTGTGAAAGTATAAAGAAATTTGGTGGGGGCAGGAGAACAACACAGAACTACTGTAATAAGATGCTTTAAATATAAAACCTTCCTTCAAATGAGGGACATACAGAGGCGAGGAGGGACGAGGGCATTTCCCCTGAAAAGATGGACTATCCTTACAATAAAGGGACAGTTAGGAGGCTAGGATGGACAAGGGGATGCACCCTGAAATGATGGACTGTCCTTACAATAAAGGGACAGTTAGGAGGCTAGGATGGACAAGGGGATGCACCCTGAAAAGATGGACTATCCTTACAATAAAGGGACAGTTAGGAGGCTAGGATGGACAAGGGGATTTACCCTGAAAAGATGGACTGTCCTTACAATAAAGGGACAGTTAGGAGGCTAGGATGGACAAGGGGATGCACCCTGAAAAGATGGACTGTCCTTACAATAAATGGACAGTTAGGAGACAAGGATGGACAAGGGGATGCACCCTGAAAAGATGGACTATACTTACAATAAATGGACAGTTAGGAGGCTAGGATGGACAAGGGGATGCACCCTGAAAAGATGGGCTATCCTTACAATAAAGGCACAGTTAGGAGGCTAGGATGGACAAGGGGATGCACCCTGAAAAGATGGACTATCCTTACAATAAAGGGACAGTAAGGAGGCTAGGATGGACAAGGGGATGCACCCTGAAAAGATGGACTATCCTTACAATAAAGGCACAGTTAGGAGGCTAGGATGGACAAGGGGATGCTCCCTGAAAAGATGGACTATCCTTAAAATAAAGGGACAGTAAGGAGGCTAGGATGGACAAGGGGATTTACCCTAAAAAGATGGACTATCCTTACAATAAAGGGACAGTTAGGAGGCTAGGATGGACAAGGGGATGCACCCTGAAAAGATGGACAATCCTTACAATAAAGGGACAGTTAGGAGGCTAGGATGGACAAGGGGATGCACCCTGAAAAGATGGACAATCCTTACAATAAAGGGACAGTTAGGAGGCTAGGATGGACAAGGGGATTTACCCTGAAAAGATGGACTATCCTTACAATAAAGGGACAGTTAGGAGGCTAGGATGGACAAGGGGATTTACCCTGAAAAGATGGACTATCCTTACAATAAAGGGACAGTAAGGAGGCTAGGATGGACAAGGGGATGCACCCTGAAAAGATGGACTATCCTTACAATAAAGGGACAGTTATGAGGCTAGGATGGACAAGGGGATGCACCCTGAAAAGATGGACTATCCTTACAATAAAGGGACAGTTATGAGGCTAGGATGGACAAGGGGATGCACCCTGGAAAGATGGACTATCCTTACAATAAAGGGACAATCTGGAGGCTAGGAGGACTATCCTTCCAATAAAGGGACAGTTGGGAGGCTAGGACGGAAAATGGTATTTCCCCTGAAAAGATGGACAGTCCTTTGAATAGAGGGACGTTTGGGAGACTAGGAGGGACAGGGCATTTTTTTTATAAGATGGACTATCCTTCCAATAGAGATACAGTTGGGAAGCTAGGAGGGACAGGATTTTTTCCCCTGGTAAGATGTAACGTCCTTCCAAGCAACAGTTGGGAGATTTGTTTTACTTGTATCAGTCCCTATAGACTCAGAGAACATTCTAGAATTGAGTTATATGATGCACAATGTATAAGCTCTGCACAGTTATATCCAGTATCGCTGACTTCTTCTACATTCTAATTTTCCAGAGGAAGGAGGGCTGGGATCTTAATCTAGTGTCTTGTCAGCTGTGCCATATTGTTTATTTACTGCCCCTTCATTCCATGTGTCTCAATGGCTGTTGTGACACCCTTATTGATGCCCCAGTTTAAAAGTTCCATGTGAGCCCATCCCCTCTCCCCCGTGTGTGTTTGAGAGGGGGCCTGTCCATCGCTGACACGCTGAGACAAGCATGTAATTTCTACCCAACACGGCTTTGTGAGGATTCAGGCACCCAGTCATTAATGTCATCCATGCTAAGGAGCTAGGCCTCGTTTCCATGGCAACTTTAGGAAATGGGCATGGTGGAGGGAACGGCAAAGACACCCTGTTTACTTGACATTTTGCCTCTTTTTAACTTCCTTATATACTATTTTACAGTAATGCTATATTTAGCAGAAAGATTGTTTTCATAGTTGTTTTTGTAACTCAACTGCGTAACCTCTTCAGTACCAGAAAAGTTGCCAGTAGGGTCATACCTTTGATTGAGAGCTGCCATTTCTCTGGTTATATTACTTCCCCTTTAAGAGGGCATGCTAACTATTTATTCATAAAATTGTAAATGTGTCATAGTGTGTTTTCTTTGTTTTTTTTCTTAATATTAAGGTTACAGAGCACAACACACTGATTCAGCCAATGAGCAGTAATATATAAAGTGTATATATATATATATATATATATATATATATATATATATATATATATATATATAGTATCCCAGCAAGACTTATATACTACAGTATGCTCTATGTATTTTCTATTTGTTTTTAGGAAGTTTAAACATGTTTTTCTTAATACTTTTTCATGAAAATCTTTGCAATATTTATAAAATGCTCTTTAAAATTTATGGAAAAAAAATGATTTCCCGGTCCCTTTAAGGGACTGTAATGAAAAATAACCAGATGGAGTCTTTTGTTGCAAAGCAGCCCTGCAGCATTTATTTTTAATAGTTATCCCACTTAAAGAGGCGGTGTTGTCACCTTATTTAAAAGAAGTTGCATCAGTTTGGACCCACAGTAATACTCAAGGGACCCTTTTGGACCCTTTATTTATGATACACTATTTTAAAGATGTTCAGAAACAAGCAAGGAAAAATAGTTATTTTAAATGATTGACTATTGTATGCAATTATGTTACAGAGGGTACCACCACTGTTTTTCGTTTACCTGATTCTACACATGGGAATGCAGAGAATGTAGCTGTTTTGGGTGAAATTCGGGTATCCTAGGTGCCAGTTATTTCAATAGGAATAAGATTGTAAGTGTGTGAGTTTTCAATCTTGCATGGCGCTTTGGGGAATGCACGATGGAGACCGGATTCTAAGCTCAAAGACATGGACCTCCATTCTTTGCAATGTGTTTTTATTGAATTCGCCTTTGCCTGGAACTTATTTCACGTAGAGCGCTACAGAATATGTTGGCGCGTTACAAATGAACAACAATAATAATAATAATAATAATAATATTAATAGGACTAATCAAAATCAAATTGATCTAAAGCACCTCTCCCTGTGGGGAAATCAGTAGAAACAAAGCAATGGATGCCCATAGAATAATTTAATGTATTAGTAAATATTTTATTTTTTTAGTATTTAAAAAGAAAATGGCATTGCAATATTGGGAATCTATCCTTTTATGTTGTCAGGACAACTCCGCTGCTGCAGTGCGGCCTCCAACCACTAGATGGCACTGCCAATATTTTGCAGCGCTGTCGATATATGAGAGAAGTTCTAAGCTTATAACCCTTGAACTAACCCTAACCCTCACCCTAACCCTAACAGTTTACCTAAGCCTTGACTCTATGATATGGCACCGGGATATCGGCAGCGCCATCTAGCGGATGCTTACCGCCACTGATGCTGCCTTGTGATGCGCCAGAATAACAGGATAGGACCCAATATTGGTAATATAGTCTGTTTTGATTCACTTTGTTGCAGCAAAGCAAAACTACCAATTATGACGGCAGAGCAGAAAATAAACATATTGGTACCGTTGACTTTCCTATAACAGACACATTTAAGCGTTATATTCAGGTTTTTACTAATTAGTCCAGGGGTTGAAGTCTGAATCTAGCCATGACCCTTTGTACATCAGCTCTCTGGCATGGAAGTGGTTAAAAGAAAGCAGCAGACTGGAAAAGCTGGGTTGATAAATATGGCCCCACGCCGTGGCCCGTGGCTTTACCAACCCTGAATATTTTTAGTCTTATCCTAGATGACAGTACAGTACTCAGGGCAGAAACAGTCCAGAATTTCAGAGATAGCTTAAAGCATTTTTTCAGAAAAAACAAAGTGAATATAATCCATCAAAGCTAGATGATACAGCAAGAGCTCCGCGGTTAGATCAACTCTGGATTAAATTGCATTTTTTTTCCTTTTAATATGAAGTTATGGCTTTTGATAGTGGGCCTTGTCACAACCAACAGCACTACGGTGAACCTGCTTTAACCCTTTCACTGGCCAGCAATCCATTGCCCTTCTGTCGGAGAAACGGTTAAAAACAATTACTTACTAATGTACACATTTCCCAAAATATTACTAATTTCAGTCTTTCATACACAAGGTTGGTAGGAGACATTTTACTTAAATTATTTAGATAACTTACTGGTTGGCAGTAACACTCAAATTCACGATGCTGCCACCCAATGGGAAAATATCTGCTGCATCAGCTGTGACATTGCAAAACCAATGATTCAATCAATATGTCCATAGAACTGTGTGATAATGTGTTTTGTGGTAAATATATAAACATATGCAACAAATACATACAAATATTTTTTTATAATAATACAGTAGACTCTCAGTTATCTGGCACCCATGGGGATTGTTAGATGCTGGATACATGTAGTTTATGGTTGCTTGAGAGTTACTATTAAAAGAGGCTTAGATTAGCTGCACATAGGATGCTCTGCTAATTATATTTGTCAGTGAGGGCTGTCCTAGCAGCAGCAGCTTTCACTCCTCACTTACACACAGGTACGTTCGGCTGGAGGGTGCGGTTCTGAACACGGGGAATATAACCCCAATACTGCCCTGGCTCAGTCACTCATGCCTGGGGAATGTAACCCCAACACTGCCCTGGCTCAGTCACTCATGCCCGGGGAATGTAACCCCAACACTGCCCTGGCTCAGTCACTCATGCGCTGGGAATGTAACCCCAACACTGCCCTGGCTCAGTCACTCATGCCTGGGGAATGTAACCCCAACACTGCCCTGGCTCAGTCACTCATGCCCAGGGAATGTAACCCCAACACTGCCCTGGCTCAGTCACTCATGCCCGGGAAATGTAACCCCAACACTGCACTGGCTCAGTCACTCATGCCCAGGGAATGTCACCCCAATACCACTGGCTCAGTCACCTATGCCCAGGGAATGTAACGCCAATACTGCCCTGGCTCAGTCACTTATGCCCAGGGAATGTAACCCCAACACTGCCCTGGCTCAATCGCTCATGCCCAGGGAATGTAACCCCAACACTGCCCTGGCTCAGTCACTCATGCCCAGGGAATGTAACCCCAACACTGCACTGGCTCAGTCACTCATGCCCAGGGAATGTAACCCCAACACTACCCTGGCTCAGTCACTCATGCCCGGGGAATGTAACCCCAACACTGCCCTGGCTCAGTCACTCATGCCCGGGGAATGTAACCCCAACACTGCACTGGCTCAGTCACTCATACCCGGGGAATTTAACCCCAACACTGCCCTGGCTCAGTCACTCATGCCCAGGGAATGTAACCCCAACACTGCCCTGGCTCAGTCACTCATGCCCGGGGAATATAACCCCAACACTGCCCTGGCTCAGTCACTCATGCCCAGGGGATGTAACCCCAACACTGCCCTGGCTCAGTCACTCATGCCCTGGGAATGTAACCCCAACACTGCCCAGATTCAGTCACTCATGCCCAGGGAATGTAACCCCAACACTGCCCTGGCTCAGTCACTCATGCCCAGGGAATGTAACCCCAACACTGCCCTGGCTCAGTCACTCATGCCCAGGGAATGTCACCCCAACACTGCACTGGCTCAGTCACTCATGCCCAGGGAATGTAACCCCAACACTGCCCTGGCTCAGTCACTCATGCCCAGGGAATGTCACCCCAACACTGCACTGGCTCAGTCACTCATGCCCAGGGAATGTAACCCCAACACTGCCCTGGCTCAGTCACTCATGCCCAGGGAATGTCACCCCAACACTGCCCTGGCTCAGTCACTCATGCCCGGGGAATGTAACCCCAAACACTGCTCTGGCTCAGTCACTCATGCCTGTCTGCTTCGAGGTAACATTGAATTGCAGAGACGTACAGTGGATGATATATAGGTGCCTGGAAGCATTTTGTGGCATCACAACCCGGCTCCTGGCATTTGTTGAGCCCTGAAATTTTTTATTTTTTTTTAAAGTACAGTATCCTGTTTTTTTTCTGGTTGCTTGAGTTCTGAAAAACTGAGAGTCTACTGTATGTTGTTACTTATAAAAGGTATTGATTTAATCCATGATTGCATCTAGGGTGTTCAATTAATGCGCAAGCGGATTTTCTCTTCCCCCTTCTCTCAGACTCCCTTCTTCTCTTCTACGTTCTCTCTCACCTATCTCTCTCACTCCCCCTCTCTCATTTTCCTTCTGTCTCACTCTCCCCTTATTTCTGACTCTTTTCATTTTCTCCCTTCTCTCTCACTCTCCACCTTCTTTTGTGAATATTCCCTTCTTTCTCTCTCTACCACCTTCACTATCAGTCTATTCTCCCTTCTCTCTCTCTTCCCTTCTCTTTGGTTTTTCACCCACTCCTCTCTTGTCTCTGGCTTCTTCCTTCACTCTCTTTTCATTCTGGTCTCTTGCTGTCCTCCTTTCTCTTTTACTTTCTTTCCTCTTCTCTATTACTCCTCCTCCCACACTTTTTTATTCCCATTGTTTCTGACTCCCTTCTCCTCTTCCACTCTCTTCTACCATTGTTTCTCTCTCTCTCACTCCCCCTCTCCTTTCTGTCTCACTCTAATCACGTTTCTATCTACCATCCTCCATTCTATCTCATCTTCTTTCCTCTTCTCTCTTACTCCCTTTTCCCACACTTGCATGTGACTCTATTCTTCCTCTTTTTTCAATCTCTGCTCCCTTCTCTAGCACTCTTAACTCTCTTCACTTCGTCTATGCCTTTCTTCCTCCTCATCACCCTCTCCTCCTTCTGTCTCACTGTCTCTCCTTATCTCTCACTCTCTCCTCTCTCACTCTCTCTCCTTATCTCTCACTCTCTCTTCTTGTCTCTCACCCTCTCCTCTCTCCTTATCTCTTACTCTCTCTCCTTATCTCTCACTCTCTCTCCTTATCTCTCACTCTCTCTTCTTGTCTCTCACCCTCTCCTCTCTCACTCTCTCTCCTTATCTCTCACTCTCTCTCCTTATGTCTCACTCTCTCTTCTTGTCTCTCACCCTCTCCTCTCTCCTTATCTCTTACTCTCTCTCCTTATCTCTCACTCTCTCTCCTTATCTCTCACTCTCTCTTCTTGTCTCTCACCCTCTCCTCTCTCACTCTCTCTCCTTATCTCTCACTCTCTCTCCTTATGTCTCACTCTCTCTCATTGGCTCTCACTCTCTCACCTCTCACTCTGTCTCCTTATCTCTCACCCTCTCCTCTCTCACTCTCTCTCCTTGGCTCTCACTCTCTTTCCTTATCTCTCACTCTCTCCCCTCTCACTCTCTCCTCTCGCACTCTTTCTCCTTATCTCTCACTCTTTCCTCTCTTACTCTCTCCCCTCTCACTCTCTCCCCTCTCACTCTATCCTCTCGCACTCTTTCTCCTTATCTCTCACTCTATCCTCTCTCACTCTTTCTCCTTATCTCTCACTCCTCTTTAACTCTCTCCCTATCTCTCTCCTCTCTCACTCTCTCCTCTTAATCTCTCACTCTCTCACTCTCTCTCCTTATCTCTCACTCTCTCCTCCTAATCTCTCACTCTCTCACTCTCTCTCCTTATCTCCCACTCTCTCCTCCCTATCTCTCCCCTCTCGCTCTCTCCTCCCTATCTCTCCCCTCTCACTCTCTCTCCCCTCTCGCTCTCTCCTCCCTATCTCTCCCCTCTCACTCTCTCTCCTTATCTCTCACTCTCTCCTCCCTATCTCTCCCCTCTCACTCTTTCTCCTTATCTCTCACTCTCTCCTCCCTATCTCTCCCCTCTCACTCTCTCTCCTTATCTCTCACTCTCTCCTCCCTATCTCTCCCCTCTCGCTCTCTCCTCCCTATCTCTCCCCTCTCACTCTCTCTCCTTATCTCTCACTCTCTCCTCCCTATCTCTCCCCTCTCACTCTCTCTCCCCTCTCGCTCTCTCCTCCCTATCTCTCCCCTCTCACTCTCTCTCCTTGTCTCTCCTCTCTCACTCTCTCCTCTCTCACTCTCTCTCTCTCTCTCCTTATCTCTCTCTCTCCCCTCTCACTCTTTCTCCTGTTCTCTTTATCTCCTTGCCCATCTCCTTCACTCTTCTCTTCCCTTTCTGACATCTCCCCTCTCACTCTTTCACTGATCTATCTCTTTCCCTCTTTCTCCCTTCCATCTCTCTTTTGCCTCTTCAGTCTCTCTCCCTCTCATCACCGCTTTCTCTCTACCTCCTATTCTCCCCCTCCATATATATAATTATCATTAGTAAGACAATATACTCACACTGATTTTGTATGAGATGGTATTTTTTCCCTTTTCCTTTTTTATTGCTCCAAAATGCCCCTGATTTTGCTTTTAACTCTTTGGAATTGGTTCTGGTTTGTTAAAATTCTAATTATTTAACGCTGTCAGTTGGGTTCTTTTTAACAGCAAATCGTTAATAGAGAACAGTCAGATTAGCTTATTATTTGGGCCTCTACATCTAATTTTATTTAACACGGAGGAAATACTTTTTAACTAAATCCAAAAAGATTCTTACAATATGATATTAGAAAACAGGAAGGAAAAAAAGAGTTTTAAAAGAAACCTCTCACTCGTGAATAAAAGTTTGTTGCGTTTGTATTATTTTAAGGCAATAGCTGTAAAAAAAAAAAAAAAAGAAGAATTGCATATATTAGTTAATACCTCAAATGGATACTGTAGTCCCATATTTTAGTGATCTGTTTTAAAAGGCACGCCGACCTTCGTGCGCTGGACACTAGCGCGCCGTCATCAGAGCACAGTTCTCTGCGCTCTGATGACACTCTCTGCTCCAGCCTGCCAAGTGGCTGCCAAGGCTAAGGTAAGGGGCTATATATTTGTGGGGCAGTGGGACTGGCATGTAACACCCTTACCTTACCTTGGTAGCCTCCAGTAAATATGAGATGGGGGCATCTGTAACAGATGGGATGCAGGCTGGCATCCTATTTATCCTACTCCGAGCTGATGGATGCAGCGCAGATAGTCATCAGGGCTCAGTTCTTTGCGCCCTGATGACGGCGCGCTGATGTCCAGCGCGCAAAAGACGTGTCACCATTTAAAAAAGCTAGTATTAATAATGGACAACATGTTTTAGTGTGTTACAAAGAAAAAACAGCCTTTAAAGGACATGGAAGGATGTTACTAGATGTCACATATATAGTTGTGGATCTGCGGGGCTGTTCGGAACGCTTACAATGTTGGTCACGCACTTGTGGCCCATAAGGCCGCAACCGCAAGCCTCGAGAAGTGAGCAGTTGACGCAGGACTTAGGCTGCAAGAAGTGCCAAAGACGCTCACTGCAGTGCAAGCCTCGCAAAGCGAGGCGAGCAGTTGAAGCACACAGGACTTAGGCTGCAATGAGCGCCAAAGGCGCTCATCGCACTCGGATCCTCGCAAGGCGAGGTGAGCAGTTGAAGCACGCAGGACTTATGACCCATAGGAATTGGGACCAAACCCACATTTACACTGTGCGCCTCGTAAAATCCGACTTTAACGGCCGAACCAGGGAACTGAAAACACCTTTAAAAAAAACAATATGCTCCCAATTCACTTACACACTCACACACAGCACAGGGGGGAGAGCCAGGGAGCCTGTGACTGAGGTTGTAAGTTAATTTGAGCCATATTTGACTTTTCGTGTTTGTCACGATCGGAAATCGCCTAAGCAAGGAAAAAAATGGCTGCCGGAAAAACGCAACACAACGGAAACTACTTCGATGGACATAAAATCAAGCCCTTAGCAGTAATCCTTAATGAAAGTCATCCGAACCACTAACATTTAACACAAGGTAGTAACACTTAAACCAATGCAGGTGAATACTGGGGGAGTGAGAGGGTGATTAGTCGTGCCACCCTTCTGGCACACGGGGAAATGAGTTGGAGAGCTGGAGAAGGAGGGTGAGTGCGCGCATTTGGCGGCGTGCACATGACGTCACGAAAGTCTTCTTCACGCTAAGGTTGGTTTGCCTAATATAATATATCTGTTTATCCATTCACTTTTATCTACTTTATTTTATGAAGTGCTTATAAGCTCTGTATTTACTGCATAAAATCAAATAGTTCCTGTATGGGTCTGTCCTCTGCAGTGTATGCAGACAATCAGTGACCATCTCTCAACAACATTCTGCAACATGCTGCTGAGACATGGTCCCTGATAGGCTAGGATACTACACTGAACACATACAGCACTACAGAGTCTGTGTTTTCATCAGCTGCAATGGGTAGACCCATAGAGGGACTATTTTTTTTGTTTTGTTGAGTTTATGCAGTAAAATCAGACCTTATAAGCACTTTGTAATAAGTAGATAACTTAAATAGATACACAGGGATATTATATACCTTATACATCCAGGAACCTTCCATGTCCCTTTAATGCACTATATGCAGTTATATTCAGGCATGGTCATCAGTGCTGTTGTCATATAAAAACCTTTCCTTATCTGTTATGTCTTAGCTTACAAGGCTTCTTCTTGCTTTAAAAGCAAATACGTAAGATCAGTTTTATGTATTATAAAAGTGCAAATAGCAATTTACTGAGAGTCATTGAGCTCTACATTGTCGTGGTGAAAAGGCTTGTGTTCCTCAATGAAGATGTAAGGACACCCATGATGGGCAGGTCATAGCAGAAAGGTCAGACATATGGTTTTCTTGGCAAAGATACTGGAGTGGTTTGCCAGTTCCTTCTCCAGTGGACCACAATTTGTCTGACTCTCTGCTATGACCTGCCCATTTTTGGTGACCCTACCTGGTATAGCTCACAGCTTCATTGAGGTACACAAGCTCCTTCACCACAACACGGTAGCAATTACAGACATGGACTACAGGTGCAAAACACTGGGTAGAGCCCTTCGTTATCAGAACCAGCGGTCTGGAATAAACTTGGTCTCTTAATTTATTACTGGAGAGGATGTCCAGTGTATCTGTCTGTTTTTTTGCCTGTGTGTTTCACCAATGGCAGAGCTGGTGAATGGAGGGCCCCAGTGCAAAATAATTTGCAACTTCCCTATCTACCCTGTGTCGTTCAGTCCTTCAGTCAAGTCTGACTCTCAGTGACCATACTAAATCAGCAAGCCAGGCACATCAGTTTGTGTCTGTGGTTGTGTTTATCCATAAGGTTTTCTTGGCAAAAGATACTGGGGTGTGTTGCCAGTCCCTTCTCCAGTGGACCATGGTATGTCTGACCTCTCTGCTATGACCTAACCATCTTGGGTGACCCTACCTGATATATCTCACAGCTTCCCTGAAGTACACAAGCCCCTTCACCCTGACAAGGTAGCGATCCAGAAGCGGATCCACCCTGTAGGAGTCATTTACAAAGGCAATATAATATGTAGATAATCGGATCACCCTTATGGTAATCTTATCTAATAAATTAAGATTCCTCTTGTATTGGTAGTAGCAGAGGGCCCCTGGTGCTTTGCACCATATGCACCAGCGGTAGCCCGACCCTGTGACCCACCGTCCTCTCCTTTTTCTTTTGTGGCAGATTGTTGTCACCCACACATGGTGTAAATATGAGAGTCCGGAGCAGTTATTATAATGCTGTATTCACACACTATTGAACATGCAGTGCTGGCAGCTTCACGCTCCACCGACAAGTAAATGTTTACATATCCCGGGCAGGTAGCGAGCGCTTCCTTTCACGCAGAGTATAGAATCAGGCACACACTGAAGCCCGGCTAATCTCCTGGTACTTAGGGTAATTAGTGATATCCCAGGGCACGGGGGCCCTCTGCCATCCCTGGCACTGTATTGCAGCTAATTGCTCGGAGACGCTCCGTGACGGCAGATTCCAGCATCCTCTTTGTAATACGGAACCATCCTGTGCTGATATATAAGCTGGCACGTTGGGTAGTTTTGGAAACAGCTCACATATTAGCAAACAACATTAGGAGCCTAAAAAAGATTTTTTAAAGAAATCATGTCCCATTCTAGTCCTTATGAGTTCATTAATTTCCAAGATATCGATGTTTACCCTGGTCATCTCATTCCTGACCACGTCCAGTCTGTCTTGGGTCATAGTTCTAACGGTACAGGTTCCTGTTCTGAATTGGTCTTTGCAGCAGTGGACTTTCCTTTCGCCTCCGGACACATCTGCAGCTGGGTGTCCTCTCGGATTTGGCCCAACCACTTAATTAGATCTGGTGTTGCTTGTACTTGCCATCTGCTCTTCCTCATGAATGTGGTGGGCACCTTCTGACCTGAGGGGCTCATCTTCCGGTGCCATATCATTATGTCTCTGGTTGTGCTTGACCATAAAGTTATCCTAGCAATGTTACTGGAGTGGGTACCCAGTTCCTTCTCCAGTGGACAGCAATTTGTCTGACCTCTCTGCCGTGACCTGCACATCTTGGGTAACCCTATATGGTATAGCTCATACAGTATTACACAAGCCCCTTCACCTGGTAGAGATCCAGAAGGGGTACATTTTGCTGATTCTGATGGTTCCATAGACATTCCATCTATAGTGTGCCTGTAGCTTGAGGAGGAGGGGTATCCTAATGGAGCTTATTCTTCTATTCAGATCACCTTTACTCATATATTTTCCACTCCATGTATAGAGGATGCATAGGGGTCCTTAAATGATTGTGCACCGGGGTCCTCCATTCACCAGTTCTGCCTCTGAACTGAGCAGATCTAAAGCCTAATATATAGAGCACTATTCAATTGAATGAGGCCCATACTCTGTAGGGCTGGATGTGCAGTGCAGTGTCCTAGCCTATCAGGGAGCATGTCTCAGCTGCACGTTGATGAGAGTTGATTACTGATTGGCTAGTATGAGACACAGCACAGTAAGTACAGCAGAGTCTGCGTCTTTGTGAGCTGCAGAGGGCAGACCAATACAGGGACTATTTGTTTAATTTTATACAGTAAATACAGAGCTTATAAGCATCTCTTAATAAAATAAAGTGTATAAAAGTAAATAGATACCCAGGGATATTATATACCTAGTAACATCCTTCCATATCCCTTTAAGTAGGTTAATGTAGGACACCAATTAGAGGGTTTAAATGATACTTTAAGACAATAATTTGTAACCAGCACATAAACAAATTATATGAAGTAAAACATTAGGCTATATTGAAAATAGGCTCATGTTAAATTATTACAATATACTGTGTTCTTATTGTATTATTATCTCTACAGGGTATAATGTAAGTGCCCAGGACGCCAAACACGTAATGAAAGTGATATTTCTTATATGCGGGTCCAAATTGGAGCGCTGCATAAAAACTGTTATTATGTATCAGTATTGATAAATATTTATATATTCCCATCGCATTCTCCTCACAGCTTGTTACAAAAATAGAAATACAATTTCACCGCAGGAAAGAGGCGCTCGGCGTGTACCGAGACGTGGATGGGTTTTTGTTTCTATAAAAGGACACAGAAAAGGTTCAAAATAGGGGACGAGCTAACATTATAGGTAGTAACAAGTACTTTATCATCTGAATATTATTAAAAAGTTGCATTTCTTGCAATGAAATTACGTTGAAGTTTGTCATTCAGCCTTTCTCATTCTATCCATTAGCTATGCTTCTTATCTTTGTGTTAGAGACCAATCATTGCTGATTGAAGTGCATGGCAATTGAAATGCTGTACGTTGTTCTTAGCCCTCATCTACTTCATACTATATATATATATATATATATATATATATATATATATATATATATATATATATAGGGTTCCTGGTGGTCTAGTGGTTGAACAATATTAGCAGCTGTGTAAGTTATGAGCACGGGATCCCTGGTGGTCCAGTGGTTAGGATTTGGTGCTGTCACCTCTGCAACCTTGGTTCGATTCCAGTCAGGGAACCAAGGGGTCACAGCACCATTAGGCCAAGCAGGGTTGGGCCAGGTCAGTACTTGGATGGGAGACCACCTTGGAATACTAGGAACTGTATTATGTGGCCCACTGGAGAAGGAACTGGCAACCCACTCCAGTATCTCTGCCATGAATACCAACTGGATCAGCATGGAGTGTTGCCGTCTATGAGGTCACAGGGAGTTAGACACGACTGTATGACACACTCATATATATTTTTTCTTTTATTTCTTTTCCTCTTCATTTTCATTTATTTTTTTTATTCTTTATTTCCCCCCCCATCTCTCTCCCCCTTTCCTTTCCTCTATCTCCTCTCCCTTCCCCTTTCTCTCTCTTTCTTTTCCACTGTCACTCTCGTTTCTCTCTTTTCTCCCTTATCTCTCTCCCCCTTTCCTTTCCTCTATCTCCTCTCCCTTCCCCTTTCTCTCTCTTTCTTTTCCACTGTCACTCTCGTTTCTCTCTTTTCTCCCCTATCTCTCTCCCCCTTTCCTTTCCTCTATCTCCTTCCCTTCCCATTTCTCTCTCTTTCTTTTCCACTGTCACTCTCGTTTCTCTCTTTTCTCCCTTATGTCTCTCCCCCTTTCCTTTCCTCTATCTCCTTCCCTTCCCATTTCTCTCTCTTTCTTTTCCACTGTCTCTCTCGTTTCTCTCTTTTTTCCCTTATCTCTCTCCCCCTTTCCTTTCCTCTATCTCCTTCCCTTCCCATTTCTCTCTCTTTCTTTTCCACTGTCACTCTCGTTTCTCTCTTTTCTCCCTTATCTCTCTCCCCCTTTCCTTTCCTCTATCTCCTTCCCTTCCCATTTCTCTCTCTTTCTTTTCCACTGTCTCTCTCGTTTCTCTCTTTTCTCCCTTATCTCTCTCCCCCTTTCCTTTCCTCTATCTCCTTCCCTTCCCATTTCTCTCTCTTTCTTTTCCACTGTCTCTCTCGTTTCTCTCTTTTCTCCCTTATCTCTCTCCCCCTTTCCTTTCCTCTATCTCCTTCCCTTCCCATTCCTCTCTCTTTCTTTTCCACTGTCACTCTCGTTTCTCTCTTTTCTCCCTTATCTCTCTCCCCCTTTCCTCTATCTCCTCTCCCTTCCCCTTTCTCTCTCTTTCTTTTCCACTGTCACTCTCGTTTCTCCCTTATCTCTCTCCCCCTTTCCTTTCCTCTATCTCCTCTCCCTTCCCCTTTCTCTCTCTTTCTTTTCCACTGTCACTCTCGTTTCTCCCTTATCTCTCTCCCCCTTTCCTTTCCTCTATCTCCTCTCCCTTCCCCTTTCTCTCTCTTTCTTTTCCGCTGTCACTCTCGTTTCTCTCTTTTTTCCCCTTTCCTCCTCCCTTACTCTTTCCTTTCCTCTATCTCCTTCCCTTCCCATTTCTCTCTCTTTCTTTTCCGCTGTCACTCTCGTTTCTCTCTTTTTTCCCTTATCTCTCTCCCCCTTTCCTTTCCTCTATCTCCTTCCCTTCCCATTTCTCTCTCTTTCTTTTCCGCTGTCACTCTCGTTTTTCTCTTTTCTCCCTTATCTCTCTCCCCCTTTCCTTTCCTCTATCTCCTCTCCCTTCCCCTTTCTCTCTCTTTCTTTTCCACTGTCTCTCTCGTTTCTCTCTTTTCTCCCTTATCTCTCTCCCCCTTTCCTTTCCTCTATCTCCTTCCCTTCCCATTTCTCTCTCTTTCTTTTCCACTGTCACTCTCGTTTCTCTCTTTTCTCCCTTATCTCTCTCCCCCTTTCCTTTCCTCTATCTCCTTCCCTTCCCCCTTCTCTCTCTTTCTTTTCCACTGTCACTCTCATTTCTCCCTTATCTCTCTCCCCCTTTCCTTTCCTCTATCTCCTCTCCCTTCCCCTTTCTCTCTCTTTCTTTTCCGCTGTCACTCTCGTTTCTCTCTTTTTTCCCTTATCTCTCTCCCCCTTTCCTTTGCTCTATCTCCTCTCCTCTCCCTTCCCCTTTCTCTCTCTTTCTTTTCCGCTGTCACTCTCGTTTCTCTCTTTTCTCCCTTATCTTTCTCCCCCTTTCCTTTCCTCTATCTCCTCTCCCTTCCCCTTTCTCTCTCTTTCTTTTCCGCTGTCACTCTCGTTTCTCTCTTTTTTCCCTTATCTCTCTCCCCCTTTCCTTTCCTCTATCTCCTTCCCTTCCCATTTCTCTCTCTTTCTTTTCCGCTGTCACTCTCGTTTCTCTCTTTTCTCCCTTATCTTTCTCCCCCTTTCCTTTCCTCTATCTCCTTCCCTTCCCATTTCTCTCTCTTTCTTTTCCACTGTCACTCTCGTTTCTCCCTTATCTCTCTCCCCCTTTCCTTTCCTCTATCTCCTTCCCTTCCCCTTTCTCTCTCTTTCTTTTCCGCTGTCACTCTCGTTTCTCTCTTTTTTCCCTTATCTCTCTCCCCCTTTCCTTTCCTCTATCTCCTTCCCTTCCCATTTCTCTCTCTTTCTTTTCCACTGTCACTCTCGTTTCTCTCTTTTCTCCCTTATGTCTCTCCCCCTTTCCTTTCCTCTATCTCCTTCCCTTCCCATTTCTCTCTCTTTCTTTTCCACTGTCTCTCTCATTTCTCTCTTTTTTCCCTTATCTCTCTCCCCCTTTCCTTTCCTCTATCTCCTTCCCTTCCCATTTCTCTCTCTTTCTTTTCCACTGTCTCTCTCGTTTCTCTCTTTTCTCCCTTATCTCTCTCCCCCTTTCCTTTCCTCTATCTCCTTCCCTTCCCATTCCTCTCTCTTTCTTTTCCACTGTCACTCTCGTTTCTCTCTTTTCTCCCTTATCTCTCTCCCCCTTTCCTCTATCTCCTCTCCCTTCCCCTTTCTCTCTCTTTCTTTTCCACTGTCACTCTCGTTTCTCCCTTATCTCTCTCCCCCTTTCCTTTCCTCTATCTCCTCTCCCTTCCCCTTTCTCTCTCTTTCTTTTCCACTGTCACTCTCGTTTCTCCCTTATCTCTCTCCCCCTTTCCTTTCCTCTATCTCCTCTCCCTTCCCCTTTCTCTCTCTTTCTTTTCCGCTGTCACTCTCGTTTCTCTCTTTTTTCCCCTTTCCTCCTCCCTTACTCTTTCCTTTCCTCTATCTCCTTCCCTTCCCATTTCTCTCTCTTTCTTTTCCGCTGTCACTCTCGTTTCTCTCTTTTTTCCCTTATCTCTCTCCCCCTTTCCTTTCCTCTATCTCCTTCCCTTCCCATTTCTCTCTCTTTCTTTTCCGCTGTCACTCTCGTTTTTCTCTTTTCTCCCTTATCTCTCTCCCCCTTTCCTTTCCTCTATCTCCTCTCCCTTCCCCTTTCTCTCTCTTTCTTTTCCACTGTCTCTCTCGTTTCTCTCTTTTCTCCCTTATCTCTCTCCCCCTTTCCTTTCCTCTATCTCCTTCCCTTCCCATTTCTCTCTCTTTCTTTTCCACTGTCACTCCCGTTTCTCTCTTTGCTCCCCTATCTCTCTCCCCCTTTCCTTTCCTCTATCTCCTTCCCTTCCCCTTTCTCTCTCTTTCTTTTCCACTGTCACTCTCGTTTCTCTCTTTTCTCCCTTATCTCTCTCCCCCTTTCCTTTCCTCTATCTCCTCTCCCTTCCCCTTTCTCTCTCTTTCTTTTCCGCTGTCACTCTCGTTTCTCTCTTTTTTCCCTTATGTCTCTCCCCCTTTCCTTTCCTCTATCTCCTTCCCTTCCCATTTCTCTCTCTTTCTTTTCCGCTGTCACTCTCGTTTTTCTCTTTTCTCCCTTATCTCTCTCCCCCTTTCCTTTCCTCTATCTCCTCTCCCTTCCCCTTTCTCTCTCTTTCTTTTCCACTGTCACTCTCGTTTCTCCCTTATCTCTCTCCCCCTTTCCTTTCCTCTATCTCCTCTCCCTTCCCCTTTCTCTCTCTTTCTTTTCCACTGTCTCTCTCGTTTCTCTCTTTTCTCCCTTATCTCTCTCCCCCTTTCCTTTCCTCTATCTCCTCTCCCTTCCCCTTTCTCTCTCTTTCTTTTCCGCTGTCACTCTCGTTTCTCTCTTTTCTCCCTTATCTCTCTCCCCCTTTCCTTTCCTCTATCTCCTCTCCCT
This sequence comes from Discoglossus pictus, assembly GCA_027410445.1. NCBI lineage: Eukaryota > Metazoa > Chordata > Amphibia > Anura > Alytidae > Discoglossus > Discoglossus pictus. The sequence continues at coordinate 18,151,405 of CM050167.1, forward strand.
TCCCCTTTCTCTCTCTTTCTTTTCCACTGTCACTCTCGTTTCTCCCTTATCTCTCTCCCCCTTTCCTTTCCTCTATCTCCTCTCCCTTCCCCTTTCTCTCTCTTTCTTTTCCGCTGTCACTCTCGTTTCTCTCTTTTTTCCCTTATCTCTCTCCCCCTTTCCTTTCCTCTATCTCCTTCCCTTCCCATTTCTCTCTCTTTCTTTTCCACTGTCACTCTCGTTTTTCTCTTTTCTCCCTTATCTCTCTCCCCCTTTCCTTTCCTCTATCTCCTTCCCTTCCCATTTCTCTCTCTTTCTTTTCCGCTGTCACTCTCGTTTCTCTCTTTTTTCCCTTATCTCTCTCCCCCTTTCCTTTCCTCTATCTCCTTCCCTTCCCATTTCTCTCTCTTTCTTTTCCACTGTCTCTCTCGTTTTTCTCTTTTCTCCCTTATCTCTCTCCCCCTTTCCTTTCCTCTATCTCCTCTCCCTTCCCCTTTCTCTCTCTTTCTTTTCCACTGTCTCTCTCGTTTCTCTCTTTTCTCCCTTATCTCTCTCCCCCTTTCCTTTCCTCTATCTCCTCTCCCTTCCCCTTTCTCTCTCTTTCTTTTCCACTGTCTCTCTCGTTTCTCTCTTTTTTCCCTTATCTCTCTCCCCCTTTCCTTTCCTCTATCTCCTTCCCTTCCCCTTTCTCTCTCTTTCTTTTCCACTGTCTCTCTCGTTTTTCTCTTTTCTCCCTTATCTCTCTCCCCCTTTCCTTTCCTCTATCTCCTTCCCTTCCCATTTCTCTCTCTTTCTTTTCCACTGTCTCTCTCGTTTTTCTCTTTTCTCCCTTATCTCTCTCCCCCTTTCCTTTCCTCTATCTCCTCTCCCTTCCCCTTTCTCTCTCTTTCTTTTCCACTGTCTCTCTCGTTTTTCTCTTTTCTCCCTTATCTCTCTCCCCCTTTCCTTTCCTCTATCTCCTCTCCCTTCCCCTTTCTCTCTCTTTCTTTTCCACTGTCACTCTCGTTTCTCCCTTATCTCTCTCCCCCTTTCCTTTCCTCTATCTCCTCTCCCTTCCCCTTTCTCTCTCTTTCTTTTCCACTGTCACTCTCTTTTCTCCCTTACCTCTCTCCCCCTTTCCTTTCCTCTATCTCCTTCCCTTCCCATTTCTCTCTCTTTCTTTTCTGCTGTCACTCTCGTTTCTCTGTTTTCTCCCCTTTCCTCCTCCCTTACTTTCCTTTCCTCTATCTCCTCTCCCTTCCCCTTTCTCTCTCTTTCTTTTCCGCTGTCACTCTCGTTTCTCTCTTTCCTCCCCTTTCCTCCTCCCTTACTTTCCTTTCCTCTATCTCCTCTCCCTTCCCCTTTCTCTCTCTTTCTTTTCCGCTGTCACTCTCGTTTCTCTCTTTTCTCCCCTTTCCTCCTCCCTTACTTTCCTTTTCTCTATCCTCTCCCTTCGCTTTCTTCTTCCCCCTCTCTCTCTTCTCAGACCTTTGTTGGTACAATCCTTCTATTATATGTATGATTCTATGAGTTACAGCTGACTCGTGGCTCACTAATCTTCCTCTTTGCTCAGGATTGCACATGTAACTCTATTATCGGTACCAGCTTTGCAGGGAGGCGAGCCCCTGTACCCACTTTCCTTTCTATGGGTGTTATATCCTGTACATACAAACCTCTCTTCTGTTACTCTCTCTGTAACATATAACACCGGCTGCTTCTAATTTACCCTGAAATGAAAGCAGATAATTGGGCCGTCCTGCTGGAGGATTAAATGTGACTTCTTATAATGAGAAAACAGGAAAATGGGATTCTGTCTGTACGGCTGCAAATCCCACGCTGAGCAGGAGAGATTAGACACAGGTTAACTCTTCAGTACTCCTGAGCTATAATCTATCTATCTATCTATCTATCTATCTATCTATCTATCTATCCCTCTATCTATCTATCTATCTATCTATCTATCTATCTATCTATCTATCTATCTATCTATCTGTCTATCTATCTATGTGTCTATCTATCTACCTATCTATCTATTGTCTATCTATGTGTCTATCTATCTATCTATCTATCGCTATTAGAATATACAGTGGATATAAAAGTCTACACACCCCTGTTAAAATGTCAGGTTTCTGTGCTGTAAACAAATGAGAAAAAGATAAATCATTTCAGAACTTTTTTCACCTTAAATGTGACCTATAAACTGTGCAACTCAATTGAAAAACAAACTGAAATCTTTTAGGTGGAGGGAAGAAAAAAAATAAATAAAATAATGTGGTTGCATAAGTCTGCACACCCTCTTATAACTGGGGATGTAGCTGTGTTCAGAATTAAGCAATCACATTCCAAACCGTGTTATATAGGAGTCAGCATACACCTGCCATCATTGGGGCTGTTTTTCTTCAGCTGGAACTGGGGCCTTAGTTAAGATAGAGGGAATTATGAACAGTTCCAAATACCAGTCAATATTGGCACAAAACCTTCAGGCTTCTGCTAGAAAGCTGAACATGAAGAGGAACTTCATCTTTCAGCATGACAACAACCCAAAGCATACATCCAAATCAACAAAGGAATGGCTTCACCAGAAGAAGATTAAAGTTTTGGAATGGCCCAGCCAGAGCCCAGACCTGAATCCGATTGAAAATCTGTGGGGTGATCTGAAGAGGGCTGTGCACAGGAGATGCCCTCGCAATCTGACAGATTTGGAGTGTTTTTGCAAAGAAGAGTGGGCAAATCTTGCCAAGTCAAAATGTGCCATGCTGATAGACTCATACCCAAAAAGACTGAGTGCTGGAATAAAATCAAAAGGTGCTTCAACAAAGTATTAGTTTAAGGGGGTGCATACTTATGCAACCATATTATTTTATTTTTATATTTTTTCTTCCCTCTACCTAAAAGATTTCAGTTTGTTTTTCAATTGAGTTGTACAGTTTATAGGCCACATTAAAGGTGGAAAAAGTTCTGAAATGATTTATCTTTGTCTCATTTTTTTACAGCACAGAAACCTGACATTTT
>CM050167.1:18161874-18176874 GCA_027410445.1 Discoglossus pictus
ATGAAACTAATGAAAAATTTCTATGAGCATAACTGCAGTCCTTTAAACATAAAGAATGGCTAAACATATCTAAATGTCTACATAGGTAGAATTGGTCAGTCCAGGGTGAAGTCTATGCCAAGGGGGAGATGCGAGATCAATTCCCAAACCAGGTCAGCTTCAGCATAAAGTCATATTGTTTTGTAGGGTCAGGCTTCCTTCGGACAATTACTTTCCGGCCTGCGTTACTTCTCTCAGCAGAGGGTGTTGATAGTTAATAGTTCTCTGGTATGTAAGGTACAGATTATTGAATCTATAGCAAAGCTCCAAACTATAGCTCCCGAAAGAGCTTGATGAATCCTCACATGGTGGAGATACCTGGTGGGCCTCTGGGGCAAGAATCAGCCGGTTGTGATGGAATTGGGTCCTGTGTAGAGATGGGTAGAATCCTCCACAGGATGGTGCCTTAGTACAGATGGGTAGTATCTTCCACAAGATGGTTCCTTAATACCGATGGGTATAATCTTCCACTGGATGGTTCCTTTACAGATGGGTAGAATCTTCCACAGGATGGTGCCTTAATACAGATGGGTATAATCTTCCACAGGTTGGTGCCTTAGTATGCATTGGTAGAATATTATACAAAAGAATCAGCCTCTTGTCATGGAATTGAGTCCTGTGTAGAGATGAGTAGAATCTTCCACTGGATGGCTCCTTTACAGATGGGTAGAATCTTCCACAGGATGGTGCCTTAGTAGAAATGGGTAGAATGTTCCACAAGATGGTTCTTTAGTACAGATAGGTAGAATCTTCCACAGGTTGGTGACTTGGTATGCATTGGTAGAATCTTCTACAAAAGAATCAGCCTGTTGTCATGGAATTGGGTCCTGTGTAGGGATGGGTAGAATGTTCCACTGGATGGTTCCTTTACAGATGGGTAGAATGTTCCACTGGATGGTTCCTTTACAGATGCGTAGAATGTTCCACTGGATGGTTCCTTAGTATAGATGGGTAGAATGTTCCACTGGATGGTTCCTTTACAGATGCGTAGAATGTTCCACTGGATGGTTCCTTAGTATAGATGGGTAGAATGTTCCACTGGATGGTTCCTTTACAGATGCGTAGAATGTTCCACTGGATGGTTCCTTAGTATAGATGGGTAGAATGTTTCACTGAATGGTTCCTTTACAGATGCGTAGAATGTTCCACTGGATGGTTCCTTAGTATAGATGGGTAGAATGTTCCACTGGATGGTTCCTTTACAGATGCGTAGAATGTTCCACTGGATGGTTCCTTAGTATAGATGGGTAGAATGTTCCACTGGATGGTTCCTTTACAGATGGGTAGAATGTTCCACAGGATGGTGCCTTAGTAGAGATGGGTAGAATCTTCCACAAGTTGGTTCTTTAGTAGCGATAGGTAGATTCTTCCACAGGATGGTGCCTTAGTATGCATTGGTAGAATATATATATATATGTCTCGGAATTGGGTCCTGTGTAGAGATGGGTAGAATGTTTCGCAAGATGGTTGCTTTACATATGGGTAGAATCTTCCACAATATGGTGCCATAGTACAGATGTCTAGAATCTTCCACAAGTTGGTTCCTTAGTATAGATTGGTAGAATCTTCCACAAGATGATTCCTTAGTACAGATGGGTAGAATCTTTCACAGCATGGTGCCTTAGTACAGATAAGTATCTCCTACAACATAGTTCCCTAGTACAGATAGGTAGAATATTCCACAAGATGGTTCCTTAGTACAGATGGGTAGAATCTTTCACAGGATGGTGCCTTAGTACAGATAGGTATAATCTCCCACAACATAGTTCCCTAGTACAGATAGGTAGAATATTCCACAATATGGTTCTTTAGTACAGATGGGTAGAATCTTCCACATGTTCGCTGCATAATATGAATGGGTAACGTTTTCCAGAGTCTGGCTCCTTATTGTGGATGGATAGAATATTTAACAAAATTCCTTGGTATGAATTATAGGGATGATGTGAGGATATACTACAAGACGGACTTGAAGCTCTTCTGAGTTGTAGCCATCCAATATGGTTGCACATGGAAAGCATGGGAGAGCTCTAATAGCAACCGTCCCCATAGGAAATAATTATTGTGGGCATTAGTGATGTGGTTATGATCCCTGTGCAGCTTAGTGAATCAACCTAAGTTATAATCTAGTAGATATTTTATATTTTTGGAAGTTTAATGCAAAATATTTGTGCTTTTGTTCTCCCCACTTGAATTAAGATCAAGACTAATAAAATTGAGCTGTGTGGGTAAAAGGTCTGCTAGTTTCCAATCTGTATAAGTAATGAAATAAATATGTAATTACTGTGGACCCTGATATTACTATTCTGGTATGAGCTATAGTACAACAAGTAATTTATCAGTTGTGAAGACCCATGGAGCTGTAAGTAGACCAAATGGTAAGCAGTGATGATTGTCCATGTGAATCATCATGTATTTCCGATGATCTGGATGAATCAGTACATGACCGTATGCATCTGTCAGATCTTTGGAAATATATGGAGTTCAACGATTCCATCTTGATAGTTCTGACTTTTAACTTTCCATTTAGATATTTAGGTCTATAATTGGTCTCCATTGCTTGTCCTACTTTTGGGATACAAAGACATTTGAGTAAAGATCTCTTCCAGTCAGGGACAGGAGCAATGATATTTTGCTTGACTTATTTCTGGATAAATAAACATAGGGCCTGTGCTTTTTCGGTGTAAGTGAAAGTCTTGACTGATGAAACCTCTCTTAGTCTTGGGCTTTTCTAATTCCATTCTTATCAATTGAAAAGGCCCATGTATTCTTTTGACGTTTCACAAGTGCTTACATATTGACTCTTGGGATGTTATACAGGACCTTCATAGTCTTTACCTAGGAAGGGGATGTCTCTTGTTGAACCCTATCAGTATTGATTGGCCACTTTCCACTGGGAGGAATGGTTCTAATATGTATTTTTTCCAATCTTGTTTTTATATGGTTGCCAATTGATAGGTTGGTATGGTCTTCTGGATTTATAATCTTTCTGCATCATGACCTTCCTGGTTCTCTCTATCAAAATGAAGGGAAACTAGCCCTGATTTTAAGATAAATTCGGACTTCCAGCACTTCAAAAATACGATTCTGTGGCCAGGCACCAGAAAACCAATAATATGACTGGAGAGCCTGGTAATGTCCACTGAGGCTTCTGACGTGAAACCAATCTCCAGCTTTATTTCCTCCACAGCCTCTATTATAGAAGTCCTCTTTACCTCATTCATCAGGGCTTCTTCGATATTGGATACCCATACTTTTAAGGCCTTTGGCACCAAAGTCAGTGCTACTATAGGTTTGCTAGCCACCCCACCGCTAGGTAACCATTCTTTTTGCCATCTTCTATCCAGTCACAGAAGGTGAGTGACTCGTCCAGCATCAGATTCACCTTTCTCACAACTTTTATGACTGTTCGTAAACTTTCGGAACATGATCCCATACTTTAGAATCTGATTCCAAGAAAGGATATAATCTGGAATCCTATCTAGGTTAGCGACTGCTTTTCTCTTATAGTGTTTCATATTATTGTTTCTACTGGTAAAACATCTCTGAATGTTCAGTGAAAACCAAGTGCAAAACAAAAGACTGGGCATGCTCAGACCCCAGGGAGTTGCTATAATGATTACATAAATTACCCCCTGGGATCTGAGCATGCCCAGCATGACTTAGACATTTGCCAATAGTTGTGGGACTAGGAATCCATCGTCTTCAGTATGTGATAGTCTTAGGTTTCTCCTACATACAAAGCAACTGGAGAGCAAGAGAGGGGTAGACGTTCTAGACCATAAAACAATAAGATTTCTGTTATTTGTTTGCATTTTTCCGAAAACAGTGTAAATTGAGAGATTGTTCCAAGACTTGATTTATACAGAACCCTCTTTATAAAACATTTTTGTGTTCAGAAAACCCCCAAAACAAGGTGTTTCGTAATATGTGTTCAGCAATAAAATGGTGAAAACTGTTAGCAAACATTGTTGAAAGTTACAGCCAAGAATAAGCACTGGTTTATTCTGCTCGCCTGATAAGAGAAGTAAGAGCCAGCCTTAAAGAACTAGTCAGGTCAAACTTGACTATATTATATATTGAATATCTAATCTTGGAATGGAGTAAATAAAATAAATAAATACATAAATAAATACAAAAATATAACCTATTTATTTTTAACTTTTCTATGCAATGATTGTTTCATTACAGGCAGGGGAACTGGGGAGGGTGGGGGGACAAATCCCTCCAAGATTCAATGAATAGGGGACCAAAAAACAAAATTAAACTTAATCGTGCATTACCAGATTTGGTCACTACAGCTCTAAGGAGCAGTATGTCTTTCCCATGAAAGCTTTGACCCATAATTTAGCCTATATATATATATATATATATATATATATATATATATATATATATATATAATATTATTTTACACACATATATATATATACAGTATATATATATATATATATATATATATATATATATATATATATATATAAATATATATAATATATATTCTGTAATATTAAATTCTCTGGCATTGCTAGTATATTATGAGAATTTAAACAAAGAAATTACAAAAAAAAGTTTTTGATGGGCACTGCAGCAATGGGGCCCCCAAGAGCAGGGCCCTTTTGCATTGCACCGGGGGCACTGGCGGTAGGTCCGCCCCTAATTCCCATCCTGGGAGTAGAGTTGAATTATCCCTATGCCTTAACTACAGGGTTTCATTTATTTAATTAACTGTACATTGATTAGTCATGTTGAATGCACTGCCAGTTTTAGGTGCTACAGATACAAGAGTCCTGTCCATTTACAGTCTCCTCCCAGGAAATTGATCAGCAGAAACCAAAATGGTAGATTCCACAGTAGTATAATTGAATATAAAATATAATAAATTAGACACTATATTCTTTTTTATTTTAAAAAACAAGCATTTAGCCTGTTTTTTTAGTAAAGTTCTTCACAAAGTATATTTTAATCAACCTATTTAATTTCAATGCCATTTCCTTGTATTTATTTTTGTGTATTTTGGAAATTTCTCTGCATTGTGCAGGTTTTTGCTAACACATGGAACTGCCATATTCTAAAATATATCCCATTGCAACAGATTACAGGAAATATTTGCAGAATGCTAAAAAAAGCAGAAGTGTGGTTAAAATGCTAACTTTTTAAAATCTATTATCTTTTTAACGCTTCATTTCCTCTTTAAGGGTGTTGTGCAAAGCAACAAGATTTTGGGATAATCTAAAAGATAAAACAAATGGTTTTATTTTTCTATTAACATGAAATTGAATCTTTCCTGTTCATATCCTGTCTGCAAAGTGTTTATATTCAGACTTCTAGATGGAGAACCTCTATGCTCTTGTGTACTTTAGAGTGTTAAGTAATTACGTTTATTTATGACTGAAGTACCCAGAAGGCAGAAGACGAAATATACAAGATGAACTAGCTCTAAATGTGATATTATCAATGCAGGAAGCAGGAGGAGTGCGCAGTCCCTGGGGCAAAATACTTGAGAAAGTTTCCACAAGTCCCCTGTGACCAGTGTGTATTCGAAAGAATGTGCAAAAGATGTTGGACTGGCTAAATCTCCAAAAAAATCACCCATTTCCCATGTCGTCACAGGACCAGCTGCTTGAAACCAGACCCCCTTTTTACAGAAATACATTTGGAGCTGAACTTACTCTGTGATGCAGATCATGCTGAAAAACTCTATTACTTATCTTAATTTTATTTTTACATTTTGATTATTATTATTTTTTATTGTTATGTTTTTTTGCTGTTTTTTATTTTTGATTATATCAATTTGAGATTTTTTACAGTTTTTTTTTTAATTTGGCTATGTTTTAATTCTTAACTATTTCAATTACAGTTTTTTATTTGTTTGACATTTTTGTCTATTTATTCTTGGGTAGTTTTTCTCTTATTTTGACATTTTTGACTATTGCTTTATTCATTCTTGATTATTTTAATTTAATATTTTTTACAACTTTTTAATTGGCTATCTTTTTAATTCTTGACTATTTCAATTGCAATTTTTTAAAATGTATTTTCACATTTTGTCTATTTTTAATTGGCTAGTTTTCATTTTGTTTTGAAATGTTTATTGTTGATTTTATTCTTGATTATTTGCTTTGACATTTTTCACGATTTTTTTAAATTACCTATGTTTTTAATTCTTGACTTGATCTAAATTCATTTTTTTGTCACTATTTTTGTCTAATTGTAACTGACAATTTTTTTATTTTGTTTTTGATATTTTTGACTACTGCTTTTAAACTTTGAAGTTTGAATTATTTTCCATTTTTTTTTTTTTTTTGTTTGCCTTTTTTTTTAATATACATTTTATTTTACAATTTGGATGTTGTGAATTTTTTGCACAACCAAGATAACCAACCCTTGAACCCTGAAGTGAAGAATGCAATAAGGATACTGACCACGACCATTGGGCATCAGTTTTGGATTTGGATAAACCCTACTGCTGTCTAAGGAATTTGACATGTTATAACAGGATTTGGATATATCCCAAACTAACCATCTGAAATCCATCTACAGACTCATTGTGGCACTCACTGGTTTGCCAAGAAACAAGATCCCCCTCCTACGTGTGCGTGTATTGGCATGTTTAGGGGGTTTGTCTTATGTTTTGAGCAGCACAGCTGCTTCTTTCAAGGCATTTGCTGGGCATTTAAAACATGGCGGGAGGCCAATGACTGGGGTATGTTAGCGGACAGTGTCATGTGCTATATTAGTGGAAGCAGCACATTTTTGTCTTTAATGTGATTGTCACAACTCCATCTGGATTTCTTTAACTAGTCAATTCATCAATTGATGTCCTCCTAGTTGAGTTCAGAAGCTTAGAATTTATATCTGGGTAATTAATACTATTTTCATTGATATTTATTTGTTCTGCTTATAGTAAATGCTATTCTAGTCCCTTATTTTATATATATATAAATATATATATATATATATATATATATATATATATATATATATTTATATTTAGCCACAAGAATGGCTGTTGTTTTTGTGGCAGATAAATAAAGATCCCATATCATGTGAACTGTAAATTAAAACCACGGGTAAAGCCATTACAGAGCATATTGTTGTCACTGTTACAAATAATCGTAGTAATTGTATTACTGCCTATCAGGTATAAAACCTTGAGCGTTAAATTAAGACGGCTGGTAGAAATCTGATACACAATTCAAAAGAGAGAGGCGGGGGGTGTTGGAGGAATTAAATACTGAGAGGTAATAAGAGGTTTGTGTGCCAGGAAGGAGAAAAGCTCAGAGAGATACAGAGAGAAATTACAGAGAGTGGAGATTATTGAACGTTAGAAATACTGAGTCATTAGAAACAGCTTTTTTTTATGGAAATATAAACTAATAGGGCCAATCTTGGCTGCCTACTTTCATTAGTTTATGTATTATATTGATATATTTTGATACATATATAACTAATTATCAATATAACTATATTTAGGCAATATGTCTTAACCACTTAACCGATAAGACTTTTCCACTTACCCATCACCTATTCTACCAAATTCACTGGGGTTATAGATAATTATCCTATGATTTTATAGGATCCTATTGGTTTTATATATTCACTGAATGAACCCTTAGATTATTATGTTACAGGCTTTATGATATTTTGCATTTTTCCTGTAAAAGTTGCATTTCCTCTTAAATTTATGCAAACTTGAGGTTGAGTGGCCAAGCCTTTTATTGATCAGTAAATATTTAAGATTGACTTTAATTGAGCCTATACATTATAGTCTAGTTTAATGATCAGTTCCAGTTCCTAATACATGATTGTACCAAGAAGCTCTAATATTGTATGCCCACTTGGGAGTTGTCTATGAGGAACCATACATTAGTTTATGAATATATCTTTATGGCTGCCTGAAAGGCTCTTTGGTGGTTTTCTGGTGGTTTCCATATTTACATTTTATGATACGCTGCACATGCCAGAGGGGGTGAGGGGTTATTGAGCAACTTTGGATTTCTGTCTGTGTTATGCTTACATTTGGAAACAACCCACTTGATTCATAGCTCCTAACCCTCCTGGGAGCCAAGCTTGAAAGGCTGGTCTTATATCTCTCAGTATAATATAAACACCAGCCATCTGAGAATTGCCATCCATATACAGTAGCCGTGGCAGGGCTGTTACTTAGTATAATTGCTTTTTACTGTCAGTATTTGGCAGTGTGGTGTGACTTTCCATAATAAGCTACTTTGAGGAGATTATATGTGTTTGCTACTGATATTATGTTAAATTGTATGGAAATGGTATTGGCGAAACACTATTGATCGGAAGCAGCTGTAGACTGTAAGGCACGGGATGGATGCCAATGATTCTTGTGGACATGATTAGTGTTGCTTAATTAGCTTGTTTATGTTAGTTTTATTTTTATTAACCTCTATTTAGAAAGCACCAACATTTACACAGCTCTATAAAAGTGGTAAAAAAAAAATTAAATACAGTAAATACAAGAAAGTACAGTAGAAGACAAGACATTGCTCCTGAGAACTTATATTCTAAAGCCAAGAAGTTCTGTAAAATGTAATAGGCAGGTTCTTTATGTGTAATATGGGATAGGCAAACCAGTGAGTCCTCATGTTGGTTAAAGAAGATTAAAAACAACACAAATATGCAGGAACTTAAAGAAACTACATTTGCCAAACTCTAGTTGGCTTCATTGGACACAGAACACTAGTTGGCTTCATTGGACACAGAACTCTAGTTGGCTTCATTGGACACCGAACTCTAGTTGGCATCATTGGACACAGAACTTTAGTTGGCTTCATTGGACACAGAACTCTAGTTGGCATCATTGGACACAGAACTCTTGTTGGCATCTTTGGACACAGAACTCTTGTTGGCATCTTTGGACACAGAACTCTAGTTGGCTTCATTGGACACAGAACTCTAGTTGGCATCTTTGTACACAGAACTCTAGTTGGCTTCATTGGACACATAACTCTTGTTGGCATCTTTGGACACAGAACACTAGTTGGCTTCATTGGAACCAGAACTGTAGTTGGCTTCATTGGACACAGAACTCTAGTTGGCTTCATTGAAACCAGAACTGTAGTTGGCATCTTTGGGCACAGAACTCTAGTTGGCATCTTTGGACACAGAATAGTACAGAATTAGTGGACTTCAATTCCATCTTGAGTCAACTGTGGATCTGTCTAAGGAACTGGCAGATCTTCCATTCTTTGCCTAGGCGAGATCCAGACTGTGTTGGTTCTTCCAGTCTATTCTATGATGGAGGGGTTCTTCCAACGCCATTTTGGCAAGTCACATCCCTCTCCCAGTGACAGACGGATGAGTGTTACTGCTTGCAAGGTCAGGCGCAAGTCAGGAGCTGGAACGCCATCATTGGGACTGATGACCCAAAGGAGACTGTCCACGCAGACATGTGGGTACTGGAAAAAAGAGACCAAAAACCGAAGGAAATCCAGCACAGCCCCTGTAAAAGTCAACCCACGTTTTGCAGTGAAAAGCATAAAGAAACGAGCATTGAAATCTGCAAAAGTTCCCACAGTAGAAGAATTGTTATGGCAGATATGGATGGAGTGTAGGCTCCAGAACCTCAATAATCCACAAGCAGCCATTAGCCAGGACAATGAGAGTGTTCCTGTATCCAGACAAGACTCATCGAGTAGCTGCAGCTCCGACAGCGAAAATGTGGATTGCAAATCATTAAGGTATTGGCTTTCTTCCCAAATATACACCAATAAAAAAAACAGAATATCATTTAATAATCCAAATAATAGAAGTCTGAATATAAAATGGCAAACAGATAAATCCAATTCTAGTAGCAGATAGTTGGGTCTCCGAGAGACCTCCAATACAACCTTCATGGAGATTTGAGTCTGCCTGTGCCAGTTGGAGGTATACATCCGCTATGCTTGAATTTGACGTATATATGTACAGTTGACATTGTGATGTTAGTGTGATGGATCTTGTAAAAGGATAAGTCTAGATTAGCAAAACATTCACATGTTTGTGACGTATGCAACAAACAAACAACATTAGCAGCTGCGCAAGTCATGGGCATAAAAGCATTTTCAGAAAAAAAATCTTATTTTTAGCAAACTCTGCTAGTGCATGGAAGCTGCCATGACAATCATAGTTACTTTTTAAAGCAAAGGAGGGGAGTTACTGAGCAAGTAAAGGCAAATTGTGTCTATTGTGCCTTTGGGAGGAAAGTGTCCTGTGCTGAAATCTTATCTGAATCTACGTAAATAATCCCCCTCTCTCGTCCCCTCCTTCTGCTCTTTAAATACTACTGTGTATAGCCAGAAGTAATATGGAAATAAAAAGTTTCTCTAATAACACTCCTATTGTACCATAATAATATATAACCTTTAATCAAAGCAATGTTATTAATTGCCAGATACCATGAGGGGTCTGGATTTTTGCATATAAATGCGGCAAGAACAACATGGAATTTCCTAGGATTGATTCACTTTAGAATAAAATAACAACATATAGCCCTTTTTTCATGTTCTTTAAGAATAACCTAAAAGAACAAAGTTTTGTTAAGAGTTTCTTTAAGAAAATTACCACTAAAATATCATAGAAACAGGTAAGAAAAACCAAGTATTTGATCTGTTTCTTATCTGATCATATTCAATCGAATGAGAATACAGTGAGTTGTAGCCCAGACCTCTATAAGATTCCCTATAACATGTCAGGAGAGAGGAGGAGAAAACAATCCCATTGTGTCTCAATTTAATGCCATATATCTACACTATAGACCACAAATTTTTCATACAAAAATACTTTTTATGTAAAGTTTAAAACATGATCTTTTAAATACAATGTATCAATTTGTGGACTACAGTGACCTCATTACTTTTTATGTTAGCTTAGTTTTAAAACTCTGGAAATGCAGTTTTGCAACAAAGTCACAACCTCCTGAATAAGTCTGGTTAGCCTGTCTCAGAGTATTGCACCAGCTGAGTTATGGAGCTCTATGGAGAATTTGGTTATTTGCACCTCAGTGTAATCAGGAGGAGGTACTGCCATGGATCTGAATCAGTACATTTGTTAACCTTTACAGCACTCATTTTTCATGCAAAGTTTTATAATGTTCAAAACTAGTTCTTTTAGAAAATTTATGGCATATGTTTTTGTACATTTTTTTTTGTTGTTGGTAGAATTGTCATGTAATAGGGTTTAACTGGATCGTATAGTGGACCTACAATATGGTGCCATTTGTTTATTTAATTACTGATAATATTAGTGTTCAGGAAACAAAATCAGTGTATATATATATATATATATATATATATATATATATATATATATATATAGAGAGAGAGAGAGAGAGAGAGAGAGAGAGAGAGAGAGAGATAGATAGATATATCATGAAATAATATATGTATGGGAGACCACCCAGGAGTACCAGGAACTGTATGCTGTGGCCCACTGGAGAAGGAACTGGCAACCCACTCCAGTATCTCTGCCATGAGTACCAAGTGGATCAGCATAGTGTTTTGCGATCCATGATGTCATGGAGAGTCGGAAACGACTGAGTGACACAAACACACAATATATATATATATATATATATATATATTGTGTCGAAACTGGAGTAGGTGAGCCATGGATGGGAGGTGCCCTGGAGGGGGGCAAAAAAATCTTTTGGGCACTGGGGCCCCCTACTCATAAGCTCCGCCACTGCTAGAGCAGATATGCTTCTCTCCAAGGCGGTAGGAAAACAACGATTATAATTAGTTTTAGTGGCTAGTTTATGTCAGAAATAAACTAGGACAGCCCCCTGGACACCTAATAGGGGTGGAGAGAAGTGTTAAAAGTCTAATGTAATTTTTTAAAGTTATGCTGAATTAATTCTATTTACATAATGATTTTATTGTTAATCAGTTATGAAATAAAGAAATGAAACCTTATTGGATCACTACTACAGTGGCCCTTTAAGCATTGCGGTGGCCATATTTGCACCCGCGTGTTGTATGATTTACTGTTTGGATACAGAGTTAAGTTTGTTCAGTCCTTGGTAAATATCACAGTTCAGCGATGGCTAAATATATCGCCCAGGTCTATACCGGGCAGGGTGTTTACATTGTGCCGGATCTTGTAACAAGGATACCAAGGATAGTACCAGGAAATCCACCGCATACTGCAGACAGGCACGGGCGCTACTGTAATACCCACAGGATCAACATCATTTGTTCTTCTTGTTTAAGATTTAAAGATTGAATTAATCTCGGCAATGCCACTTGATACAGTAAAACCCTTCAAGCTTCCCAGCAACTGAGCTTAACTCCTTACTAGCTGGAAGTAGACCAGGCTTAAAGGGACATGCAGCTGTAGGTTTTATCATGCATGGTTTATTATTACAAATCTTTCTATAAACGTAATTGAAGGGCCATTATTTTTATATATTGGAAATTTTCTGTATTTTACTTGGATATAATATCCCTGTGTATTTATTTACTTTTATGTACTTTATTTTATTAGGAAATGCTTATAAGTTCTGCCTAAGCTTAAGCAAAAAATCCCTGTATAGGTCTGCCCACGACTTAGTAGCTGGATGTGCAGTGTAGTGTCCTAGCCTATTAGGGACCATGTCTCAGCAGCATGTTGCAGAATGTTGCTGAGAAATGGCCACTGATTGGTTAGTACAAGACACAGCAAGTACAACAGATACTGTGTCTTCATGAGATGCAGAGGGTAGACCCATATAGGTAATTTGTTTGATTTTAGGCACTAAAACAGAGCCTATAAGCACTGCTTAGTACAATAAATTACATAAAAGTAAATATATACACAGGTATATTATATATTTAGTAACATCCAGAAACTTCTAGTCCCTTTAACACGTTTTGCATGATACTTGGACCATGTGGAAGGAGGAGGAAAATGAGAGGGAAGGATGGAAGGGAATATAAGGAAGAGGGACACAGAGTGAAAGAAGGACAATCAAAAGAGGGGCAGTTGTATATCTGTCTAGGCCAACAAGGCCCTGGCCTACAGCCACATTCAATTCCAGCCCCGTATGTGCAACGTGAGACCCACAACGGCTGTGAGCTTGAAGAGTTGCTGATTTATGGTGCTATTAAATTAGAACAGGCTGCGAGTTACGGGCTTGAGAGGCAAACTTGTAAACCATTTGTTGCTCATTGGATGTGCGGCCATGAACGTGATCAATTAGTCTAACTAGTTACGAGCTTAGATGGAGCCAATGGAAACAGAGATCGTCAGAATTACGTCACTGAAAAATGGAGGTGAGATGTCTTGTGGGGTACAATTACACGTTACGATCAGACCCACATTTCAGATGGAATGCAATATTAATTATATAGAGCTGTAAATATGATATTCTATCACATGCGAGTTACAGTATATGTATTAACACATTGATTGCCGGGTTGATTTGCGGGCTTGAGAATGTTGTGCTATGAAGTCTAAGACCTAACATCACTTTCCATTTCAGTACAGTATTGTGGTAATATTTGCATTTTTAAAGTGGTACAGATTGGAATTTACCCCTTGCGGGTCCTCTCTAGCACTCAATGGCTTCTTAGCTCCATTTGCGAGTTACGAGTTTGAACGCCAGTGATTTTGATGCAATTTAATAGCTCAATTGGAACGTAGCAGTTACGGGCTTGAAAGAACAAAGGATTTGTGTCTGCAAAGTTACACGTTCCATGCCCCGTAGGCTTTTTTCGGCCTTGCAGCACCTTAACCCACAAGTCGTCTGCGGGTTGCTTTAAGAGGGTAATTTAATAGCAGTAAGTCTTGCGAGCTACCTTACGAGCTACGATTCATAAAATCGTCGCAATTTAATGGGGCTGCTAGGGTAGCAGATTTTGGAGGGCACCAATCACATATATAGTTGTAGATCTGCGGGGCTGTCCAGAACACTTACGATGTTGGTCACATTTTGCGATCCTTAGGGACTTAGGCTGCAATGAGCGCTGAAGGCGTTCATTGCACTCTGAGCCTCGCGATGCAAGGCGAGCAGTTGAAGCACGCGGGACACAGGCTGCAATGAGTGCCTAAGGCAGTTGAAGCACGCAGGACTTATGACCCGTAGAACTTAGGACCAAAACCTGCACATACACTGTGCGCCTCGCAAAAATCTGACTTTAACGACTGAACCACAATACTGGAAAGACCTAAAAAAACAACAAATATGCCTCAAATTCACTTCCACACTCACACACAGCACAGGGAGCGAGCCACGGGGCCTGTGAGTCAGGTTGCAAGTTAATTTGAGCCATATTTGTCATTTTTTCACGATCTAAATTCGCCTGAGGAAAAAAATGGCTGCCAAAAAACGCAACACAACAAAAAATAGCCTGAAGGACGGAAAATCGGGCCCTAACCAGTAACACCCAACAAAAGCCAGTAACACTTCATCCATGCCACTAACATTTAACACAAGGTAGTAACACTTAACCCAACCCAGTAACACTTAACCCAAGGCTCTAACACAACCAAAGACAGTAACACTGAAGTGCGAGGCCTATAAAATACACAGGGGGTGAAGACACTCATCGTGGGGCTCGCAATGAACGCCGAAGGTGATCATTGCAATGCAGGAAATTTGCGGCTCACGATGAGCGCCAAAGGTGCGCAGAGGGCCCATAGCCTTGCATTGTGTGGCAAACAGCATTACCAGGCTTGGAAATTTTATTCCCGTCATTTTTGACAGGCAATTTCCTAGTAGTATAATAATATGTGAATATAAAAAAAATAACAATTAACGATACCCCTTTCAGAGCGTTTTTTTCATATAATTCCCTGATGAACGCCAGAGCAATGTGTGAGCGCTATGGCGATATAATGCACGTTTAGAGCCTTTTTCACATAGCGCTCATGCATGCAGGAACGTGTGTAGTTCGCCAAACGGTATAGATGTATATATATATATATATATATATATATATATATATATAATATTAAAATCAAGTTGTGGACACAACA
>CM050167.1:18181874-18189374 GCA_027410445.1 Discoglossus pictus
AATAAATTGGTTAAGAAAATCACTAGATCACCATGGCAACTAAAGTTAGAAATCTATTTTTTAAGCTTGGCTGGATTTACTATTTTTATTCCTGGTGAGATCTTATTTTATCTAACTGTATTTAAAGGAAAACCGTACAATATAAAAATATGAACAAGGGTATAAATATCCGGTAGAAATGGCATAAAGTTAGTATTTAATTTCTTTAAAAAATCTGATGCCTGTGCTGGACCCTGGAGGCATCCATGAGACTTTGGTGAAAATTGTGTGTGAGAGAGGCATTTACATTTCTGGAGAGCAGGGATTGCAATTGCTGCTGCAAACCTGCTGGCTTCTGAGAAGGTATGGGCGTAGGGTGTAGTGTCAAATTAACAAGATCCAATGAAGAAATCCTTGCCAGATCTTCCTTCCTTCCCTACCCTCCCTCCACTAATAGCTAAACACACACCCCTCAGGCTCTAGCAACTGCAATGAGAAAAATAATTTTTACTTCGCACCACGCGTGGAGCAACCACCGGGGCAGGCGGTGAAATGCGCTGAGAGCCCTCTCAAGGTGACCCAGTCAATTTTTTATATATATATATATTTTAATTTCTTGATGGCTTCCCATGACTCTCATCTTCTCCCAAATAACGTCATTATAATATATAGTGCCTTGCAAAAGTATTCACCCCCCTTGGCATTTTTCGTGTTTTGTTGCCTCACAACCTGGAATTAACTTAATTAATTGTTAATTACTTGTTTGAAGGTTTGCATCATTTAGTTTACAGATCATGCCCACAACTTTGAAGATGTTTTTTGTTTTATTGTGTAGCAAACAACAAATAGGACAAAATAACAGAAAAAGTAAATGTGCATAACTATTCACCCCCCGAAAGTCAATTCTTTGTAGAGCCGCCTTTTGCGGCAATCACAGCTCCAAGTCGCTTTGGATAAGTCTCTATGAGCTTGCCACATCTTACCACTGGGATTTTTGTCCATTCCTCCTTGCAAAACAGCTCCAGCTCCTTTAAGTTGGATGGTCTGGTCTTTAAGTCTGACCACAGATTTTCTATTGCATTGAGGTCTGGGCTGTGACTAGGCCATTCCAACACATTTACATGTTTCCCCTTAAACCCCCCAAGTGTTGCTTTAGCAGTGTGTTTGGGGTCATTGTCCTGCTGGAAGGTGAACCTCCGCCCTAGCCTCAAATCAAGTACAGAGTGGTACAGGTTTTACTCAAGAATATCCCTGTATTTAGCACCATCCATCTTCCCCTCAACCCTGACCAGTTTCCCAGTCCCGGCTGCTGAAAAACAACCCACAGCATGATGCTGCCACCACCATGTTTCACTGTGGGGATGGTGTTCTTTGGGTGATGTGATGTGTTGGGTTTGCGCCAGACATAGCGTTTTCTTTGATGGCCGAAAAGTTAAATTTTAGTCTCATCAGACCAGAGCACCTTCTCCATACATTTTGGGAGTCTCCCACATGCCTTTTCGCAAACTCAAAACGTGCCATTTTGTTTTTTGCTGAAAGTAATGGCTTTCTTCTGGCCACTCTGCCATAAAGCCCAACACTATGGAGCGTACGGCTTATTGTCGTCCTATGTATAGATACTCCAGTCTCTGCTGTGGATCTCTGCAGCTCCTCCAGGGTTACCTTAGGTCTCTGTGCTGCCTCTCTGATTGATGCCCTCCTTGCCCGGTCCGTGAGTTTTGGTGGGCGGCCGTCTCTTGGCAGGTTTGCTGTTGTGCCATGTTCTTTACATTTGGTTATGATAGATTTGGGGATCATCAAAGATTTGGGTATTTTTTTATAACCTAACCCTGACTGGGACTTCTCAACAACATTGTCCCTTACTTGTTTGGAGAGTTTCTTGGTCTTCATGGCAGTGTTTGGTTAGTGGTGCCTCTTGCTTAGGTGTTGCAGCCTCTGGGGCCTTTCACAAATGGTGTGTATATGTAATGACAGATCATGTGACACTTAGATTGCACACAGGTGGACATCATTTCACTAATTATGTGACTTCTGAAGGTAATTGGTTGCACCAGAGCTTTTTATGGGCTTCATAACAAAGGGGGTGAATACATACGCACATGGCAATTTTCTGTTCGATGTGGTGAATACTTTTGCAAGGCACTGTATATTTGCCAGTTATTTTAAAATAATCATAAAAGCAATAGAATATTTACTAAATAAATGTTTTTTTGTACTGTATATTTGCATGATGTACAGTATGGTTCTTGTAACTGTCATCATTTTCAGAGCAGAACATATCATCCAGTCATGGGTTTGCTCTCGGATCTGTTCCTTCGTGGATATATAACACTGAAGATATTATTAGTCTGTCGAACAGAAGTCATTAATATTTTTAGACAGAGAGAACCGCTAGTAGCAGAATGTTAACTTCTCCCAAAAGCATAAAACACTTTAATTAGATAGTATGTTACCAAGCAAGACAATTAAAGTGAGAAGTTGTTTAAGTAAAATACTTTTTCTACAACAACTAATGGGATACAGTCAGCGGGATCCCAAACAGCTTAAAATAAATGTTAAACTTTATATTATCATTATTAACTGCTGAGCTTTCTTTTACTTGGCAAAAACTGATTTTGCGGTTTAAAAAGCGATGTAGTTCCATATGATGCATTGACAATGGGGGATATTAAAGGGATTTGGAAGGTTCCTGGATGTTACTAGATATATAATATCACTGTGTATCTATTTATTACGTATTTATTTAATTATCCCTGTTTATATATTTAATTATGTTTAATTTCAACCTACAAGGTCTCTTCCCTGCTCCAGTCTCACGATAGGAGCTTGGATTCTCCACATCATTATCAGCAATGCACAACGGCTGTGCAGATCCTGATTGGCTAGGCAAACTAACACTAATTTGTCAAATCCAGGAGGGGTGGAGCTATGAGCTGTCCGTCTGGATATTGACATCTTTTGTACTTTTTCAAAGGCTTATTAGAAAGATTGTGGCTTCCATAACCCTTTAAATATTTAATTATCAACATAATTATCTTATCTGTGTATTTGTAGAAGGGGTCATCCGACTGGTGATAAATAAATCCTTATCCCTTGACATGACTGGATCATGATAACCAACGGTAATGATAATAATGATCAGCATCTCATTTACAGGTTTTTAATAGGCAGTCGTTATATGTAGACCACTAACGGGACTAAATATGCCTAACTGATGGTTATCTGTGCAATTAAGAGGGAGGTATAGCAGGGCTTACAGTTTTGCAGGAGTTCACATGATTTGTAGGTTCACCCAAGATGGTCAGGTCATAGCAGAGAGGTCAGACAAATCACTGTCTACTGGAGAAGGAACTGGCAACCCACTCCAGTATCTTTGTCAAGATAACCATATGGATAAGCACAACCAGAGACATATTGATAGATGTACCTGGTGTGCTGTGGTCCATAGGGTCACAAAGAGTCAGACATGACTAAACAATAATACATTAAGTTATTATGTGTTGTTATATGTACCCACAGGCTTAGAGCATATGTGCAGGTAGTTCCATTTTTTTTATTGCATCAGTGATAAAATGTATTAGATAGAAAGGGTATTTCCAAGACATTTCACCAACCTGATAATAATTATTGACTCTCGAATTGAGTGTGGAGGGTCTCACAAGGGTCAGTGATTTCTACAATGTAACCATGGTGGACTTGGTTGTACTCATACAGAGTATCCTCACTGCAAACTTTAACCAACGTAGTGGGATGGGCATAAATAAGGGAAACGAAAATTTATGTACAGATGGTAAGCCCCCCCCTTCTGGGTCGCTATCTTCTGTGGTGAAGGAGCTTGTTTATTTCAGTGAAGTTGTGAGTTATACCATATAGGGTCACCCAAGATGGGCAGGTCATAGCAGAGAGGTCAGACCAATAATGGCCAATGTAGAAGGAACTGGTAAGATAAGCACAACCAGACACATGACAATAGATGGGCCTGGCCTACAGCGGTCGATAGGGTCACGGAGAGTAGGACGTGACTGAACAACAACAACATAAGTCCTACCAAACCAATAGTTTTTCCTTATCTTCTTTCCTTGCAATTTAATGACCTTGGCACCTTCTCTTCCTCTTATTCTAGGAAAGCAATTTCTCGATCAGGACTGCAGCACCTGGCTCCTGTGCACTGCCCCACCTTGACCATTTCCAATGGACCTTTAAAGGAGCCTCGGACCAGCCTGGATTGGACTGTACGGTTCCCTTTTCTCACAATACTAATTATCATTGGGGATCACTAATGTGGGGATATCGGCAGAAGTTAGATTAAGGAATTCTTCAAAATATGTAGCACTGCCATATGCCGAGGTGCTCCAAGCCGCACATTTCTGATTAGCCCAGAAAAGCAAAATGAACACTCTAGGCACATACTGTATATACCATGGATGGAATGTTTTATATAGGTGAGAGTATATAGATACCTTTACATGAATTGATTAAGACCTTATTTATGACATTCTGGAAAGTTTGGTGAACAATATGCTCTGCTCAATAAAGAAAAGCGTTAGTACTAAATTAATGCCTTGAAATATATTCCTTTAATTAATGTCAATTTTTGAACGCTTATGTGTGATACATCACTGCCTCATCTCACATTTTCTGTGGAGGCTGCATGGTCCTGGGATTTGTCCTTGGATCTATGGATATTCTATATATTATATGAAGTAATAGTGAAGATACAGATGAGAAGTATTATAGATTAGTGTTTTTAACTTATTGCAGAGGACAATATATTGTGTAAATGACAATGACATAGCAGATTTTTATTTTGATCTCTGTGGTCTTTTTTTAGGGGGGGGGGGTCATTTACTGACCCGACCCATTGTTGCTGGGTCCTGTCAGACACAACCAACTCTCTGGCTCCTTTTATTGCAGGAGAATGCAGTTAATGGGGAGCACCTCTGGCAGGAGACTCATGTGTCCGGGGACCTGTGCTACCTGGGGGAGGAGAACTGCCAAGTCAAGTTTTCGGTGAGTCACTTATCTGCTCCCTTACTGTGCTGGTAAGGAGGTGCTTGGTTCTATCTATCTATCTATCTATCTATCTATCTATCTATCTATCTATCTATCTATATCTCTACCTATATCTCTATGTCCCTATCTATCTATCTATCTATCTATTATCTATCTATCTATCTATCTATCTATCTATCTATTATCTATCTATCTATTATCTATCTATCTATCTATCTATCTATCTATCTATCTATCTATCTATCTATCTATTGTCTGTCTGTCTGTCTATCTATCTATCTATCTGTCTGTCTGTCTGTCTATCTATCTATCTATCTATCTATCTATGTATCTATCTATCTATTATCTATCTATCTATCTATCTATCTATCTATCTATCTATCTATTATCTATCTATCTATCCATCTATCTCTCCATCTATCTGTCCCTATTTATCTTAACATCTGTCTATGGCTTGACATTGCACTAGCTCAGGGCAGCAGCAGTCCTGAACTGCAAAACAAAACCCACTGTGCTGGTAAGGAGGTGCTTGGTTCTATCTATCTATCTATCTATCTATCTATCTATCTATCTATCTATCTATCTCTCTACCTATATCTCTACCTATATCTCTAGGTCCCTATCTATCTATCTATCTATCTATCTATCTATCTATCTATCTATCTATCTATGTGTCTATCTATCTATCTATCTATCTATCTATCTATCTATCTATGTGTCTATCTATCTATCTATTATCTATCTATCTATCTATCTATCTATCTATCTATCTATCTATCTATCTATCTATCTCTCCATCTATCTGTCCCTATTTATCTTAACATCTGTCTATGGCTTGACATTGCACTAGCTCAGGGCAGCAGCAGTCCTGAACTGCAAAACAAAACCCAGTCACTGCCTAAATGATTATGATTGACTCACATGAGCACGGCAGAGATATCCTCAAATCCTGGCCTCTGTCTGGCACTTCTGGACCGATGCAGCCTACTCCTGCTCTTGGTACCTGTTTATGCTTCAGTAGACATTCTTCTTTAGCTACATTTGCTGTTAAAGAGATCCAGAGAAATAGAATATAGGCATGTAGGAACTTGTATCTATTCGCCCTTCTATCACTCGATTTTTCCCTCTATTTATCTCACTCAGAATTATCTAAATGGGATTAAAAAGGACATCCCTTGTAGGTAAACCTGTTAAATAAAGGAAAGCAATGTAATCTAAGCCTATCAGATTCAAACACAATATATATATATATATATATATATATATATATATAAAAAAAAAAATATATATATATATATATATATATATATATATATAAATAGTATAGTCGTTCAGTCATTTCTGACTCTCCTTGACCCTATGGACCTCAGACTTATTTCTTTGATTTTGCTTATCCATACCATTTTCTTGGCAAAGATACTGGAGCGGGTTGCAAGTTCCTTTTTCAGTGGACTGCAATTTGTCTGACCTCTCTGCTATGACCTGTTCATCTTGGGTGACCCTACATGGTATAGCTCACAGCTTCATTGAGGTACACAAGCCCCTTCATCACAACAAGGTGGCGATCCAGAAGGGGATATATATATATATATATATATATATATATATATATATATATATAAATATATATAACATACGTAAAGGCACATAATACCTTTTGGGGTGTTATATGATGGGTTTAGTAAGATGGTACCAGTGAGACACAGGGAAACCATTGTTTTTGGCTGAAATGGAGGAGGTTATAATGTGGATCTCTTTGCCAGGCACTGACTAATGGTCAGAAAAATATTCTTCTTCTTTCAACAAAGGGGTTAAACATCAGTCTATTTTCATGGAGCTGTAATGACAGATGACCCTGTATATTAATCTGACATAAAGTTCCTATTTATGTAATTTAATATCTAACAATATACAACTATTACAAATAAAGTGCTGGGAAACCAGCATTTTTTTCAGCTTATTTAGGTATTATAAGAGTTTGATGACATAAAGTCCTAGTGTCTGCTCCCCTCTTTCTACTCCTGTATTAAGTGCATGGAGCCATTAGCCCCCAATACAGAGCTGCACATTTTTAGGCAGTCGTCATAGCAACGAGGGTTGCCATGGAGAAGAATTAGTGTGTATGAGTCTGGTCCTCTCCCTGAGGGATAGTGCCTGCCATGGTGTGTTATGGTCAGGGAAAGATCGGTGGGACCCGGGCCTTTATATATTAGTGACAACTCCTCATCATACAGATCTATCTATCTATCTATCTATCTATCTATCTATCTATCTATCTATCTATCTATCTATCTATCTGTATATCTATCTGTCTATCTATCTATCTATCTATCTATCTATCTATCTATCTATCTATCTATCTATCTCTCTATCTATCTATCTATCTATCTATCTATCTATCTATCTATCTATCTGTCTATCATCTATCTATCTATCTATCTATCTATCTATCTATCTATCTATCTATCTATCTATCTATGTGTCTATCTATCTATCTATCTATCTATC
>CM050167.1:18191874-18296874 GCA_027410445.1 Discoglossus pictus
AGTCCCGCGTGTTTCATTGCCTCATCGTGATAGTTGTAGTGAGTTGTAGTGCCTTAATGGCTCGCCTCGCAGCGCTCATCGCATAAGTGCTATGTGTTAACGGTTCGCCTCGCTTTGCTTGTTTGTGATAGATTACCATGCATTTATTCTCCCTATTTTCGGTTTACTGTTACCCCATACTACATAGAACAATACAAATAAGCGATGTGCTTTGGCTGTGGGCGGGACAGACAGTCTTATCGCCCACCTGCAGCTGATAAAAATTGTGAAAAACGTCCAAAATCTTTTCCAAAATAATCCATTTAGGCAGCCCACGCTGTGTTAAGTATGTCAGGCAGCGCGGGTTACCTGAGTAATCATGTCACTGTCCTCAGTTCACTCAGTCCTCACTCAGAGCATCCTTTAATTCCAGGTGCAGTGGGGGTCACTGGGGGGGGGGTGCATGTGTTTGGGCAGATTACAATCTTACAGAATAATCACCTTTAACCCTCTCCCTTTTCCAGAAATCTGCTCTGCGCAGGAAATGTGCGGCGTGCAAAATCGTGGTGCACGCGGCCTGTATGGAGCAGCTAGAGAAGGTAGGATGGCGCCATCTGTAGGGCAGAGATATCCGCTTTTATTCTAAAAAATCTGCGAAAGGTTCCAGTTCCAGAAAAGTACAGAAATAATAAATAGAAGTGCAATTGGTTTATATATATATATATATCTTCCTTATCAATCCCCACTGTGAGGGTTAATTAATGGCTCTGGATAAGGAGAGCAGATTTGGGAGTTTTGTGTCCCTTTAAAGGGTTTTGGAAGGTATCTGGATATGACTTGGTATATAATATCCCTGTTACTTTTATGTAATTTATTTTATTAAGAAGTGCTTATAAGCTCTGTTTTACTGCCTAAAATCAAACCAATAGTCCCTGTATGGGTCTCCCCTCTGCTGCTCTTGAAGACACATATTCTACTGAACTTGCTATGTCTCATACTAACCAATCAGTGACCATCTCTCAGCAAACTTCTGCAACATGCTGCTGAGACTTGGTCCCTGATGGGTTAGGACACTACATTGCACACCAAGACCTACAGAATCTGTGTCTGCAGGGGGCAGACCCATACAGGGACTATTGGTTCAATGTTAGTCAATAAATAAATAAATAATAATAAAATAAAGTACATAAAAGGGATAGTATATACCTAATAAAATCCAGAAACCTTCCATATCCATATCCATGTGCCAGACACGTACTGATGAATTTAATAGGTCTACGATACATTCGGCTCTTTGAAGGGTTAATACTAATACATACATGTATAAAGTTCCCCACACTGTTCCCATTGTGTAATGAAGAGCTGTCTAACTAAATATAATCACTTCCTGTCACGTTCTCTCCCATCCATTTAAATGACCACTGAAGTCCTATATCTACTATATGCCCTTTTGAAGAACTAGACTTGATAATAAGGGACATTGTTTAAGTAAAAAGTACAGACTTTAATTGATTAACTATTATATGCAATTATTCTTTACTGGTGGCAGCATTTTTTTGCGTAGTTGCTTGTAGACCAATGAGATTTCCATTAGTCCTATTTAAAGCACTGGTAATCAGGGCTTCCTATTTCCGTTGTAGCTTATCTACATTCAAGGTCTCCTCCTACCCACAGATCAAAAAAAATGTGGATGTCTTTGCATCGAAGGCATTGAAGGTTCTTAGATGTTTCTAGATATATAATATTCCTCTGTATCTATTTACTTTTATGTACTTTATTTTGTTAAGAAGTTCTTATAAAATCAGTTTTTTCTGCCTAAAATCTTACAAATAGTTCCTAATTGGTTTCTCCCCTCTGCAGCTCATGAAGATAGTGTTTATCTAAGTACAGGTTGTGTAGTATCTCATGAACACTATGAAGTTGCAATATGCTGCTTGATGGAGGTCACTGACAGGCTAAAAATACTGCAATTCACAGTCTGTGTATTCATGAGCTGCAGAGGCCAGACTCAAATAGGTACAAATTGTATGTTTTTAGGTAAAAAACAGATCATATAAAGTAGATATACCCAGGTATAGAATATTCCTAGTGAAATCCAGACTCCTTCCATGTTCCTTTAATACAATAAGCTTTTTTTACATAGTATAAGTGTTGAGTTAAATATTTCCTCAGACACCATCTCAAGTTACAGTCTCATGCCCACTAATAATATGCAACTCATGCTAATATTGGATGCCCTAATTCTCTTTTTCTCTGTGCATAATGCAGATTAATTTTAGATGCAAGCCCACTTTTCGGGATGGGACTTCTCGGACCCCAAGGGAGGTAAGTATGTGTGTGGTCTAGAAATCTGATCCACAAACCGCGGCAAGGACGAATTCTCCTGCTTCAGTACCAGATGTGGATCACAGTAAAGTCCTAGCACTTATAGGGTTAACCGATCACTATAGTGCTCCTACAATAGGGTTTATTTCATAACTTATTTGCAAGAAAATCAATATTTGAATAAATAAATGTTATTGAAGATCACATTTGAACTTTAGCAACATAGACTTGGCTTATTCATGGGGTGGGAGCAGATCAACACTCAGACTGTCCTGATAGGAATCCTTCTTTGCAGTCAATACTATAGACGAAGAGTGGGCAAGTTCGGTCCTGGAGAGAAACACACAGGCCAGGATTTGAGGATATCCCTGCTGTGTACAGACAACACTATCACTTCTTCAGTCATTCTGATTGACTCAGCTGTGCACAGAAAATAAATCCTCAAATCCTGGCCTGTGTGTGGCACTCCAGGACCTTGCCCACCCCTGCTATAATTTTTAGCCGGCCCCCTATGCAGAACTGATCCTACCCCCTTGGGTACCAGCGGTCCCTTTAAACTTCCTATAAATATCATTGACTTCAAAAATTAAATTTTGATTCAAAAACAGTTTTTTTAAAGATCTACTAACCTCAATTTACACGTATTTAATTAAAATATATAATTACAGTTAGCACGTTCTTATTCTACATTTAACATCCAGTGATCTGAATGAAGCTCTTAATATCATGTTGTCATTTTATCCCACACGTCCCGGGCGTAAATTACAGACTTGAGATTTTTGGGATGTTTTGCTGCCATTTTTTATGAAGGAAATAAAATAAAAATAATAAGTAAGACGACTTCTAGTTATTCGGCATTTGTTTACAATCTTATTGTATTAGATGAGGATGGCAGATAATTACTTTATAGTAAGGTGATCTGATCACCGTAATCTCATCATCCACATATATTTTTGGCTTTTTTATTGACCCCCAGGTGTGTATAGAGAAGTTGCAAAGGGGCCACCTAATTATTCTACACTAGGTCTCTCCGTTCAGTGACCCCACCACTGACCCAGACCACCGTTCTGTGTGTTGCTGGAAATGCCCATCAGTAATATAATCCTGACCTGAGCTCTGATGGTTTTTCCTCAGGTCAGACATTTTTCTTGTTGTTCTAACCAGCAGAATCTGGTGAGACATCACTGGGTGCACCGAAGGAGGCAAGAGGGCAAGTGCAAGCAGTGCGGCAAGGTAAGAGACCCAGACCTCTTCACCCATTAAATATACAGTAGACTCTCAGTTATTTGGCACCCACAGGGATTGGTAGATGCCGGATAAATGTAGTTTCTGGCTCGTTGAGATTCACTATTAAAAGAGGCCTAGATTAGCTGCACATAGGGTGCTCTGCTAAGCAAATGTGTCAGTGAGGGCTGTTCTAGCAGCAGCAGCTTTCACTCCTCACTTACACACAGGTACGTTCGGCTGGAGGGTACGGTGCTGAAACTGGGGAATGTAACGCCAACACTGAAAATATGACTGATCATGCAAATAGTGATCATATGAAGCCATTCGTTATCACATAGTTGTTTGGCTCCTTTTTAAATCATAATAACCCTGATCAAAAGTTTACACACCCTTGAATGTTTGGCCTGTTACAGACACACAAGGGCAAAATGACAATTAATGGTACATTTCCCACACCTGTGGCTTTTTAAATTGTAATTAGTCAATGAGTTTGTTAGCTCTCACGTTGATGCACTGAGCAGGCTAGATACTGAGCCATTGGGAGAAGAAAAGAACTGTCAAAAGATATGAGTAACAAAGTAATGGAACTTCATAAAGATGGAAAAGGATATAAACAGATATCCAAAGCCTTGAAAATGGCAGTCAGTACTGTTCAATCACTTAAGAAGTAGAGAATTCAGGGATCTCTTGATATCAAGCTAAGGTCAGGTAGATTAAGAAAGATTTCAGCCAAAACTGCCAGAAGAATTGTTCGGAATACAAAGAAAAACACACAGGTAACCTCAGGAGAAATACAGGCTGCTCTGGAAAGAGACGGTGTGGTTGTTTCAAAGAGCACAATATGGTGATACTTGAACAAAAATGAGCTGCATGGTCGAGTGTCCAGAAAGAAGCCTTTACTGCGCCAATGCCACAAAAAAGCCCACTTACAATATGCCCAACACCTTGACACGCCTCACAGCTTCAGGCACAATGTAATTTGGATTGACGAGACCAAAATAGAGCTTTATGGTCAAAATCGTAAGCGCTAATTTTGGAGAGGGGTCAACAAGGCCTATAATGAAAAGAAAACCATCCTCACTGTGAAGCATGGTGGTGACTCACTGATGTTTTGGGTGTGTGTGAGCTCTAAAGGCACGGAGGAATCTTGTGAAAATTGATGGCAAGATGAAGGCAGCATGTTATCAGAAAATACTGGCAGACAATTTGCATTCTTCTGCATGAAGGCTGCGCATTGGACGCTCTTGGACTTTCCATAATGACCCTAAGCACAAGGCCAAGTTGACCCTCCAGTGGTTACATCAGAAAAAGGTGAAGGTTGTGGAGTGGCCATCACAGTCTCCTGACCTTAATATCATCGAGCCACTCAGGGGAGATCTTGTGCGGTTCATGCAAGACGACCAAAGACTTTGCATGACCTGGAGGTATTTTGCCAAGACGAATGGGCAGCTATACCACCTGCAAGAATTAGGGGCCTCATAGACAACTATTACTGCACGCTGTCATCGATGCTAAAGGGGGCAATACATAGTATTAAGAACTAAGGGTATGCAAACTTTTGATCAGGGCCATTTGGGTGATTTCTGTTATCATTATGATTTAAAAAGGAGCCAAACAACTATGTGATAATAAATGGCTTCATATGATCACTATCCTTCAATAAAAGATATTTACTTTTGCATGATCAGTCATATTTTCAAACTAAATTCCAACTTTTCTGCCAGAGTATACACACTTTTGAGACAACTGTACACACACACATATATATGTAATGTATGTCTATATGCCAACTTATTATGTATGATAAATTATGGGTCAAAGCTTTCATCGGAAAGACTTATTGGGACAAATCTGGTAATGCATAATTAAGGTTAATTTTGCTATTTCTTGTGTACCCCATGCATTTCATTTGGGGGGGGGGGGGGGGGGGGGGTTGCCACGGTTTTTCATGCAAAACCCCACAAATTTTAATGGATAAAAGATTCTCCTTTAAATAACTTACAATTATTTTGGAGCTACAGCGTTCCTTTAAATGAATAATACATACACTTATAATAAAGTTCAGCAAGGCCAGCAAGTTCTAAAACCTTTTATCAAAACACAACAAAGCATCGGACTGTTTTCTGTGCTGCGACACAGGTAGAATTAACTGAATTTATTTAATTTAATTAAACAACCTAAACATGTGCAGAGACCGGAGAACAAAGGAAATAATTATATTCCCACTTTTATGGCTTTTTAATTATTCATCAAGTTATCTGGCATTATAAATGTAAAAGCTTGTTTGATTCCAATAATAATAGAAATAATGCTTTGATTTTTATTTTCCAAAGGAATTTCACCCTTTGGAAAATGAAGAGCCGACGCTGGCGCAGCAGGTGCAAAGCACCGGGCCCACAACTGGATAGGAGCCCTATGCTACTAGCAGCAGAGCTCTGGATTAAACAGATTTATACCCCATCTCCACAGCATAAAATTGCCAAACCTGTTTGCCTCTACTTGTTTGGTGATGGTTACTATGCTGTTTGTGCTATTATTCTGTGTTTTTGATAATCATTTTTAATAAATCTATTTGCTTTAATATATTTATTCAAGATCACCTAAACTTACTTACTATAAAGGGGTCGATCACATTAGACTTCTTAAGATGAACTCATCACCTGGGTATTTTAATGAGTCTAATGTGTCAGCTTCACATTAAGAAGGACCCATTAATGGACTTGATAACAAGACCTTGTAACATTAGGTTTTATGGCTAAAATCAACCCGTAAAGGTGATAAATTTAACCAGATAATACGAAAAAAACTGACTGACTGTCTCAACACTAAGTAGGTCACCGAAGTTCTCAGAGTCCAGTAGTTTATCTAGTAAGCAAAGTCCATAAAAAATAATGGGTTAACTGGAAGTCTATACAAATTAATATTCTAGTCTTAAAATTTACCAGGTTTAGAGTGAATCTGATAATGTCTAAATGTAATATCCTTGGGGAAATCTACCTTTTAAGACATTCTGTAAGACACCACTGGATAAATATTTAATGGGAATTGATATGAAAACAAAGACTTAAAGGTATCTCTAAGTTTCCCTGTTCTTCCCTTATTCTAATCTAACACAAGCTTATATCAGACACACATTACATGGAGTCATTCTATACACATACACCTCCGGAGCTGCCTACCTAGGCACAGTGTACCTACCAATAGAAACACTGCATTTGGGTATGGATTTGCATTTTTTACTAACCTTCAAGCCAACAGCAGCACAATGCAGAGATCTACAGAGCAGTGTCTGGCTCTTCCTGTTTCTTTCTACACAGGGACTACACCTCCCATGATTCCTTCCACAGCAAACTGATTGTCACAATGATTTAAAATGTATTAGCTGTCTGTGATTGGTCAAAACAAATTATGCATTTTATGAAAATGTTAGCAGCGATATCAAGGGGTGTTAACTAACTAAAGCAACTGCTTGCAAACTCAAGAGATTTAGCAAACATCAGGGGGAGTTTGTTAATGTTTATTCTGGGAGTTTTTCATGCAAAAACATGTTTTATACACTACTGATTCTCCTCTATCAGATGCATTCATATTCCAGGAAACTTAGATATGCCTTAATTCTCTTGCAGTGTTTATATATATATATATATATATATATATATATATATATATATACATATATATATATATATATATATATATATATATATATATATATATACTGTATATCCCCTTTTGGATCCTTACCGTGTCGTGGTGAAGGGGCTTGTGAGCTATGTTATGTAGGGTCACCCAAGATGGGCAGGTGATAGCAGGGAGGTCAGACCAATCGCAGCCCACTGGAGACTGAACTGGTAACTCACTCCAGTATCTTTGCCATGAAAACCATATGGAGCACAACCAGAAACACAAATAGATGTGCTTGGCATGCTGTGTCCATATGGTCTCCGAGAGTCGGCTACGACTGACGGATTGAACATACATATATATATATATACAGTATATTCAATTAATATACAATTTCAGCTCACTTGAGCGTTGACGCCATCTTTGTTTTCCATCGTCCATCGTTAACCCCAATCCTATTTCCTTCTTCTCACTTGTAGGGTTTCCAGCAGAAGTTCTCATTCCACAGTAAGGAGATTGTGGCTATCAGCTGTTCATGGTGCAAGCAGGCGGTAAGACCCGAGGCCGATGTGACATAATGGGGCTTCAATTTCCAACGTCTATGGGAATAAATAATTACATGTATAAATCTAATTTATATTGCAAAATAATTTCCCTTCTAACACTAAATTAGTAGAAATGGAGTTAAAGGAAGTGTTTATGTTAACTTTTTAAGCAATTAAAACAATGTAATAATTTGTTAAACTTTATTTTGAAATTGAAATGTAATTTTAAAATGGATATATTTAAAAAGTAAGTAATATAAACCAACTATGTAGCAAACATACTACCTTCCTGTTTATGTGCATGAGTGGAAGCAGTTTATTCCAGGAATTAGTAGGGGGAGCTTGCAGTCCATAATGGGGCTTCACACTACTGGTGTCTGATGCAGCTCAGACACATAGCAGGTCATTGATGATTGTTAGCAGCATGAGACACTAGAATTGTAGCGCACCCACCTTGTGGATTTGACTTTGTCACAGCTGTAGAAGATGGCAGGTGGCTTCTCAGAAGTTTTTGAACTAGAATAAGGATTATAAAATTACTTATTTATTCTATTTAAAACATTTATATAAAAAAATGCCTAAAGATTCCCTTTTAACGTGGAAAGTGCATACACTGGCCGCTTAACAGCTTAACCTATTTCTTGTTCACCATTCCCCTTCTGGATCGCTACCTTGTTGTGGTGAAGGGGCTTGTTTGCCTCAATGAAGCTGTGAGCTATACCATGTACTGTCACCCAAGATGGGCAGGTGAAAGCAGAGAGGTCAGACAAATTGCGGTAAACTGGAGAAGGAACTGGCAACTTACTCCAGTTTCTTTGCCATGAAAACCTTATGGATTGGCACAACATATGCCTGGCATGTTGTGGTCTATAGGGTCATGGAGAGTCGGACTTGATTGAGTAACTAAACAACAATGTTCATCATTAAAATATATGTACAAACAGCAGTAAAGCTAATTTTTAGCCAGAAAATATAATTAAAACATGCACTTTACCTTATTAATGGCTATTGCTTTCCCCTCCCCACTTTTTTATTGTTCTAAACACGACTGAAAGGAAGTGGAAGATAACCGCAATAAGCTTGATCAGGCTGTCTTGGTAAGGCTTGAATAATATTATTGCAGTTAAAATCTTCCACATCCTTTCAGTAGTGTACAGGACAATGAGATTGGTCAATGAGAGAGATAGTTAAAGGGCAACTGATCTCTTGCGCTGAGCACAAGACTGTATGTTAAAATTATCTATTTTTGTAATTACACTAATAACAGCTAACTAGTCTTACATTTTAGAACTTTGTTTACATGCAGTTTATTCTGCCCACTGGCTGTTGTAGTAGAGTGCTGATTGCAGCGTGCGCTGTGTGAGGCTCTATGGGGAAAGGCTGTGATAAATAGTACAGCACCCCATGGACTCGGGTTACACTGCACTGACTAGTTAACACATAGCTTTCCCGTTTTAGGTGAGTACCAGTATTGGCCCTTTAAGGTGATTATTGAGATAAACTGTGTTTTTAAATTATATTTTTTGGCTAAAGATTTGATTTATTGTTATTTGAAAAGTGCACACACGGCCCCTTTAATATTTATTGGGTCTTAATCAGTGGCTGAGATGTGCAGGAAATCTTTAGTCTAAAGGAATCCGGCTGCCTAAGACTACACAGAAGGGGGGCACCGAGAGTAGGAATTAGCCCAGAGCATGCTGGGTAATGATAGTGTCACTGTGTTCTCTAGTGCGCTATTCCAGGTATATAAACACACCCTCATACAGTATGTATACCCACACACTCATACACTGTTATTATGCTGTTTATTGTGTGCTTGGCAATGACTAGAAATCCCATTGTGTAAAGTGATTGTGGAACTCCTTATGCTATACATAGCATGTCTCAAGGCTGCTTATTACTTTACAGCGCATAGCCTTTATGTTTCATAGTCTCTCTTAACAAATCTAAAATAAACTCCAAAACAGGCTACTTTTCAGTATACAAACTGACTATACATTACACTCAACCTTATTCCAAACTAAATCATTCTTAAGACATTAACTATTGTTTGTGCTGCCTTAATATATACACAGTTGTGCTCAAAAGTTTGCATACCCTGGCTGAAATTTTAAATTTTTGCATTTATTTTGAAAATATGATTGATCCTGCAACAAAAAATGTCTTTTATTGAAGGATAGTGATCATATGCAGCCATTTATTATCACATAGTTGTTTGGCTCCTTTTTAAATCATAATGATAGCAGAAATCACCCAAACGCCCTGATCAAAAGTTTACATACTCTTGAATGTTTGGCCTTGTTACAGACACACAAGGTGACACACTGGTTAAAATGGCAATTAAAGGTTAATTTCCCACACTTGTGGCTTTTTAAATTGCAATTGGTGTCTGTGTATAAATAGTCAATGAGTTTGTTAGCTCTCACGTTGATGCACTGAGCAGGCTAGATACTGAGCCATTGAGAGAAGAAAAGAACTGTCAAAAGATATGAGTAACAAAGTAATGGAACTTCATAAAGATGGAAAAGGATATAAAAAGATATCCAAAGCCTTGAAAATGGCAGTCAGTACTGTTCAGTCACTTATTCAGAAGTGAAAAATTCGTGGATCTCTTGATACCAAGCCAAGGTCAGGTAGACCAAGAAAGATTTCAGCCACAACTGCCAGAAAAGTGTTTAGAAGACAAAGAAAAACCCACTGGTAATCTCAGGAGAAATACAGGCTGCTCTGGAAAAAGATGGTGTGGTTGTTTCAAGGAGCACAATACGACGATACTTGAAAAAAAAATGAGTTGCATGGTCGAGTTGCCAGAAAGAAGCCTTTACTGCGCCAATGCCACAAAAAAGCCCGGTTACAATATGCCCGACAACACCTTGACACGCCTCACAGCTTCAGGCACAATGTAATTTGGGTTGAGAAGACCAAAATAGAACTTTATGGTCACAACCATAAGCCCTATGTTTGGAGAGAGGTCAACAAGGCCTATAGAGAAAAAATACCATCCCCACAGTGAAGCATAATGGTGTCTCACTGATGTTTGGGGAGGGGGGGGGGGGTAAGCCCTAAAGGCACAGGGAATCTTGTGAAAATTGATGGCAAAATGAATGCAGCATGGTATCAGAAAACACTGGCAGACAATTTGCATTCTTCTGCACGAAGGCTGCACATGGGACGCTCTTGGACTTTCCAGCATGACAATGACCCTAAGCACAAGACCAAGTTGACCCTCCAGTGGTTACAGCAGAAAAAGATGAAGGTTGTGGAGTGGCCATCACAGTCTCCTGACCTTAATATCATCGAGCCACTCTGGGGAGATCTCAAACGTGAGATTCATGCAAGACGACCAAAGACTTTGCATGACCTGGAGGCATTTTGCTAAGATGAATGGGCAGCTATACCACCTGCAAGAAGTAGGGGCCTCATGGACAACTATTACTGCATGATTTAAAAAGAGCCAAAAAACTATGTGATAATAAGTGGCTTTAACGTGAGCAGTCATATTTTCTAAATAAATGCCAATATTTCACAATTTCAGCCAGGATATGCAAACTTTTGAGAACAACTATATATATATATATATATATATATATATATATATATATATATATATATATATATATATATATATATATATATATAAAATCTCACAATAGTGAGTACACCCCTCACATTTTTGTAAATATTTTAATATACCTTTTCATGTGACAACACTGAAGAAATGACACTCTGCTGTAAGGTAGTAAGTGTACAGCCTGTATAACAGTGTAAATTTACTGTAAAA
This sequence comes from Discoglossus pictus, assembly GCA_027410445.1. Classification (NCBI taxonomy): domain Eukaryota; kingdom Metazoa; phylum Chordata; class Amphibia; order Anura; family Alytidae; genus Discoglossus; species Discoglossus pictus. The sequence goes on from CM050167.1 coordinate 18,203,356, forward strand.
TACTGCATATATGTGTGTGTGTGATATATATATATATATATATACAGTGCCTTGCAAAAGTATTCACCCCCTTGACTTTTTACCTATTTTGTTACATTACAGCCTTAAGTTCAATGTCTTGTTAATCTGAATTTTATGTGATGGATCAGAACACAATAGTCTAAGTTGGTGAAGTGAAATGAGAAAAATATATACATAAAACTATTTTTCAGAAATAAAAAACAGCAAATTGTCATGTTCGTATGTATTCACCCCCTTTGTTGTGAACCCCGTAAAAAGCTCTGGTGCAAACAATTACCTTCAGAAGTCACATAATTAGTGAAATGATGTCCACCTGTGTGCAATCGAAGTGTCACATTATCTGTCATTACATATACACACCTTTTTTGAAAGGCCCCAGAGGCTGCAACACCTAAGCAAGAGGCACCACTAACCAAACACTGCCATGAATACCAAGGGACTCTCCAAACAAGTAAGGGACAATGTTGTTGAGAAGTACAAGTCAGGGTTAGGTTATAAAAAATTATCCAAATCTTTGATGATCCCCAGGAGCACCATCAAATCTATCATAACCAAATGGAAAGAACATGGCACAACAGCAAACCTGCCAAGAGACGGCCGCCCACCAAAACTCACGGACCGGGCAAGGAGGGCATTAATCAGAGAGGCAGCACAGAGACCTAAGGTAACCCTGGAGGGGCTGCAGAGTTCCACAGCAGAGACTGGAGTATCTGTACATAGGACGTCAATAAGCCGTACGTTCCATAGAGTTGGGCTTTATGTCAGAGTGGCCAGAAGATGGCACGTTTTGAGTTTGCGAAAACACATGTGGGAGACTCCCAAAATGTATGGAGGAAGGTGCTCTGGTCTGATGAGACTAAAATTTAACTTTTCTGCCACCAAAGAAAACGCTATGTCTGGCGCAAACCCAACACATCACATCGCCCAAAGAACACCATCCCCACAGTGAAACATGGTGGTGGCAGCATCATGCTGGGGGGATGTTTTTCAGCAGCCGGGACTGGGAAACTGGTCAGAGTTGAGGGAAAGATGGATGGTGCTAAATACAGGGATATTCTTGAGCAAAACCTGTACCACTCTGTGCGTGACTTGAGGCTAAGACGGAGGTTCATCTTCCAGCAGGACAATGACCCCAAACACACTGCTAAAGCAACACTTGAGTGGTTTAAGGGGAAACATGTAAATGTGTTGGAATGGCCGAGTCACAGCCCAGACCTCAATCCAATAGAAAATCTGTGGTCAGACTTAAAGATTGCTGTTCACAAGCGCAAACCATCCAACTTGAAGGAGCTGGAGCAGATTTGCAAGGAGGAATGAGCAAAAATCCCAGTGGTAAGATGTGGCAAGCTCATAGAGACTTATCCAAAGCTACTTGGAGCTGTGATTGCCGCAAAAGGTGGCTCTACAAAGTATTGACTTTAGGGGGGTGAATAGTTATGCACATTGAATTTTTCTGTTATTTTGTCCTATTTGTTGTTTGCTTCACAATAAAAAAAAAACATCTTCAAAGTTTTGGGCATGTTCTGTAAATTAAATGATGCAAATCCCCAAACAATCCATGTTGTTTCCAGGTTGTGAGGCAACAAAACACGAAAAATGCCAAAGGGGGGTGGGGGGTGGGGGGGTGGTATGGGGACTTTTGCAAGGCACTGTATATATATATATATATATATATATATATTTAGCAAATATTAATATATATATATATATATATATATATATATTAATAGTGAGTATTGCAGTATATTGAGATACCTTTTGTATTGGACAAACGCCTTATTTATATTGACGAGCTCTCTATAGGTCTGACCTCTCTTTATCAAGTCTGAAGCAATACTGACATGAGATGGAACCCTCAGTTTGAATAAAAATAGCATATATAGATTAATAATTACTAAATTACTAGACATTCATGGCTGCTTCACTCTTCAATTATATATATATATATATATATATATATATATATATATATATATATATTTATCATGTTATAAAGTGTCATGTACACAGAAGTATCACTGTATATACAAACATATTTCATTACTGCACTGTATCTTTAGGCAGCTTGCTATCCCTGATAATGTGCTGCCCTAGGCCTGGGCCTAGGCAGAAACACACCTCTGTTCTCATGATTTGAGAATTTAGTATCACTGTCATGTCAGCTTCCACTCACTAGCACAATCGGACCTATCCCTCTTCACCTTCGCATGTCTTCGGCAGCACTGACAGCTGCAGTTACAGGAGCCATCCAGCAGATGTAAATTTTCAGGCGCCGTCATGTTTGATGTAAGGCAAATAACTATTCTCCCCTGCTGAGTCGACAGCGAGGCCATCGCTAGGTTCGGCGCGGGCACTCGGCCCCCCTGGGCCTCGGGCACGCCTCTCATAGCTTAAGGCCTCTTGTGTCGGCGCGCCTTATATGAAAATCAGCAGCGCCATCTGTCGGTTGGCGGCGGGATTGCAGCTGTCAGATTTTGCAATGGTGGAGAGGGAAAGGACCGCACAATCTGCTAAAAGTAAGATAGTCTCTGCAAATACTTTCTGTTTTTCCTTATCTACCCTGGTCCTGTAATTACTAATTGATATATTACTTGTCTCTTTCTCCTTAGTTCCACAATAAGGTCAGCTGCTTCCTGCTCCAACACATAGAGGAGCCGTGCTCGCTGGGGGCTCACGCCGCTGTTATAGTCCCTCCTAGCTGGCTCATTAAGGTGAAGAAACCTCAGGTAACTGCATGCTTCTTTTTGTCTGTGAGGCTCTGATCACGTCCTCTTGGCCCCTGTGCCCTGACATTACCAGGACAGCACCCGTATGTATGACCTGAGTGTCGCAGCAACGCATGCTCCCCCCGGACTGACCCTCCTTCTCTATCCCAGTGCTGTGGTTCTGTTAGTGTTGCATTGTGGGTAATCCCTACCTTGCATCCGCCACCTTTTTCTGCCCCTCGTATTGGTGAAACGCTTCTTGTCGGGAGTTTTTACAGCTCAGCTGCCACAATATTGTATAATGTTACTATCGCCATATGAAACTCAGCTGCAGTGTGATAGACTCTTGAGCTGGCTCTTGAACTTTTAACCCAGAGCTCAGTGTCAGTGACACAAATTGAGTTTATAATAACATATTACACTCGGAGCAGTAACCAGCATTATACTGATTTTTGAAGGCATTTTGTTTTCCTGAGAGCTGGATCATGAGGGCGTGTTTTCTTTTCTTTTTTTATCTATCTATCAGTGGAGTGAGAGGTGGAGGAAAAGGAGACAAGGAGAAAAACCAAGACGCTTTGTTAGATATTTCGAATTAAAACTGCACCACACCCCTTCCCCCTCACTAGCCCAGTAGCAGACTCCTTGCATCATGCAATGCAACCAACATAAATGCCGCTCTCACACACACGCAACTTCCACTAATGCATCATGGACACCTAAACAATCCAGCAGGGACATTTAAATGTATTTTTTTATCTCATTAAAAACTAACTATAAAGCTTTCTATGTATAATAATGCTATTAGTCAGTCTCAAAGTATTCAAATATATATATACGTCCCTCCCAGTTTTCCCAGAGTGCAGTGCATAAACTATATTTTTGAGAAATTTAATAGATAAGGACAGGAAATAAGTTTATTAACTTATTGGTCCTTGTCTATTTCGTAGCCGCACACAGGCAGAACACTGGGGTTGAATGCTGCGCCACAGCACCACCTGGTGGTGAAAAAAAAAAAGTTACTGCAGGCCAAGAACTATTTCCACCTCCGATGTGGCTCATAAAGCGCACCAACAGAAGTGGCCTTAAGCTATGAGAGGCGAGCCCGAGGCCCTGGGGGGCCAAGTCCCCACAACGAACATAGCGATGGCCTCTTCTGTCGGCACGCTTTATGAACCAAATAGTTATAGTTTCACCAGGTGGTGCTGTGGCGCAGCATTCAAGCCCAGTTTTCTGCCTGTGTGGCTATGAAATAGACAAGATCCAAACATAGAATCACCAATGTACTATTCACTGTTTGTACTATGTGTATATATATATATATATACAGTACGTACATACATATAAATGTTCATCACCAAGTGGTCCTATAAATGGACACAGTGAAGGTATCATATAAAATTAAACTTAATAACAAGCACGTTATGAACTTTAAAAAAAAAAAAAAAAAGCATTTTCTTACTATACATATACATTGAAATGTTTTTCCTGTCCGTCAGCCTTTCTGATCCTCCCACTATCAGCTCAATGATTGCTGATCATTGCTAATTACTTCCTGAGGTCTGCCTGCATTATTTTCAGTCATGATCAGAAACATTGACGGACAGGTAAAAATTCCAAACTTACAAAACGAAAATGCATTTTTTTTGTTAAAATACCTTTTTGTAGCCTCTAATTGGATCATCTACTATTTGTCTTTAAAGTGAAAGGTCAGCAACATGAATCATTCCTGAGTATAACTTCTCACTTTGCTGCTTCTTGTTTTTGAAGAACGGAGCATGAATCCTGCAGTAGGAAATGACCCATCATCGGAGTAACATGAGAGTCTTATCTTTATTACATTGGTTCTTACTTCATGCACTAGCTATTGAGCTAAAACATTATTTAACCCTCTAATATATTTACTCTAATTGGCATTTATATTTGGAGTGTATATTTATAAATATGGCAATTTTCCCCATAGGAAATAAACATAAAATGGAATATATTACAATCTATATTCTTATTATTTTTCATTCTAATTTTTTTTTTAGTTTTATCAGTATAATCCTTCAAAATAGTATATTTTAAAAATATGATCACAGTGGCCCTTTAACACAAACGTTTATTTCCCAACAAGGAAATTATTTAATCTTAAAGAGCTTTAAAAACCTATCTGAACATTGTACTAGCCATTTTTTCTCTATAAAGTAGATCTTTTCTGAGGCATTCATTCTGCATCTCCTTTATGCTAATGTGTGACTCAGTATGCTAATTTGCAGCTCAGTGTGCTTGATAAGGGTGGTGGAGGGGGTCTAACAGCATGATAACCTTATGGGACATTGTTTCACTCATTCACATAAAAAAAAACAACAGAAAATGTGATAATCTCAAGAATGATTCACTGTAGAATCAAATGGCTACTACATTCCAAGATTATCTGCTCTCTGGGATATAAATTGTTATCTATAGTTTTAAAGTCCAATATAATATTTGACAGAGAGAGAGAGAGAGAGAGAGAGAGAGAGAGGGCACAGAGAGAGAGAGAGGGGGCGCAGAGAGAGAGGGCACAGAGAAAGACAAGGGACACAAAGAGAGAGAGGGCACAGAGAAAGAGAGGGCACAGAGAGAGAGGGCACAGAGAAAGAGAGAGAGAGGGCACAGAGAGAGAGAGAGAGGAGCAGAGAGAGAGGGCACAGAGAATGACAGAGGGCACAGAGAAAGACATAGGGCACAGAGAGAGACAGTGGGCACAGAGAGAGAGGGGTCGCAGATAAAGAATGAGAGAGGGCACAGAGAGAGAGAGGAGTGCATAGAAAGAGAGAGAGAGGGCAGAGAGAGAGAGGGGGGCGCAGAGAAAGAGAGAGAGAGGGCATAGAGAGAGAGAGAGAGAGAGAGGGGCATATAGAAAGAGAGAGAGGGCACAGAGAAAGAGAGAGGCGCAGAGAGAGAGGGGGCACAAAGAGAGGGCACAGCGAAAGACAGGGCACAGAGAGAGAGAGGGGGGGTGCAGAGAGAGAGGGCACAGAGAAAGACAGAGGGCACAGAGAGACAGAGGGGGTGCATAGAGAGACGGCACAGAGAAAGACAGAGGGCACAGAGAGAGAGGGGGTGCAGAGAGAGAGGGCACAGAGAAAGACATATGGCACAGAGAGAGAGAAGGGACAAAGGGCACACACAGAGGGCAGAGAGCACAGAGAGGGCGCTGAGAGAGACAGAGGGCACAGAGAGAGCGAGGGGACAAAAGGCACAGATAGAGGGCAGAGAGCACAAAGAGAGAGAGGGCGCAGAGATAGAGGACTCAGAGAGAGAGAGAGGACTCAGAGAGAGAGGGCGCAGACAGAGAGAGGGCACAGAGACAGAGAGAGATCACAGAGAAAGACAGAGGGCACAGAGAGAGAGAGGGCACAGAGAGAGACAGAGGGCACAGAGAGAGACAGAGGGCACAGAGAGGGACAGAGGGCACAGAGAGAGAGAGAGAGAGAGAGAGAGAGAGAGAGAGAGAGAGAGAGAGAGAGAGAGGGAACAGAAGGCACAGATAGAGGGCAAAGAGCACAAAAATAGAGAAAGCACAGAGACAGAGAGAGGGCACAGAGAGAGAGAGGGCACAGAGAGAGACAGAGGGCACAGAGAGAGACAGAGGGCACAGGGAGGGACAGAGGGCACAGAGAGAGAGAGAGAGAGAACAGAAGGCATAGATAGAGGGCAGAGAGCACAAAAATAGAGAGAGCACAGAGAGAGACAGAGGGCACAGAGAGGGACAGAGGGCACAGAGAGAGAGAGAGGGAACAGAAGGCATAGATAGAGGGCAGAGAGCACAAAAATAGAGAGGGCACAGAGACAGAGAGAGGGCACAGAGACAGAGAGAGGGCATACAGAGAGACATAGGGCACAGATAGAGGCCAGAGAGAGAGATGCAGATGACACAGAGAAGGGTCGAGAAGAGAGAGAGAGAGAAAGAAAGACAGAACAGAGAGAGACATGGAGGGCACAGAGGGAGAGGGCTCAGACAGAAACAGGGCACAGAGAGAGAGAGAGAGCAGAGAGAGGAGAGAGAGGGCAGATAGAGAGCATAGAGAGAGAGAGAGGGCTGAGAGAGAGGCCACAGAGATCACACAGAGAGGGTACAAAGGGAGATAGAGGGCACAGAGAGAGAGCAAAGAGAGAGAAAGCACAGATAAAGAGACAGAGGGCATAACGAGAGTCAAAGGCCGCAGAGAGAGAGATGGTACAGAGAGAGAGGGAAGCACAGAAATATAGAGAGGGCGCACAGAGAGAGACAGCACAGACAATTGAAGATAACATATGATAACATCATTTATGACGGGCAGGTTACTACTCTATCATATCTGGCTATAGGGGCAGTGCCTGGACACACCCTTTATGATGGTGCCCTCTAATGGGGCAGACTCTGTAGTTTGCTTGTGCCATTTGAGAGGATAAATTTACTGTACACGCTGTTCCCGCTTCTAAGGGCAATCCAGAAAGAAAATGCCTGGCCTCCATAATGCCTTTAAGAGTAACCCAGATGTGGGCCCCTTGGTGCCAAAGGAGATCAGGACCTTCCCACTGACAAAACCTGGAAGGCTGAAATCTACATTTGGGTGTTTCTGGGGTGACTTGCCTGGCATTTTGGTTCTGGCCTACCCTTAGGGGCTTCAAAAATGTCTCCTCCATAATGGCACTAGCAAACCAAATCTAAAGAGACAGCACCATGAATGGGCACCATCCCACTGGGCAGGATACTAGGCGGGTCACCGTTCTCAGATGGAGGTTGTGACATGCAGAGCTGCATTTCCATGTTTTTTTTTTTACCTTTACAGCACTTATTTCCATACATTGAGCTTATAAGTTGCTCGTCACATTTTCCAACATGGTGATGTCACCTCCCAAACTTCCATTATACCAGATAAATAACATATAAAAGCATTAGACTAACGGATACATGTCAGGGAATTGATTCATCTCCCAAGGTCACTCTCTAAATAATTAACAAGTGCCACTTTACTCTTAATGATCATGTTGTATAAATGCATTAATCCAAATTTCACACATTAAAAACCTCCCACAAAGGAACACTCAAGAGAGGTAAATAAATGATAAATGTCAATTAACTCCCGGTCACATTGTGATAATTGACTCAGCCCTAAATTAGAGATGTTAATGAGAATCTGAAATATAAAATTAAATCCCAGTATGGGGTACTAAGCGCAAGGGGAGGGGCCATTGTGATTTGGCAAATGACACGGCAAATATGAAATTAGTGGTATTAGACGAGTGAGCTTGAAAGGTCAGTGTTACATAGTAATTACATGGGTCCTAACACTTTGTGATGTCTTAAAGGGTTCCTTAAAGGTTCCTAGATTAGTATTTACTTTTATGTACTTTATTTTATTAAGAAATGCTTATTGGCTCTGTGGTTACTGCCTAAAACAATACAACTTGCCCCTGTACGGGTCTGTCCTCTGCAACCCATGAAGACACATACTCTGTAGTACTTGCTGTGCTGTATCTCATACTAACCAATCAGTGACCACCTCTCAGCAACATTCTGCTTAAACTCGGTCTCTGATAGGCTAGGACACTACACTGCACATCCAGCCCTAAAGAGTCAAACCCATACAGGGACTATTTGTTTGATTTTTTTGTCAGTAAAACAGAGATTATAAGCACTTTTTAATAAAATAAAGATCAGAAAAGTAATTAGATACACATAAATATTATATCCATAACCCTTTAAGTTGATATTAGTTTTCTAAGTATAAATATCACATATATCATTGTCGTAATTGCGAGTGTTGGTCATGCAATGTTAAAAATTATGGGCTTGCGCATGCGCAATGAGCGGCGAAGGCACCTATTGCAAGGCTCGAAAGTTACGGGTTTGATGGGGCTGCAATGAGCGCCAATGGCGGAAGGCGCTCATCGCAAGGCCTGGATGTGACTGGCTAGAGGGGGGTGGGGTGGTCTGAGAGGCTCAATACGGCTGACGAGTTACAGGCTTCAAAAAAATTACGGCTTTATCGTCCACTATTTTTTTCAAGCCCGTAACTCGGAAGCTGTCGGAAGACCGCCAAAAGACGCCAATTAATTTAAAAAATAACTTACAACCTCACAGCACAGGGGGAGAGGCAGGGAGCCTGTGAGTAATGGGGAAGCTAATTTGATATTTAATTTGCGTTTTTGGTCGGTCTGAAAAGCGAGGAAAAATACGGCGGCCATAAAGACATTACATTTTTTTAAGCCTGGAAATTGTAAACACCTTTCAGGCTTGGGAAAAATTCAATTTTCCAAGCCCGAATATGCTTTCACACCCATAAATGCAAACAGGAGCACAGAGGAGGGAGAGGCTGGAAAGAGACACAGGGGAGGGAGATAAGGGGGCAAAAAATTCAGGGGAGGGAGAGGGGCATAGAGACACGGGAGAGAGGCTCGCAATGAGCGCCAAAGGCCAAAGGTGCTCATTGCGGGGCACAAAAGTTGCGGGTTGGCCGAGGCCTGCAATGAGAGCTCAATGCAGGGCTCGTGATGAGCGCCAAAGGCGCTCATCGCGAGGCCCGCAAGTTAGAGGGGAGAGAGCCTTGCATTGCGAGGCTTCACATTTTATTGCCACAATTTTTGTCGCTAGTCACTAATATAGTTTCCGTATGTGTGTACAACATCAAGGGACGTTGTCATGATGTCATTGGGGCGCAGGACTTAAAATCTGATCTTAATAGAAGCAGTCAGCCATTTGCATTTCAGAGACAAACAGCAAAGTGAGTGAGAGAGCAGGGAGAGAGGTACAGAGTGAGAGAGACAGGTACACAGAGAGAGAGACAGATATATATATATATATATATCACATATAATTGTCAAACTGCGAGTTGTCGTCACGCTTTGCGGCCGTCGCAAAGCTAGGGCCGCAACTGACGACAGCTCGCAGTTTTAACAACTCCCCCTGCCACGGCTCCCTTTACCCCCCCCACCACATAAGCCCTGCAGCCTCTTCTCTGGTGGCGCGCGCCCATAAGTGGGATGCGCCCGCACAACCTGCACTACGCGTGCGCGCGCACAACTGTGCGAGACGCGTGCGCGAGCACGACCGTGCGGGCGTGTGCGCACGCTCAAGCGAAGACGGGCACATGAGCGCGCGCGTCTAAAGCATTTAGATGCGTTGAGGTGAGGGAGGAGTGGGGGAAGGGAGACACGTGGAGGAGAGGAGGGGAAGAGATACATGAGGGAGGGAGAGGAAGGGGAAAGAGAGACAAAGGGGGCAGGGGAAGTCAGATACAGGGGAGGGGAAGAGACACTGGAGGGAGAGGAGGGGGAAGAGAGACACAGGGAAGGAGGAAGAGAGGGGGAGGGAGAGGAGGAGGGGAGGGAGAGGAGGAAGGGAAGAGAGACACAGGGGAGGGAGAGGAGGATGGGAAGAGAGACACAGGGGAGGGAGAGGAGGGGGGAAGAGAAACACTGGGAGAGAGAGGAGGGGGAAGAGAGACACTGGGAGAGAGAGGAGGGGTAAGAGAGACACAGGGGAGGGAGAGGAGGGGGAAGAGAGACACAGGGGAGGGAGAGGAGGGGGAATAGAGACACAGGGGAGGTAGGCTCACGCGAAGACGGGCACATGAGCGTGCGCGCGCGTCTAAAGCATTTAGACGCATTGAGGTGAGGGAGGAGTGGGGGAAGAGAGACACGGCAGGGGGAAGAGGGTAAGAGAGACACGTGAAGGAGAGGAGGGGAAGAGATACATGAGGGAGGGAGAGGAGGGGGAAAGAGAGACAAAGGGGACAGGGGAAGTCAGATACAGGGGAGGGGAAGAGACACTGGAGGGAGAGGAGGGGGAAGAGAGACACAGGGAAGGAGGAAGAGAGGGTGAGGGAGAGGAGGAGGGGAGGGAGAGGAGGAGGGGAAGAGAGACACAGGGGAGGGAGAGGAGGATGGGAAGAGAGACACAGGGGAGGGAGAGGAGGGGGGAAGAGAGACACTGGGAGAGAGGAGGGGGAAGAGAGACACTGGGAGAGAGAGGAGGGGTAAGAGAGACACAGGGGAGGGAGAGGAGGGGGAAGAGAGACACAGGGGAGGGAGAGGAGGGGGGAAGAGAGACACTGGGAGAGAGAGGAGGGGGAAGAGAGACACTGGGAGAGAGAGGAGGGGGAGAGAGACACAGGGAAGGGAGAGGAGGGGGAAAAGAGACACAGGGGAGGGAGAGGAGGGGGAATAGAGACACAGGGGAGGTAGGCTCACGCGAAGACGAGCACATGAGCGTGCGCGCGCGTCTAAAGCATTTAGACGCATTGAGGTGAGGGAGGAGTGGGGGAAGAGAGACACGGCAGGGGGAAGAGAGTAAGAGAGACACGTGAAGGAGAGGAGGGGAAGAGATACATGAGGGAGGGAGAGGAGGGGGAAAGAGAGACAAAGGGGACAGGGGAAGTCAGATACAGGGGAGGGGAAGAGACACTGGAGGGAGAGGAGGGGGAAGAGAGACACAGGGAAGGAGGAAGAGAGGGTGAGGGAGAGGAGGAGGGGAGGGAGAGGAGGAGGGGAAGAGAGACACAGGGGAGGGAGAGGAGGATGGGAAGAGAGACACAGGGGAGGGAGAGGAGGGGGGAAGAGAAACACTGGGAGAGAGGAGGGGGAAGAGAGACACTGGGAGAGAGAGGAGGGGTAAGAGAGACACAGGGGAGGGAGAGGAGGGGGAAGAGAGACACTGGGAGAGAGAGGAGGGGTAAGAGAGACACAGGGGAGGGAGAGGAGGGGGAAGAGAGACACAGGGGAGGGAGAGGAGGGGGAAGAGAGACACAGGGAAGGAGGAAGAGAGGGGGAGGGAGAGGAGGAGGGGAGGGAGAGTAGGAGGGGAAGAGAGACACAGGGGAGGGAGAGGAGGATGGGAAGAGAGACACAGGGGAGGGCGAGGAGGGGGAATAGAGACACAGGGGAGGGAGAGGAGGAGGAAAAGAGACACAAGGAATGAGGAAGAGAGGCACAGGGGAGGGAGAGGAGGGGGAAGAGAGACACTGGGAGAGAGAGGAGGGGGAAGAGAGACATAGGGGAGGGAGAGGAGGGGGAAGAGAGAACCAGGGCATGGAGAGGAGGGGGAAGAGAGACACAGGGGAGGGGGAAGAGAGACACAGGGGAGGGAGAGGAGGTGAGGAAGAGAAACAGGGGAGGGAGAGGAGGAATAGACACAGGGGTTGGACAGGATGGGGGAGGAGACACAGCGGAGGGGGGAAGAGACAAGGGGCAGGGGGGGGAAGAGACACAGGGGAGGGAGGAGGGGATAAGAGACACAGGGGAGGGAGACGGGGTGAAGAGACACGGTAGGGAGGGGCAGAAAGACACAGGGAAAAGTGGGGGGAAAGACACAGGGGAGGGAGAGGGGGAAGACACAGGGGATGGAGAGGAGGTGAGGAGAAAGAATGGGGGAGGAAACACAGAGGAGGGGGGAAGAGCCAAGGGGCAGGGGGGGAAAAGACACAGGGGAAGGAGGAGAGGATACGAGACACAGGGGAGGGAGACGGGGTGAAGAGACACGGGAGGCAGGGGGGAGAAAGACACAGGGAAAAGAGGGGGGAGACGCAGGCGAGGGAGAAGGGAAAGACACAGGGGAGGGAGAGGGGAAAGACACAGGGGAGGGGGAAGGAGAAACAAGAGAGGGGGGAAGAGACACAGGGGAGTGAGAGGGGGAACAGACACAGGGGAGGGAGAGAGGGGAAGGAGAAACAACGGAGAGAGAGAGCAGTGGAGGGAGAGAAAGTAGAGGGCGGGAGAGGCTAACAATGAGTGCCAAAGCCACTCATTGCAAGGCCCGAAATGAGCGCCGAAGGAGCTCATCGCAAGGCCAGTAAAATAGAGGGGGAGAGGCTCGCAATGAGCCCCTCCCGTCAAGTAGAGGGGTAGAGAGACTCGCAATGAGCGCAGAAGGCGCTCATTTCGAGGCCCGTGATTAGCACCGAAGGCGCTCATTGCGAGCTCAATAAAGTAGGGGGGGGGGGGGAAGGCTCGCAATCTGTGACAAACACCATTGCCAGGCTTCAATTTTTATTGCCGTCATTTTTGACGGGCAAGTCGCTAGTTTATATATATATATATATATATATATATATATATATATATATATAAAAATATATATATGTATATATAGAGAGAGAGAGAGACAGGTACACAAAAGGAAGAGAGACAGGTACAGGGAGAGAGAGAAAGGTACAGAGAGAGAGATGGCGCACATAGACAGCACACACCGAGTGAGAGAGAGCGCACAGAAAGAGAGTTTACTAAGAGAGAGTTCACAGCGAGAGAGAGTTTGCAAACAGCGTGCACAGAGAGAGAGCGACACAGAGAGAGTGCACAGACAGAGAGAGTGAGAGAGTGCACAGACATAAAGCGCACAGAGATAGAGAGTTCACAGACAGAAAGTGCAGAAAGAGAGAGCCACAGCCAGCACACAGAGAGAGAGACAGCACCAGGAGCGAGAGAGACAGGTCAGAGAGAAAGACAAGACAGAGAGACAGAGAGAGAGGGGTACAGAGAGAGAGAGCACAAAGACAGAGAGAGCACACACAGACAGCACAAACAGAGAGGGAGAGAGAGTGCACAGACAGAAAGCGCACAGAGAGCGCACAAAGAGAGAGCGCACAGACAGATGGCACACACAGAGAGAGACAGGTCAGAAAGAAAAACAAGAAAGATTGAGAGAGACAGGTACAGAGAGGGGGAGGGGTACAGAGAGAGAGTGCACAAAGACAGAGAGAGCACACACAGACAGCACAAACAGAGAGCGAGAGAGAGAGTGCACAAACAGAAAGCGCACAAACAGAAAGCGCAGAGAGAGAGAGAGCGCCTAGACAGACGGCACACAGACAGACAGTGCACAGAGAGAGAGAGACAGAGAGAGAGAGGGGTACAGAGAGAGAGAGAGAATTACAGAGCAAGAGTGCACACAGACAACACACACAGAGAGTGAGAGAGAGCACACAGAGTTAGAGAGAGCGCACAAAGTGAGAGAGAGAACGCACAGAAGCAGAGCACGCAGAGAGAGAGCACGCAGACAAAGAGCGCACAGTGAGATTGCACAGACAGAGCGAACAGAGATCCACAGAGAGAGAGCACACAGAGAGAGCACACACAGACAGCGCACATATAGAGCGAGAGAGAGAGCACACAGACAGAGAGCACAGAGAGAGTGTGCACAGACAGAGAGCACACAGACAAAGAGAGAGAGAGAGAGCAGAGAGAGAGAGAGAGAGGGCACAGAAAGAGTGAGCACAGACAGAAAGCGCACACAGAGAAAGAGGTTGCACAGACAGGGAGCGCACAGACAGAGAGAGAGAGTGCGCAGACAGAGAGAGAGAGAGAGTGCACAGAGAGAGAGTGTACATACAGAGAGAGAGAATGCACAGAAAGAGAGAACACAGACAGAGTGCACAGACAGAAAGGCAGAGAGAGAGAATGCAGAGAGCGCATAGAGAGAGAGGGAGAGAGTACACAGAAAGAGCACACAGTCAGAGAGAGTGCACAGACAGAGAGAGCACACAGAGATCCACAGAGAGAGAGAGAGTGCACACAGAGAGAGCACACACAGACAGCGAACACAGAGAGTGAGAGAGAGAGCACACAGAGAGAGAGCACACAGACAAAGAGAGAGAGTGTACAGAGAGAGAGAGGACACAGAGAAAGAGTGCACAGACAGAAAGTGCACACAGAGAAAGAGGTTGCACAGAGAGAGAGTGCACAGAGAGAGAGAGTGTACAGACAGAGAGAAAAAATGCACAGAGAGAGTACACAGACTGAGAGAGTGCACAGACAGAAAGTGCAGAGAGAGAGAATACAGAGAGCGCATAGAGAGAGAGAGAGAGCACAGAAATAGCGCACAGTGAGAGAGAGTGCACAGACAGAGAGAACGCACAGAGATCCACAGAGCGAGAGTGCACACAGAGATAGCACACACAGACAGCAAACACAGAGTGAGAGAGAGAGCACAGGGACTGAGATCACACAGAGAGAGAGAGAGAGTGGACAGACAGAGAGCACACAGACAAAGGGGGAGAGAGTGCACAGACAGAGAGAGAGGGCAAAGAGAAAGAGTGCACAGAGAAAGAGATTACACAGGCAGAGAGCACACGGACAGAGAAATGCACAGAGAGAGAGAGTACACAGACAAAGAGAGTGCACAGACAGAGAGAGTGCACAGACAGAAAGCACATAGAGAGAAAATGCAGAGAGCACATAGAGAGAGAGTGCACAGAAAGAGCGCACAGTAAGAGAGAGTACACAGACAGAGAGAGCGGACAGAGATCCACAGAGAAAGAGTGCATACAGAAATAGCACACACAGATAGAGAACACAGAGAGTGAGAGAGAGAGCACACAGACAGAGAGAGCACAGAGAGCGAGAGAGAGCACACAGACAGAGAGCACAGAGAGCAAGAGAGAGAGCCCATAGACAGAGAGCACATAGACAAAGAGAGAGAGAGAGTGTACAGAGAGAGAGAGAGAGCACAGAGAGCACACAGACAAAAATAGAGAGAGGGCACAGAGAAAGAGTGCACAGACAGAAAGCGTACACAGAGAAAGAGGTTGTGCAGACAGAGAGCTGACAGAGAGAGAGAGCTCACAGACAGAGAGAGAGTGCACAGAGAGAGTACACAGACAGAGAGAGTACACAGACAGAGAGAGTACACAGACAGAGAGAGTGCACAGACAGAGAAAGTGCAGAGAGAGAATGCAGAGAGCGCATACAGAGGGAGAGCAAGTGCACAGAAAGAGCTCACAGAGAAAGAAAGTGCACAGACAGAGAGCACAGAGAGAGAGAGAGAGTCAGCACCAGGAGTGAATGAGACAGGCCAGAGAGACACAAGACAGACAGAGAGAAGGACAGTACAGAGAGAGTGAGTAAGACAGGACAGAGCAAGAGAGAGACAGATAATTCAAGATGATATATTCTATTACATTCTATGATACCGTTCATGACGGGCAAGCAACTAGTATATATATATATTATATGTATATATATGTGGGTGTAATATATATATATATATTTAATAGAAAAATGTAGGCCCCCTCTGGTGCAAACACATTTTATATATGAGTTGGCGCCAGAGAGGGCCTACAATTTATTTTTGCACCGGGGCCCTCCCTTCACTAGCTCCGCCACTGTATCTCTCACTGCTACAACAGTATATATTACAATAATAACTTTAACACTTAAACATCAATGGCTTTTCTTACTTAGGGAACTGGCCATGCATCCTGTGTCACATGAGATAAAGTCATTAGGAGAAATTGATGACCTTTCCAGGCAGTTGATACTTAAAATACAATAATATCATTGCAATTATAGTTTTCATTTCTGCAATAACTGGGACGTTTGCTATCACTTTAAACAGTCTAAGACCTTGCAATAAATAATATCATTTGCAGCCACATTATCAATACACATTAGTACAATCCCATTGTGTTCTGAGCTCTCTGTTACCTAATTACAGTACGTTCAGTAATCAGTACAGATAATATAAAACACAATTTTACATTTGTGATGGCAGGAAATGATGTATTGTGTGTCCCACTTGGACATTACAGAGACTTAGTGTCTGAGAATATCCATTAGCAAGTATTAGATAGGACTGGCAGGTGGCTCCACTGGCATAGATGGGCCATTTATCTTTATTATCATTGGCTGCATTAAGATAATGTGGAGTATTTGTTTTCCTAACTAATGTAATGTCCTTTCCTGCTGGATGTAATCATCTCTGTACGCTCATCTATCATGGAATGTATTGTTTGTTGGCCTATTTTAGATAACTTTATGGTACCATAACTATTTCATACATAGTTACACAAAGAGCCAGGGCCAGATTTTCATCTGAGGTGCACCTTGGCAAAGACTCTTCATGTGCCTTCACTTGCAGCCTCCGCACATGTATTGTAATATAAATCTGTGTTAATTAGAAAAAGTGTGTAGACCAGAGATATATACCATGAATTGTTGTGTATTTATAATTATATACATCAACAATTGGAATTCCCAGAGGGCAATGTAAGCATTTCATTTCTTAAGATTCTACATTAAAATAGGTATATCTAGATAGGTATATGGGTGTAGGAACTGGGGGGGGGGAGGTGGGGACAAATTCCCCCCAGATTTTTCAATGTGTGTGTTTATGTGTAGAGAAGCAGTTGTGTGGTATTTTTATACTATATGCGGTCCCCCCCAGATTTTCTTTGGCTCCCACACCCATGTGTACCATTATATATATATATATATATATATATATATATATATATATATATATATATATATATATATGTAAATACATAAATATATGGATTTTTGTATATATAGTGACATATTACCAGTCTCCCCTGGGTTCCTGCACATGTGTCGGTCACTTTGATGGAGGAACACAATACAAGAGGCTGTATATGCTTTTCCAAGTGTTACTAAAAATGTATACAAAAATAACACAAAAAAAAACACTTCAATGAAAATAACAGGCCTAGCTTTCACCAAATAACTGCCTTAACTGATTCCTCCCTAATCCACTATCACCCAGCTAAACCTGGGTGGAGCAAATCAAACAGTCCTATAGTTTGTAAAATCACTGGCCTGTATAGTCTTCAGATTTCCAGGTTTCCACTCTGCTCCAGGTGGTCCTAAGCTCCAGGATGCTGTCACACTGTGTGGGTCTTTCTCCAGGTCAGACATACTGCAAATAATCAGGCCATAAGCAGCCTCATCCATACTCCAGGAGTAGTCTAAAATTTGGGCTGCCCAGGTGCAGCCAATTAACTGAACAGAGAGGTTAACTACTTTGCTGTGGAATAAAGCTATTTACCAGCACTGGTAGAGTAACATATTATTTAGCACAATATTCAGTTATTACTCTATAGGCATTATAATGTCAAGATCATAAATATAGTAGAACGTCACAATTCATTATCTGTAGCACAATCTGCTACTCAAGTACGAATAGCAGAGCTACTCTTTGGTTTCACTTGGCAGATGTGATTAAGAGTCCTTCAGTCGTATCCAACTCTCGGTGACCATATGGATGCAGATTTGCACATCTGTCTGTGTTTCTGGTTGTACTTATCCATATGGTTTTCTTGGCAAAAATATTAGAGTGGGATGCCAGTTCCTTCTCCAGTGGACCACAATTTGTCTGACCTCTTCTATGACCTGCCCATCTTGGGTAACCCACATGTTATAGCTCACAGCTTCATTGAAGTACACAAGCCCCTTCACCACGACAGGGCAGTACTTCTGCACATGCTACTTTCAGCTGCTCCCCATATCCAGTCTTAATGTCTCTGCTCCGTGACCCTCCCTAGAAGACTGACTCATCTCACAGTCATGGGTGTAGAATTTTGGGAGTTGTAGTTCTTTTTTTCTGTAGTTGATATAACTGATAGTACCACTGGATTAGATCTCCCAGCATGCTATGTAGATGAGACAAAGTCTTGTGCAGCTGTCACTGCCTCCTTTGAAAGTGAGTTCCACAATCCTCTCTGAGGGTGAAATGTTTGCAAATATTGTCCAGAAATAGAGGTCCGAGCAGTACAGTCAGACTGAATCTGCCCCCTCTACTGCTCCAAGGCCAGAATTCAGAAACACCAAAGTGCATAGATGGGAGATAATAAAATAAAAGGGGAGGGGAAAAGGCAGCAGTTTATTTCAGCCTAGGTCCGAGAGCCATGGGCAGCATGTTGCCAGAATAGTGTGTGTTTATATATAGAAATATCCACTATAAGGAGTGATGTTTCTGTCTACGAACCTTAAAGTTGCGACATTCTGTGTGTCTGACTCTCCATGACCCTTTGGACTGCAGCACATCCATCAGTCACTGCCCCTCTGAGCTCCATCAAGCTCATGTTTCTTGCTTCAATGATCTCATCTAACCATCTCCTACTCTATTGTTCCCTTTTTCGTGAGCCTTCAATCTTTCCCAGTATTTTCTAGGGAATCCTGCTGTCCCATGATATCGCCAAAATATTTGAACTTCAGCCTCATGATCAAACTTTCCAGTGTACAGTTTGTCTTGATTACCTGTAATATTGTTTGATTGGATCTTCTTGCAGTCTCTAAGCAGTTTTTCTCCAACACCACAAGTCAAAGACGTCAATTCTTCGGCGCTCAGCCTTCTTTATAGTCCAGCTCTCACATCCGTATGCTACTATTGGGAATACTACTGGTGTGTATCAGTATGTAAACCTATTAAACTGGAAAAGAGTGCTTTTACTTTGAATTATTTATCTCATGAAGTTCCATATTGCTAAAACATTTGGGAATGGCTGCCCTATAGTGTAGAAACATGAAAGCGTTCACTTATAGGAGTTCAAATATATGTGTAGAGTGGCAAGGAGCCTTGTGATTCTTTGTACAGCCACAAACTTATATTTCTATTTCTATCTCTGTTCTTTTGATTGTAAAACTAACCAAACAAAAGAGATACATAACTGTCCTGGAGTCGTAGATTACACTTTCTCTCACGTTTCTTTCAATTCGCTAGTCAGACTAAGGGCCTCATTCAAATGTGATTTGGCCAATTGAATAGGGCTCTATATAAGCACAGAGCATATTTTTTTACAGAAGTTTCTAATTAGTGAAGACCTTGCTTTTGGATAACTAAAAACTAAAAACTTCTGTAAAAAAAAAATGCTCTGTGCTTATATAGACCCCTATTCAATTGGCCAACTTGCATTTGAATGAGGCCCTAAGTCAGATCTAAGACATTCTTTTTCATCTATTCTTTTAGTTTTTAATTTTCTAACTTATTTGTCCCGCAAAAAAATGTGTGTAATGTATAAAGCATGTTTAAAAGCATGACAGTGTCCCTTTAATGTATGACATAGGGCTGTATATTGTATATTAAAGGGATATGGAAGGTTTCTGGATTTTACTAGGTAGATAATATACCTGAGTATCTATTTACTTTAATGTATTTTCTTTTATTAATATGTTCTTATAAGCTCTGTTTTTACTAAGTCAAACAAATATGCCCTCTGCCGCTCATGAAAACAGACTCTGCTGTACTGGTTGTGCTATATCTAATACTAACCAATCAGTGATCATATATTTTAGCAACATACTGCAACATGCTTCTGAGACATAGTCCCTGATAGGTTAGGACACTACACTGCACATCTAGCCCTAAAGAGTCTGTGTCTGCATACGCTGCAGTGGGCAGGCCCATACAGGGACTATTTGCTTGATTTTATGCAGTAAAAACAGAGCTTGTAAGCACTTCTTAATAATATAAAATACATTAAAGTATATAGATAAACAATTATATGATATACCTAGTAAAAAACATAAAACTTCCTTATCCCTTTAAGATTCTTCTGCATAGTGAGGCAATATATGTGGCAATTTCTATATTATTTTATGAATGTATTATAAAAGTCTATATTGTATATTGAGAAGCAAGTTGCTTATGCTAAGTGATGACCTTTAGAGGAACTGGAAAATGTATTATTGTACACAATTTATTGAATATACACCATAGAGAAACATAGGAATTGGATGTCTCTTCCTACTAAGAGAGAGAGTGGTCACCCTAAGGTGCTCCTATATTTAAAAAATATTCTTTTGAAAAAGATTTAGAGATGTAAACAAATACAGCATCTATTTTATTACCTATTATATGCGATTATGCTGCTGTGGAACCGAACATTATGGTTTCTGCTGCTCAAATTCTTGACATGGGAAGGGACTCCGGAAGCTAAGACTGCCAGTGCTTTCAGTATAAGCTTGTTAGTTAACATGCTCTCCAGATAAATTAGTAATATAAAGCTTAGTTATATAGCCAAAAAATAGAATCTGGCCCTGGGATAAGCTAATAAGTAGGAACTTGCAGTATGTTGGGTGAGGAATCAGAGCATGCTGAATGCCATTGTGTGTTTTAGTGTATATTTGCAGTTTCATTAAGCAAAGTACTTCTTCAGAAGTCCCTTTTACCATCAATGGTTACACAAGCCACTCTTTGTGGTGGAGCCACGGACCTCTGGGTGCAATGCTGTGAGTTGTGGGCTTCATGTTTGGTTTCCTTTCTTACCTTACAGGTCAATGCAAAAAATTCCAGTAGAAGAAAGAAAAGGACGTCGTTCAAGAGAAAAGCCAGTAAAAAAGGCTTTGAGGTAAGAGGAATATATTAAAATCCTGTTTGTAGAAGACCAACCCCACTATGGACAGCCCCATTGTGTAGAGACATCTATATATGTACCATTGTTATTACGAACGGCCGGACGTGCAGGACATTTGGAAGATTGGCATTACCTCTTATTCTGGGATCTTGGACATACCGTAGAGTCAAGTTTAGTTAGGTTGATACCAGAACTAAGTGGTAAGAATGGATATTGAGGCAGCTAGAGAAGCATTGCTAAGACAGAGCTGAGATCAGAGTAGGAAGCAACCTGGAGAACAATTGGGCTCCATGAGCAAGATGCCATGCACAGGTCACCCGGACCAGCAGAATCCGCACTCAAACTATCCGTGAGCCACAAAACATTAATTATTATCGTTATTATATTTTATTCATCTATTTATACAAAAAAAAATATTCATTTTTTTTCCCAATGATAGACAAAAAGAACATTTTGCACACTTGAAATCCACAAAAGAAGATTTGAAGACACTCTAAACACTTCAATCTTTATTGGAAGACATTGAAAATATTTCAGTTGAATGTTGAAAACATGTCACTCCTTCTATTATATCACCCGCAGCATAAGTGTTTTTGGAATTGGCCAAGTAACAACGGCATTAAGTACACATAGGAGGGAGCAAACTTTAACAAAAGCAGAGCTAGAAACTATCCGTACGATCAAACTATGGGATGATGTGGGAATAAAAGCCACGGATAAGGAAGGCAATATTGTCATCGGGCCTAGCCATATGTATGAAGCAGGGACAAACTGTTGGGAGATCCAACTGAACAATTTAAAAAAGTGCATACAAGCCTAATAGATCCCTCATACTCTTTAAAATTGATTCAAATAACTCAATTATTTGACCATAGAACATCCTAGAGCCGCAACTATAAATAACATAAAGATATTAATACCACCCCAGGTCGCCCCATAGTATCAGGTAATGGATCTCTCTGCCAACAAGCACGCAGATACCTGCATATAAGGTTAAGAGAGCTCGTATACGATACGTATACGGTAAATAAACTCAACTCTACCTGGCTAGTAACATGGACATTGAGTCGTTTTACACCCATCATCACGATTAATGCTAGTGTATAGCTATGAGATATTCTCTGGAAAATAAAGGATATACAAATGATAGGATTATTTTTTTTAATTGGTATATGGCGCTTCATTTTAACACATACTTATTTCATTTTTGACCATACTTTCTATTTACAGTTGCACGGTATGGCGATGGGGGACAGCGTTTGCTCTCACGTATGCAAATTAGTTTTTGGGATGGTGGGAGCACGCAACTATATTTTCCTCATTAATGTCTCCGTAAACCAAATATGTACAGTGTTGGTCCAGATATATCGATGACTTTATATTCTTCTGAACAGGACCAATCCAAATGTTACACAAGCTCATTGACAAACTTAACAAAAATTCAGTTAACATCAAATTAACAAGTAATATCCAAAAGCAAACAATTACATTCTTGGATGTTAAGATAATTAAATAGGAAAAATGAAAACAACATTATACCGATAGCCGACTGCAACTAATAAGCAGATAGTGCACACCCTGACTTTATAACCAACAACTTGCCTTAAGGATCCAGAGAAATTGCTCAAGATAGAGTGATTTTATAACAGAATCGGATCTTTTGAGCGAGAGACTGAAAGAAAGAGGATATAAAGATACTACATTTCGGCTGGCGAGAGAGAATTATTGATACCTAGGGATAGATAATAACCCAAACTATGCACAGGATAAATGAAGCACTTAAAGGGGTGGGCTCCCCATTCAAGCCAATGGTAACCTGAGTCCAGGGTAAGCTGTGCTATTAGTTATAGCCTTCCCCTATAAAGCCTCATACAACACATAAAGACTCAGCCCTGTGTTAATTATTCATACAACAGCCAGTGGGCAGAATAGGCTGTATGTAAACAGAGATTTACAATGAAGAGACTTACAGTGATTCTAGTGGCCCTTTAATCATCCATAACCATCATTCTACACCTAAATGAAGCTATGGAGGTATCCATATTGGTGCTCCCAATTTTGGCAGCTTTTAGATACTGTCATTAAAGGTATAGCGTTTATTTTTTTTTACTTTCAGGCTTTAGGACAGCGGTGTCTCTATTTCCTAGATCCTCAATCTCTGAAAGTGCGTACTCGCTGTATCTGATGTAATCAAAAGATAATTAAATTAAGAAATACATTTCATTTATTGTTCATGTTTTTGCTCGTTAATTGTTCCCTTGTCTTTTAATTACACCAGTAATTGCAGACCCACATTATCTCATGTTCACATTAGCTAGTTATGAAATAACTTCATTAGAGTGATGCTGTTGACCCAGACATATGGCGGTCAGCGTCCTGTCTCTCGCCATATAGCCAACTTGGCCTCATTTCTCATTAATTGTTTCCTTGTCTATTAATTGGACCAGTAATTGTAGAGCCACATTATCTCACGTCAACATTAGCTAGTTATGAAATAACTTTATTAGAGTCATGCTGTTTTAGACTAATGACCCAGACATATGGTGGTCAGAGTCCCGTCTCTCTCTATAGCCAACTTGCCCTCATTGTACAAATGGCATTTAGTGGTCGGCTGACTGCCTCAGAAGAGATTCTAGCCCAGGCCCTCTGCTGGCCCAGTGGGTTCACTCTACAGTTCAGTATAGATAATAAATATACTATATATGTGTACCTAGAGCTGGTACCCTACAAATATAATATAATAATATAATAATGCAACATTACAGCCTGCTCATTATCACTGTATTAGCAGTGTATAGATACCCAGCATCATTATACATTGCATTGTTTTTATTATGAGTGTGTTATACAGAGCAATATGTTTATTAGTACTATGGATACTCAGTATGGTAATATAGTGCAGCATGTTAATTATCAGTCTATAGATACTCAGCACCATTATACAGTGCATCATATTCATTACCAGTGTGTAGATACTCAGCACCATTATACAGTGCAGCATGTTCATTACCAGTGTGTAGATACTCATCACCATTATACAGTGCAGCATGTTCATTACCAGTGTGTAGATACTCAGCACCATTATACAGTGCAGCATGTTCATTATCAATGTGTAGATACTCAGCACCATTATACAGCGCAGCATGTTCATTACCAGTGTGTAGATACTCAGCACCATTATACAGTGCAGCATGTTCATTACCAGTGTGTAGATACTCAGCACCATTATACAGTGCAGCATGTTCATTACCAGTGTGTAGATACTCAGCACCATTATACAGTGCAGCATGTTCATTATCAGTGTGTAGATACTCAGCACCATTATACAATGCAGCATGTTCATTATCAGTGTGTAGATACTCAGCACCATTATACAGTGCAGCATGTTCATTATCAGTGTGTAGATACTCAGCACCATTATACAGTGCAGCATGTTCATTATCAGTGTGTAGATACTCAGCACCATTATACAGTGCAGCATGTTAATTATCAGTCTATAGATACTCAGTACCATTATACAGTGCAGCATGTTAATTATCAGTCTATAGATACTCAGCACCATTATACAGTGCAGCATGTTCCTTATCAGTGTGTAGATACTCAGCACCATTATACAGTGCAGCATGTTCATTATCAGTGTATAGATACTCAGCACCATTATACAGCGCAGCATGTTCCTTATCAGTGTGTAGATACTCAGCACCATTATACAGTGCAGCATGTTCATTACCAGTGTGTAGATACTCAGCACCATTATACAGTGCAGCATGTTCATTATCAGTGGATAGATACTCACCATCATACTCAGTATCACCATATAGTGCAGCATGTTCATTATTGGTCTATAAGATACTCAGCATCCTCATTTTCATGATCAGTGTATGTTCAGCAATGTTTTTATTATCAGTATATAGATACTCAATATAATTATAGAGTGCATCATGTTCATTATCAGTATACAGATCAGGGGTGCACAAGTTGGACCTGGGGAGCCACAGGCTTTGATTTGAGGATTTCCTTTCTGTGCACAGGTGAGTCAATCAGGATGACCTAAGAAGCGAATGACTCACCTGGGTGCAGCAGAGAAATCCTCAAATCCATGTCTGTGTATGTTCCCTGCAGGACCGAGCTTGTGAACCGCTGGTATTGATATTCGGCAATGTTTTTATTATCAGTATATAGATACTCTTCTGTGTTGCATCTGAAAGAAGACATTTGATAATGTTGAACAGTGTGATTCTTTTTTTTTTTTAATTGAAGAATAAACTGCTTTGAATGTATAACTATGTTTGGGGAATTGTCCCTGTGAGCCAATGAGCAGCAATCTAGCTGTATACTCTGCTCACACAACTATTTCCTTTGGCATTTCCAGTTAGTTTCCAAAAAGTTTAAACAGGTTTTACTGAACCTTTTTTTCTCTCGTTTAAATGAATAATAGAAATATTTGCATTCTATGTCCCTTTATTTTAGTGGCTACCACATAAACAGTCAGAGAAGGGTCTCACATTTTGCATTAGTGTGATGCATATTTTGATTTTATAATAAATATTTAGCCCCCAATGGACCTTGTTGATTCGGCTTGTAACAAACATCACTCTACTATTTTGGAGATTGGTGGGTGCGGTGGGATTTTATGCCCTATCTTACCACAGATCTGTTTCTCTTTATCTCTACAGGATATTAAAGGCCGGGCCTTTGTGATTAAACCCATCTCCTCCCCCCTCATGAAACCTTTACTGGTCTTTGTGAATCCAAAAAGTGGAGGGAACCAGGTGAGCATCAATGGATTATGTATGAAACTATATTTTTTTCTCTTCTTTTTTTTAGATAAAGTACCCCAAATAAATTATGAACGTTTAAAATTTGTGGTTATTAAAAAAATGAATTTAGTAATAGAAAAGCAGCTCTGATTTTACTACATTTTGGCTGTCACTCAGCTCCAGAGGTGTTCCCAACAGATTCACCTTTTTTATCAGCATCTAATTAGCCTCATGATTGATGATCGGCTCAGTCACTTACTTTTGCACATGGCTTCTGAGGTGTCTGCCTGTGGACAGCCAGACTATATTAATACAGCAGAAAACATATGCAAAAGGAACCAATTAATGAGGTAAGTAGATACTGAAAACAAGACCAGTCCGTACGATCTCTTCAACTGAGTGACAGCCATAATATAGTAAGTTTAAAGCTGTTTTTAATTACTAAATATTTGTAATAACACATTTGCAAATATTCCTATTTTATTGCCGCTATCCTACTATATTTAGGATCTATACTATGACCATGTTAGAGGACCACTGTGGAAATGTTTGTCTATGTGGTCTACCTGAGGTGGGTTTCTCTTTGTAAACTAGTGAGTTTCCCTTTAGTCCTGCTGAGAGCACTGGCAGTTCTTACTACCATATTCCCATTGTGCAGGCGCAAACCTCCTGTACATTCAATGCTTCCTCCCACCTCAAGAAGTGATCTGCTAAAAGTAAAATTGCAGATTCCACATCAGCATAAATGCATATAAAACATAATAAATTAGTGGTTGTGTTATTTTATTTTACATTCTAAACAAAATGTTACATGGCCAACTTTTCCTGTTTGCTGGACTAAAAATACAGACTGACCATGGTGGGTTCTCCATTGGTCACCTCTAAAGAAGCATATGCGAAACGAGCGTCAGGCAGTTGAGATTACTTTTGTTAACCTACTTCCGGTTTTGGGGTGGAGGCCAAGATTAGATTTGGAGTCTGCACAGGCAGACGGGCCGCATGTTAGTGCCTTAAGGAACATCAATTGAGGAAGGTCTATAATAGGCTCATTAGTTCTGTAATATGTTTGACATTAACATGTTGCTTGTTGGACTTTCTAGGGTATAAAAATCCTCCAGACGTTCATGTGGTTCTTGAACCCGCGCCAGGTGTTTGATCTATCTCAGGAAGGACCACGAGATGCGTAAGTACCATGGCTAGATGTGCAGAGTAGCCCAAGAGATCTCAAGATTGCCTTATATTCAGTAACATCATAGTAAGTTTCAACATTGTAGAGCGGTAGAGATATGATTTAATGAAAATTATACATATATATATACAAATGTTGAGGGTTCACAAGAAGTTTAAGTTCAAACAAAAATATATATATATATGTATATATGTGTGTGTGTGTATATATATATATATATATATATATATATATATATATATATATATATTTATTTATACATTTATATGCATTTGTGTATATATATATATATATATATATATATATATATATATGTGTGTGTATTTATATATATAAATATATATATATATATATATATGTGTATATATATATATATATATATGTATATATTAATATATATATATTTCTATTACAATATATAATATATAAAGCTACATTATAATTATTTAAGCAAACTACTACTACTACTACTAATTATAATAACATGATAAATAAGATACCTTGTACAGTAAAAGCAGTATACATTGACATATATAAAATGTAACTTTATTATTCTAATATTGGAATCTTGAGATAAATAAATGTAACAAATCTTAATAAAATGTGATATATAATAGATTAAACACATATATAATTATATAAAATGAAATTTAAAATAACCATGTTAAGTAAAAAATGCTCAAAAAATAAATTAACAAAATAAATCAAATTAAAATTGATAAAATAGGTAAAAAGATAAAATTAGATATAAAAAAATATTATTTAGATTTTAAAGTAATATTGTTTATGTATTAAACCTTCCATACTATTAGTAATTATGCTATGTATGTATTTGTGCAAAATGTTTTTGTCTCCTAAATATTTATCAGGGCTTACATTCAGACTGTTAGAAACAGGCTGTCTGGCTCCTATAAAAGCTCCCTGGCTACTTAGTGTTAAATAGTTTTTTACACTCCTGTATATGTAAGTGCAGTTTCCCAGAGTGCAGTGCAACAACTTTACTTATCAAGATTATGTATAGGAAATACGTTTTTAAACTTATTTTTAGATGTCCAAAGTTGAGCCCAGGTGTACATTGCTTTTCTAGGTATATATAACCCCAGACGTTGGTCATTAACAGTAAGTCACAGCTGAACTCCCCAGACACAATCAGAATATATATTAATAAAATCATTAAAACTGATGTTGTTTGTAGTATAAGGAAAAAAACAAACTGAGCCAGGATTTCTGGATCTCTCTTCTTGTGTATTCAGGTTCTCTCAGCTTTAGTACACATGGGTTTTTTAATTCATGCTCGTTAAATCATCTGTGTTCAAGCAGAAAGATATGAAAATCCTGGACTGTTAGCATCCCACACAGGATCAAATTGCCCAGCACTGGCCTTAGTGACTGATCACATGTCCCATTCCTTGACCCTGTGCCTGTTCTTCTTGTCTCCCAGGTTAGAGCTGTATAGAAAAGTGCCAAATCTCCGGATACTTGCCTGTGGTGGTGATGGGACGGTAATGGCATTGCACCCTGCCTGCATGTGTTTATGTGATTGCATTACATTGTGACACCTATTTTATTTTGTTTTGCTTTAAATCCAGGTGATGTTACCCCTTTTCCATATGTTACAAATTAACAGAAGCCATTAGACCCATTATAACTGGGAAAGGGGGAATAGAGCTTCTCTTTTTAAAGTTAATAGACCACTGTACTGCAAAAGCTCAAATGTAATCCCCCCCCTTACCTTTAAACTGTCTGTTTTCTCCTCAAGCAGATCTGCATATCTACTACTACCTGTGTCTCAGTGGCATAGCCAGCTCTTCTTTTGTGCTGGACTAAAAATAAAGTCTGAACAGTTGAATCTACTTCAGTTAAAAGGGTTATGATGGTTGCTGCAGTGTTAATGTGCGGGGCCTATGGAGCAGCTGCAATCATGTTACAATAGAACTGTTACCTCTATATAGGCAGTGTGGTAGAGCTAATGATGTCATTAGACAGGACCAGTGACATCATCACATCCTGCTTCCACGCTTCATGATAGTCCAGCACACAGGCAGAGCTGGCCACACCCCTGGCACAGGTCGGAGGAGATACACAGCTTTGCTTGAGGGAAAAACTGACAGCTTAAAAGCCAAGACATTTTTTTTATCCTAAATTGCATATTGTTTTCAACAGCCTATGCCCAGCAAATAAACATATGAGCGTTACTTGTAATTACAATACAGTGGTCCTTTATGGATATTACTTCTATGGATACATTAATATTAAAGGGGGGAGCTCAGTCAGTTTTTGTCAGATCATTTGTTATCATACTACCTACTACGCTCTGAAAGCTGGACCGTCCTATTGGCCCTTTAAAGCTACGCAGCAGAAGTTCTAAATATGGAATAATTATGCATTTTCTTACAGTAAACTACTATTGAAATGTGTCATTTTGAGCTTACAGTAAGCCATTTTGATTAATAGATTAATATATTTTCTTAATGAGAGATCATTGCCACTAATTGCTGATCATCCCCTGAGCCACTGTCTTTAATGCAGTCATCTGCACACAAAAAAAGACCCAGGATACATGTCTAGTCCTTTTTGTGCAGATGACTACCTTTAAGACAATAAGCCCAAGGTGTAATCAGTAATTCATAACAATGATCTCTCATTAATAAAAGATAATATGTTTTAAAAATATACCATATATAGGACCTACACTGTGTGAGGCTGCTTTTCTTTCCATTATTATAAGTACCCAGTTCGCTGCTCCCTGTTGAGTGATTTTATTTGCAGTTATTATTTTCCTTGCTGCACCCCCCTCTCCTGATCCCCCCAATCTTACTCCTCATCTCCTCCCCATTACAGGTGGGCTGGATCCTCTCTGTCTTAGATCAGCTGCAGATCAACCCTCAACCCCCAGTTGCTATTTTGCCGCTTGGCACTGGGAACGACCTCGCTCGCACCCTGAACTGGGGAGGGGTAAGTGATCCTACATTGATTGCACTCCATCAAATACAGATTTTATCACGAATTAGTAAGTAAACAATCTAATTAATTATAAATTGTACAGCACTGGGGTCCTTACATACGTTCATGAACAAATAAAGATGTGTCATTTATGCCTTAGTACTTCACAAATATATACATGTAGTATGAATTTACTTGCCTGGACCCCCCCCCCCCCCCCCGCATCCTATTATCTCACGCAAACATGGCTAACCCTGTCAATGGTGCACAGAAACCCTGACATCTTATTAGAGAATTGCAGCCACTTCCACCACTTTGTGAGACAGAGCACTAGTAAAAGAAGGCAGAGTTTCTCGAAGGAACTTCCAAAAGGTGTGAGATGTTGGACAAACTAGATTTGAAATGATAGCTTGCTTTGCATAGTATATTTTCTTTAAACTTTATTAACATAAGATAGATAGATAGATCGATAGATAGATAGATAGATAGATAGAGGGATAGATAGACTGATTAATAGATAGATAGATAGATAGATAGATAGATAGATAGATAGATAGATAGATAGACAGATAGATAGATAGATAGATAGATAGATAGACAGATAGATAGACACATAGATGGATGGGTAGGTAGATAGATGGATAGATAGATAGATTGATAGATAGATAGATAGATAGATAGAGGGATAGATAGACTGATTAATAGATAGATAGATAGATAGATAGATAGATAGATAGATAGACAGATAGATAGATAGATAGATAGATAGATAGATAGATAGATAGACAGATAGATAGATAGATAGATAGATAGATAGATAGATAGATAGACACATAGATGGATAGATAGATGGGTAGATAGATAGATAGATAGATAGATAGATAGATAGATAGATAGATAGACAGATAGATAGACACATAGATGGATAGATAGATGGGTAGATAGATAGATAGATAGATAGAGATAAATTGTTTAGGCATAAACAATTTAGTGGACTTTCATCATTTTCCCCCTTCTCTTGGATGCTCATTAATGTGTTTGTGAGCAAGAAATCCCAATTGGATTAGCCTTCTTTGAAGGTAATGCCACTGAAAAACACTAGATGTCACTCTAAGACCTCACTCTTACTTTTAAATCAATCCTTTTGAAATTAAACTGGATAATTGCTGTATAGAAGAGAAACTAGATATTATTATTATTATTATTATTATCCTTTATTTGTAAAATGCCAACATATTCTGCAGCACTATACAGGGGTTAGGTAATAGGCAAGAAATACAATATTAACACATTGCAAAAGAATGGAGGACCCTGTATTTGAGCTTAATATCAAACGTACATAGATCTTGTTCCCAAAGCACCGACACACGATTGTAAGTTTGTGAGTTTTCAATCTAAATATGTGTACCCCAATTCACAACCATCCTAATTAAATGAATAAGGGACACAAAAATTAACAAAAATAAACTTCATCATGCATTACCAGAGTTTTATGGAGCAGTATGTCTTTCCCATTAAAGCTTTGATTCATAATTTATCTTCTATATATAGGAATGTATATATTATATATCATTTTTAATTATATTTTGGGGGGAAAGGTCAGGGGCATTGAGAATTTAAACTGAGAAATAAAAAACATTTTTTTTGAGGGGCACTGCAGCAATGGTTCCCTCCAGATCAGGCCCCGGTGCATTGCTGGTAGATCCTCCCCTGCTTCCTGCCCTGGGAGTAGAGTTGAATTATTCCCCACAGATTTTTTGGGGGCTCAGAAACACTGAGCTACAGTATCAGTCATCTTCGGACTTGCATTCATTGATGATACTGCAATACTACTGACCAACTCTAGATGTCACTCTAAGACCTTACTAATCATATTTGGTTGATAGCTCATTGCTTTTGTTGCAATAAATTGCTGTATTGGTTGAAATATAAACTGATTAAAATGACACAAAACCTCATCTATAGATATCTATAAGATAAATCCTTGTACAACTACTGAGATTTTGGTCATTTACTATGGACCTTATTTTTGTAGTTTATTTATGTTAATTACTGTTTTTTTTTTGTTTTGGTGGGTTTCTGAGTTTTAAGTTCTGAGTCAGCAATTTTTATAATCAAAGATCAACTTTTTTTATCCACAATAAACTTAATATTTGTTTACACTGATCTTTAATGGTTTAATGTTCTGAATGTTGGCCCATTACGGTACATCGCCCGGCTACCTCTCACGCCGGTTTCATTTCTGCCATGTTCAGGGGTACACAGATGAGCCAGTGTCCAAGATCCTCTGCCATGTAGAAGATGGCACCATAGTGCAGCTGGACCGGTGGAACCTGCAGGTGGAGAGGAATCCCGACCTACTCCATGAGGAACTGGATGATGGGACACATAAGGTCAGAGGTCAGATGCTCTGCCAGCAAATCTGGGGGGTGTAAGAGCCAGTGGAGATACCCTGGTGCCTGCTGAAACAATATACTGCTGTGCACTATTTCACATTGCTCTACACTGCTTCACACACACACATATATATATATATATATATATATATATATATATATATATATATATATATACACACATCTGAACTATATATATACAGTGCCTTGCAAAAGTATTCACACCCTTGGCATTTTTCGTGTTTTGTTGCCTCACAACCTGGAATTAACATGGATTGTTTGAGGATTTGCGTCATTTAATTTACAGATCATGCCCACAACTTTGAAGATGTTTTTTTTTTTTTTATTGTGAAGCAAATAACAAATAGCACAAAATAACAGAAAAAGTCAATGTGCATAACTATTCACCCCCCTAAAGTCAATACTTTGTAGAGCCGCCTTTTGCGGCAATCACAGCTCCAAGTCGCTTTGGATAAGTCTCTATGAGCTTGCCACATCTTACTGCTGGGATTTTTCCCCATTCCTCCTTGCAAAACAGCTCCAGCTCCTTCAAGTTGCATGGTTTGGTCTTTAAGTCTGACCACAGATTTTCTATTGGATTGAGGTCTGGGCTGTGACTAGGTCATTCCAACACATTTACAGGTTTCCCCTTAAACCACCCAAGTGTTGCTTTACCAGTGTGTTTGGGGTCATTGTCCTGCTGGAAGGTGAACCTCCGTCCTAGCCTCAAATCACATACAGAGTGGTACAGGTTTTGCTCAAGAATATCCCTGTATTTAGCACCATCCATCTTTCCCTCAACTTTGATCAGTTTCCCAGTCCCGGCTGCTGAAAAAAAAAAAAAAAAAACACAGCATGATGCTGCCACCACCATGTTTCACTGTGGGGATGGTGTTCTTTGGGTGATGTGATGTGTTGGGTTTGCGCCAGACACAGCGTTTTCTTTGATGGCCGAAAAGTTACATTTTAGTCTCATCAGACCAGAGCACCTTCCTCCATACATTTTGGGAGTCTCCCACATGCCTTTTCGCAAACTCAAAACATGCCATTTTGTTTTTTGCTGAAAGTAATGGCTTTCTTCTGGCCACTCTGCCATAAAGCCCAACTCTATGGAGCGTACGGCTTATTGTCGTCCTATGTACAGATACTCCAGTCTCTGCTGTGGATCTCTGCAGCTCCTCCAGGGTTACCTTAGGTCTCTGTGCTGCCTCTCTGATTAATGCCCTCCTTGCCCGGTCCGTGAGTTTTGGTGGGCGGCCGTCTCTTGGCAGGTTTGCTGTTGTGCCATGTTCTTTCCATTTGGTTATGATAGATTTGATGGTGCTCCTGGGGAACATCAACAATTTGGATATTTTTTTATAACCTAACCCTGACTTGTACTTCTCAACAACATTGTCCCTTACTTGTTTGGAGAGTTCCTTTGTCTTCCTGGCAGTGTTTGGTTAGTGGTGCCTCTTGCTTAGGTGTTGCAGCCTTTCAAAAAAGGTGTGTATATGTAACGACAGATCATGTGACACTTAGATTGCACACAGGTGGACATCATTTTACCAATTATGTGACTTCTGAAGGTAATTGGTTGCACCAGAGCTTTTTATGGGCTTCATAACAAAGGGGGAGAATACATACGCACATGACAATATTCTGTTTTCTATTTATAAAAAATAGTTTTAAGTATATATTTTTCTCATTTCACTTCACCAACTTAGACTATTGTGTTCTGATCCATTACATACAATTCAGATTAACAAAACATTGAACTTAAGGCTGTAATGTAACAAAATAGGTAAAAAGTCAAGGCACTGTATATACTGTATATGTATACATGCATGTATATGTGTGAATGTGTGTGTGTGTATATATATATATAGTAGCTACTTGCCCTTCCAAAATGACAGGAATAAGCCCCAGCCCCTCTCCCAGTGGTTATCAAAGAAAAGTGCCCATAATAGGTTTTGGCCCTGGTTGTGGCTCAGGGGGTTTCCTCAACAGTCAGTCATGACAGCTATTTATATATATGAGTAATCAGAGTATATATATATATATATATATATATATATATATATATATATATATATATATATAAAATAAATAAATAGTACATTTGTGCTCACATTTGAGTGTCTAAAACAAGTTAAAACACTTGTTTCCTGCTCAGAATTCCAAGAAATACAGCACGGGCAGGGACATGTAAATGTGCCCACAAAGGCTTTGCTATTTCAATCCATTACCATTTTAAACATGGCTTCCTTTAAGCATATGCCTGCTGTATTACACAGCTTTGAGCAAAGCTCAGGATGGATTATATACAAGCCAGGAATCCTACTGACGTACAGTTGTTTCAAGGTTACAGCCTCTCATCAGAGTGGGGCCGGTTCCTAGCCTGTGTGGTAGATATATAAATATATACAGTTATGAATACAACTCAAAATAAAAGAAATATATGAGTACACACACCGCCCTTTCATTGGTGAGAAAAGTAATTGGGGTCTTTCTCCTATAAGATTCACCTATATTTAGTCATTTTTTCTAATGTGCTAAAGAGTATATTTTGTTTTTGTATGTAAAGAAGGTGAAGGAGGGACAGTTGGAGCCATTTTTAAGTGTCCGTCTCTATATGACCATGTATGAATGAAATGTAACAGCAAATATGTATTTAAAGATGTACACCGCTCAGTGTGGTTAATGATCATGCCACTATGATATGTGATTACATGCGTGATATTTTCCTCTCTCACTCACATTTGCTATTGTGCATTTAAAAAAACAAAAAATGAATGCTACAAAGATTAAAATGGACATTCTGTGCAACGTGTCTTTAAGGATCTCCTGAGCAGAATCCTCTGATTTGATTGCATCAGATAAAGACAATATATAGGACTGATTTCTCCATAGAGCTCCATAGCGCAGCACTGAAAATCCTAAAATCCTGGCATGGTTAAAAAACTGCATATTTAGAACTTTTGACCTTTGCAGCACTTTCTTTTTCGTGTAATGTCATAAACCTGCCTCATATTCCGTGTTTTTAAAGTGGCACAGCAAAGGTCGTAGTACAAATAAACCACACTGACTGGGTGTCAAGAACGTTGAGCGGAATGATTAGATAATTGATTTTAATAGTTGGGTATTTTAAGCATAAATTCTGTATAACTCCCTTGGTCTCAGGACATTACCGGCATTAAATATCACAGTGGGCTTTGATAAAGCAGAATAAAATACCCCGTTGGTTTAAATCCAAATAGCAATAAGAGTTTAACAATTAAAATCCAAATGGGCATGCTCTTCTTCTGTATCACCCGCCATATTGTGCGAGTTATTTAATGGCGCTACACTCAGGGAGGTCTCTTGTAGATAATGCCTGCTTAAGATACCAAACTTCCCACCTTAGTTACAGTATCTACAATGCCATTCAAAAATTAACAAGCAGTTATTATATTTATTTATTTGTGTATTTTAATTTAATTAATAACTGGTGTCACTGTAAATAAATAGTCAAATAAATAACAAACACTTGACAACAGATCTGTGCTTCCTCGCAGCTTCCACTCGACGTGTTCAATAACTACTTCAGTCTGGGGTTTGATGCGCACGTCACGCTGGAGTTCCACGAGTCTCGAGGTGAGTTGGGTTTACACCCCGCAAAGGTTTCTCATGTGCCCCCCATAAATATATGCATTTTAATATCAATTTCCTTTAAAAAAAAAAGTTCAGAATGAATTTAATCTGAACTGTAGACTAAATATGTAATTTATATATAAAGATGATATACCCATCTGCATGTCAGCATCCATAATCCTGTGCGTCCAATGGAAACATTATGTTGGGGCATAGGCTGATAATGCAATTTAGAGAGAAGCTTTGTTATTCCTGGGCCTTAACCCTCAATGATTCATATACCTGAAGCACTGGGAGTTTTCTTTTATTTAGTATTTAAATAGTACATATGTATTCACATTTGAATATCTAAAACAAGCCAAAAAAAATGCTTCTAGCTCAGAATTCTGAGAAATACAGTTATTGCACTGCATTCTGGGAAGCTGAGCAGGGATATTTGCGCACAAAGGCTTCGCTCTTGCAATCCATAACCATATGAAACATGGCTTCCCTTAAGCATATGCCCGCTGTATCAACAGCTTTGAGCAAAGGTAGTGTTGGATTATATACAGGCTAGGAATCCCACCCACGTGCAGCCTTTTCAAGGTTACTGCCTCTCATCTTGTGGATATTTTGAGTAGGTAGTTCATTACAACAATCATTTAATATATGGTGGGCAAAAGAGCGATAGAAACCCTCCGCCGTCCAGTAGTAAAGTAAGAAAATAGTACATTTGTGTTCACATTTGAAAGTCTAAAAGTCAGTTAAAAAAATGGTTTCTCGCTTAGGTTTTCCAGAAATACAGTAATTGTACTGCACTCTGGGAGACTGGGCGGGGACATTCAAATAAGACTACAATGCATTTCACTCTTAAATCCAAAAACACTTTATACATGGCTTCTTTTATACATATGCTTGCTGTATTACACAGCTTTAAGCAAAGCATAAGATGGATTATGCACAAGCCAGGAAACCCACCCACTAAAAGCCATTGTTTTGAGGTTAATGCATCTCGTCAGTGTGGGGTTGGTACCTGGTGTGTGCAGTTGATTTTGTGGTTTATCACCACAATCATTTAACGTATGGTGGGCAAACCAGCGAACAAACAGTAGTATATGTGAAAACCATGTATACACA
The DNA here is from genome assembly GCA_027410445.1 of Discoglossus pictus. NCBI lineage: Eukaryota > Metazoa > Chordata > Amphibia > Anura > Alytidae > Discoglossus > Discoglossus pictus. The sequence goes on from CM050167.1 coordinate 18,240,193, forward strand.
TATACAACCACAACCGGTGGACGTGCCCCAAGCTGGAAAGAGCCTGTAATCAATAATGAATTAAATTTCCGGATGTCTCCAGACAAAAAACTCTCCCGCCGCAAATGTAACTTTTACAAAAGATTAGCGAAAATGCTGAAATGGAAAAACCGAGTATAGGAATGTAGGCTCATTCTCAAACAGATGGGAAAAATGGACATTTGCGATTCAATTGGCGCCTTTTTGTGGGCTCCAAACAGGTTACGAGTTACGGCCTTGAAAACTTTGCAATGGTAAAACCCGGAACGTACAGCCTCCCGAAGCCTTTGATCTTTCACTTTCGCAAGAGTTACGATTGCTAAAATCGCAAATCGCTATTCAATTTCTCCAATTCCCCAAGTCCACAAATGTTTTCACACCCGGAAATGGCAAATGGACTAGACTAGTATGGGCATTCCTTTTTATTATTTCAAATTTGAGTGTTTGCGAGTCTGCTCGCATATCGGACCCCAAAACCGAATTGATTGACATGTAACCTCCATGTTGTACTGCCGTAAGAATGACGGTCTTTTGTTCTATTGGCTGATTCGAAATGGGAGGTTACGGTCTTGCTTACTTGATCACGTTGCCGCTGTGAACTGCTACGCACAAGTGCTTGGTTTACGGTTTCGGCTTTGGGCCAGTAACTTGCGGGCTTGATCAATTGAATTGCTCCGGGAATCAGAGATGAACGAGAGCCTGCAGCAAGCCCGCAGACATACGGCCTAATTGCGAGAGTTGCTGGCTTGGAATTGAATTGGACCCTATGTCTGTAACATTTGGATATTATGGGATTTCTTATTGTGCTTCCCTTTCCTTCTTCCCTTCTACCTCTTAGTTATATTTATTTTATAAGCAATAGACAGTACACAACTTTTGTATTAAGGAGCAAAAATGTTTATTGTATTGTACTTCTCATTACAAAATGGAAAATAAACAGTTAAAAAAAAAAACATGGCACCCCAACAGACAGGTGACTCTAGGCAGCTGCCCGCTCTGTTTTATGGGAAATCTGTCCCTAGGTCTGGGGCAGAAACGAATGTAGGAAGCCCTTCAGGTGTGTGCAGTGATGCTGAAAGATCTAAACATTTCCAAATTTCCAATAGGCTATTTTGAAACTAACACTAGATAATGAATGGGACATATTTTGGAAAGTAAAAAAAAAAAGCTAAGAAGTATTAAATTCAGCGATGATGCAGTGAGAACCACCATTTTTGTTTTGTTTGTCTGTTTCTTCATTGGAGAGAGAACCATGGATGCAGAGGACTATTTAATTGCTTATGTGACTATATGACAATCCTCAGTGCCAGTGTCTTCAAGAAAACAAATACTTTTCACTATACAAGACCACTCACTTACTTTCAAGCTCGATCAAGGCAATGGCTGCCCACAGCGGTCCTTTATATGATCAACTTCATAGCTTAAATGGACTGAAATCTAAAATTACAAGGACAGTAATTTCTTAATTTGTGTTATATATTTAAAAGAGCAATGAAAACATTGGTATAAAAAAACATCATATTTCATAAAACAATGTGCCTAAAGTCCTCTAATATTAGATTTATCCTGCAGCACAGCTCTACTCTCTCAGTTTGAAAGTCCTGTGTACAGAGGGGCCTAATTGTATTGGTCACAATAATGTTGGATTAGTCACAACTTTTTAGAGATTACAGGGTTTTTGAACCCACGCCTGAATCTTCTATATACATAATGAGCTGCCACCAATTAAGGTATTGGGTTTGATGAATGATATCATTGTAACTGTGTAACTTTTAACTGCAGAAAAGGGGTTTTTTGTTCAAATATTCTTTATTTTTATCCTTTTTTATTGACAATAACCACAAGTTGCAAATAATTGCAGAGCATTACTTCTCCCTTGCAGGCGCTCATTGCGAGGCCCGTAATGGCCGCAGAAGGGAGAGGGGGGAGAGGCTGTAGTGGGGGGGAGTGGCCCGCAATGTGCACCGAGGGCTCTCATTGCGAGGGCTACAATGGTCGCACGGGGAAGAGGCATGAAATGAGCGCTGAAAGCCCCAGAAGGGAGAGGGCCCCAGAAGGGACAGCGGGGAGAGGGTCACCAGCCTCCCCCCACCTTAATGTGGATCTTAAGGGAATCCAGGTGGGATTCATTGGGGGCTCAGCAGTACTGCTATCCCTCCACTGCCAGTGCGTCTTCTCTCCAGGGCAGGGAATACCAAATAAAGTCACATGTGTGTGTGATGTCATTCAGGATTCCCTCCCCTGGCAAAAAGCGCCGGCAGGGGAAGGTATAGCAGTACCAAAGAGCCTGGAAAAAAACAACTAGGCAGCTCTGCCCCCCACCAGAGCAGGGCCCCAGTGCACTGCACAGCCTGCACCAACAGTAGCTCCACCCCTGTTTATTGGAATTGGTTATATTTGGGAGATAGTAATGGCGTCCTGTCCATCTTGATGGCAGCAGCCTTTCCACCTCCCAAGTCTTGTCTATGTTTTCTCTGTTCCAGCCCCGAGCGATTCTCCTCTCTCTCTTTGCTGATTAGATTTACTTATTTTGGTTCATGTTTCCGAGGCAACAAACAAACAATTAACACAAACAAACATGTAGTAATTAAACGGTATGTATAATGGATCATTAGAGCAGGCAGCTGAGCAGCGTTCCTTCTAATGGTGAATAAATAGACTGATTTAGGTTCAGAAAGATCATATTCCAGAAATATATAATAATGAAACAATACACCCACCGGAATTGCATTAAAGGGATACGAAAGGTTTCTGAATTTTACTAGGTATATAATATCCCTGTGCATCTATTTACTTTTATGTACTGTGATTTTATTAGGAAGTGTTTATAAGCTCTGTTTTTACTGCCTAAAATCAACTAAATAATCCTTGTACCAGTCTGTCCTCTGCAGCATATGAAGAAACAGACTCTGTGTGACTGAATGTGCAGTGCCCTAGCCTATCAGGGACCATGTCTCAGCAGCATGTTGCTGAGAGATGGTCATTGTTTGCTTAGTATGAAACACAGAGCAGCAAATATACTGTCTGTTTCTTCATGAGCTGCAGAGGGCAGACCCATAGAGGAACTATTTGTTTGGTTTTAGGCAGTAAAAACAGAGCTTATAAGCACCTTTAATAAAATAAAGTACATAAAAGTAAATAGATACACTGGGATATTATATATCTAGTAAACCTTCCCTGTCTCTTTAAAGTACCACTCTAGCCCAATACATACAATATGGTCTTTTAAAGAAGTATACTTAATAATGAACAAAAAAGTAAAAAAAAAGTAAAAAAGGAAGTGATACACACTTAAATTGAAATATATTATCTGCTTCTGCCATTTAGAGGAGACAATGAGCCAGATTCAATTTGAAGCCCGCATCTCGCAGTATACAGGCCGTATGTCTATGGGTGTGCTGCAGGTTTGAACTCTGCTACAATTCCGGTGCTATTAAATTGAACAAGCCCGCAAGTTACGGGTGGCACGCCGAAGTCGTAAGCCATGCATTTGTTTGTAGCATTTCAGAGCTGGAACATGATCAATTAAGCAAGGCCATAACCTCCCATTTCGAAAAGAGAAATTCAGAAAATTAGACCGTCATTATTAGGTCAGTAAAACATGGAGGTTACCTGTCAATCAATTAGCGTTTCCGGTCTGATATGTGAGCGGAATCGCAAACCTTCAAAATACAAAAAAATAAAAATGAATGCCAATACTGTTCTAGTCCATGTGGGTGGCCTGATATGTATTAACTCATTGATTCCCCAGATCATTATAACCCGGAAATGAAACATAAAATTTCATTTTTTATTGCAGATTTGCGAGCTTGTTCAATTAATTCTAATGTCTGTCAGCGCTTTCCTCGTCTTTTTAAGTGCAATATTGATTTTTTTATTTGCATTTACAGTGCTACGGACAGGGGTTAAACCCCTTGGGGGTCCTCTATAGTACTTGTAAGATTTTCTTCTACATTTGCCACTTATGGGTGTGAAAACATTTGCGGGCTTGGGGAATTGTAGCAATTGATGAGCGATTTGCGATTTTAGCGATCGTAACTCTTGCGGACGGGAAAGATCAAGGGCTTCGGGAGTCTGTACGTTCAAGGTTTAACCATCACAATGTTTTCAAGGCCGTAACTCGTAACCCGTAAACCGTTTTGAGCTCGCAAAAAGACACCAATTGAATAGGAAATCAACTTACGGCCTCACTTACGGGCTCCAGTAACTTACAGTTGCTCATTTGAATCGGGCTCCATGACAGCAGAGGTTTTCAGCTACTAAAGTAACAATGTGGCATTTATTAGTGCCAGTGACCCTTTTAAAATAATTCTTCAGCCTTTTTTTTTAAGTTGATATTATCTGTAAATGACGCAAAACAAATTTCAAATCATTAAACAGCTTACATTTAGTTGACCCCAATTCAGCCAGCGTGGGCAGCCCACTTGGATATTTTCTAATGTATTCAGAATGTTTCCATCCAATCAGAAGCAGCTGCTGTGTCTCCGCATAGAATGTCAAGTCACAGCTGATGCAGTAGAGACAAGAATAAATAGTGGAAAGTGCTGATATTCAAAAGGCATTCGCTATTTTGCTGACCAGTGTAAGTTATGTAAATAAATGTAAACTTGCTTTGTATCGATGGTATGCTATATAGGCTGGCTGGGATCTGATAGGCTAGTACTGCACTATACATCAAGGGCTGTTGGAATTTGGTTGTATTCATACAACTATGTTCCTGTTTAATTAGTTTTTCTCTGAAATAGTAACGGTGAAAGCATCCACATGAGTGACATCTGGTCAGCAAAGACATTAAGTAACATCAGTTCTCCCAATGCACAGAGGTGCCAGTCGCTTCCATATAATGAACCGCGTATGCCAGTGTTTTCAGTTCACTCTCTGAAATATTCAGGCACATTGGCAGTGTGCAGTATGGTGCCCGACATAACTGGTGCCCCAGCACTATGATGCCAGGTACCATCTGCCCCAGCACTATGATGCCAGGTACCATCTGCCCCAGCAATATGATGCCAGGTGTCATCTGCCCCAGCAATATGATGCCAGGTACCATCTGCCCCAGCACTATGATGCCAGGTACCATCTGCCCCAGCACTATGATGCCACGTACCATCTGCCCCAGCACTATGATGCCAGGTGAAATCTGCCCCAGCACTATGATGCCAGGTACCATCTGCCCCAGCAATATGATGCCAGGTGCCATCTGCCCCAGCAATATGAGGCCAGGTGTCATCTGCCCCAGCACTATGATGCCACGTACCATCTGCCCCAGCAATATGATGCCAGGTGCCATCTGCCCCAGCAATATGAGGCCAGGTGTCATCTACCCCAGCACTATGATGCCAGGTACCATCTGCCACAGCACTATGATAGCAGGTACCATCTGCCCCAACACTATGATGCCAGGTACCATCTGCCCCAGCACTATGATGCCAGGTACCATCTGCCCCAACACTATGATGCCAGGTATCATCTGCCCCAGGTGCCAGGTATCATCTGCCCCGGGTGCCAGGTATCATCTGCCCCGGGTGGCCTGATATGTATTAACTCATTGATTCCCGAGATTGATATAACACGGAAATGAAACATAAAAAAAACTGATTGCCGATTTGCGAGCTTAAGACTGTTGTGCAATTAAGTCTAATGTCTTTCACCATGTTAAATGGGTTCCTCATGTTCCTAATAAACACATATATTGTCATATTATTTCTGCATTATTATATTATTTCTGCACCCAGAGTGAATTTCAGCTCATCCCCGTCACTATGATGCCAGGTACCATCTGCCCCAGCAATATGATGCCAGGTATCATTTGCCCCAGCACTATGATGCCAGGTATCATCTGCCCCAGCACTATGATGCCAGGTACCATCTGCCCCAACACTATGATGCCACGTACCATCTGCCCCAACACTATGATGCCACGTACCATCTTCCCCAACACTATGATGCCACGTACCATCTGCCCCAACACTATGATGTCAGGTTTCATCTGCCCCCGCACTATGATGCCAGGTACCATCTGCCCCAGCAATATGATGCCAGGTATCATTTGCCCCAGCACTTTGATGCCAGGTATCATCTGCCCCAGCACTATGATGCCAGGTACCATCTGCCCCTGCAATATTATGCCAGGTGTCATCTGCCCCAGCACTACAAGGCCAGGTACCATCTGCCCCAGCACTAGGATGCCACGTATCATCTGCCCCAACACTATGATGCCAGGTACCATCTGCCCCCACACTATGATGCCAGGTACCATCTGCCCCAGCACTATGATGCCAGGTACCGTCTGCCCCAACACTATGATGCCAGGTACCATCTGCCCCAGCACTAAGATGCCAGGTACCATCTGCCCCAGCAATATGATGCCAGATACCATCTGCCACAGCACTATGATGCCAGGTAACATCTGCCCCAGCACTATGATGCCAGGTACCATCTGCCCCAACACTAAGATGCCAGGTCCCATCTGCCCCAGCACTATAATGCCACGTACCATCTGCCCCAGCACTATGATAGCAGGTACCATCTGCCCCAGCACTATGTTGCCAGGTACCATCTGCCCCAGCACTATGATGCCAGGTACCATTTGCCGCAGCACTATGATGCCAGGTACCATCTGCCCCAACACTATGATGCCAGGGACCATGTGCCCCAGCACTATTATGCCACGTACCATCTGCCCAGCACTATGATGCCAGGTACCTTTTGCCCCAGCACTATGATGCCAGGTACCTTCTGCCCCAACACTATGATGCCATGTACCATCTGCCCCAGCACTATTATGCCACGTACCATCTGCCCCAGCACTATGATGCCAGGTACCATTTGCCCCAGCACTATGATGCCAGGTACCTTCTGCCCCAATACTATGATGCCAGGTACCATCTGCCCCAGCACTATGAAGCCACGTACCATCTGCCCCAGCACTGTGATGCCACGTACCAGCTGATGTTCAAACACAGACTGATTTTCTATATCCAGGAGGCATCAAACTAAATATTCATGCAGCTTATCTCCTGTTTGGATTAATTACTCTTTTTGTATCTGTTGCCCCCCCAATTCCCTCTCCTCTTCTCATCCTGTTTTCTCTCTCCATAGCTCATCATCTGTCTCTCTCTTCATCCCTCTTTCTCTCTTCACTCCTCATCCCTCTATCTCTCTTCACTCTCCATTCCTCTCTATCTCTCCTCACTCATCATCCTTCTTTATCTATCCATTCCTCACATCCCTCTCCTCCTTCTAGTCATAATCTCTCTCCTCTCATCATCTATCTCATCATCTATCTCTGTCATCATCCCTCTTTCTCTCTTTTCTCTCCATCCCTCTTCATCTCTCTCCTCACTCCTCATCCCTCTTTCGCTATCCATTCCTCACATTCCTCTTTCTCCTTCTACTCATAATCTCTCTCCTCTCATCATCTCTCCCTCTCTCTCATCATCCCTCTTTCTCCTATCACTCCTTATCCCTCTTTCTCTCTCCATTTTTCATTCCTTTCTCACCTCACTGCTCATCCTTCTTTTTCCCCACTCCACTTTGCTCATTCTCTCTCCACACCACTCTTTCCTTCCTGGCTCATTTTATCACCTCATTCCTCACCCCCTTTCTATCTCTATCCCCCATACCCTTTTCATCATACTCATCTCCCTCCTCTCTCTCTCATCATCCCTCTTTCTCCTACCACTTCTCATCCCTCTTTCTTCACGTTTTATATCTCTCTCTCTCTCTTCACTCCTTATCCCTCTATCTTTCTTTTTCTTCACTCCTTGAAGTCCCTATTTCTCTCCCCACTGCTCCTGCTGCTTTCTCCGCACTCCCCTTTGCTCATTCTCTCCATCCTTACCCCTCTTTCCATCCTGACCCTCTCTTTCTTTCATTGTCACTCCTTTTTTTTCTCACCCTATATATCATCCCTTTCTCTCCAGTCACCTTCCTTCTTTCTCTCCCCCCTCCCATTCTCTAATTCTATCCTCACTCCTCATAGTTCATTCTCGTTCCACTCCTTATTCCTTTTTCTCAATCCATTCTCTCTCATTCCTCATCCCTTTTTTCTCCACACTTCTCATCTGTCTTTCCCACCACTACTCTTCATTGCTTTTTCTTTACTCCACAACTCATTCCTCATTTCTCCACTCACAACTCATGCTGCATTCTCTCCCCACTCCCTATCCATCGCCCTCTCTCCATTCCTCACTCATTTTTTTGTCTCCAAAACTTGGACCAGCAGACAAGGCCTTTATATCCTGGCATCGGTTCACAGACTGTTGTTTAGAATGTCTGCCCTAGAAGTGCCCACATCAGGGCAGGACTACTGGTACTAGCCACAAACAAGATATGATATGAAAGGGCAAACTCTATACATAATAAAAAGAACTTTGTTGATGTTTAAAGGGATATGGAAGGTTCCTAGATGTTACTAGGTATATAATATCCCTGTGTATCTATTTACTTTTATGTACTTTATTTTATTAAGAAATACTTATAAGCTCTGTAGGACTGCAAATGCAGTGTAGTGTCCTAACCTATCAGGGACCACGTCTCTGGTTAGTATGAGACACAGCACAGTCACTACTACTAACAGAGTCTTTTTTCATGAGCTGAAGAGGGCAGACCCATGCAGGAACTATTTGTTTGATTTAAAGCTGTTACACAGTATAAGCACTTCTTAACAAAATAAAGTACATAAAAGTAAACAGATACACAGGCATATTATGTACCTAGTAAAATCCAGAAACCCTCCATATCCCTTTAAGACAATGGCCCCTTTTCAATTGCAAGCCCGTAGTTGCCTTCATACTGGCTGTAAGTCTGTGGACTTGAAATTTGCAATTTTTACAGAGCGATTAATTTAATCCAGCCCGCAACTACCAGGCCGAAAGACTAAACCGTAAAACATGCACCCATAAGTAGCATTTCAGGGCGTGATCATGATCAATTAAGCAAGCCTGTAAGTTACATTTTTAGACAGAGCGAATAGTAAATGAAACCGTCATCATGACGTCAGTAAAACATGGAGGTTAAATGTCAATCAATTAGCGTTTTAAGGTGTGATATGCGATCAGACTCACAATCCGGCAATGTGCAAAATAATAAAAATGAATGAAGAAATGTTCTAGTCCATGTGGGTGGCCTGGTATGTATTAACGCTTTGATTCCCGAGATTGATATAACACGTAAATTAAACATAAAAAAAAAAAATTTGATGGCAGATTTGCGAGCTTAAGCTTAAGACTGTTGTGCAATTAAGTCTGATGTCTTTCATCGCTTTCCCCGCCTTTTAAAGTGTAGTATTGATTTTTTTATTTGTATTTGCAGTGCTACGATCAGGTGTTTAACCCCCTTGTGAGTCCTGTCTGGTACTCGTAGGATTTTCTTCTACATTTGCCATTTACAGGTGTGAAAACAATTGCGGACTTGAGGAATTGTAGCAATTGAATAGCGATTTGCGATTGTAACATTTACGGGCTTGACAGATCAAAGGTGTAACGGCTACCCCGGTAGTGAGAGGGTACCAACCGTTGGAGACGTCCTTTTCTGAAGCAAGGTGCTGTGCAGTAATGAAATGTTTATTCCCATACACGATATCCCATTGTATAATCCAGGAGTGCTGTAAAATGTGGCAGAGTAACGGTACCATAAATCCCCCCCAAAGAACGAGACGATGCTACGTTTTGAAGGGTCAAGTAGAACTCTCTTTTATTAAAAACAAAAACACATTTTTAAACACTTCCCATACACAGTAGGGGCAGTGACTACCTTTGGTCAACCCCTAATTACCTCTGGCCAATCAGACAGGGTTAATGCGTGGGAGCCAGGAGTCCCCTCCCCCAGGAGCCGCCCACTAGGCGTGGCTAACTGCTCATTCTCCCTCTGACGGTGGAGAGAGTAACATCTATAAGCTCACTTATTCCCCTGCTGGGAGTATGGGGAAACCCCAGGTCATCTCATTATTCAAGAGTCCTTACCCCCATTGTTCATGGTGCCATCTCGTCTGCTAAAACACTTTTGTTCTGCTATCTCTTGTTTGGTTTAGCAAATCCTATTAAGAGGCAGATGGCAACTCCTGACCAAGTGTATGAGACCCAAAGATATGTGACTGCATACCACACAATACAATATATTTACAGATATAATAACAACATTTTATAACCCAGAACATATCTGCAGATAGCTTAGGTCTGAGCACACATTATTACTGAATGGAGCTCAGACCACATACATACAGTATAGCAATGTGCTCATATTTTAACCAAGAATTAAATAACCATAAAACAGGGTAAAACAGTGATGGGTTCCGTTACACACCTCCCCCGTGACCATAAGCCGGCATACACGGACTGATCCCAACGGATCGGCCTGGGGACGTCCGGACAAAACGATTTGTTGGTCACTTCTACAGTTTGACAACCCATCAGCATTACTGCAATAAACATTTCAAGGAGAGGGAAAATACATTTTACAAACTGGTTTCAGACAATTAAATAATTAGGCAGAAAAGCATCAGCCTTCCAAATGAACTGAAGTCCTTTAGCAAAACCATCCCAAGTTGTAGAGTACATTCCTCCCCCAGCTCGTGGTCGGGCCGCTATTGCACAGGGCCCACTGTTCTTCCCCTGTACACCCACCCAAAAAAATCCAGGATCCCATCCCAACAGTCCAGTATCCCAATGTCCAAAAGGTGGGCCACAATCTCTGTCCCATAGAAACCCCTTTCCATATAAAACATTCCCGCTCATCCCCTCTATTGTCGGCTAATGCTCGGTACTTTTGGAGGGTGGGGTCCTGTCTAGTTTCCTTCACAAGCTCTTCGGGGGTGTCCCACGCTATGGGTCTCTCTGTGGCATTAGTGCTAAGTGTCTGCTTGTGGCTTACCTGGGTCTCCCGACCTGTTGTAGGATCGTCCTCGGTACGGGTCTGTGAGCGGGTGGTCACGGGACAAGCAGCAGCAGTCGTGGGTAAAAAGGCTGAGGCTAGAGGGCCAATATCGTTGCCCAGCACGACCTCAGCAGGTAAATTGTCCATGATGCCTACTGTGGTCTTTCCCGACCCGACTCCCCAATCCAAGTGTACCCGGGCGGTGGGTAAGCGAAAAACAGCCCCCCCTGCGACACGGACAGCAACAGTACGGGTAGATACATGCTCCGGTTTCACAAGATGTTTCTGCACCAACGTGATGGTAGCGCCAGTGTCCCTTAGGCCTTGTGCTACCTGTCCATTTACACGCACCTCCTGGCGGTGATGCTGGCGGTTGTCTGGGGATGCAGCTTGTATGGGGTTTGCCTCGTACAGGATGCCCAAACACTCCTCAGGGCTCCCTTTGGTTTCCAGGCAGTGAGCAGCAGAGGTACGTGATAAAGGGATCTCTGGGTTATTGGTCGGGCGCCTCCAGTTGTTATTGGCTGATCCCAAGGGGCAATAACGAGCAATGTGCCCCGGGTTGCCGCAGCGATGGCACGTCATTTTGTAAGAATCCTGGGGTTGGTGGTTAGACCCCTGAGGTTGTGGCCGTCCTGGGGGTACTGGGGCCCGAAATTCTGTGCTTGCAGCGGGCATTGAGGTGCGTGGCTCTGCTCTAGAGGTTGGTCGTGTGGACCCTTGGCTCACCTTTCTGGACTCTGCGTATTCGTCCGCTAGCCGTGCTGCCTCGATTAAGTTAGCAGGGCGACGATCTCTCACCCAATCCTGTATGTCTGCCGCCAGATCTTGGAAGAAATGTTCCATCAGGAATAGCTGTAGTACTTCCTCTCCTGTGTTGGCATTGCACCCTCGCACCCAATGTGATGCCACCCTTTGTATATTGCTGGCCCATTCCATGTGGGAGTCTGCAGACTTCTTTTTAGACTCCCTGAAGCGACGGCGATAAGTTTCTGGGGTGACGGCATATCTGGTGAGCAGTGCAGCCTTCACCCGGCGATACTGCGCAATATCTTCCTCAGTAAGCGCCCGAAAAGCCTCATTTGCTTTTCCTGATAGCTTTCCAGCCAAAATAGTGACCCATTGGTCTGGTGGTACCTGGTGTAGTGAGCACTGCCTCTCGAAGTCAGCCAAATATCCATCAATTTCTTCCTCACTTTCCACAAACGCTTTGAAGGCAGTGAAGGGTATTTTCTTTACTGTAGCAGCGGGTGGGGGAGTATGAACTGTATGTGCCAGGGGTTGTCTAGCTCTTGCCAGTTCAAGTTCGTGCCCCCTCCTATTTTGTATCTCCGTTCTCGCTTCCCGGAACAGCTGATCTATTAGCTCCACGGATGTTGCTGGGTACATGGATAATCTCCGCTGAACCAGGTTTGTAATTTCCTCCTCCTCGCTGGCAGGGGATGGTTGGTCCACGACCTCCATGGATCGATCCATCTCGTCCAGCTCCAGTAAGTCAGCTATCAGCTCTCTCCGTGGTCGGTTACTGGCACTCCTTCCTCTGGTTTCCAAGAGATCCTTTAGTGTGGATCTTTTCAGTTTAGCGTACTGGGATTCCATTCAGCACTTGCGATGGGGATGAAAAGGACCATCCCACCACTGCCATCCAATGTAACGGCTACCCCGGTAGTGAGAGGGTACCAGCCGTTGGAGACGTCCTTTTCTGAAGCAAGGTGCTGTGCAGTAATGAAATGTTTATTCCCATACACGATATCCCATTGTATAATCCAGGAGTGCTGTAAAATGTGGCAGAGTAACGGTACCATAAATCCCCCCCAAAGAACGAGACGATGCTACGTTTTGAAGGGTCAAGTAGAACTCTCTTTTATTAAAAACAAAAACACATTTTTAAACACTTCCCATACACAGTAGGGGCAGTGACTACCTTTGGTCAACCCCTAATTACCTCTGGCCAATCAGACAGGGTTAATGCGTGGGAGCCAGGAGTCCCCTCCCCCAGGAGCCGCCCACTAGGCGTGGCTAACTGCTCATTCTCCCTCTGACGGTGGAGAGAGTAACATCTATAAGCTCACTTATTCCCCTGCTGGGAGTATGGGGAAACCCCAGGTCATCTCATTATTCAAGAGTCCTTACCCCCATTGTTCATGGTGCCATCTCGTCTGCTAAAACACTTTTGTTCTGCTATCTCTTGTTTGGTTTAGCAAATCCTATTAAGAGGCAGATGGCAACTCCTGACCAAGTGTATGAGACCCAAAGATATGTGACTGCATACCACACAATACAATATATTTACAGATATAATAACAACATTTTATAACCCAGAACATATCTGCAGATAGCTTAGGTCTGAGCACACATTATTACTGAATGGAGCTCAGACCACATACATACAGTATAGCAATGTGCTCATATTTTAACCAAGAATTAAATAACCATAAAACAGGGTAAAACAGTGATGGGTTCCGTTACAAAAGGCTTATCTGGGTCGCAGTTACAATTTTGACAACCGCAAGGATTTTCAGCCTGTGACCTGCAAACCGATTGCGGATAGCTAAAAGACACCAATTGAATAGCAAATTAGTTTACAGGCTACATTATGGGCTCCCATAACTAACAACTGCTCAATTGGATAGGGGCCAATGTTTATTAAACCCTCATCATATATTAGCTCAGAGAAGTCAATGCTTGAGTTTTTCACTGGTTTAGTAGCATCTAAATTACTACTGGGTTACTCGGTCCAAGGGGGGCTTCCAATAGTCCAGGATATCAGCTTGCTCCTGTATTCTGATTGGTGCAACTGGACTCGAACAGAGAGATACAGAAATCCTTTACTGTTGGCAGCCCTCACTCCCTTTAACTAGTATATAATCTCCTGCTTTATGGAAACTATATAATTGTAGTATTTTATGAGTATTTTACTCAACATATGAGTGTATGTAGGTGTTGTGTGCCGTTCCCTGTGTATGTATCTCTAATAATATATCGACTCCAATGCCATTGTCTTTTTGTTATAACCAATGGAATTCTAGGTTTTTATTTGTTACATTGTGTCTAATGGAGTGAAACATAAGCCTTTTAACTCCATAATCTAAAAAGCTCTCTCACACCCCATTAGGCACCAAACACCCGGCTACCTCGCTAATCTCAGAGCGTGCAGTGACATTAGACGTCTAGAATGAGATTTTGTTTATTACAACATGCGCGTCATTGCACCTCCACCTCCAAACTCACTGGATGCTAATATGGGAAACGCTAATAACACAATGTTAAATGGGTTCCTCATGTTCCTAATAAACACATAGATTGTCTTATTATTTCTGCATTATTATATTATTTCTGCACCCAGAGTGAGTTTCAGCTGATCCCTCCACCCAATTTATTAATTGACATTTCGTTGAAAAAATACTAAAAAAACTGAAATCTTACTGCAAAAATTTAGATTAAAGGAAGAAGTCGGGAATCAAGTATTCATACTTCGTTCTTCAACCTGCCTCCATCTGCTTTGTACAAGGAGACTAGCCCAAAAAGTATATGTATTGTTTAGACCCTCTTACTCCCTATCAACATAGTTCCGACTGCATATTATTTAGCATATTATTAAATTGAGAATTGAGCATATTATTAAAGAAGCATAAACTTATAAAAAAAAAAAAAATATATATATATATATATATATTTATTCCATGTGATTCCATTTGCAGCTCTGATCGAGCAGTAGCGTCCTCCTTTCCTGCTGTGTCACTCTAAGAGGTTTCTATGTAAATAATGGGTGCGTCTTGGCGTAGACTGGTCAGCCAGGTTTTGTGAATGAGCCCAGAAGCAACTCTGTGCACAGCCATGCACCCCCATAATTTACATAGAAGCCTCTTAGAATGACTCAGCAGCAAAGGAGGACATTACTGCTTGACCAGAGCTGCAAATGAATTAAAATGTAGTAAAAATAAGACATTTCACAATAAGTAAGTTTACTTTTTTAGTAATATGCCCAATTCCCATTCTTTGGCACATTGCCAACATGGGCACCATGGTCCCTGTAAAGTGGTTCTTTAAGTCTCAAGGTGGCCTTACCCTTATCCCAAACAATGACTTGCAGTATCCTACCAGATATCCAGGAGGCTTGTTTTGCAGGGGAATGTAACCAACTTTTAAAATAACTATGCTACAACACACTTTTACTAAGATTTTCTGTATTATGTATTCATATTTTAACATAATATGCACTGCAAATAAATTATATATCACTATTATATACAATTATATTATAGAAGAAGCTTTGTTGGCGAAACTGGTTTGTCATTTGGAAGGGGGCTCAGAAAAAGTTCCAAAAGTGCTGCTATTGTAAGTTTGCATTCCTTAGTGCAAGCCCTTTCAATACATCTAAACTGCAATCTTATCAGTATCTAAGGCAGAGGAGTCCAAGTTCGGTCCTGCTGGGCCGCACACAGGCCTGGATTTGAGGATAGCCCTGCTGCACCCAGGTGAGACTATCATTTCTTCAGTCATCCTAATTGACTCATCTCTACGCATAAAGGAAATCCAGAAATCCAGGCCTGTGTGTGGCCCAGCAGGATCGATCTTGGACACCCCTGAACTAAGGTATCCGGAGTTCTCTCTCATATTATTATTATTATTATTATTATTATTATTATTATTATAATTACTTTTATTTGTAACGCGCCAACATATTCCGTAGCGCTATACTGTACAGAGGAAAAGAAAAAGGAAAAATATAATTTTAACAAACTGCAAAAAATGGAGGGCCCTGTTTTGCGCTTAGAATCTTTGTAGAAAGTGTTTTTTCCCAAAGCACTCTACAAGATTGAAAACTCTCTACTTACAATCTAAAGGGGATGGAAGAGGCAGATAAGAAATAGCAAGGGTCAGGAAGAAAGGGAAGTTTCATTAGGTAGGAGGGTATGCAAAGTTAGAATGTTTTATCATATAGAAGGAAAAGGAAAGCATTTGAGAAAGTAATTTGGTAAGTGATCCTAGTATGTAATATCTTGTCTGGCCCTAGTGGTCAGATAAGGAATGGCTGCTCCCAATATCTCACTATGTTTAATAATTTAAGGCCGTATTTATTTTATTTACTTCTTAAAACATCTGGTTCATTATTAAGTGCAGTTCTTCAAAATTTGTCTCTTTAGAAATAAAAAATAATAATGATAATAAAAATATTCTCTGTCCGTAACTGCATGTTCGATGGATGGTGTCTGCGGTTAAAACGACTTGTTAATGATTGTACTGCTAATTACCTTGTACATAATTACACTTGTGGTTACAACTCAATACCTGTAAGGCAGATTTTATTAAGATTTTCTAAGATTAATGCTAATGATATTTATGACTGTATAATGTTACTATAATGATATGTATTGCTTGTCATTTACCCGTTTCTGGTGATTTATATAATACAGTGTCCTCATTAGCAGTTTGTATGCGTGTAGATTATCACTAATTGGTTTATGCAAATGAACTCTATAAGGAATCTGAATATATACACACTAATATCTCTAATGTTTAATTATCACAGACAATATATTTTATACCCAACATAAATGCTTCTTACAGTATGTGGTCGATCCAATATGAATGGCTGTGAATATATTAGTCTATCACAGCTCATTACAACAGGTTCCCTCGCAGTATTCACTAATATCAAAGGATCTGGTCGCAACTTTTGTATATTAGTTGAATATCTAAATATAAAATGGGTAAAATGCATTTGGAACGCTCAGGAAGCTGTACACCACTGAGCTTTCCATTACTGGCAGTTGTAGATGCCACATTTCTACTGTGCAGATGCACTCACCAAACCTCCATACACTTTTTTTTTTTTTTGCACGTGCTGGGATTGATATGAAGAGAACTCAATGTACATTTATTTTAGGTGCATCTACATTAGGTTAATAGAATAAATTTGATAAAAAATCTCATATGCCTCCCCTCGAAATCAATGAGGACCACTATACAATGTAAAAAATATTTAATTAAAATAATTATCTTTTCATGCCTCTGATAAACCATGGAGGCATCTCTGGTACTTTGGTGAAGACTATGTGTATGAGAGGGGTGTTTACATATCTGTAAAGCAGGGCTGGAATTTATACATGCAAGCGTCTGTATCTGGGCGTGTGCAAGAGTAGGTGTCAAATTCTACAAGACCAAAATCTTCCCTCCATACCCACCCCTTCAGTGATAGATACAAATTAGCATTCGCCTCCTATTTTAAATGAAACAAGACCAGATTAAATCCACTATACAAATGTTTTATCTCTCACAGCTGTTATTGTCCTAAATACTGCTGAATGCGTCATTACATATACTGTATTACAAAATGTATTTTCTTCTTTTTGCAGAAGCAAACCCTGAGAAATTCAATAGTCGATTTCGAAATAAGATGTTCTATGCAGGGGTGAGTTCAATGAGTGGGCCAGTGTGTAGCTACACTTCCTCTCCATACTTACAACCAAGGGCCACATTCAATTCCAAGCCCACAACTCAATCGCAGACGAATGTCTGCAGGTGAATTGCGGGCTCCCGTTGGTCTCCTATTCCAGTGCTATTCAATTGTTTAAGCCCGCAAGTTTCTGGCCCACAGTCAAAACCGTAAACCATACACTGGTTTGTAGCAGTTCAGGGCGGGAACATGATCACTTAGGCAAGCCCGTAACCGTCCATTTCGAATTAGCCAATAGAAAATGAGACCGTCATTATAACGGCAGTAAAACATGGAGGTTATATGTCAATCAATTAGGTTCGGGGGTCCGATATGCTATCAGACTCCCAAACCCGCAAAATAAAGAATTGTGAAAATGAATGTCAATACTGTTCTAGTCCATGTGGGTGGCCTGATATGTATTAACTCATTTTATTCCCGAGAATGATTTAGCCCCGAAATGAAACATAAAAATACATTTAATTTCCCGCTGATTTGCGTGCTTGAGACATTTTTTAATTCTAATGTCTGTCATCGCTTTCCCTGTTATAGCAATAGTGATTCTTTATTTACATTTACAGTTCTACGGGCAGGAATTTAACCCCCTTGCGGGTCCTCTCTAGCACTTATAGGATTTTCGACTTCTATTGCCATTTACGGGTGTGTAAACATTTGCGGGCTTGGGGAAATTGAGCAATTGAATAGCAATTTGCGGTTTTAGCCATCGTAACTCTTGTGAAAGTGAAAAATTAAAGGCTTCGGGAGGCTGTAAGTCACAGGATTAATAATCGTAATATTTTCAAGGCCGTAACCCATAAAATGTTTGGAGCCCGCAAAAAGTCGCACACTTACGGGCTACCGTATTGCCCAAAACCTCAATTGAATGGGGGCATATGACACTAAACTCTGCAGAGAGTTTTTTTTAATCATCTTACCTACCGTTCTGGCGCACTTGCATCTTTATGTTACATATTATATTGGTAATAATATCCCGTGCCCTTCTGGAAAAATATGTTGGACACCAATGTCATGGAAAACCTGGGTAGTAAGATCCCAAATATTGACCCTACTCAAGGCCAGGTTTACAAATGTGGCACCCCTAGGCAGAAACTCACAATCACAAGGTCAATAAAGTAATACAGTAAAGTAATAAATGTAGTAAAGTTTAGTACAGATACATATGGATCGAACGAATGTAAAGAAAGTACCCTCTTCATGATGAGGGTAAGCAATGAGGTCACACTTGGCTGCTGTCTTTCTTCATAAATTCAGTATAAAACAGACAGTAAAGCAAAACGAAGCTACTTTACTCTGCAACAGTTGAAATCCAATAGGACTTCATAATAACCATATGTGTTTACCAATTATTCATTCATTCAGCACATCTCAGACACACATTGAATGATCTTATTTTCTCTTTTTTCAGGCTGCATTCAACGACTTTTTCCAAGGAAGCTCCAAAGATTTAGCCAAACACGTCAAGGTTGTGGTAAGTGTTATTTGACTTCATGACTAAGAACATGAGCTTCCTCTGAGCCCAGTGTATTTATCAGTTTCAATTTGTTAACCAATTACCTATGATAGCATCATATTGTCAACACTTGAAACCTTCTTAACCTCATTTTGAAGCCATAATTACCTAAAAAACAGGGTTTAACTCACGCCCTGCCGACTCCTAAGGTAGCACATGGGCATCTGTGCTTAGTTGTTCTTCACATTTCTACTTGCCTATAAGTAAGTTGTCCCTGTACTAAATGTCTCTCACATTGACCATCTTACAGGGTTTTATGTGATGTTTTAAGTATTTAAAAGACTATGGGCCTCATTCAATTGCGATTTGGCCAATTGAATAGGGCTCTAAATAAGAACACAGCATATTTTTTTAAAGAAGTTTTTAGTTAGTAAACATCTATCCAAAAGCAAGGTCTTCACTAACTAAAAACTTCTTTAAAAAAAAATATGCTATGTGCTTATTTAGAGCCCTATTCAATTGGCCAAATTGCAATTGAATGAGGCCCTATGTTTAGGAACTGGGTGTGATTTGCTTGATATCCTGAGTGATTTATGCACATAATTTCTCTGCATTGCAGTGTGATGGCACTGATCTAACTGCCAAGATCCAGGAGCTGAAACTTCAGTGCATTGTCTTCTTAAATATTCCCAGGTAGGTGCTGTGTTTGACTTAGGGGAAGGTCATAGGGGAAGGTCACAGAAGAAGGCATTAGTATAATATTATTTCTGATACACTAGTCCAGATGTACTAAAGTGTAAAGTTCTGGCAAACTGATGGAGAATGAGGCACATAAGAGATAAATAATATTATTAACACTGTTTTATAATTATTATTATCATGATTAATATTATTATTATTATTATTATGTTAATATTAACACTGTAATAGAACATCTTTTCAATCTAAAAAGAGCTGCCCATAACCAAAGATCTGTATGCTCTATTTGCATAGAGCTGAAGCAAAGGAGAGCTGCAGATATGAAAAATGAAACCGGTAGGGACACTAAAATGTATTGCACATAAAGGCAAACACTAACAACAATAAAACATTTGTAAAATATTGAAAACTTTTTTTTGAGAATGGAAAATATGATTTCTTTTTTTCAATACTCTACTTGACATACAGATTGAAAAGAGCTTCTATCACAGTGTTGGAATAAAAAACATAAAATCTGACCTTTTAGTTCATAACATGGACATTTGTTAAGGGGCTTATCAGATACTTGTAGACTTACCCTTTTTTAGGATGGGAT
Source organism: Discoglossus pictus (assembly GCA_027410445.1). NCBI lineage: Eukaryota > Metazoa > Chordata > Amphibia > Anura > Alytidae > Discoglossus > Discoglossus pictus. The sequence goes on from CM050167.1 coordinate 18,260,290, forward strand.
TAGGAATGTTGTTGGCAGGAATCTATTTATCATTTATTTTATATATTAGAATTTACTGGTATCTGTACAATAAAATAATACCTTTGCTTGATGCCACTCATTGTACATTGCACCTTATAACCCGCATTGTATCATTGTATTCTCCACCCTTGATGGCTGCTCTCCTTTTGTGATTATAGGTACTGTGCTGGCACCGTACCCTGGGGAAATCCCACTGACCACAGAGACTTTGAACCCCAGAGACACGATGATGGCTATATTGAGGTCATTGGCTTTACCATGGGATCTCTAGTGAGTATTAAAAAGATCGTGAAAAAAATGTTGCATTGTACCATACTGGAGAGTGATGTGAACGTATGGACTTGTAGCACAGTACACTATACCTCGGCAAAAGATAGTCTTTCGAGACTTGACGGACCACGTACAATGATAACATATATATGTTTTGAAACTGATTAAGGACATTTTTAAGAAAAAGGCATAAAGTTAGTTTTTCATTTTGTTCACCCTGCTCTCTAATAAGGAAAGTGCACAGTTTTGACAGCTGCTTGTTGTCTCACTTCAAACTATGCATATATTGAACAGTGGATCTTTTATGGGTTATACATAAATAAATGTTTCTACAGTCTTACCTTAATTATTATTATTATTTACCAAAATATATTTAGGAATGTATTATCTTTAAGTATCACTTATCACTTTGTCTTATAATTAGGGAGATAAGTAATACACTGAATTATTATTTATCGCTGTATACCCTTCTTTAGATGTTTTACAAATGTAAGCGATAATTCAACCAACAGCAAGTATATGAATACAAACAACTCCACATCAAGTTTTTATAGTTTTTAATTAGGAGGTATTTTTATTAAGTTAAAGTTGTAATCATTTTTATTTTTATTTGCTCTAATAAGTAATCCGATAATCTAGATAACAGTGTGACGTTACATGGGAACTTTTCTTCTTTTTTTTGCTTTGATCCTGTTAAACTCTATCCCTAATCCCTGTTATCTTTCAGGCTGCCCTCCAGGTTGGGGGTCATGGAGAGAGGCTTCACCAGTGTAGAGAGGTGACCCTGCTCACTTACAAGGCCATTCCCATGCAGGTGGATGGGGAACCTTGTCGACTTGCTCCCTCCCTCATCCGTATATCCCTAAGGAACCAGGCAAACATGGTCCAGAAGAGCAAGAGGAGAACATCAATGCCCTTACTTAATGAGTAAGTACTGATAGTAGTTATGGGGTATCTAAGACCCACCATACAATTGATGATACTTTGCCTATAAGTGAACCAGCATGGTGCTAATCTCAGTCCATATGTCCGTCAAATAACGGTGCATTGGGATGCCTGGCATGTGAGGTCATTGCGGGCTGCTTGAGACTCTCCATAAAACCTTTTATAGAGATAATGTAAACTTTCTATTTCTCCTTTTTTTTCATTTTCCTTGCTTTGCTTTGATATTTTTCAGTTTTTGTTATTTTTTTCTTTTAGTTTTTGAAGTTTTTTTAGTTTTCTGTTTCTTTATGGCACAGGAATTCTCATATTTATGTTCTGTTTCATTTATTATTTATTTTTCTCTTTAAATGTATTTTATTAAGGAAAACAAACATATAGTCCTGCATGTTAAAATCTACAGAAATGTATACATTTCTTGAAAGTAATTGTAAATTCTCAATTTTGTATTGTGTTAAAAAATATGAATAATCTAAAAATGTGATTACAAAGTTTTGATAAAATATGGCTGTGAAGAACTCTTCCCTGTGGACGCAGTATAATGTTGGTGGATATCACAGAGTCAATGATCAACAATAGGCCCATCTAACCTGTCCATTTTATCTTCACAAGCATTAAGACTTATTCAAACTCCAGACATTCACTTGTTACACAGTCAAATACAGTATGTACAAGATAAACACAGATAGAGTCTGGAGTAAGTAATATTTTATATACTCTTTGAACCAACAAAATTTGATCAATAATACATTTTTCAATATGGTGACTGCTGATAAATGTTATATCACTCAGACCCTAAATGGCCTTGTAAGACCATGTACAACAAGTGTGATCAGTAAAATATATCTTCTACTACCTAGTACTTAGACTGTTACTGGAAACATACACTGCAAACGTCTTCTTGGCAACTTCTATCACTCTTTTGCCAACCATAAGTGTAATGAATACATAAATAAATGTGTATATAAATATATATATAATTTAAATCAAAAGGGATTCCAGTACAGGGACTGAAAATCCTAAAAGTCTATTGTTTTGCAAGCGGACAAAGTGATCCTCACCTGTAGCTGATAAAGGTTTTATATTTCTTTAGTGTTTCTTCTGTTGTGCTTCATAGGACAGGACTGTAAATGCGAACACTCTATGCTCAATAGATGCTCTTGAAGTTTCTTGTTGTGCACACACCAGGTACAGGACTTATTGATTTGTATAAATGTTGAGAGAATTTAAATGTTCAGTATCCAACCAATGTACAGGATCTGGTGCTGCGTATACAATATGTGGGACAAACTGTGCATCCATTTAAAACCTCATTCAGATAACATCTTTCAAGCATAAAGTCTGCAGATTTACAAGGTTCTGTAGAAAATCTCTTTTTGCATAAACATAACACCAAGTCTTTCAAATTTAAGTGCGCACTATAGCAAAAAAAAAAAAAAAATCCCATATAAAGCTGACGTTAAATGTTGCTGGAGAAAATTATTTTTGGGGGGATTTTCAGCCTGTGGACTAGAATCCCTATATTTGATGGAAATCTGTGTTTTTTAACCGTTTTAGTATTTCCATGGTATTTGTTTTTTTAGTTTTTTTTTAGATATTCTATTATTGCTATTTTATATTCATATTTATTCAGCTTTTTACAGGCAGCTTTATTTATGTTTTTTTCTGGAAATAGTTTCAGTTGTATGGTCTAAAGTTGTTTTTCATTTTTTGTATTTTTTTGCTTAAGAGTTTCTTCTGTCTTTAACTAAATACATTGCCAGAAATTTTACTATGGAAATTGCATTTTCTCAGCTGTGATCAGACTCACAGGTATTCAACCCTCAGTCAAACTATTTTTCTGATAGTGCCACTTAATAGGAGGTCTAAGGGGGTCCCAGGTATAGCAGTTATTGCAGAATGACTCATGATGGATTTCATACTGTCTATCCCACATGGGAGCAACCATCACTATTACTCTGACCAGCCACTAATAAAAGGATGAAATGTGCTTCTGTACTTTATAAATTGGCAAAGTATTTATATTTGCAGTCATTTCAACGAAGCACATCTGAGACTGATATAACCTAGGAGCAGCTCAATTTGTTGGGAAGCACTGAGAACATCTAAATAGACAAAGCAAGTAACATATTGGTACTGCATCCTACCTGTTATGTCCATCCTTTCCTTTGATTGGCTGATTTCCTATTATTTAAGTGGCTGATTTCCTATTCTTTGATTGGCTGATTTGAATCATACTGAAGCTAATAGCAGCTCTCTTTTTTGTTCTGATTATTGACACCAGATGCATATACAGAAAACTTTTTAAATGAATAAAAGCATAAACTATATTTAATTATCACACTTTATTTTTACATGGCCATACAATGTCATTCCACATGGTCTCATAAGATAAAACAAGTACCGCGCGGTTCTCATAATTTTTGGAATACCCAGTTTTTCTGGCAAGTATTGTTTTCCCACCATCTGTAGGTCAGTCATCCTTTTTCAGACAGTGGCAGGAAGTACAGCAGCGCTCCAGTAATACTCTGCATTAAATAAGTACTGTATATTTTCCCCTAAAATTAACTTTTTTGATTACAAAACATTAAAAAGTTGTTTATACCAATCTTTATTAGTCATGAAAGCTGGACCATTATGTTAGAATTTAATGGACCAATGTAATGCCCTAGCTGGCGTAGCAAGTTATTTTAATTATGCATTGACAATTAATAAAATTCCTAATGTATGACTGTAATATTCATTATTTCCAAGATAAAAGTATCAGCCTCCAGCTGAGTGTTTGTCTCCTTCCTGATGAGGTCATTAAGATGAGGGTGGAGGATTACATATGATACAGGAATAAACAATCACTAATAGGCTGCCCCAACAGCCAAAAGGAGACCTCACATGTAACAAGTCCACAGCCAATAAAAATCATTATGTTGAACATTTGTAGCTTCCTGGTAGACAAAGCCACCTCCCCCATTGACCCTTTAGTGGGTGGATACCAGCAGAAGCTGGTCTGAACTTTGAAAGTAAGTTTAATATTGAATAATGATTAAATATGAATTTTATTATTGATCTGTGCATAATTACAACATCTAGATCTTATTGTTAGGACACTTGCACTTCAGTTGACCTTTAAGCACAACCCAAGAATCAGTGATCACCCCTACAACGTACCACCGAGGCACAGGTCAGTGGAAAGAGTGTGTGTGGTTTTGTGGTCTCAAACGGCAGCATTTTATCTAAACATTGCACTAACATTTCTAGATTATTCCTTCATTTTTTTAACACAATGCAATTTATATTATGTTAATAGTTCCTTTTAAATGTTTAGATTTTAATACTAACCCTGTAACTGTTTCACTTCATAATGAAGCTGGTGATGTGGGGACAGATATCCTTTAAGTAGTTACAGTATTTTAGAGTGATATAGTTTATGGAATAGCATTAAAGGGACCCTGTCACCACAACAGAAAGTTGGTTTAATTTTAAAGAGCATTAAAACTGACTGTACATTGTACTAGCAGTTTGTCTCTCCAATAAATAATTTCTGAAATATTTAAAACATACTTTGCGGCTTAGCTTGCTACTGTCCGGCTCAGTATGCTAATGTGCAGCTCAGAGTGCTTGATAAGGGAGGGAGGGGGGGTCTAGCTGCCAGATAACATTGGGGGTCTTTATTCTGGCCACTACCGAGACAAACAAGCAGACTGTAATCTGCTAATTACTATGTGTGAGCTGCTTATTTGCATATTAAATACAGCAAGAACAACATGGGATTTCCCAGGACTGATTCACTTCAGAAACAAATGGACAACACAACATATAGACAGTTTTCCATGCTCTTTGTTTTAAAAACAACCTAAAAAAAAACAACTTGATTTTGGAAGTCCTTTTAATACTAAAAAAAGTGCTACTATATATCATGACCAAAATGGCCCAGAATGTGCAGCTCTCACATCCAGCAAGTTGCATGACTGCACAGAAAATGCCCATTTAGTGAGATGACCACCATAACGTGCCATGGATTGTACCATTATGCCTGCCAACTCAATGGATGCCAGCTATGTGCCCCCCATGTTGATAAAGATTTATTAATTTTCTCCCAGGTGGCACATAAATCGATTGCATGTAATTTGGTGCTGCATCTTTAAAAACAATATTAAAATCTAACTGTACATTATACTAGACATTTTTTTGAAACTGTATTACACTTGAGATCTGCACGATGGTTCTGCATTGCATGGTATGTTGATGAATGATCTTGTATGCAAATTAGTGGCATAATTTACTAGTTAATTACCATGATGGCCAAATATGATCTACCTCATTAATATAATGCAGTTAAGTTCCCAAAACCACTCACCCCGCGCCCATGGGGGATTCTACTCTCCCTAAGAAAATCTGCAATTCCAATTCCCAGATTTACCTCTCTTCTCACAATAAAACCTTATTTTCTCCATTTCCCTCTTATTATCTTCCTTTTCTACATTTTTATTGGTAGTATAGATGGGGTACTCATTCCATTTGCAATCCTCCCCCCATCAGAGGGACCACCCCCCAGATATGCTCATCACCCTAATACCTTATTCTTCAATAAACTAACACAATGTGCCATCCAGGGACAAAAGTGCATTGCTTTTACTAATACTGAACTCGGAAAAGTATCAGATTGCCAACAAAATGTAAATAGTACTCCTAGTTGCAAGAAAATAACATTTATTTAGGCAAGAAGGGTTATGATAAACCCATAAACCTGAATTCAATACAGTAATTTAATACATATATTTAATAAACATATATATAATATATTAATAAATATATTTAAAATAAATATTTAATAAAATATAACTTTTATTTCTGTTATTTTAAAAATCGATGAATAATACTACTACGAACGATTAAAAGGGACAACACAGTGTGGTTTCTTTTAATCATTTGTAATAATATTATTTTTGGATTTTTAATATAACAGAAATAAAAGTTATATTTTATAAAATCTTGGTCTGAATAGGTGCTCTTTTTCTTTTTTAGGATATCATAACCCTTCTTGTCTTTTTATCATCGTTTTATGCTTTTTTCAGAATAAATTCAGCATCTTTGTAGATGAAGTGCCTTCAGTTTGTAGAATATATAAGGAGACCTATGGTGCTTGAGATATGGGACAATAAGTTATATTGCTGGAGAATTCTTGGGATGGTCAGTTCTTAGTATGGAGGTCCTAAAGGGTACCATGGAGATGTTCACCATTTAGTACGTTTGGCCTCCTGGTCTAAATGAATTTCTTCCATTGCCTCACTTGGTGCACAGATCTTTGGTGCTCACACCCATACTGAGCACTAACTTCTATCATTGTGCATGTGTATCACTTCATCAATTGTGTAACTCACTCCTCTTGTTTCTGTTAAACTGTTGTGTGTCTGTCTCTCTCTCTCTCTCTCTTCTCCCATGTGCCTCTCCTCTGGCTTGTGCCCTGTCTTGTTGTGCTGCTTTGTGTTCAATGCCACAGTACCCATAAAGTGCACTCCGCTGACCACAGACGCGTCTCTGCTCCCCCGGACTCCTTCTCCATGTGAGTATCTCATGCTGCTTTGTCATTCTCAATGGGTGTGCTATCTCATTCCAAGGTGCCAGGCTTCTCACTGCCCTCCGCCCATCAGTATTTATGGCTGCCCACTACCTCCTGTGACTCACTTGTTTTTCTTGCTTATCGCCACCCACCAGACTCATTGTTCCACTGCCCCCACAAGGACCCTTCCATCAGTCTGTACTGTTAATGACTGTCTTGTGTATGAAATAATCAGTTATTTATTAAGGGTGTTACATTCTGAATCACAGGTCTTACAAGATTCTCCGTTATTAGCGCCGGAGGGAGAAGCTGACTTGTTCTGTCTCATGAAAAGTTTTCTTGCGTCTCTAATTACAAACACAACTGCTTCAAAGCTCCATTTCTGTTGGTTTGAATGAGGTTGTTTGAAATGTGCCATAAAAAGGGGGTAACGAAGCCTCTCCTGGGTGTGGAACTTTTATATGTTATAGCTAGGTTTTGAAGGCAAAACCTGTAATATATATATATATATATATATATATATATATATATATATATATATATATATATATATATATATAAATAAAATATATATATAAAAGTCTACATTGTTATTTGACAACTACTACTAATTGCTGTGTGTGGCCGATTAGCAAGCAAAGTCTTGGAGGGGAAGAACACACTATGATCAAATGGTGCTGGACATTGGGGTAGCCAAAAGTAGTGTTTGGGTCCTTGCTCAGGGCCGTATTAAGACCTAAGCATTTAAAAGATTTTGGTTCCTCCATATATATCTACCGGTAATTTATAATATAAACAAAAATATACATAATTAACCTCTATTATTACTATTGTATTACTATTTGTATTATTGCATTTATATGTATGTCGTTTTTCATTTACGATGGGAGTCCCTTTAGGTGGAACCTGGTTCAGTTGCACCATTTGCAGTTTAGCACCATATGGTCCATGGTAAATCTGGCAATGGTACATCTCTGTGGTGCCCCCTTCCCTTGATGCCCTAGGCATGTGCTTATTTTGCTTAATGGTTAATTCAGCCCTGCCTTTGCCCCTTCATTTTGCAGAGAGGAAATAGAGGTGCTTTTTAGTTGCTTTTCTTTCTGACACAGTCTCCTTCACCTCTGTCACTCATGCACACTCTCTCATTCATGAACTTTCATTCACTCATCTACATAAATACACCCAAACACCTGCATATAAATATGTATAGTCTCATGCAAGCACACGTCCAGTCCCAACCTTACTTGTGCATAATCCATCATGTGCTATGCTATAAAGCTGTGCTATACAGCATGCACAGAAATTATCTACCATGGACCATATGGTGCAAAACTTTGATGAGCCATATATAAGTGGTATTGGATAAAAGAGTGAAAATGCATTATGGATTAATTTGCATGTCTCCTCCAGTGCGATGACTGTATTTCTTGGAATTCTGGGCAGGAAATACATTTTTATATATATTATTATTTTTATTATTAACCTTTATTTGTAATGCACCAACATATTCTGTAGCACTGAACAGGGTAGATAGAAGTCAAAAACAAATTTAACAAAGTACACAAGAATGGAGGGCCCTTTTATTGAGCTTAATATCAAGCATACTAAGGGCTTTATCTAAAGCACCCAACAAGATTTAAAAATTGCAAACTGTCTAAATGGTATGGGTGGGGTATAGGAGGGTGAGGTACACTATGTTGCAGACATTAAGGCTGAAGGTGATGAGCTTCTTTAAACAGATGTTTTTTTAGTGAGGATTTGAAGGTTTTGAGGCAGGAAGATAGTCTAGTGGAGCAAGGCAAGGAGTTCCAAAGAATAGGGGCAGCATGAGAAAAGTCCTGCAGGTGGGAATGAGAGGAGGTGATAAGAGAGGAGGAAAAAAGAAGGTTGTTAGGTGAGCGAAGAGGGCGGTTGGGAGAGTATTTTGAGACAAGAGCAGAGAAACAGTATAAGGGGGTGCGTTATTGTTGAAGGCTTTATATGTTAGGGTCATGATTTACATTTTATTCTGAAATCTACGGGAAGCCAGTGGAGGGACTGACAGAGAGGAGCTGCAGGCAACGAGCAATGAGTATGGTAGATGAGTGTAGCGGAGGCGTCATTATGGACTGGAGTGGAGACAGACGAGAGATAGGGAGGCCATCAAGGAGAGAGTTGCAGTAGTGAAGGCGAGATATGATGAGAGAGTGTATTAGAATTTTAGTTGTGTCTTGGGAGACAAATAAACATATTTTGGAGATTTTTCTAGGTAAAAATGACAGGATTTAGTGGTTGATTGTATGTGAGGAATGAAAGAGAGGGCAGGGTCCAGTAGAACCGCAAGACAACGGGCTTGAGAAGGGGGAGTGATGATGACATTGATATGTGAGGAGTGGAATCTGAGGAAGAGAGTGGGAAGATTAAGAGCTCTGCCTTTGACATATTGAGTTTAAGAGAGTCTCCACACATCTATCTATCTATCCACACATACATATATATATATATATATATATATATATATATATATATATATATATATATATATATATATATTATAGAGTCTCCACAATTGCTTGCAGAGCGCCAGCCTGAGCACTTATATCAGCGTGGATTCCATCCTTGCTTCACAATCTTAATTAAAGGCTCATTTTCATTCTGAACCTGATCAGATAGAGATAATGAGGATCATTCGGCTTCTACACGTTTGTTTGAAAGCCGGAGAACATTTAATTAGCTTTGCATGTTTGTTTTCTCCAAGGCTTGTTCGTTATTCTGCCACAGCAAGAAACAACAAAACAATCCCCCAAAGGAGACGTGCTCCTCGGTCTTATACATATTCGGCATCTCTCATATCTGTCATTCCCTCCTGTGCTGGGGGTGCGTAGAAGAGTGTTAGCTGCTTGTCATCACCCTGAAATACTGGGAGCTATGAAATAAATGAGTGTAATAATGACAAATTAGTAATGTGATCTTTTCCTATATACGTAAAAATTACTCGAGCAGTCAGAATCAAGTGGAGAAGCTGCAAACCATTGCATAGTCATTTTAAGTGTTTATGTGTTAGTTATACTTACCTTGAGTTATCAGGAGTTCATCTGCACCGTAGGATTTATGGTAACGTTCTCACAGCTCCTGAAGCAGAGCAACAAACAGGTTTTGATGGTAGGGGACTCTCTTATTAGGAGGGACAAAGTTAGTGGAAGATGGAGTGTCCTAAATAATTATTTTAGAGAACTAGGGAATAAGCTGAAGGCAAGGACCTCCAAGGTAGTATTTTCTGAGATACTACCAGTGCCACGTGCTAGCCCAGGGAGGCAGAAGGAGCTTAGGGAGGTTAATGCGTGGCTAAAGATGTGGTGCATTAAGGAGGGGGTTGGGTTTTTAGAGCACTGGGCTGACTTCTCACTTGGGTACAATCTCTATAGCAGGGATGGATTGCACCTTAATGATGAGGGGGCTTTTGTGCTAGGGGATAGGATGATAGAAAGGCTGCAGGAGTTTTTAAACTAGTAGGGGGGGGGGGTTGGGGTGGGACTAGATACAAGTAATGGGGTAGAAAGTGTAGAGGGGGTAAGGAGGATATGAGGGGAGGGTTAGTATAGTAAGTAGGGAGGTATTGCTAAGTAACTCAAGTACAGTGGCAGGCAGTTTAGAACTACAAACTCATCACATAAGGTGTATGCTTGCTAATGCCAGAAGTTTGCCAGGAAAAATGGGAGAGTTAGAATTTTTAACAATTAATGAGAAATGGGATTTAATAGGCATTACCCAAACACGGTGGGATGAATCTCATGACTGAACTGTTAATCTGGATGGTTATAACCTATTTAGGAAAGATAGGGACAATGAAAAAAAGAGGAGGAGGGATTTGTCTGTATGTTAAGCCTGAATTTAAGCCTATAGTCAGAGAATATACAGTATTTATGGTGGAACTAGCAGTAATGTTGAATGTTTGTGGGTAGAGTTAAATAGCGGAGCAGCAAATTCCAAAAGAATATTAGTAGGAGTATGCTATAAACCCCCAAATATAACTGAAAGTGAGGAAATACAATTATTGTTACAGATTGGAAATGCAGCTAAGCACGGCAAGTTCTAATAATGGGAGATTTTAATTACCCTGAAATAAACTGGATAAGTGAGACCAGCAGTTCAGCTAAGGGGAGCAGGTTCTTGAGTACACTCAGGGATCATTATCTGACCCAGGTTGTACAAGAGCCTACTAGAAATGAGGCTATCTTGGATTTAGTCATCGCAAATAATAATGATATTGTATCAAATGTTGGAATAAGGCAACCTTTGGGAAACAGTGATCACAACACAGTCTCATTTGAGATTGAATTAAAAAACAAATGTGTAAGTGGCCAACAAAAACTCCTAATTTTAAAAGGGCAGATTTTAACGGTCTAAGGTCAGCAATACAAAGTATAGACTGGGACAGAGAACTGGCAGGTAAAAATACTGAACATAAATGGACAACATTTAAATCCTTACTAAATATACATACACATCGGCATATACCGCGTGGGAATAAAAGTAAAAGGAGTAAATCACAACCCATGTGGCTTAACAATGATTTAAAGATCAAGATATGGAGTAAAAAACAGGCATTTAAATTATACAAACAAGAGGTGACAGAGACTGCTTTACAGGAATACAAGGAAATCAACATGGCAGCAAAAGGGCTATTAGACTGGCTAAAATAGAAAATGAAAAATCAGTTGCAATGGAAAGTAAGACTAACCCTAAAATATTTTTTAAATATATTAATGGGAAGAAGGCGAGGAAGGAAGCTATAGGAACATTACAATGTGACACAGGCCATCTGATAATTACTGACCAGGAAAAGGCAGATGAGCTAAATAGGTTCTTTTCTTCGGTATACACAAGGGAGGTACCAGTGGTTGGGACACTGCAACATAATGGGTCTACACTACCTTCACCAAATAATTGGTTAACACAGGAAGTAATCCAAAAGAGGTTGGAGAAAATAAATGTTAATAAAGCCCCGGGTCCTGATGGAATACATCCACGGGTACTGAGGGAACTGGGTTCTGTAATAGCCAAACCATTCTATTTATTTTTTTCAAGATTCACTCAACACAGGGTCTCTACCAGATGACTGGAGAAAAGCTGATGTGATACCTATATTTATGAAGGAAGGAAGAGCAAATCCGGGGAATTATAGACCAGTGAGCCTCACTTCTGGGGTGGGAAACTTTTAGAAGGGTTAATAAGAGATAATATACAAGAATATGTCTATTCAAACAGGATTATAAGTAGGAGTCAACATAGATTTATAAGGGATAGGTCATGTCAAACAAATCTAATTAGTTTTTTATGAGGAGGTTAAAAGGAACCTGGATCAAGGCAACTCAGTGGATGTAGTCTATTTGGATTTTGCAAAGGCTTTTGATACAGTGCCACACGGGAGACTATTGTGCAAACTAAGAGATACAGGAATTGCAGTAAATATCTGCTCATGGATTGAGAGCTGGCTAAAAGACAGGAAGCAAAGGGTTGTTGTAAATGGAACATACTCCGATTGGACTAATGTGGTAAGTGGGGTTCCTCAGGGTTCAGTATTAGGTCCTCTCCTTTTTAACAAATTTATTAACGACTTAGAAGTGGGACTGGAAAGTAGCGTCTCCATTTTTACTGATGGCAGGAAGTTGTGCAAGGTCATTAAATCAGATAATTATGTACTCTCCCTCCAAAGGGATTTACATAAATTAGAGGAATGGGCATCTAAATGGCAGATGAGATTTAATATGAATAAATGTAAAATTATGCATCTGGGAAGGAAAAATAGCCAATATATTTTAGAGCTGGATGAAGTACAGAGAAGGGCAACAAAACTAATAAGGGGAATGGAGGGGCTAAGTTATGAAGAAAGACTAACCAAATTAAACTTTCTCTAGAAAAATGGTGTCTAAGAGGGGATATGATTACCTTATATAAATATATCCAGGGTCAAACCAAGGCTTTGTCAGGGGAGCTTTTTGTGCCAAATGGTTTTCAACTGACAAGAGGTCATCCCTTGAGGTTAGAAGTAAAAATATTCCACCTTAAAGAAAGAAAAGGGTCCTTCACAGTTAGGGTGGTTAATCTGTCGAATTCTCTACCAACGGAGGTGGTGACAGCGGATACGATAGATAACTTTAAAAGGGGACTGGATTTATTTCTAATTAAAGAGAGCATTCAGGGCTATCTTAGATAATTGGAGAGAGAGTATTGATCCAGGGAGTAATCAGATCGCCAGTGTCTGGGGTCAGGAAGGAATTCTTTTTTTCCCTTTTAAATACAATTGGCAAAGTTTCACTTGTTTTTTTTTCTTCTGTTTGCCTTACTCCTGATCAATTAACAACTAATCCGCATATTGCAGATCAGAGGAGATCTTAAAAGGTTGAACTTGATGGACTGAAAGTCTTCTTTCAACCTCAATTACTATATAACTATGTAACTATAAATTACAAGCTTCCTCTAAATGTTTAGATATTTTTTTTGCCGCAATAATAAATTTCACGTTCTCTTTCCTTTTGAACTAAAGTTTCTACATAACAAATTATCTGACATTTTTGTTTGCAGCAGAATGTATTTCCCTTTGAGGGTCCTTGTGACTTTTGGTCCTTTCAGGACTTGTGAGCTTTTCCATGCTCTGTTTGATGATGTAGAGCAGAATTAGCTGATGTCCTTACAAGATCTAGCGTATATATTCTTTTTACCACCTCCTTCTCAGACTCTTCTTCATCTTCGTCACCACTGTTGGGATATTTGGAGGCAGTGGTAGATCTACTGCTGGTGCAGTAGGTGCAAAGCACCAGGGCCCACCACAAGTTAGACACCCTCTGCCATTGGTAGTGAACGAGGAATATTAATTAATTATTTTATGACTGTTAATTACCTTATCTGGCTTTCTATTTACTCCAATAAAAAAAATTACATATAATCTAGTGCTCTTTCACACCATGAGGTAAATTGTCATCTAATGTTATTTATAATATTGTTGTTATTTTATTGCTTAACACTGTTATTTTTAAATCCTCACTCCAGTGAAATTTGCAAATGACCCAAAATCCCTGAGTGAACTTTAGTCAGGTTTATAACAAACGTAGAGATTTTTTTAGTGTGCAATTTAACCATATGGCCACAAGGTGTCAGTGGTGTGTAAGAGATCCAATCCTACAAACTGGCGTCTTGGGAGGATTAAAATAAAAAAGTAAAAATAAAGATACAAAACACAACTAAGGTTTCTTCAGATCTCTCTCCGCTCTGTCTTTCCAATGGCTGGATCTGTATCTCACAGACTTCACTGGTGAATATATGTAATTTTCCTGCCAATGCAATTTTTGTGCAGTGTCCTGAATTCTTGTGACTTTGTCTTTTTTGACATTTCTGTATAAATTGGGCTTCTTAAAAGTGATTTTGAAAACCAGCATAGTCGTATACATCCTCCCTCTTGTGCTTGACAACCTTGGAGCCACTACAAAGAGTTGCCCCCTTATGGTAAGGAGTCGGACAGGTCTTGTTAGATCTGGTTCCTGTTAGTAGGATTTTTATGATGGGCGTCAGCAGAGAAAGTGACGGATTAGAACGACTTCATGACCTAAATTTGTCTAGAATGGAAGAGAGACGAGAAGTATAACAGAAACCCGGTGATTTATTACATTAAAATTAGCCAATTTATTTACAGCAAAGAATTAAAAAAACAAAACCACATAATAATATTCATATATAAACCTCTATTGGTTATTTGTGGGTGTGGGATCTGCACTAATTCAATTTAAAACAGGCCAGAAAAACAAAGTCTCCCTCGGATGAATAAAATGTGATTCTATACAGTTTTTACCCAATTTACCCAACAGTATTACAATTCTCAACTCCCATATAGTAGTTAAAAACCCACAAAGGGTTCCTCCTAACTGGAAGGTGCAGCTTTCCCAAAAAACTCATACAGCCCTATTAAATTCTCTCAACGTGTCAAACCGTAGCCCAAATGTAGCCCGCAAGGCTTACGGCTATTAAATTGGCCTGTAACGCAACTCACTAATTATCTGCGGGTTACGGGACGTCGTAATTTGAATTACGCGGCTGCAAAAAACCCTTTGATCTGTCAAGCCCGTAACTGTTACGTTCGAAAATGGCTAATAAATCGCTACAAATCCACTGGCGTTCAAACCCGTAACCCGCAAATGCGGCCAAAAAGCCTACGGGTACTAGAGAGGACCCACAAGGGGGTTAACGTCCTATCTGTAGCACTGTAAATGCAAATAGACACACATTACTGTATTTTCAATTAAAGGGAAAATGATGTTAGGTATTAATATTAATATCACAACATTCTCAAGCTCGCAAATCTGCAATATAAAATACATTATTTTATGTTTCATTTCCGTGTTATATCGATCCCGTCAATGTGTTAATACATATAATGGAACTCGCATGGACTAGAATATCCTATTTACTGATTTATTAATATTGGCACCCCAACTTCATCATACCTGACTAATGGGCGCAGACGCATGCGAGCGCACGTGATCCAGACAAAAGCGCGCCCGTGAAAAGCGCGACCTGGAATCTGCGCGCATCTCTCGCATCCCTCGCACTCAGTGCCCGCATTTTGCGGCGCAGTGACAGAATATATACGGATACAGATGGATAGATAGGCAAGGAGAGGCATATGGAGGAGCCATATACATATATCTACCAGGGCAACAGCTGGCACATGGCACAGTCACAGAATATATCGGAAGACGGGGAGAGCTGTATATACCCTGACACATTGACATGGGGTGCTGAAATCGTGCCACCATTAATTTTGCATTATTTCTGGAATGCGGGTCTGATCGAAACTCGTAATTAAAACCCATAAGGCTTTGAAATCTAAACTCCATTTTTCAGTGACATAATAATGACGATCTCTTTTGCCATTGGCTCCGTCTAAACCCATAACTACGGGGTTTGGCTAATTGATCATGTTCACGGCTGCACATGTAACATTTGCAAGAATGGTTTGCGGGTTTGCGTCTACGGGCTGTAACTCGCGGCATGGTTCAAACGAATAGCTCTGTATCGCAGCCGAATTTCAAGCCCGCAGCCTTGGCGGGTTTGCCGATGCCTCTACGGGCTTCCAATTTAATGAGGCTGATAGTCATATTATCTTGATAAAAAATCAGAGATCTTAGGGGTTATTTTCAGTTAATATTATATAAATTATTCAACCTCCGCTGCTATCACTAAGAAATGAGTTAGCTCCAGCTATTCGTTACCATGGGGGAACACCGTACTCAGGGCCGATGGTTATCCAGGGGATGAAGACCAATCCCAATGGGCGTTTTCTGCCCTGCTTTGATTTAAATTAAAGCCGATCCCATATTGAGGAATAACCAGTGGAGTTTTATATATTAAGAATATTATGTCGTTCTCTGACTGACACTAGGGGGAGCTGTGAAGCTGGGAATGACTGTACTAAAGAAAAATATGTAAAGTTGCTTTAATAATTTTTACTGTCTATGCAATGAGCAAAACTTCTACAACTAGATGAGCTAGTATGCTAAAGCAAAAACAACAAATCGAGGCACACAACTCTGCTCTCTTCCAATGAGAAGCCCATCCAGTTGGCAAGGGTAGGGGGTGAGGAGAATTTGAAATTGGCCTCCTTGTGTGGCAGGTGTAGATTGGTTTACATCAAGCCTTTGTTTTTGCTTTATTATGTTTCCTTTTTCTTTCTATAATGAGCGATGTAAAGAGATATTAAAAGATAACAGGATGGGAAAGTCAAGAAATCTCTTCAAGAAAATTGGGGTTCTCAAGGGAACCTTTCATAACAAAGCGGGCGTGATAAAAGAAAATGGTAGAAGATCAGATTAAGAGGAGGTGGCAGGAATACACTGAATATCTATACAGGAAGGGTCTCAGACATATTGGAGATTGAAATGAGATAGGCCTAGGATGCCTTGCTAATAATAAGTCTGCAGGAGTTGATGGAATCCCAGTGGAACTTTTCAAAATTCAAAATTTTGATGCTATGAAAGTTTTACTTGCCTTATTCCAACATATTTGGAAAACTCAACAGTGGTCAATAGACTGGAAAGGGTCAGTCTATATCCCAATCTCAGAAAAGCCAGTGCCAAAGAGGGATCCAATTATTGAACAATCACACTTCACATTCCAGAAATGTAATGCTTAAGATCCTACAAGCTTGACTCCAACAATATATGGACCAGGAACTACCAGATGTGCAAGCCGGGTTCCGCAGAGGGAGAGGCAAAAGAGATCAAATTGCCAATGTCCGCTGGATAATAAAGAAAGCAAGAGAGTTCCAGAAAAGCATTTACTTCTTCTTCATAGACTTTTCTAAAGCCTTTGACTGTGTGGATCACAACAAAATGTGGCATGTCCTTAAAGAGATGGGAGTACCAGATCAGCTCATCCTCCTCCTAAAGAATCTGTATGTGGACCAAGAAGCCACGGTCAGAAATGAACATGGGACAACAGAATGGTTCAAGTTCGATAAAGGAGTTCGACAAGGTTGTATATTGTCACCTTATTTATTCACCTTATACACAGAATACATCATGTGTAAGGCTGGACTGGAGGAATCCAAAGCCGGAATCAATATTGCTGGAAGGAATATCACCAACCTCAGATACGCCGATGATACTACTCTGATGGCTGAAAGTGAGGAGGAACAAAATGACTTATTGATGAGGGTAAAAGAAGAGAGTGTGAATGCTGGCCTGCTGCTCAAGGTTAAAAAGACAAAGATCATGGCAAACGGCAATCTCACTTCCTGGCAAATAGAAGTGGAGGCAGTGACAGATTTTATTTTCCTGGGATCCAAGATCTCTTCAGATGGTGACTGTAGCCATGAAATTAAAAGATGTTTGCTTCTGAGGAGGAAAGTTATGGCAAGCTTGGACAAGCGATCCCTTGGACTGCAAGAAGACCCAATCAATCAATCCTATAAGAAATCAAGACAAACTGTTCACTGGAAGGTTTGATCATGTGGCTGAAGTTCGAATATTTTGGCCATATGATGAGAAGACTGGATTCCCTAGAGAAGGCTCTGATGCTGTGAAAGATTAAAGGCACAAGAAGAAGGGGACGACAGAGGCAGAGATGGATAGATGAGGTCATTAAAGCAATAAACATGAGCTTGAGGGAGCCCAAACGGACAGTAGATGCCAGACGTGCCTGGTCTGCTAGGGTCCATAGGGTCACCGAGAGTCAGACACGACTGAACGACTAAACAACAACAAATAATGATTCCTTTTTCTTTTTGTTTCCTTTTTTTATATATATCTTCATCTAAATAATTTTGACCACCTGTGACCATATGAAAATGTTGCATCTAAGCGTATAATGAGACAGGGATAAGATAATTGAGCTAGATGTTTGTTAGAAAAAAAACACATTGTTTTTGCCTTTGTTGGTCCCTGGAGGCATCCATGATGCTTTAATATGTATTTAATGTATGACATAGGTGTTTTCATCTCCGAAGGACATTACTTGAAGTTATTGTTGTGAGCTGCTCACTTCTAAACATGTATGGGTGAAATGGGTAGGTGTCAAATCCTAAAAGCTCTGATCATTTAACAAATCCCTCACTTTCCCTCCTCCAACCATCCCTCCGGCTTCAATCAGCCAAGATGGGAACTTGCTTTATACTAAGTAATCTTCACGTTTTTCAAGGCTTAAACGTTTGCTAATGTTAATTTCTTAAATACTTTGCACACATATCAGGCTTTTTCTAAAATATAAAAGCTCATTAAAAATAACTTTTTTTTTCTAAAAAAAAACATTTATCCCATTTATCCCAAGTGTATAAAATGGCATGTTGTAAATATGGACTACAATGGATCTACGTTCTAATGTTAGGTTTTATATTATGATGGATTTACCAGACTGACATTTTTTTTCATTTTCTGATTGGGTCTAATATTACTCATTATTAACCCAAAACAACACTGGCTTATTTTTGTGACACTAATTTAAGTTTAAGGCTTTCTTGGCCGACATCTGTTGAGTATTGGCCCTTTGCTATATACACACAGCCGCCATGCCGTCAATACTAACTTGCCTCTTATGTCTTTCCTCCACCCACAGCCCACACTCTGTGCCAGATCGGCTTCGTATCCGAGTCAACAGAATACGCCAGCAGGATTACGAGGCGCTCCAGTACGACAAAGAAAAGTTACGGGAAGCTTGTAAGTTTGTGCAAATTTTTGACCTAAAATATTGGATTCGTGAGCATCAGACGTAAAATGTTTTCAACACTCTAAAAATACTAATTTTCAATAAGATCAAGACTTTAAATAATGACGTAAAAACTGATTTGTTCCACTTGTGATCAGAGGGTTTTCTCTTTTCCTTTATATCACTGGTGGCTCCGAGCCATGACATTCCCTGGGTCTAAAAAAAGACTCTAAGACTATTCTTATTTTATTTCCTCTCCAGTTCCTTTCAACACATGATTGCCCTCGCATTTAATTATCCCTAATTCCATTAAATCCCCTTACTTAAAGTCTTCTTTATTCCATTAAAAGATGGCCCTATGAGAAGAATACATGTGGATACATTTGCTGGTCTCTGGAGGCATCCACTATACATAGGTGAACATTATATGTAGGAAAGGCGTGTTTACAACTCTGCAGGAGCAGTGCTTGCAGTTAAGCTTCAAATTGCCTGATTAGAGCATTGGCAGGGAAAGGAGTTAGTGTTTAGTACTAAAAGCTGGACTTACTCTCCAGTAATATAAAATACCCCCCTCACTTGCTGGGCGGTTTACTGGTGGTTGCAGGACAAAGAACTCGAATCAGTGGTAGTGTATTGCAACACGTAGGTGCCCAGGGCCCTATTCATGGCCGGATTAACCATTAGGCCAACTAGGCAGTTGCTTAGGGGCACTTCTCTTTGAAGGACGCCTCTTTTTTTAGCTTAGAAAAATATAAATTATATGGCAAACCATTGAATGCATTTAATTAACAAGTAATTGCTCAGCGTGTGTATGAGTAGCTTTGCGATTAAAATGGCTTTTATGGGGAAATGTCTTTGATTTGCTCACACAGCAAGAGAACGATATACACTCACAGAAAAGGGAAAAATGTGTGCTTGCATACCTTGTGCGCGCACTTGCAGGGGCTCCTCCACTTCACTGCCCATGGGCTCCAAAAAGGTAGATCAGGCAGTGGCCCTATTTTCCATAAGGCAGAGTTGGCATCTGCCTAGGGGTGACCAAGGCACCATGTTTTTGCCCAGATTTTTTTTAATTTTTCAATCTAAGGGGTTTGGACATGATACAGGAGGGTGATAGATACAAGATGGCGGTGTGAAGGCAACAGGCTCAAGCAAGTGTCTGTGTCTGTGCATTTGTAAGGTGCTAGGGAATATGTTGGCGTTACATATAAAGCATAATAGTTGTGGGCGTGAGTAATATTATTCTGTAGTGTGCAGTTGTGCATATTAAAGCTGAAGGTGATGAGTTTCTTTAAACAGAAGTGTTTTTAATGAGTTTTTGAAGGTTTTGTGTTGAGGAGCGAGGCAGGGAATTACATATGGTAGGGGCAGCAGGGGAGGAAAGAAGAGGATCAGTAGCAGAACGAAGAGGGTGGTTGGGGGAGTATTTTGAGACTATTATATTATCTTTTATTTGTAACATGCCAACATATTCCGTAGTGCTGTACACGGGTTAAGTACATGGCAAAAACAAAATTAAAGCATTGCAAAGAATGTCTTTGAGCTTAAAATCAAACGTACATAGAGCTTGTTTTAAAACACAAGATTGAAAACTTGCAAACTTACAATCTAAAGGGTTTGCGTCTGATATAAAAGGCTGATAGATGCAAGATGGCGGTTGTGTAAGGCAATTGGTTCAACCAAGTGGAGGTGTCTGTGTGTTGTACTGTACATTGTGGGTGTATGTGTTATTAAGCTGTGGGGTGTGCATATTAAGGCTGAAGATGACAAGCTTTTCTAAACAAATGCGTTTTTAATGATTTTTGTTTAGAGGCAGGAGGTTAGTCTAGTGGAGCGAGGCAAGGAGTTCCAGAGAATAGGGGCAGCACAAGAAAAGTCTTGAAGAGGAGTTGATAAGAGAGGAGGAAAGAAGAAGGTCATTAGCAGAACAAAGAGGGCGGTCGGGAGAGTATTTTGAAACAAGAGTAGAGATATAAGGGGGTGCATTCATGTTAAGGATCATGAGTTTAAATGTTATGCTGGAGGATATGGCCAGTGTAGAGACGCTGAGCGATGAGCATGGTAGATGAGTCTAGCGGAGGCGTCATTATGGATTAGAGAGAAGTGTGTGCGCTGTTGTTGCGATCTTTACTCGTTACGGTAATGATTTACATTTTTTTTATAACTGACATTTATTGAATTCTGGACTAATTTGTAAAAAACTTTAATATTAAAATACATAAACTTGTGGCGTGGGCAGACACCTGAGAAATCTGCACTTCAGATGTAAATCTGGCCCTGTGAGTGGAGCGTCCCAGAGCCCACCCCCGGCTGTTCAGAACATCTCACCTTGTATCCACAGCACATACACAAGCTCCCAGTATCTCTATGATAGTATTTCATTACTGCCCTTATTAAACCTATCTGGAATCTGTAGAGCGTTGCACTCACGATCCGCGCTTAATGAGCGCCAGAACCACAGTCACACTTTCTGAGCAGGTTCTGCCACAAAGTGTATCTCAAGGACTGAACACTTAATGAAAGGAGCCGAAACCCTTAGGAAAGTTGCGCTTTCCCCCCAGCAATACAGCACTTAATTGCTTTGCAGCATGTACCAGGCCCAGCTGGGGCGCTGCTCTCGCCGCGCGCTGCCAGTGTTAGCGCATAATGAAGTCCCTCTCTGGGTGACGGTAGAAGTCATTAATCAACTCTGCTGATAACAGTTTAATAGAGTCGTGTTCGTCCCCGGACTCATTATTCATAGCAAGTTGAGAGTTACAAGCGCGGCTGTTTTTAAGAAGGAAAGATGCTGCAGGACTCCACAGCAATTACAAGGGAATCCATGTAACTCCTTCACGCTGTACGGACACGGGGTGTCTGCTCCTGTTGATTAAAGTCGAAAATTGCTGACTTACAACTTTGCTTAGACTGCAAGGCAAGAAAATCCAAACAAGGGTCAGAATAAGAGGTACTGACCACTATCAGTCTGTGATGGTCACTGCAAATTCAACTTTCTATTACATGCTCAGAATTTATTGAAATGTGTTCCCATCTCCTCCATGCGCAGCTTAGCGTCCAATCTTCTTAACCCTTTAGGTGCCAAATTAAAAATTACAAAACTTCTTTACAGTGATATAGTTTGTGTTTTTTTCTATTCTAAATCACTTTTATATATATCCTGCTGCTTTCTCATTCAGTCATGTCCGATTCTCCATGACCCTATGGACCAGAGCACACTAGGCACTGCTATCATGATGTATCTGGTTGTGCTTATCCATAAGAAAAGATATAAATATATATATATATATATATATATATATATTTTATTTTTTTTATATATTTTTTATTGGACAAATGCTTTAGTTAGAATGACGAGCTTTCGAGAGTTATTATTATCATATATAACGTGCCCACATATTCCGTAGGGCTGTACAAGGCAAAAAACAATAGCAGTATTAACACATTGCAAAGGATGGAGGGCCCTGTCTTTAAGCTCAGAGTTGCACCTCTCTTTATCAAATCAGAAGCAATACTGATTAGGAAAAGCATTGTAAAACAGAACTGAGATTCTGAGTGATAACATACCCACGTGGGACAGGCAGGCATCATAAATAAGTACTGATCGGTCTTATGTGCAAGTCTATACCCAATGTCTTAGATAAGAGGAAAGACAGTGTTATTGGTTATTGTTGTAAATACACACACATATTAATGAGTTGAAATGCAACAACAAAACATGAGAATGAATGTGGCCGGATCTCAAGAAATGTTGATAATGTGCTAGAAAACCAGAGAAGTCCACGTTAAGTTTTGTATCATGAATGTGATCATCTCAATTTCAAATGTTTTTTCTATCCTGGATGTTTTTGAAATTTCTTCTGAGTATTGTGATTTTCATATTTTGGATGGAGTGATCATTCTGGATATACTGATCTATAACTGTTTTCATTATGGTTTTTGATAGAATGTCTGTGTAGATTCATCCGGGTGCTACTCCCTCTCCATTACTCCCTTCTGACAGCTGTTTTTTTGGGTGATGTCATGTGATAGCGTGACAACATGATGTCACTGGAGAGCTGTCATTGTCTGCTGACAGCATTGTAAGGAGGATACATTGGAGAGCTTGGGAAGACTGGGGAAGCATGATGAAGTAGTCACAGTGCCGAACAGCACACAGGGCTCATTTCCTTCCACTAGACACCAGGGGGACATATCCATTAGACACTAGGGATAGGGATTTCACCAAAAGAAAATTTAAAAAAATGCTAAATATTCCCCCAATGGATGATGAGATATCATTTGTAGAAAAAAAAAACACAATGAAGTAACTGAAATAGAGCTCATTCTCCATTTGCCACTTAGAAAACCAATTTGGTGATTTGTTCCCAAATTATATTTTCAATAACTAAACTTGATAATGGGCAAAATGTAAAAATTTGTAAAATTACAGCTTTATATAATTATGTTAATATGTTAATAGGGCTCTTATTATTATGGATGGCAAAAGTTTATATATATATATATATATATATATATATATATATATATATATACTTCTGTAAGACCCACTCCCATCTCCTATATATCTCCTACACCCAGCCCCTCTTCTGACATCTTAATTTGCAGGGTTTATTAGCTGATCACTAGGGCCATATAGCGTATTACATACTAGAGCCATTCACCTCACACTACCCTCTATCAGTCCCCTTCCCTCTCCCACTAAATGAAAAACATTTTCTCACTTTGCACACCTCCTTATCCAAGGAAGCTTTCCCTCCTACCTAACCCTTTCTACTCCTTATATTTTCTTCCCCAGGTTTCTGCCTCTTTTATCCCCTTTAGATTGTAAGTAGCGAGTTCTTATTGTGTTGGGTGCTTTGGAAAAATCACTTTCTACAAGGATTCTAAGCTCAAAACAGGGTTCCCCATTTTATGCTGATTGTTAACGCGATGAGTGTTACTGACTTGGGTTAGGTATTACTGGCTTGGGTTTGGTGTTACTGGCTTGTGGCTCTTTTTTACTACCTCGTTTTCATCCTGTTACGTTTTTTTCGGCTGCCATTTTTTTTCTCATTGAGGCACTCATCGCCAGGCTTGCAATGAGCGCCTTCACCCCTTATTGCAGCCAAAGTCCCACGGACCTCACGATGAGGATGACAACTCGCAGTCTGAAAACTACATTAGTGGTCCTTTCTCCATGTATCCCCCTCCCATTCATCCCTCATTTCACTTCATTCCTCCAAATCACGCTTTATTCAATCTCTCCTTCTATATCTATTCTTCCCTTCCATTCACTCCTCCATCACATTTATCCCTTAATTTGTCCCTCTCCAGTCCAAGTTCTCCCTTTCTCCATCATTTCTCAATTTTATATCGTCTTTCCACCAAACACGATAAATGGTAATATATAAAAATCTAGAATAACAAGATTATTTAGAGGCATACAATATACAGTAACATTTTGTAATAAAGGTGTTGTAAATACTTATCGACCATCTTAAGAAGTGAATGTAGATCTCTTAAAAGTCGATCTTGTAGTAGTTATTGGTTGAAATATAAGTTATGTTCAATAGTTCTTCATAGAAGAATCAACTGGAGAAGTCTTCTTCTAGTAGATATAATCTACTATTCTTGGAAATGACCCCTCTCGGAGGACCGGTATAAATTGTGCAAAAGAATCAAATGTAGTGAAGTACATCCAGGAACCTCTATTAAATCTACTAATGGTTGTAGGATTATGTTACAATTCACATTATTGATGTCTGTGGATATGTCCCAAACAATAATCAAAGATATTTATCTATATATTGATGTTATACCATAAAAAGAGAAGGATATTATAAAAATAATAAAATATTAAAATGTGCCCTAAATGGGACATAATTATATAAATGATATTCCTTCTCTGATGGCAACTAAACAATATTACCGAACATAAATAAAAGCAGCTTTGCTACACACAGCCAAAATATGTTCTCACCAACGTGTTTCGCAAAATATAACTTCCTTAGGGTAGAGAATCTTATGGTATCTGAGTTTTACATCTGATTTCACCTAATTAAATTATTAGCTATCTGAAAAAAACTGTGTGACCAAGATCTAATTATACACATTAAAGCACATTAAAGTTGTATTTCTATTCTATACACACACTTGCATAGCCTCAAGTGATTAAATATTTACGTATTTCATTGTTATTGTTAGGTGTACTCACCCCCTGTAAGCCCTGTGGCATCCTTCATGACTCACTGCCTCCTAGAATATATATATATATATATATATATATATATATATATATATATATATATATATATATATATATATATATATATATACCGGTATATATATATATATATATATTTATTTATTTATTTATATATATTTACTTATATATATCTGTGTGTAGCAAAATGTTGACAGGGATATTGGGAGGTATGTTACCAAAAAAATCTCCTGGGGCAACATATATGTTTTGTAATCATATAGTGCAACTGAATGTCACCAGAACCAATGGCATAGGAAACATCTAGGGGGATAATTCAACTCTACTCCCAGGATAGGAGGCAGGCACAGGGGGGCAGGTCAACCACAGGTGAACCCGATTCAATGCACTGGGGCCCTGCTCTGGGTGCCTCATTGCTGCAGTGCCCTTCAAAAACTTGTTTTTTTTTATATTTCTTTGTTTAAATGCCCCTGCCCCACAAAAATTATCTATTTGCCAACTTATTATATATATATATATATATATATATATAATTATAGGTAAAAGCTTTTATGGGAAAGACATACTGCTCCGTAGCCCCCATCATCCCCCAGTTCCTATGCCCCTGGCGAGAACTGAAACATAAAAACAGATTTGAAGAGAACAAATTGCACATTAGGATAGGCCCATTTTATTATTAATATTATTATTATTATTATTATTATTATTTATTTGTTACTCAACAACATATTCTGTAGCGCAATATCTACCTAACAGGTTTATAAATCCTTAAGGTGGCCTTATGCTTGAGTTCCCTCTTACCTAGTTCTCTATCTGTAGATCTTTGCACATTAGTTTGCACTGTTGTATCTAAGTCCCAAGAACAAAGTTTCTAGGAAAATTTGTTTTTTTTCTGTTAAAACTAAGCCCATTCTCACTTCTCTCTCCACCTGAGCTGTCATTCTAGTTTCCTCCTCCCCGTCTTCATACAAAGAGCTTCATTTGAACTCTGCTCGCGTCTCAGGCCTTTCATTCCCGGCCAGCACATTGCCGCTGTAATTAAAGTAATTAGTGCCTTCATCTCTAGGCCTGCCGATAACAATAACGAGGAGATGGTCGGCAGCCGCAAAGAGAGGGGCTGATTAAAACCTGAGCTGTGAGATCACTGGACCATGAGGGCAGGACAAGATTAAAAACTGTGGCAGCTAGAATGAGTTTCATCGGCGCGGCTGTAGGAGAGCGATGCCTACCCCCGGGGCAACCACTACCTACAACACAATCACTGCGCCACACGGATGGATACGGTCAAGCTTCATGAGCACGAATCAGTATAAAAAAGGACATATTCTGTTAATATAGTTTAATTTGATTTCCACAATAGCACAGTGGGAATAAGAGATTTCAGGGTTTCATAAAAGAAGAGACTCTGTCTAAAAAAGTTATTATTCTTATTATCATTGATTTATAAAGCTCCCATATAGTTTGTTGTGCTAAGTATGGAGGTTTACATTGAGTATATGACAATAAAATACACTGTAAAGAAGGAATGCTCTTGTGGGTGTTAAGGATACAATAAGCCAGGCAGTGGGACCCATGGAGAGGAGACTTTTAATGTGTCTTATAGAAGAGTTTGTTATATGACCATTTATGTGACTGTAAGTGCTCTTCATGGTGCGAAAGAGCACAAGATTGTATGTTAAATTAAACATAGTCTTCAATGTTGTACCTATTATAAGGGTAAATACAAGTCTAGTCTGCCCACTGGCAGTTGCCTGAGTAATAACAGATTGCTGAGTACATGTGCAGGATGTGAGTCTGTATGGGGAAGGCTGTAATTGATAGGACAGCTTTCCCCATGACTCAGATTACACTGCACTGACCAGTTAACCCATAACTGTCCTGTTTTAGATGAGTCCAGCATTCCATTCCATTTTTTATCACTACACAGAGCTGCAGCACCAGAGCAGAGCACCAGGCTGCATTGCTCAAATTCCAGAGAGGGAAGAGGGTAGAAACCTGAACTTTCTGCTGTAAGAAAAAAATATAACTTTTTTCCTTCAAAATTGAAATATAAGCAGTCTGACAAAAACCTTATTTTTGACTTGAATGGCACATATATCCCTGCAACCTGATTGGTTACAGTAATGCAGCAGAATGTGGGCAGTCTGTTATACATGTAAACACAGATTTTATTTTATGTGATTTCTCAGTGAAAAATACACATATTTCAAAAATAAAAAAGTATTTCAACATTAATATAGGGGACCTTTACTGTGATGTGGTCCAAATTGTGCTGAATTAAGTGGCCCTATAATGAAAGTTACAGGGAATGGTAGTAAGCTTGTCTGAATAGATGAGAATGTCATGTAGACTTGCATTCCAGTGATATAAAATATACTTGTTTACCTTTACTGGTGGTTGCAGAACAAAGAACTTGAGTGAAAGTGGTAGTGGACAAGCCAGGCTGGTGTCCAGGGCCAGGTTTCCCATAAGGCAGAGTAGGCAGCTGCATAGGGGAGGAAGTAATGATTGGTGAAAATATGCATAAGGGTGAAGGGGACAGTTACTTGAGTATACAGAGGTCAAATGTAAGATGTTGAAGGGTGCTGGACTGTTAAGGGCTTCTTAGATGTGAGTCAAGGTCTTAATTTTAATCTATCAGACGGATTGTAGTAGGGAGAGTTGAGTCGAAAGGCCAATTGGGAATAAATAGCAGTAATCAATGCAGGATAATAAGTCTAGAATTGTAAATGCCTAATTACTTCTGTTGTGATGGAAGACTTACACTATATTGTAGTAAAATACATTTTTAAATGTTGTTTTTCACGTAAAAATATTAGGCAAAACCTGTTTCGAGAGATATGGAAGATTCCTGAATGTTACTGGGTATATAATATCCCTGTGCATCTATTTACTTGTTTGTACCTTATCTATTAAGAAGTGATTATAAGCTCTGAAATCAAACAAATAGTACCTGTATGGGTGTGCATATGTAGACATAGTACCTGTATGGGCGTGCATATGTAGACATAGACTTTGTAGGGCTGGATGTTCAGAGTAGTGTCCTAGCCTATCAGGGACCACGTCTCAGCAGCATGTTGCAGAATTTTGCTGAGAGATGGTCACTGATTGGTTAGTATGAGATTCTGCACAGGCAGTACTAAAGAGTCTGTGTCTTTGTGAGCCAAGCAGGTAATATTTGTTTTTGTGATTTTAGTGAAATGGTGCTGAATTAAGTGGCCCTATACTGAAAGTTACAGGGAATGATAGTAAGCTTGTCTGAATAGATGAGAATGTCATGTAGACTTGCATTCCAGTGATATAAAATATACTTGTTTACTTCCTTTACTGGTGGTTGCAGAACAAAGAACTTGAGTGAAAGTGGTAATGGACAAGCCAGGCAGGTGCCCGGGGCCAGATTTCCCATAAGGCAGAGTAGGCAGTTGCATAGGGGAGGAAGTAATGATTGGTGAAAATATGCATAAGGGTGTTTACTTCCTTTACTGGTTGTTGCAGAACAAAGAACTTGAGTGAAAGTGGTAGTGGACAAGCCAGTCAGGTGTCAAGGGCCAGATTTCCCATAAGGCAGAGTAGGCAGTTGCATAGGGGAGGAAGTAATGATTGGTGAAAATATGCATAAGGGTGCAGGGGACAGTTACATGAGTATACAGAGGTCAAATGTAAGATGTTGAAGGGTGCTTATTAGCACTTCTTAATGAATTACAGTACATAGATACATAGGTATATTATATACCTAGTAAAATCCAGAAACCTTCCATATCCTTTTAAACATAATTGAAATGAACAGAATATGAAGAAAGTATTCCATAGTCTGTAGATCTCATTAAGCTGTTAAAAATATGAATATTTTGGTCATTATCAAACAGTCTTTCTGCTTCAACAAAGAAAAAAGTATTTATTTTTAGAAATGAATGATTAGACCCTTCTCCTATGTTCCCTGCTCTGGAAAAATGTTGGTTCTTGGAGTGGCTGCACCACACAGTGTCATGTCTAAAACTCAGAATAAATGAGAATATGTCAACACACATCACTAGTATATAAAGAAAGGCAATAAATCAGCTCTCAGCAGCTGCTCGCAGTCTAAAGAAAACAAGAAGGTGTCTGTACAAATGAGCATCAGTGAGGAAAGGTATAAGAGTACCTTAACATCAGGACCTCTTAGTATTTTATTCTGAAAAATAATATTCTCTATTTCACGGATACAAGTCACTGATAAGAGACTAACCAAGCAGGGCCGATTCCTGTGTCTCATTACAGCTGCTATTTTGCAAAGTGATTTTTCTGGCATTAGATTTTGTTTTTGGTAGTGGCTATAAATTGAAAACTTGTTTATTATGTCTTCTCTAGAGCCCTGCAAGAATTTGAATATTTAAGTTTATATAATAATTTTTTAATGCACTTTGCAATATTTCAAAGTTTCTACCACATCATATCATGATGCACATAATAGGATCATTATATTGATAGTATTTTCATTGTGAATATTGTTTTAAGAAAAATAGATAAGAAGACATATATGGTAGCAAGGGACGCACACAACAGATTGACATTACTAAACGATTAAAATGAACAAAACTGTAATAATGTAACAGGAAAAACAGCAATAAACCCAGGAACGGTGTAATTTATGATAGGGCAGCTTTGGCCCAAAAGAGGGGGATCTGAAAAAAGATTGTGGAAAGAAACCTGGAGTGTTATTATTTAAACCGTGGATCATTGGAGTTGTTGTCTTTGGAATGACTTCAAGTTTATTTATGTCCATTTGGAGATATGGTATATAAATGCCTTTTGCACTATAACGTGTTTTTTTTAACCAATATACCCTGGCACAGCATTGTGCCTTGGAAACTGTCCAAGTGTGGCCTAAAGAAAATTTGCCACTTGCTATAAGATGGTATAGTAGTGGTATGCTTCTGCCTAGACCCATGAGGCATTGGCCTAGGGCAACACATTTTCAGGGGACAGTAGGCTGCCTGAAGATGTCAGTGTAATTATAAGGTGTGGTGTGCGCCTATGAACAGAAATGTCAACAATCCTGGTATGATCTGAGGTGGTTAACGGATTAAATGGGGAATACATTGGGATATTGGAATACTGTGCGACTTACCAGAATGAAGAAGATAAGGCTGTAAATGACCTCTGTCTTAGTTATACAAGAGAGTTAAATTTAGTTTTTTTATTAGCTAATTAACTATAAAAGTATTTCGACTTTAGCATTGTAGCATAAAGCAGAGTATCTTCTCTGTGCCCATTTAGGTGTTCAAGGAGTGGGTGAGATCTACCCATGCTTTTGTAAAATCTCTTTCTAATCAGTGGGAGAATGGAACGAAGAGAGAAATGATGGGGGAATTATACTATACTTTTGAGTTTTGAGGGGTGAAAGCAGAATGGAACTGGAGGGGAAAATAAATGAGAGGGAAAATAACGGCTGTAATGGAGCAGAGGGTGAAATGAAATGGTGAATGAAGTGATAAGGAATATTGTTTAAGGGCTTTGTGTATTGATGTATTTGAATATGTAAAAAAAAACCATAGTAAATGGGAGGTTTATTAGCATAAACAGATGTGCGCCCGTTGGAATTGTTTGTCTTATGGAATGGACTGCGGTACGTCAAAGGTTGGGCCCATTGCACTATAAGGTGAAATTGCTCAACTCAAACGGTTCATACTAATTTGACTCTCTGCTTTCTCTGGCAGCCATCCCCCTAGGTATTATTGTCGTACGAGGAGATTGTGATCTGGAGACATGCCGAATGTACATAGACCGATTGCAGGAGGTAAGTGCGGATTTGAGACCGAGACTTGGAAAGGTCTCAAAGACTGTTTGGAGCTGTGTCTAAAAGCACTTACCCAAACCTTTTTGTTTGCCAGTGTCTTCTAACCATTCATATAGTAATGAAGAAACTCATTAACATCCCCCCACCCCCAGCAAGTACCCCTAGGCACAACAGCTTCCTCTCCCTTGTAATTCTCTAGTTTCAGGCATTCATACCCTACCAACCAGTCTGTGAATTGCAGTATTTTATTTTTTATGCCGAGGAACATTTTGTAGTAAGAAATGAGGCGCACTTTAAAGTGAAGCGCCTCTAGGCAGCTGTCTAGTTGGTTAAATGGAAATTCCAGCCATGTCGGATTTCCCATAAGGCAGAGTAGGCAGCTGCTTAGGGGTGTCTGCCTGCAGGGGGTGCCAGATTTTTGCACAGAAAAATGTATTTAAATATTTCTGGAAACGTATTTAGCTTGCACAGTGCCACATTTAAGTACTTTAGGAGAAGTAATACCAAAACTTCTCTCTCAGTTGCATTGCCAATTGAATTGGGTACATTATCTACACATAGCTTTCATTCTATATACATACATTGGCTATAGCTCCCATCTTGTGTATTCTGAGCTGATTTGTAAAAACGGTAATATCAAAATATATACTTGTGGTGGTGGGTGAGCAACTGAGAATTCTTAGCCTATGGGAACTTCAGATTTTAATCCGGTGCCTATAAATAAGAATATAGTCCCCTCCGCACTCCTGCTTCAGCAAAACTGCCACCACATTCCTGAGAAGTTCATATTATAATACCCAATTGGCATTGTACTCCTAAATACTTTCCCTCATTATTAGTACCTCTTTTACCAATTAAGTCCTTTCCTACAGAAATTTTACAATTTTGCGTTAGATAAAATAAAAATGTTTTACAGCACAGTGGTGCCATTTTAAGGACTTGCCCATCACTGGTCTATCAGAGTGTTCAAATCTAAACATAGTTTATTGCTTAATGAAATCAATTTCAAGCTGATTTTAGTGTTGTCCAATAAAAATTAATAAAGACACCTTGTAATGGAGGTTCAAACATTCTCCTTCAAATGCTTTATTTCATCCATAAATGTGTTGGGCTTCTAGGAAGAAGTTGTGAAAAAGACAGGGACAGCAGAAGGGGTGAGAGTCAATTTGGCGTTATTATAGTATATATATTAGATTTATATAATGTTCTCTTTTAAATAACTATCATTTATAATGGGCAACATTTTTAATTCTTAATTTATTGACTCTTAAGCAATTATGAATTAGCGTTGGCCGCCATCTCTATCTCTACATATGTGTCGGTTTTTCTGACTCTCATCTAATGACTATTTCTCTGTCTCATTGTCCCTCTTTTTGACTCACTGTCTTTGATTGTCTCCTCCCCATCTTACTTTGTCTTGTCTCTGTTATTGACTCCCTATATCTCTCCCTCTTTTATTCTCTCTTTAATGTTCTGTCTTTCTCTTTTTCTCCCTTTCTCTCTCTTTCATGTCAAAGGCATTTGCAGACTTTGAATGTTTTAGTTAATTATTATAAATAGTTCCCATTAATGTAGTATTTTGATTAGATAAGTTGTGAAATATAATGTGGAGCCATATATAATTGAGACACCGAATGAAGTTACTGTGTCTTAAAGGAAAAATACTTTTAAGATCATGTACCGTAGATACTTGAATATAGCGCCACCCGAATATAACGTGGGGTTACGAATTTGATAGGTGAATGGGTAAAAAGTACAAGACACAGAATTAAGTTACTGTGTCTTAAAGGAAAAATACTTTTAAGATCATGTACTGTAGATACTTGAATATAGCGCCACCCGGAAATAACGTGAGGGTTACGAATTTGATAGGTGAATGGGTAAAAAGTACAAGACACAAAAATAATGTGAGAGTTAAAATGTACGGAATTGTAGATAAATGATGTGTTGAATCTTGTTCCAAAAGCACGCAAAATGGTGTATAAATGCTTTAATATTCAATATAATAAGTACACACAACAGAATATTATGGTTATTGTCACGTTCATATACATATATAATATGTACTGTATGCACCTTTATCCACCTTCCTAAGTGTACTTCTCTTTGAGGTTCGGATATCCGGGAGACAGAAAACACACACGCGGTTGCTGTATCAATTGTCTCAATTTATTGGTTGCAGCGACAGGAAATATAGGGCTTTACCCGCTTATTCATTATTATTAGAGGTAATGCACTGAAAATACAAGGTCATGAGAGTCACAATCACAAGACACATCGAGTTCAAGCTATTAACAAATATTTTCCATAGGCACATAAATAAATCTTGTGATATTATTTGCAAAAGTTACAAGGTTAGTTGTGTATAATCCTTAATCCTATGTGCAAACATCATGACCCGTGAAAGGCCCAGTGGGTATGTCCGTATGACCCTTTGGGATAACTTCTCCTAGAAATAACTTGTTAGGCACAAACACTTCCTAAACCCTCTAATTAAATAATTAGACACGACCACTTTTTTGGGGAGATACTGGCCACAGCGTTTATTGGTAAACCCAAATTCACATAATAACAATACCATTTGTTTAAATATACATAAAGAGAGGGGAGGAGCCTGACGACCGAGACAGTACACTCTGCGCCCTGACCCTCGTCCAGGGCCTACCGTGATGGAGCATCCGTACCCCCGTAGGGTAGGATCACCCCCACTTTATCACTGTCCCGGCGACTCCCCTCACCACCGCCACGCTGTGACAACAACAAATACAAACACATCATAAATCAAACTGAAAATGAAAGCATATACAACTGTTAATGACGTAGACAGATTAAACTAAAATACTTGACCGCTTACTTTATTTTTCCATTTTTTTTTTTTTTTTTTACACATACTTTCCAATCCTTTTTTTTTTTTTTTTTTTTTTTTTTAACACATAATTTTCCATTTACAATAAATTAACACCTATGCTCCCAATGTTAGGGATGGGTGGGTGGGATCTAACTTCTTGGCTAGCTGGGGGCATAATAGCCAAATTGGCGCCAATCCCCTAGGTGGCTCTGCCCCCAGCTAGACCCTCCTACTCTCCCATACTCCCGGGCCTGCACAGGTCACGTGGCCCTCCGACCGAACTCAGTGCCTGGGTAGGTCTCCAGCCCGTCAGAAAAGGAAGTTGTCTGAAACTCACTTTAAGAACTGGGAAGCAATTACCTCTTTCAGTCGTACCCTCATAACTCTGTATATAGTTGTAACTTAACAGTGTCATTAGTGTCATCATCACTAAAATGTGAATTCTTACAGGAAATGCCAGCTAATGCCACAAGTTTTTCAAACAATACAATTAATTTACAAAGACCAATAAAACATACATGAAATCTCTTGTATGTTTTATTGATCACTCTGTATAGATGTAAGGTTGTAGTGTTCCTTGGTCCTGTCTTTAGCTCTGTATGGGCTCTGATCCTTACGTCTTTCTTGCAGGATCTCCATTGTGTGACACCCACCAGAGACCACGGCCAGGTAAGTTCTGCACCGTAAGTCCACTGTGCAAATAGATAACAATAACCCTTTCTTTGCCAGGAACACAGAAATCCATTTTGTACTAATCTATATTGTAGAGCAGGTTTGTCCAACATTAGTCCTCAGGGTCTGGATCGAGCACACATTTTCAGGATAACCTTTTGGCTTCCAGTTGGATAAGTCCGGGGTCTGTCATATTGTGAGAGATATTCTGAAAATGTGGCCTGGATCCTTTCCCTGAGGTTAAAAGTTAGGCAAGCTTGTTTTAAAGGAGAATAAAATATTTTTTTCAGCTTAATATTATATACTTACAGAATACAAGCAAAATGTTTTTAGAAAGCCCCATAAATGTTATATATATATATTTATTTATTTATTTATATTTATATATAGTAATTTAGTATATGTGTGTATTTTATATATATATATATATATATATAAAAAATATAGTAATTTAGTATATGTGTGTGTATTATGTATCTCTCTCTCTCTCTCTCTCTCTCTCTCTATATATATATATATATATATATATATATATATAAATGTATGAATACATATTCCAGCCTTTACTTACTGATGTATGCACAGATTATACTTCTTGGAATACATTTTTCTTTCTGCTCAGCTACTTCTAAAGAGGGACCTTGAATGTAGAGAGGCTTTCAGATGCTGAGTTTGACATCGTTAGTGTCTTCAGTAGCAGTAATGGGAGGCTCATTAGTGTACCAGGCCTCACATTGTGAAGGCAGCAGCTGGGGATAGGCTGCTCAAGCTTTGCAAATGTTGGGCTCTATAAATAATATTTGCATAGAATATTTTAAAAAATATATTTTTAAAAACATTTAGCGTTTTATTAAAATGGCACCGTGGAGGTTCGAACTATAATATAATTACAAATATAGGTAATATCACCTGAATACAATTAAGGATATTAAAGTTTGCACCTTTTACTTATCAGTCAGGTTGTCTAATCCACTCACAATGGACACTTTGTATTTCTTCTTAATAGTCAATTATTACAAATAATTGCTGATTATCCCCTGGAGGTCTGAAGCTATTGTATTTAGTGTCACCTGCTGATTAAATTTAAAGTTACCGAGGGCTTTGATAGGATAAGTTACTTCGGTCTGAGCATGCCTAGACTTTTTTTTGCATATGTCTTACATTGAAGACAATGCTGTCAGATTCCCAGGGGATAATCAGCAATTATTGGTAATAATCTGCAATTAGAGAGTGTTCTATGTCGGTGTATTAGAAAGACTGATCAACGAGTAAAAACTGCAAACTTCATTGTACATTTACTGTAAAAAAATGCATTTTAACAACATTTAATTGATAAAATATTTATTATTATTATCATTTATTTGTAAAGCGCCAACATATTCCATAGCGCTGTACATAGGTTACGATCAAGGCCAAAAACAATAGCAATATTAACACGTTGCAAATGATGGAGGGCCATGTCTTTGAGCTTAGAATCCGTTGTCCACAGAGCTTTCCCCAAAGCACTGCGCAAGATTGAAAACTCGCAAACTTACTATGTAAAAACCTATTACGCATAGTTTTAAATTATTCCAAGTTTTGAACCTCTCTCTGTGTCTAGTTTTCTAAAATGCATAAATATGGGATTGAAGTGTCCATTGGAATATAATGTTAAACCAGCCTCCACTATGGGAAAGTTGTGGGTGGTCTATAGTCCCTGACCTTCCATTTCAGTCCCGGGTGAATTATTGCTCTGTATAAACCAGGGAGAATAAAGCTTCATAGAGAAGGTGGTGGGGACCCTGTTTATCTTCCCTCAAACTCCCTCATTCCTGTTTTTTCCTATAGGATAACGAAAGCTTCTACCCACAACTGCTCTCTGCTCAGAGACTCAACCAACGATGGTGCTTCCTTGACGGTGAATGTCCACCCTCTGTGTCCATGTCCTGTTGTGTTTGGCTATTAAGTGGTCTCTATCCATACGATATCCTTTGCATGCAGTTATTTTCCTTAACTAGCCCCTTATTTACCCAATTTCATCAGATCACTTATTTATTTATTCTAGTCTAACATCACGGCCAAATAAAAAGCACTCAGGAGTAATGATATTTCAATAGTGGTTTTGCTTCCAAACACATATATTT